>JAUIMM010000521.1:3067500-3667500 GCA_031769625.1 Taudactylus pleione
GCACTTCAGTGTATAAGTAGTGAGTTCTGAGGTCATCTATTCAATGTTCATTATGAACCATGTTTATTATAAGGAAAAACACAACTGCTGTAAATTATGGATATTAGAAGTCACCTTGGAGATACGTGAATGTGGTTTGCTGTCTCATGAATGTGGTTTGCTTTATAGTCACTGTTCTTTGACTTTCAATACTATTTATAGTAGGGAGTTAATTATGACATGTATTATTATTATACATATTATTATTATTAACCTTTATTTATGTAGCAGTAATATATTCTACAGCACTGTGCAGTCAGAGAATTTTATTTAGGCAAATGAGTCTCTGCCCTAGAGGAGCTTGCAATCTTATTTCCCCTGCCACATATGTACTTCAGTGCTAATTTAGCCAATTGCCAGTTAACCTACCAGTATGTCTTTGGACTGTGGGGTATACACTAGGGGTGTGCACCGGCCACTTTTCGTGTTTTGTGTTTTGGTTTTGGATCTGGATCTTTCTTCGTGTTTTGGATCTGGATTGGTTTTGCCAAAACCACCCTTCCGTGTTTTGGGTTCTGGGTTTTGTGTTTTGGATCTGTATTTTTTTTTAAAAAAGCATAAAAACAGCTAAAATCACAGAATTTGTGTGTTTTTCTGCTCCTATGCTATTATTAGCCTCAATAACCTTAATTGCCACTCATTTCCAGTCTATTCTGAACACCTCACACCTCACAATAGTGTTTTTATATCCAAAAGGTTGCACCGAGGTAGCTGGATGACTATGCTAAGAGATACGAGTGGGCGGCACAAACACGTGGTCCATCTAGGAGTGACACTGCAGTGGCAGACAGGATGGCAGTTTGAAAAACTAGGCCCCAAACAGTACATAATTCAAAGGAAAAAAAGAGGTGCAAGATGGAATTGTCCTTGGGCCCTCCCACCCACCCTTATGTTGTATAAACAGGACATGCACACTTTAACAAACCAAACATTTCAGCGCCAGGGTCTGCCACACGACTGTGGCTGAAATGATTGGTTCGTTTGGGCCCCCACAAAACAAGCTGGCAATTAATCTGTCCCTGCACAAACTGGCTCTACGGAGGCAAGATGTCGTCCTCATCCTCCTCATCCACCGATTCCTCACCCTCTTCAGTGTTGTGTACATCCTCATCCTCACAGAGTATTAATTCGTCCCCGCTGGAATCCACAACCACAGGTCCCTCTGTACGTTCTGGAGGCTGGTCTCCCTGGAAGAGTTGATAATTCATTTAATGAACATCATCTTCTCCACATTTTGTGGAAGCAACCTCCTACGCCTTTCGCTGACAAGGTTCCCGGCTGCACTAAACACTCTTTCGGAGTACACACTGGAGGGGGGGCAACTCAGGTAAAATAGAGCCAGTTTGTACAGGGACCTCCAAATTGCTTCTTTTTCCTGCCAGTTCAGGTACGGACTGTCTGACATGCCTACTTGGATGCTGTCACCGATGTAATCCTTTAACAGACAGACGCACGCTTGTTGCTGCTGCTTTAAGGATGCAAGTGCGGCTACAGCCCACACAATTCACAAAGACAGAAAAAAAAAGAATTTTTTTATTGTTTGTGGAGCGCACATTGAGGGTTACACCACCCTTTAACAGACAGACGCACGTTTGTCGCTGCTGCTTTAAGGATGCAAGTGCGGCTACAGCCCACACATTTCACAAAGACAGAAAAAAAAAGAAGAATTTTTTTATTGTTTGTGGAGCGCACTTTGAGGGTTACACCACCCTTTAACAGACAGACGCACGCTTGTCGCTGCTGCTTTAAGGATGCAGGTGCGGCTACAGCCCACACATTTCACAAAGACAAAAAAAAAAGAAGAATAATTTTATTGTTTGTGGAGCGCACTTTGAGGGTGTCACCACCCTTTAACAGACAGACGCACGCTTGTTGCTGCTGCTTTAAGGATGCAGGTGCGGCTACAGCCCACACATTTCACAAAGACAGAAAAAAAAAGAAGAATTTTTTTATTGTTTGTGGAGCGCACTTTGAGGGTTACACCACCCTTTAACAGACAGACGCACGCTTGTCGCTGCTGCTTTGAGGACAGTATCATATGCAGTGACAGTAGACTTGTCAGAAATTGTTGGCACACCCTTCAGTCCAGACCAGATGTCCAAACCAGCCCTTGACTTATGACACAGGCGCACGCTTGGCGCTGCTACTGTGTTCATGCACGTGCGGCTACATCGCACACAAGTCACAAACGCATAAAAAAAATAGTTTTTTATTTTTTGGAGCACTTTGAGGGTTACACCACCCTTTAACAGACAGACGCACGCTTGTCGCTGCTGCTTTCAGGATGCAAGTGCGGCTACAGCCCACACATTTCACAAAGACCAAAAAAAAAGAAGAATAATTTTATTGTTTGTGGAGCGCACATTGAGGGTTACACCACCCTTTAACAGACAGATGCACACTTGTCGCTGCTGCTTTAAGGATGCAGGTGGAATCTAGATGGGATTTGGAACCGGGGACACACTACCTCCATCAATTGTCTAAATCCCACTGCACTAATGGCGGATACCGGACGCACGTCTAACACCAACATAGCAGTCAAGGCCTCAGTTATACGTTTTGCTTCAGGATGACTGCTGTCGTACTTCATCCTCATCGCTAGGGACTGTTGGAGGGTCAATTGTTTAGTAAAAGTAGTGGTGTTCCTACTTCCTCTCTGGGATGATGAACAACTCCCAGCAGCAGCAACAGCACTAGGAGGAAGTGGTTCTTGATCTTTCCCTATTTTATTTTTATCGGAGAAAGTTTGGTCCTCCATTTATGTTATATTGATATATACGTGCGGCTAAAGCGCACACAAACACAGAAAATATTTTTTTATTTTTGCTGGAGAGTAGTGCACTTTGTGGGTTACACCACCCTTTAAGAAATGAGCCAGCCGGCTCTTTACTTATGGGACACAGGCGCACGCTTGGCGCTGCTCCTTTGTTGATGCACGTGCAGCCACAGTGCACACAATTCACAAACACAGAAAATATGTTTTTATTTTGTTTGGAGTGTACTTTGGGGGTTACAGCACCCTTTAACGGTCAAGCCAGCCGGCCCTTTACTTGTGACACAGGTGCACGCTTGGCACTACTTTGTTGATGCACGTGCGGCTACTGCGCACACAATTCACAAACACAGAAAATATTTTTTTATTTGGTTTGGAGTGTACTTTGAGGGTTACAGCACCCTTTAACGGTCAAGCCAGCCGGCCCTTTACTTATGACACAGGCGCACGCTTGGCACTACTTTGTTGATGCATGTGCGGCTACTGCGCACACAATTCACAAACACAGAAAATATTTTTTTATTTGGTTTGGAGTGTACTTTGGGGGTTACAGCACCCTTTAATGGTCAAGCCAGCCGGCCCTTTACTTATGACACAGGCGCACGCTTGGCACTACTTTGTTGATGCACGTGCGGCTACTGCGCACACAATTCACAAACACAGAAAATATTTTTTTATTTGGTTTGGAGTGTACTTTGGGGGTTACAGCACCCTTTAACGGTCAAGCCAGCCGGCCCTTTACTTATGACACAGGCGCACGCTTGGCACTACTTTGTTGATGCACGTGCGGCTACTGCGCACACAATTCACAAACACAGAAAATATTTTTTTGTTTGGTTTGGAGTGTACTTTGGGGGTTACAGCACCCTTTAATGGTCAAGCCAGCCGGCCCTTTACTTATGACACAGGTGCACACTTGGCACTACTTTGTTGATGCACGTGCGGCTACTGCGCACACAATTCACAAACACAGAAAATATTTTTTTATTTGGCTTGGAGTGTACTTTGGGGGTTACAGCACCCTTTAACGGTCAAGCCAGCCGGCCCTTTACTTATGACACAGGCGCACGCTTGGCACTACTTTGTTGATGCACGTGCGGCTACGGCGCACACAATTCACAAACAAAGAAAAAATAAATATTTTTTTAGCACTTGGGGGGAGCACCCCTGACGGACAGAGCACCCCCTGGACAACACTACAGCACCCCTTTAGGACTGGGACACTGCACAGGACTTTGGAGTGGACACAGCCCCTATGGACAACTGACTGCACAACACAGTCCAGCCAGCCCCTATGGACTTTGAAGTAGTGGACACAGCCCCTATAGACAACAGCAGCACAGCACAACACAGCCAGCCCCTATGGACTTTGAAGTAGTGGACACAGCCCCTATGGACAACAGCAGCACAGCGCAGCACAGCACAGCACAACACTACTCTGCACTACACTACACTACACAGCCCAGCCAGCCCTAACTCCCACCCTCCCTCTTCACTGTCCACAGCCAAGTGAGAAAATGGCGCCGACACGGGTACCTTATATAGGATCCAAAACCCGCGAGACCCGGAAGGCGGGATGATGACGTTTTGCCTCGATTTCAGATCCGAGTCAGGCGGGAAAAGTCGAGCCTGACTCGGATCGGCCTCGGATCGGCCTCGGATCGGGAGGCTCGGGGGGGGTTCGGATTTCAGAAATCCAAACCCGCTCACCCCTAGTATACACTAAATCCCAGAGAAAACACATGGAGAATATACAAACATTATGTTGATTTATTTTGACTCATGCTCTCCGGAGGTCTCAGCAGAAATGGGCATAAACTGCAGCCTTGGGGCTGATAGCGGTTTGATCTCGGGTCTGCAATTAAATAGCTGTGGGCTTCTTACCTAGTGGGATAGACCTCATGGATCAACCTGCAGTTATTTGAATCTGCCCCTTAAAATGAGAAGAGCCTGTTTTTGAAGATGTCAAATTACAAAATTACAGATTTCTCTTTTTCATTTGTATTTGTCAATTGTATGTATGAAGAGATGAATGTATAAAAATAAAAGACCGAAATTCATTTAGCTTCTATAAGAGTGTTACAAAGAGCCTAAAATTACCTCCTATAGGGTGTCATTTGTTTTATTTTTCTTCCATAAACCTTTTATCACCTGTCAATATTCCTGTCCATTTCATGGGTGGTTATACTCTTGGTTGTGGACTTATTACAGGGTGCGTCTGACATAACTGAGGGCATTGTATCAGTGCTGGATCAAGGCTTGGGGGGGCACTTAGGACTGGGGTGCTCTAAACAGCAACATTTGGGAAACAGGATCGGGTACTTGCACACAAGCCTTTGGCGTGTACATGGAAAGGGGGCATGGTCCCACTTCACGCCCCCATTTCATGTCATGCAGGGGGCATGTACATCACTTCTGCTGGTCTGACCCCTGTCTCACAAGCAAAGCAGGTGAAAGTGTTCCCTCCCTACTCTTCTCCCCTAGTACCCCGAGTGTACTGAAAAAAAATCAGGATTGTTTGGGAGATATGCAAACATACATACATAGTGATACACATACATATATAAAGTCACACGCATATAGACATATGTCCAATTGTACATAGATCCAGACAGTGCTCCCTCCCTGAGTTCTTCTTACCTTATAGGCTGGCCACAGCATTGTTCTCATCACTCTGGGGGTCTCATTCAGACCCAGTCACAAGCGCTGAGCGCTCGCAACCGGGTCGATGTTGACCCGGCTAGAGACGGGCGCTCCGTCGCTACGGGTCTCGCACCAAAGGGGGCGAGCTGTCGGTGTTGAATGTCAGTGGGGAGCTTCCTACTCGATCAGAGAAGGGAGCTCCCTGGGGCTTGCGCTTGCCGAGACCCAACCTTACGGTCTCGTCACAAGCCCCGATGGTCGCGAAGGTCTTGACCATCGCGACCATCACCCTGGTAGGTCGCTAAGCTGTGGGTGGTAACCCACAGCTTAGCTAGCGACCAGGAGGCCGCACTTCAAGATGCAAGCGGCTGCCCTCATTCAGAGCGACCGCTTGCATCTTAAGACCAACTCTGGATGAGGGCCTGGGTCCTCCCCTCTCTCCCATGCTGTTGCCACAGACTGTAAAGTGCCATGTAGCCCTGCTCCCTGCTTGGACACAGCTGAATCCAAAAATATCAACAAACAGGAAAAATTTACACACCCTATAGCCTGTGCTGAGAGATAGAATCTGTATCTAGCATACATGTCACCCTATACTCAGCCCAGATAATTAAATAACATTTTGTAAGTGCCCTTAATGCACTTTAATTTATCATAGTATTTCTAAAGCTGGGATCAGCAAATATCCATTGACCTTCAGAGAATAGGTTCCCTACTTGGGGAGCTTTCAGGGTTCTGACCAAAAACAATTATATTTTCCCATCTTTTTTCAATTACATTACCTCCACCGTCTTTGTCATTCCGCTTGGCACTCTTTCTGAATTAATAACATCACAAGATTCTTTGAAAAGGAAACAGATACTAATCTTTGATAACACTGGCTATTAAATTACACTTTCCACTGTGTGTATTATATACAGAGTGGCCATGATCAAATTATCCCCATTCAGAGCTGTCTGTAGCTTAACATGAATGTCACCAAATTTGGTAGGGACACAGAAGGCTATATGCATAAAGTTATAATAGCTGTAAAAGGGAGCTTCATATGTCCTAGTCCTGCCTGTTAGTATCTCGTGGTGCAGGGTTTTCTATGATCTATTTACACAGTTTCCAAGGCGACACATGCTAGGGAAGCTGCGTCATAAGGAGGCACTGACCAATCACATCATTCCGATCCTGCAATTGTGCTACCACGTGTGTCTTACATTCCATGAGTGCTCATTAATAAAGGTAAGCTTCCATGGTTATTGCTTTGTCCCTGAGGAAAGATGATACAATCTGAAACATCAAACACATTACTGCTGTGACAGGCATTTATTTTTGTGTGGTAAGTCCCCAGAGTGCCATCTCTATCTGTTTGTTATATATAAACAATGGGCTTCAATCTATGGTCCTCAACCATCAATGGTGCCTTTGTCATGTGACCACACAATTTAAATAAAAAGAAAATCATACAAACTTGGCTCTCACCTACTTATATTCCGAACTGTAATTCATTCAAATTCAGAGAATGTTAGTTCCAAAATATTGCAATAATTTGTCAAGCTGGCCAATCACGTCACTGTCTCCCTTTTTGGTCAGTCCTTAGACCAGTGATTTTCAACCTTTTCAACTCGAGGCACACTACACAAGATGTTAAAATTGCCAAGGCACACTATGCGGCTATGCGGTGTGCGTGACCGATGAAAAAACATAAACATTGGCTCCCACATAAAAATATACACACATATTGGCCACCACAGGAATAAAACACAGAACATTGGCCTCCTCAGGAATAAAACACACTACATTGGCCTCCACAGGAATAAAACACAGAACATTAGCCTCCTCAGGAATAAAACACACTACATTGGCCTCCACAGGAATAAAACACAGAACATTAGCCTCCTCAGGAATAAAACACACTACATTGGCCTCCACAGGAATAAAACACACTACATTGGCCTCCACAGGAATAAAACACAGAACATTAGCCTCCTCAGGAATAAAACACAGAACATTAGCCTCCTCAGGAATAAAACACACTACATTGGCCTCCACAGGAATAAAACACAGAACATTAGCCTCCTCAGGAATAAAACACACTACAGTACAAGTGCGCTGAGCTGACCGGTGCGACACACTTGACAACCACTTTCGGCACACTAGTGTGCCATGGCACAGTGGTTGACAAATGCTGCCTTAGACTAACACGCCAAAATATGAGCATTTCTCTGCCACAATCTGGCTCCAGCTATCACACAGATTTTAAATACAAATGATGCTTATTCTATGGGTTTAGATACTGGCTTAAAAAGACAGAACCACACCCAAGCATATCAGTTAATGAGCACCTGGGGAATAAGCTCATAAAATTTTACTTACGTGGTTGGTTTGTGTTAAAAAATGTGGAGTGTGCTACTATGCTACCTCCATAAATGTTCCTTGCTTGAAGCTTTCTTTTTTTTATCTAGATGACTGCCGTTTGGTATTCTGTGCATGAGTGGCACCATCTTGTCACTTTGTATGAGCGCCACAGTGGAACATGGACTTAGCTCCAGAGACCCTGTCACATTATCATGTACATGGCCTGCGTATATCTGTAGAGCTACCTTCATACATCTGTACACTCCGCTCAAGCTCTGCTACATCCAGATTACTAAGTATATAACTGTGAATACCATTGGACAAGCAACTTCTACTACACTTCAATAAACCTGACACCTGGTTAAGTACTTGGACTGTCTACTGCACCTGGACTCCACTGGTGTTGCTGTTATACTCTGCATTCTACTGCCAATAGCACATACATATCAACAGGGTATTGACCCAGGCACACAAACACTGGGCACCTAGACACCAGAAGACATGTGTAGCCACATAGTGCCAGCACAAAGTATTACTAAAGTTAACCAGACAAGCTACAGTAATTAGTAAGAATGCATAACGGTTTTCAGTGCATAGCATGCACACAGGAGTTGCATCAATGATTGGGTTCATTAAGATGAAAGGTTCAAAGATTACACCTCATGAATATATCCAATGAAAATGCAACAAAGAGGTTGTGGAACGTTACAGCTGATCCAGGTGACAAGCCAAGACCAGACGATATAGAAAAAGCCATGGGAACAATAGGCTTAAGTGTTGAATAGAACGTTTATTATATTATACATGGGAAAATGTCAGCTAATGACATGTGGATAGCCCTGCAGGGAGCATATGAGGATAAGGGTCTGATGAGAAGAATTAATGTGAGGTGTTTACTGTATAATACCAAGTTGAGTGAATGCACAAGTATGAGTGATTAAATTGACAATATAATGTCCATATGCCAGCAGTTAACATCTGTAGGAGTCCAAGTCGATGACAAGCACATTGCCGTGGCAATGCTACAATGCCTCAATTTGATTTCCTGGTAGTAGTGTTAAAAGCTAACACAGCAAAGCTATCTAAATAAAACTGCTCAGTTTTAAAAATGTGTGCCAGTTGAATTAAATTCTGAGAATGCATTACATCCTGTGGGGTATATTTACTAAAATGCAAGTTTTTAGAAGTGGGGATGTTGCCTAAACTAATTAGTTTCTAGCTAGTATCTATTACAAGGTGCTAGAAAAGTTATAAGTAGAATCTGATTGGTTGCTATGGGCAACATCACTTCTAAAAACCCACACTTTAGTAAATATACCTCTAAAAGTGAGAAGCGCAGAAAATTCAAATGCAAGTGCTATGTTTGTCATAAAATAGGACACAAAGCATCTAAATGTAAATGAACAATGTGAATGCTACACAAAATAAGAAGTGCAGTGGCAAAGATGAGTCAGCTTTTACAGTCACAGGCATTCACAGAGAGGATTGCTGGTATATTGATTCAGGTGCTACAAGATATTTTATTTGCAATATAGTTGCAAATAGGGACTAAAACCAAAGTTACCAAAATTCAAGATGTGCTTTATGTACCAGATATGAGGAAAAATCTCATAGCCACAAGTATCCTAGAGCAAAGAGGCTACAGAGCCCTTTCCACTGAAGGAAAACACAGTATACAGAACAAAAGAGGGACTGTAATAGCAAAAGGTACCCGGTGCCATCAATGATATGTCCTTGACACACAACAGTGTTATGCGATGATGACTTCTGACCTACAGTTTATGGAACTCTGGCACAGAAGGTTAGGTCAACTTGGATATGCCAGTATCCATAAACTTCTAGATTGGATGATTACAGGAACATCAGTGACTGATACAGAAAGGCCCATGTGTGAAAGCTGTATAACAGGCAAGCAAAGCCATTGTTTATTACCAAATCAGCAGGCAGAGCTGAGGCACTGCTGGAGTTGGTGCATGCAGATGTGAGTGGTCCACTTAAGTTACTAAGTGTATACAGATACTTTGTAACATTCATTGATGATTTCTCAAGAATGACACATTTATTTCAGCAAAGAAAAGACTGAAGTGATGAATAAAATTGCAGACTATAAAAAATTAATGGAAACACAAACCAGTCACAAACTAAGGCCGTGATTCAGAGGCGCTCACTATTTGCGATCGCTCGCTCTGAATCAGGGCGGGCCTTTTTTTTTTTTACCTGCCTCCAGGCCGCTCGCTAAGCTATGAGTGACCACCCACAGCTTTAGCGGGCAGCTGGTGATGGTCGCGATGGTCGCGACCATCGAGCTTGCAATAAGACCCTTGTGGTAGGGTCTCATCCACCGCAAGCCCCAGTGAACTTCCTGCTCTAATAGAGCAGGAAGTTCACTACTGACATCACGTGTGATGTCAGTAGGACCACCCCTAAATGGCAGGCATTCCTTCGGGAACGCCTCCATTTGGCCAACGCCCCCCCAACCCACCTGCAAAACGGGGCGAGGTGTTGATCAACATCGACAGCCGCCCCGTTTTGCTGCGAGCCCTGAACTGTTGATACGCACTGCCCGGCCATTGACCTGCTTGCGAGCACCATGCGCTCGCGAGCGGGTCTGAATCAGGCCCCAAGTCCTCAGATCTGAGAATGGAGAATATAACAAAAAAGATGTGAAAATCTTCCTGAAAAAGCATGGCATTAAGCATCAAGTGACCATTGTATACACACCAGAACAGAATGGTGTGAGAGTGCAAATTGTACCATATTGCAGAAAGCACAATCTATTTTATAGGAAGCTGGCCTAGATAAGTGTTTTGGGGTGGAAGCAGTGTCAACAGCAGTTTACCTAAACAATTGTGCTCCCACAGTTGCCTTGAAGGACAAGACAGTAATAGAGGCGTGGTCAGGAAAGAGACCAAGTATCAAACATCTTAGAGTATTTGGATGTACCACATATGTACACATACCCAAAGAAAGCGTAAACTAGATCCAAAGTCGATGACAGGGATTATGCTTGGATATTGTCGAGTAAGGGTTACAAACTCTGGAATCCAAAGACTAAAAAGCTCTTCAAGTCAAAGGATGTCATATTCCAAGAGACAGCACCACTCAGAGAATAGGTGGAATTGGATTTGCAGAACAAGTATATGTTATTATACACATCAAATGAAAAGTAAGAATTAAAGGCACAATGCCTCCAAAATAAAAAAAAATAAGAGAGTATAAGTGTGAATTACAAATGTTATTATTATAAATTTTGACCAAAGATTTTCTTATGAGAGTTGCAGACACAAATTCTGTTTTGGAGTTTTCATTTCTTTGATAACTTTATTCTACGCAATGTGTGTACATGAAATAAAAAAGAAATAACAATGTGTAGTGTGCTTTTTACAGCATATAAAAAATGAGTTGTAAACCACAATGGAATTCCACAAAAGCATGTATAGAAAACCTCACATACCATACTCACTTAAATGAAGTGTATGCGCATAAATAACAAGGTTTCTTTAACGCACCCGAGAATGTGAAAGTAATCAATCCCGCACCATGGAATGGAAGAGGTAAACTTACCCTACTCACTTAAAATAACTTTGTCTATAACTTATAGCAGTTTCTTTAGTTGTAAGCAGTGTAGATCTCACTTAGCTGGGTTTTCTTTGTTTTCAACCATATTGAAACTGAGGGCAAAAAGCGAGCGCTCGCTCTGAATCAGGGCGGGCACTGTTTTTTTTTAGGAGCGGCCTCCTGGCCACTCGCATAGCTATGTGTGGCCACCCACAGCTATAGCGAGCGGCCATGATGATGGATGCGATGGTCAAGACCATCATGACCATCGGGCTTGCGACAAGACCTTGTGGTAGGGTCTCGTGGACGCAAGCCCCAGAGAGCTTCTGGCTCAAATAGAGCCGGAAGCTCTCCCACTGACATCACTGGTGATGTCAATGGGGCCGCCCACAAATGGCAGGCGCTCGCATGGGAACGCCTCCGTTTGTGTAACCACCCCCCGGGCACGCCTACAAAATGGGGTGAGCTGTCGATCAACATCGACAGCCGCCCGTTTTGTAGTGAGTCCCCTGGAGCGAGTGCTTCTTGTGCTCGCTCCGGGGCTCGGGCACGCGCAGTGCACACACCGCGCATGAGCACTGGGCCACCAACGACCCACTTGTGAGTGCAATGCGCTTGCAAGTGAGTCTGAATCAGGCCCTGACTCCCCAATCATCAGTTCATTGTATCCATAGTCAAATAAAACAATTTATTTAACACATAAAAACTGCCAATAAAAGCTGAGAGTCCACAACAGTCCACAACAAGTTCCTTTCACTGGTGGTCAGGATCTAAAATTATGCTCAATGTAAAGATCCGGAGCAATACAGAGCAGTGTAAAGACCTCCAGTAGACAGTGCACTGTGAGTGCAGGTTCCTCAGCAGACAAATCCTCTAGTGACCAATGCGTTTTTCAATCATTAGATCTTTATCAAGGTACACTGGAGAGTGAACTGGTCCTTGTATTTATACTCCCGGCCGGCAATGATGTAACCGAAAGTGACGTTACAGCTAATTAATGACAATATGCCGTGTGACAAAATAACATGGGGATTTTCTGAATGTAAATTAAACGTAGACATAAGCGGTCACATCAGGGAACAAGAATCTGGCGTCTCTTTCACCACACGGAGCCGCTAAACTACAATGGGACTAACCGGAAAAGGGAAGCAGTTGCCGGAAGTACATGCATTCCAGCACTTGTGTTTCACTAACTGGGCAAATCAGATAAGGTAGTGGTTCTCAAACTCAGTCCCCAGGACCCCACACAGGTCATGTTTTCCAGGTCGCCCAGCAGGTGCACAGGCGCATTCATTACTCACTGACACATTTTAAAACATCCACAGGTGGAGCTAATTATTTCCCTTGTGAAATACATTAGATGAGATGAAAAATACATTAAAACAAATACATAAATACACACAAAATAGTAACAACTACATAAAACACATCAATATTTTTAAGTTTAACATATTTTTATGTTATGCTTAAGTGTAGAGCAACATGTTTACTCTAAAATACATGTGAAAGAGTCAGCAAAAGACATGTGGACAGCACTACAAGCAGCGTATCAACATGGAGGTCTCATGAGGAGGATAAATTTATGATGTGTATTGTATAACACCAAATTGAATGAATGAATGCAGCAGTATGAGTAATTATATATACAAAATGATATCTGTATCTCTGCAACTAATGTATGTTGGAGTGCAAGTGGATGAATAAGAGATTGCAACAGCATTGCTGCAGAACTGGATTCCTGAGTTTGACTTCTTGGTTGTGAATTTGTTGAAGCCGGATAATTGGCTGAGACAGGATCGGTTTAAAATAAGATCTGCGCGATGCCATTTTGCGAATGCAATGAGACGCCATTTTGTGACTGGCTGCCCAGCGCCATTTTAGTGAAACTCGCCATTATAAGTAGATACGGCGATGCTCCTATTTAGCGTCGTGCGATTCCCATGCAATAGAAAGAAGTTAAAAGTCCTCACCATGTAAATACAGACAGTCACTAAAACATATAAAATGATTATCCCTGTAAAACAAATACCATAGTGTACTCCACAAAACACATAGTCGCACAGCACTAACTAGCGTCTTTTCCCAATTCCCCAATACTTACACACTGCACACTTACATAAAAGGTTCCCTAGTATTAAAGTGTAATATTCAAGGTTTACTCAGTAATTATTAATGTTGTGAAATAAAGATTATTTGATATCTAAGGTTTAGTACATGGTTATCAGACCGTGTTTGGTGTTGTACTGATCCATTGTGTCTCAACAGATTTCCGGTATCATCGGTGAGAAGATCGGAACATGCGTCTGCAAACTATGGACTATAGAGAGTTAAAACACTAAAATGTACTCTGTAATGTTAGCAGCTTAGATTAGCATGCAGCGGGAAAAAGGACACAAAGGGCGGTTGGAGGCTGTTTGTGAATATTTGAATTGACCTATGAACTATCCTGTAACCAAAGCACCTTTAAGAAGAACCAATGGAATCATGTCAAACTTGTCTATTGCATTGCCTATCCCTGCAAGAGTATATATGTGCGCTCTCTGACCCCAGTCTTGAGTCTTCTTGCTGTGCTGTTGACGGAGGTTTCTAATGCTGATGCCGGTATCTGGGCCCAGAGCGCGTGCGTATATAACAACTGTACCTTGGGTCTGTATGATTTATTTGCGCTAATTGTCTTTAGATCACAGCGTGTAACCATCTGTTTTTATATTGAATAATAACTTTTTGTGCTTTGGAACCACATTCAAAGTCTGAAAGCATTTATTTACTGTGCGACTCAATTCGCTAAATAGCGTAAATTTTAGAAGGTATAGGCAGGATTTTAGAAGCTATAGACAGGATTGCATAGAGGTTTTAATCGGGTATCGATACATTAGAGGTAACCACAGCTAAACTTGAAACAGACACAGTCAGAGAAAAGTTTTGACAGTTTCATGAACGTGTGCCATGTGATTTGAATGCTAAGATAACTGCATTACTCTACAAAGAGTGAAAAATTCAGAAA
Organism: Taudactylus pleione; assembly: GCA_031769625.1. Classification (NCBI taxonomy): domain Eukaryota; kingdom Metazoa; phylum Chordata; class Amphibia; order Anura; family Myobatrachidae; genus Taudactylus; species Taudactylus pleione. Next base: position 3,081,864 of record JAUIMM010000521.1, read on the forward strand.
TTCTCAATTCAAGTGTTACAATTTTCACAAGATAGGTCACAAAGCAATTGTGTGCATGCAAAAGAACACAGAGAATCTTGTAGTGAGTGCAAGTGTTAGAAATCAGTGCGCTCCTGCACTTTCTCCTCACTGTGCAAACATGCTGGACACTAGGACCCAGAGTCTGCAGGGAGGTCTGTCCTCTAACCTGTTGTGCTCCTGTACATGTGACTGCAGCTATATTAGTACTGTGTGTGAGTGACATGGTAGGAGACAGGAGTCTCCTGCTTAGCTCCATGTGAGAGACCCCAGTTGATTCTTGCATAAAGCTGTTCCAGCATCCTGCACCACTACCTGCAATCAGCTTACACATACCAGCTGGTGATCTGTATAAGACCCCGCTCCACTCAAGCTCCACTCCATTACCAGTGCATATGTAACACTGAGTACGACTGGACCTGTTATCTTTCAATAAACCAACACCATTGGTTAAATAATTGAGCTGATTCTGCATACAGAAAGCTTTTCATATATGGTGCAAAACACAGTTTTGCATTATATCACAAAGTTTCTTATTCTTAACTACAGAGTTAAAGGACACGAACAGATGTATGCATATTGTTGTGTATATCTTCTTAAAATAGAGGGCGAGAAAGTGAAGGAGATAGCTATAGAGAGAGGACTTTTCTCAGTCAATTTAAAGGTCCTTGTAAATTAACAATTTCAATGTTGCTGCATATAGAAGCCCAAGAATTATATGATAAAATGGTAGCCCATACCATAATGTATATGAATACTAGCTGAAATGCTAGGCATTGCCAGGCTTTAAATCTTCACATTATTAAGCTTTATTATGTGATATTGTCTAAATCCATCCAGTGGAAGGCCCAGAACAGGCTCCCTGGATCAAAGTTTTGCTCAGCGCAATCCGCTGTGAGGGCTGACCGGGACCCCAACCACTCCATTAGGCATCCCAGGTTAATTGCCACCTCTCTGTGAAATTTACATCCAAATCCATCCAGTGGATGGCCCAGAATAGGCTCCCCAGGTCAAAGTTCTTCCTAGCATCCCTGGGTCAAAGTTCTGCCGAAAATACACCAACAGGAGGTCCAAACGGAACCTCAACCCCCTAGTATGTCTTCTGGGATCCAATTTTAATACTCAGTGAAGCTTTCGTCCAAATCCATCCAGTAGAAGGCCCAGAACAGGCTCCCTGGATCAAAGTTCTGCCTAGCATACACCATCAGGAGGTCCGACCGGGACCCTAACCCCATAGTATGTCCTCTGGGATCCAAAGTTACCACTCTTTTAAAATTTTATTCAAATTATGTGATGTCGTCCAAATCCATTTAGTGGAAGGCACAGTACAGGCTCCCTGGGACAAAGTTGTGCCTGGCGCACTCTGCTGTGAGGTACGATCAGGACCCCAACCACCCCATAAGGCATCCCAGACTAATTGCCACCCCTCTGTGAAGTTTTCATCCAAATCCATCCAGTGGAAGGCTCGGAATAAGCTCCCATGGTCAAGGTTCTATCAAGCACCCTCAGGTTAAATTTCTTCCTGGCGTACACACACAGGGACCTCAACCCCCTAGTATGTCTTCTGGGATCAAATGTTACCACTCTGTAAAGTTTTCATCAAAATCCATCTAGTGGAAGGCTCAGAGCAGGCTTCCCAGGTCAAAGTTTTGCCCAGCATACACCAACGGCAGTTCCAACCGGGACCTCAACCCCCTAATATGTTTTCTGTGATCCAATGTTACCACTCTGTGAAGTTTTTGAACAGGCTGCCCGGGTCAAAGTTCTGCCAGGCGTACTCCACCGGGAGGTCTGACTGGGATCCCACCGACTCCATTAGCATCCCAGACCAATTTCCACCCCTCTGTGAAGTTTTCATCCAAATCCATCCAGTGGAAGGCCCAGAACAGGCGCCAGGGTACACTAATGGGAAGTCTGACCATGACCCTAATCCTCCTAAAACTTGGCCAGGGTCCAACTGGACCACCTCACGTTGGTTTCATCCCAAACAGTGCAGGGGTGTCCAAATGCATAACCAGACAGACAAAAATATCAAATAAACAAACCAATAAATTTTCTATATACGATATGTCCATATCAGGAATAACAAAATCCATCTTATTATCTGGTGTGTGGCTATATAACTCTTTAGTATCAACACCTGCACACACATCATTTCCAACAGTTAATATCTTGTACTTTTTTGCTACAAGTGAACCCATAGATACTACTTTTCTAGAGCCGCTGCTGGGAGGCATAAGTCAGTGTATTGCCGCAGCAAATCCTGGAGGACGCTGGTCTTTCAATTTGTCAGGTCAATGCGGAGTGTGATCTTGGCCCCATTGGTATGGAAGTGACGGCTGGAGGGGAGCGTTGACTTCTTGCCTTGGAGCTTATATAGCATTCCGCAAGCCAGCTCTGCTAGCACCTACACTGAATAACAGCACCTGGAAAACTAGCGGTGAGGGACCACTTTGGAATATACAGCAGGCTACGAGCCAGCTCCGTGGGTCCTGACATTTGTATCCGGGATATGGATTAACTATTTCTCTAGTTTCATTCATTATTGATTATAAATTGATTGTGTTTTTTCACCATTATAGCTCGGTGTAGTTGTTGTTCTCTTGATTTTTATATTGGGTTGTCTGCCCATTCACAGCTGCTCTTAGTGGTGATTGATAGGAAGATTCTTCCCTCCCAGTGCCTGGTGTATATTTTTAGTTAATAGGTTACTACCTTCCACAAGTCCAACATAATAATCACCTGTTACTATGGGCATATTTATTAAAGGATGAAAAGCTCTGTGGTCAACAAAAACATAGGCTTATACCCTAACTATCACTGCTATTACCAGCAATAACCCCTCCATTCCCATGTATGAGGAGGCCTGTTTTGCAAGGATCATGTTGGATGGGCCAATGAGACAATAAGCAGGCCCAGGAACTGGGGTTGTGGCTTCAGGAGTGTGCTATCATGGAGCACATCCCTATGGTGCATACCAAAGCGATGTAGAAGGTGTTGTGCTCAAGGTATAGTGGGAGGTATAGTTACACCTTACCTGCCCCACTCCCCTCTCATTATTCTGCATGGTGGTACATATTCCGCTGCCACAATTGTACTGTTATTATCATCTGAGGTAGACACCATTGCCCACTTCAATATATAATTATTATATAAAAAAGCACTGCTCAGGTCTATGACTATGGAGAAAAATAAATGTTAATATTTTCATCATAAAGATAATATTGTATGAATATTCACTTATCTTTTTCCCGTAATTCAATGCAGAGACTTTAATGAAACATTTTTTTGGAATGCAGATCATTTCTGTCTAATAGCCCGGACATGATATTTGTACAATGACACATCATTTCTTGGAAATGTAGACAATTATTTTATCATCTTTAATCTTGATTAATGTACTTTGATATTTCTTGCAAATCTGCAGGAAAGGCAATAACAGAGTAGAGAGGCAGAGCTCCTGCAATTCTGTGTTCTTGTCCCCATTAACAGTATCAGGACAAGATCTAGGTCATAGAAACAGTGGTCCTGATTCAGAGCCGGACGCTATTTGCGAACAGTCGTTCAGGAAAAGGGGCCGGTTATTTAAATTGAGCGCTCGCTCTTTGCGGTCTGTTGACGCCTCTATGTCTGAGCGAGTGAACGAAACATGCGTTCGCTATTTTGTAAAGACGCCCCCTGGCCGTTCGCATCATACGTCATCTCCGCTATTTATTAGATTAATCGAGTACATCGAAAGGCGTCTGAACTGCACGCAGTGCTTGTGGTAGGTTTTACTTCCCGCAATCACTGCGAGCAGTTCAGGCTAATAGACAACCAAGTGACGTAGTCGATGACGCTGCTTTGTTAATTATGCACACCCAAAAAACGCCCGTTTTGACCGTTTGGCATGCCTGCGTTCGGATCTCCACTCCCCGTTTTCAAGCACCTTCCCCTGTTACCACCCACAAACGCCTCATTCTGTCACTCAAATTAGCAGGCCCTCGCTGTTTTGCGAGCGCACGATTTCCGACCGCAATGACTGGTTGGCACATGCGCATTACGACCCATATGCATGCGCAGATGTGCGAACATCACTCGGAGCGAGCGAGCGGCCGCTTACGAGCGGCTCTGAATCAGGCCCAGAGGCCACTGCATTAAGATTACAGGCCTAAGGCCAGGTACAATATATATTGGACGATTTGTCGCTTTGAGGCAAATTGGAGTTGTTCACATTGTATAATGTGTACGCTCAGTCGTGCGTTCAGGTGCGTCGTTCATCGCATCTTCACATATGATGTGCTGCACATGGGAAGATGTCATGACCAAGGTGGTGCCTATCAAGCAGTGTGTACGTTCAACCGGAAGACCACACAATACTGTACATTGGTCCAATCTATCCTCTGAAGACATCACCTGAGCTGCCAGTGATCTACAGGATGATTGCATATTGTCTACAGGAGAAAAGATTCATTGGATACAATGCTCCGACATGATATATTGTGCCATCATTTGGCAGATTGCATAGTGTTCAAGCTCTATATCATGTGTTCTGGAATGAAGGGAAATTGGAATGACCATTGAGTTGTTTGTATGTCGTTCCTATGTGTACCCGGCCTTACTTTATTAAGGGCCCCATTTAATAACGAGTCATAATGGAATCGGTATGCAGAGCGTCGTGGAAATGAGCGGTGTCTACATCTAGACGCCGGGCATTTCACCCTCACCGGGATATGACAGTCAGGAAGCCGGCTGTCTGTATAAGGTCAGCCGGCTTCCCGATTGCATCCCGTAATAATAACCCATTTGGCACAGCAATCCAGTATTTAGCAAACAGAGGTAGGTTTAGCTTACCTTATGATGTGTAAGCGGTACACTGCCCATTGCCGGCAATGAGTACTCAGGTAAGTTTACTGGCTTTAGTGAAGCCTTCCAGGCTTTGCTGAGTCCCTGCAGGGTTGAAGCACTATGTGCATGCAAAGATGGCTGCTGCACATGTACATTAGTTGGTAACTCATTGCCTACAGCAATAGGCTCTTGGCAACACAGCAAAGGACGCCATCGAGGAGGTAGACACCGCAAGACCTCAATGGACAGGTGTCACCCTTCAATTTATTTGTGGAACCAGGGTCGGGTAGATGTCTGTATTAGAAATAGGAGATAAGTATGCAAAGCTGGCAGGCCTGAGGGGACCTGTAGACATGTAATTAGTTGCTTCCCTGACCTGGAATCGAACTGGGGTCTCGGCAGAGAGATGCCGGATCGTACCCACTAGACCACCAGGGATGTTAGTGTTGTTTATGGTATGATGTATATAACAGAGGAGAGTGTAGCAGTAGATTAACCAGGCTGAACTGGGTTGTTACTTAATAATATGACACTCTCCTTACTTGGTTCTGTAGTCCAGGGCACTTGAGTGGCAGATCTTGGCAGAAGGATTTACCAGACTTGGGTGCCTATTCATCATCGAAGGCCATATGATTGGGACTTCAGCACTCCGGGGCTGGCTGGATGTGAGCTGTGGCCTAGCAGGCTGGAAAAAGTGGAGCCTGTGTCTCACTGAGAAGACAGAGGACGCACAGACCGAGTTCAGGGAGTAAGCCAGCTGGCCACAGGAATGATGTGACCCAGCGGCAGGGGTAATAAGCCCAGGTTGTGACAACAAGTCACAGTGATACTAAACAAAGCGATCGTTAGTGTCAATGGTGAATGGACCCCTAATTGGATGAAAAAAGTAGTTGTGTCAGTGGCTACAATTTTTGTGTTATTTACAGGTTGATCTCACCTACAGCATAGCAGGACCTTATCTGGAGGTTTTGCCATATAAGTTTAAATTCATTAATTTTAAGACAGACATTGGCATTTAATGGTGCATACACACGATCAGATTTTTCCTTCAGATATGAACGATAACGATTTAAAAATCGTTCAGTCGTTCATATCTGAAGGAAAATCGTTCATATCTGACATGCCTGAACGACGGACGATCAACGATGCGCGTTCCCGTTTGTCAGATAACGATATCTGACATCTGATGGGTTTGCAGTCAGACTTGGACGATTCCATTCATTTTAATGCAGTCAAAAATCGTTCAATCATTCAAATCGTTCAAAACTTTGGTAAAATCGTTCAAATCTTTCAAATCGTTTAATTGTTCAGTCGTTCATCTGACAAATCTGACAAGTCTGACAAATCTGACCGTGTGTACGCTCTTTAATTGTTATTAAACTAAACAAACTTTCTATTTGTGTTGCCCTCAGGGGCAAACGCAGGATTTTTACAGAGGGTTTCCACACACACACACGTATATATGTATATATATAAAATAGTTTACTGGCACTCCAAGTATCCCAAACAGCATTTCCGATGCACATTAGAAAGTAAATACAATCCAAGGATGGCACTAGGAGACAATGAATCCTTAAGTATCCAACATGTGTATTAGATCACATAGCCATGTTCAGGGCCGGCTCCAGGGGTCAGAGCACCCTGTGCAGGCCCTTAACAAGGCGCCCTTACATTGAAAATTGGGAGCGCCCTTACATACCAAAATTGGGGACGTGTCCTAATTACCATAGGCCATGCCCCCTACGTGACATTATTTGGAGGCATGCCCACATGGTGTGCTTTTTCACAGAGAAACAACTGTTTGTGCCACAGCCAGGCAATGGTGATCCCCACAGTTTTGCTTGTTATTGCATGAATTTCTCCTGAAAGTGTAACTCCTTTAAAAAATCTGAGTTTAGATAGAAAATGCAACAAAACCTCTCACATTCTGACAAACGATTGAAACTTTCTTAGTAGTGGTTTTATCACAAGCTCAAAATTATGCTAGCAGTGTGACAACAGATATTTCTTTTCACAGTTAGACTTAATGGGGGGTACACACCGTCAGACTTGGAGACGATCATAGAACGATAATGATCGTTATCTGATTGTGCTGCATGTGCTGGATGTTCGATATCGAACATCCAGCAACATGCACCAACCCCCCATCCTCTATAACAACCCGCAATTAACGATCGCGGGTCCCTATAGTAAACAGGCTAACCTGGTCGATATTGGCCTGCATGCATGGGCGATGGTCAATATCGACCATCCGTGAGCGCGCATCAACCATTGTTTGGTCATTTGAAGGGGCCAGAAACTGGTCGATTTGAACGATAATGATATATCAATATTGTTATCAAATCGACCAGGGAAATCTGACCGTGTGTATGCACCATAAACCCTTAGATTGTTTTGCTCCTCTGCCTCCTCCCTCTCCAAGGGGCTAGGTCTACTCATCGACCATGACTATGACAAACTCAAAACGGGTTTGGACGATGGTGGAATAGTTTCCAGACTTGTCAAATGGCTTTGAATAGTAAACTGTATATCGACTGCTAACTGTGAAGAGATGGTTATAAAAATACCCCATAGGGCAGGGTGCTAGAGACCTCTGTCCTAGACCCCTGCATCTTCCCATACGTCTGTGCCATCGCTACCCGCTGAGCTGTCGGCCTGCTGCTCCGGTGGTCTCCGATGCGGGGCCACCGCTTGTGGATCGTCTGCAGCATCCCCGCTGTTGCCTGTGTCCCTCTGCCCCAGATCCATGCCCTTGCGCGCCAGTATACAAGTTTCGCAGAACATGGGCGCAGCCACCTTGGGCCAGGTCATTTGATACTCATGCATCCAGTCAGCAGCCATCTCAAGTTGCTTCAGCCAATCCGCTTCAGCCTGATGGTATAAAAGACCTTCCTGTAACACATGCTGGTTGCCAGTGCAACAATGTCCATTGCTGCTGCATGACCTATGTTCCTGAGCTCCCGTTGTGATACCTATGCTTCCTAGCATAGCAAGGCTGATTATCAGATATTACCTATGTTCCTGAGTCCCTGTGTGTTACCAGTGTTACTCCATCCCGAAGTCATATTCCAAGTTCTTCAAGTTCAGTCCACATTACTCCAGTCCGGAGTCAGATTCCAAGTTCTAAAAGTTCAATCCCTGTTACTCCAGTCCGGAGTCAAATTCCAAGTTCTACAAGTTCATTCCACGTTACTCCAGCCCGGAGTCATATTCCAAGTTCTTCAAGTTCATTCCACATTACTCCATTCCGGAGTCATATTCCAAGTTCTTCAAGTTCAGTCCACATTACTCCAGTCTGGAGTCAGATTCCAAGTTCTAAAAGTTCAATCCCTGTTAGTCCAGTCCGAAGTCATATTCCAAGTTCTACCATTTCAATCCTTGTTACTCCAGTCTGGAGTCAAATTCCAAGTTCTACAAGTTCAATCCTTGTTAGGCCAGTCCGGTGTAAAATTCCAAGTTCTACAAGTTCAATCCTCGTTGCTCCAGTCCGGAGTCAAATTCTAATTCTTCAAGTTCATTCAATTCCAAGTCTACAGTTTCTTCCTACAGTTCCATTTCCAAGTGCAGTGACTATTCAGAGACTTTTGTTCTACAGTTTTATTCAGCATCTTCTAGTTGCATTATTTCTGCACAGAGGACTATATTATAACATCTTATATCACAGTCTCCGCTATTATTGTATGAGCAGAAACTACATTAAACCATCCAGTTTCAAACTACCTATTGGTTCTGGTATCTCTGTCATACAACCCAGTTCGGGTACACAACTCCTAGTTCCCCAGTCCATGACAGTTTGAACTGGCCACAAGGGCCCGTCTGGTACTCAGAGCCCTGGATCTGGTTCCACCCAGGATGTGTTGAATCGGCTGGGAAGACAGGAGTCTGCCCAGGTGCAGTTGATGCAATACATTCAAGATGTCTCTACTCGTCTGGACAATATTCAAGCTCTTCTCTCTGGAACTTCCAGGAGAGACCTCCAGTCTAATAATCCTGCACCAGCATCCGCTCCTTCAGTAGTCTCTCCCCCAGTACCCTGTCTTCAGCTTTCCACTCCTAGCAGGTTTGATGGGAATCCAAAGTTTTGCCGAGGTTTTTTGAACCAGTGCAAGATCCACTTTGAATTGCAGGCAGCAAGCTTTCCCACAGACAGAACTTGAGTGGCATATATAATATCATTATTAACCGGTCAAGCCCTGGACTGGGTTTCTCCACTCTGGGAAAAGTCTGACCCAGTTCTCTCCAACTACACTGAGGGCCTGATTCAGAGCCGGCCACTCTTTGAGAGCGCTAGCTCTGAATCAGGGCATCCCTTTTTTTTTAAAGACGGCCTCCTGGCCGCTCGCATAACTGTGGGTGACCACCCAAAGCTTATGCAAGCAGCCAGGTGATGGTCGCGATGGTCAAGACCATCAAGACCATCGGGCTTGCGATGAGACCCTTGTAGTAGGGTCTCGTGGCCGCAAGCCCCAGTGGACTTCCTGCTCTAATAGAGCAGGAAGTCCACCTACTGACATCACGAGTGATGTCAGTAGGGCCGCCCGCAAATGGCAGGCATTCCTTCAGGAACACCTCCATTTGTGTAATGCCTACAAAACAGGGCGAGCTGTCGATCAACATTGACAGCCGGCCCTTTTTGTAGTGAGTCCCAGAGCGAGAGAATTTCTCTCTCGCTCTGGGGCTCGCGCATGCACACGCCGGAGCCGGGTCCGGTGTGCGCATGCGCAGTGTGGGACCATTGACCCGCTTGTGAGCACTGTGCACTCGCGAGCGGGTCTGAATCAGGACCTGAGTTTGTATCAACTTTTCGAAAAATCTTCAATGAACCTGGTAGAACGACCTCTGCCTCCAATGATGTTTTACGTCTCCGTCAAGGCAACAAGACTGTCAGCCAATATGTGATTTTATTCCATACTCTAGCTTTAGAATTAAGCTGTAATGAAGACGCCTTAACAGCAGCCTTTTGGAATGGATTATCTGAGAGAATCAAAGATGATCTAGCTTCCCGTGAGTTGCCCTGTTTATTGGATGGACTGATTTCCCTATCTAATAAAGTCGACCTATGACATAGGGAGCGAGTTATAGAGAGAAGTCGGTTCGACCGAGCCAAGGGTCATTCTTTCCCACATGTTACTTCTTTTTCTCCTTCTCCTGCTGAACCCATGCAAGGGAAACGCTCCCGGCTGACTACTGAAGAACGTCAGAGAAGACATCTAGGAAATCTCTGTTTGTACTGCGCTTCTCCGCAGCATCATCTCAAGTCTTGTCCTTCCTGTCTGGGAAACGCCCCCTCCTAATTATTAGAGGGGTTAAGCTAGGAGTATCAATGGAATCACTTAAGGAAACTGATCCTACCCTCATTGCCTTGTTGGAGGTGAACCAAGTCTATTTAAATGTTCCTGCTCTGCTTGACTCAGGAGCTTCCGGGAATTTCCTAACTGCGACTTCGTTCACAGACATCGCATACTCACCAAATGGCTGCAACATCCAGTATCCTTAATGGCTATAGATGGTAGTCAAATCGCCGGTGGGATAATTACACATTGCACCCAACCTTTGAAGCTCAAAGTTGGGGCGCTCCATGTAGAAAGTTTGTCTTACCTTGTGATTCCTAAAGCCTCTCATGAATTAATCCTGGGCCTCCCGTGGCTTCAAAGACATAATCCCTGTAGTGATTGGGCTTCCTTGCAGATTACCGCCTGGAGTCCATTTTGCATTCAGAATTGTCTTCATCAAGTGGTTCCTTTATGAAACTCTCCTGTGAAATCCTTAGAAGGTCTCCCTGAAGCTTACCAAGACTTTTGTGATGTGTTTAGTAATCAGGGAGCCAACACTCTTCCTCCTCATCGTGAATGGGATTGTCCAATCGACCTAGTTCCAGGGAAAACTCCACCTTGAGGATGAACCTACCCTCTTTCATTGCAGGAGACTCAAGCCATGTCTGAGTATACCAAAGAAAACCTGGAGAAAGGGTTTATCCGGCCTTCCACTTCACCAGCCGGAGCAGGGTTCTTTTTTGTTAAAAAAAAGATGGTGGGCTTCGCCCCTGCATCGACTACCATGGACTTAACGATATCACCATGAAGAATCGGTATCCACTCCTGCTCATAACCGAGTTGTTTGACAGGGTGAAAGGTGCCTTCATCTTTACCAAGCTTGATCTAAGGGGGGCATATAACTTTATCCACATACATGATGGAGATGAATGGAAGACTGCCTTTAACACCAGGAACGGGCACTATGAATATCTGGTTATGCCCTTTGGCCTCAGCAATGCCCCGGCGGTCTTCCAGCACTTTGTTAATGAGATCTTTAGAGACCTTCTCTATAAATCAGTCGTAGTCTACCTAGACAATATTTTAATCTTCTCTCAAGATCTCCAGTCACAATGCTCGCAAGTCAAGGAAGTTCTCCAGTTAAGAAGGAATTTGCTTTTCTGCAAGCTGGAGAAATGCACATTTGAGACCCGACCATTCCATTCCTTGGATACATTATTTACATTATTTCAGGAACCGGACTTCAAATGGATCAACAAAAACTACATGTCATTCTCGATTGGTCATTGCCTACCAGGTTAAAGTCCATTCAGCGATTTTAGGCTTCGCCAACTACTATCGCAAGTTTATTAAAGGATTCTCTTCCCTGGTTGCTCCTATTACAGTTTTTACCTGGAAAGGAGCGAACTCCAGTATTTGGTCTCCAGAAGCAACCTCTGCTTTCCATCAGTTGAAACAAGCCTTCATCACAGCACTAGCATTGAAGCAACCTGATTTGACTCGCCCCTTCATTCTGGAAGTAGATGCCTCTACGGAAGGGGTAGGAGCTGTTCTCTCCCAACGATTCGACGATGGGAAGTTACACCCTGTTGTTTCTTCTCCTGAAGATTCCTACCTGCAGAGAGGAACTACTCCATCGGAGACCAAGAGCTTCTCGTGATTAAACTGGCCCTAGAGAAATGGCATTATCTGTTGGAAGGGGCTCAGTACCCCATTTCAGTCTTCACCAATCATAAAAATGTGCTCTATTTGCAAACAGCTCGCTGGTTGAATCCCAGACAGGACAGATGGGCGCTGTTTTTCTCTTGCTTTGATTTTAAACTCTCCTATCGTCTTGGTATTCAGAATACTAAGGCTGATGCCTTATCTTATTCTTTGAACTCAGAACAAGATCAAGTTCAGGAACTCTCTCCTCCAATCCTAGATCCTACGTCATTTGCTTCCACTAAGCTCACTCCTGACCCTCCTCGGGGAAAGACCTTCGTTGCACCACATCTATGTAAGAAGTTTCTTCATTGGGCACATGCTTCTCGATTTTCTGGACACACTGGGTTGGAGAAGACTGTCAAGTTTATTCAACGGTCCTATTGGTGGCCTACTCTGAAAGCAGACGTTCAAGACTTCATTACTTCCTGTATCAAATGTGCCCAACACAAGATTTCTAGATGAACGTCTCCTGGTCTCCTGCATCTGCTGGCTGTTCTTCAACAGCCCTGGTCCCTCTTATCTATGGACTTCATCACGGAATTACCTCCAGCTCAGGGTTATAAAACCATATGGGTCATTGTTGACAGGTTCTCTAAAACCCTCAGTTGAAACCGCCGTGTCATAGGGCGGAGAAACGCATCAGTTGACTTGTCAGGTGACTTATGGAACGCAGGTGGAATGCACACCGGAAGCCGGAAGCTCCCGAACACGGAAATGGCATAACGCACTATCCTCAGCATCTCCTACACACCACAGCCTTGTGGTTGGCTTAGAGTGCTGCAGAATCAACACAGAGGTCTCTTTGCCTTGGACCCAAACATCCCAGATTGCCTGGTGTGGATAGCGCCTATTTCTAGGTGCCAGCGTACACACGATTGCAGTGCAGGACGATTCATACTTTCTAAAAAGTCAAAGTCCTCCCCTGGAATAGGGTAGAGGTAAGGACTATTACATCACAAGTGTCTCTGGATACGAGCAGAGCTACTGGACGGTGATATATCTCCATGCCTATTCCTTACAATACATCTTTATTGACTGGATTTATGTCTTAATGACATTACTGTCACACTTTGCTGCTAACATCATTACTAACTTGAACCTGCTTATCTGCTTGTATTTAGTCTGTGACTGGACTTTGAGCTATTAATCAAGTGCAGATTTAGCTGCAATCATTTAGCTGCAAACATTGTATTTATTGAGACTGGGACAATACAGTTTCTCACCACATTAAGGCCCTGATTCAGAGCCGCTCGTAAGCGGACGCTCGTTCGCTCCGAGCGATGTTCGCACAACTGCGCATGCGTATGGGTTGTAATACGCATGCGCGAACCATTCATTGCGGTTGGAAATTGTGTGCTCGCAAAATAGTGAATGCCTGCTAATTTGAGTGACAGGATGAGGCGTTTGTGGGTGGTAACAGGGGAAGGTGCTTGAAAACGAGGAGTGGAGATCCGAACGCAGGCATGCCAAAAGGTCAAAACGGGCGTTTTAAGGGTGTGCATAATTAACAAAGCAGCGTCATCGACCACATCAGTTGGGTGTCTTTTAGCCAGAACTGCTCGCATGATTGCGGTAGGAAAATGCAACCACATGAATAGCGAGCAGTTCTTTCGCCTTTCGATGTACTCGATTAATCTAATAAATAGTGGAGATGACGTATGATGCGAGCGGCCAGGGGGCGTTTTTTACCAAAAAACGTCCGCATGTTTTGTTCGCTCGTTCAGACATAGAGGCGTCAACAGACCGCAAAGAGCGAACGGTCAATTTAAATAGCCAGCCCCTTTTTCTGGATGAGCGAGCGCAAATAGCGTCCGGCTCTGAATCAGGCCCTAAATCATTTGTATTCATGTATGCTTCTATCGGATCCATGTAATATTGGATAGATATCCTAGTAGCCACTTGGCTTTTTATTTGTTGTGTGTTTTTCACTGCGTACCATGGTATAGCAATTTTAAATGTATTTTTACATAATAAATTGTTTGATTCAAACTAGCAGCTGTACTAGCGCTCTCATTATTTTCTCTCTTTTAGTTCTCTAAAATGGCTCACTTCGTTCCCCTTACAGGTCTACCATCTGCATCCCAGCTTGCACAACTTTTTATTAAAGAGATTTTCCATTTACATGGCCTTCCCCAAGAAATTATCTCTGACAGAGGAGTTCAGTTTGTAGCTAAGTTCTGGAGATCCCTATGCTTAGCCCTTCAAGTGAAACTCAAGTACTCCACGGCCTATCATCCCCAGACTAATGGGCAAACGGAGAGGGTGAACCAAGATCTTGAAAAGTTCCTTTGTTTGTTCATCTCATCCTCTCAAGACGATTGGCTCGAGCTTCTGCCATGGGCTGAGTTTGCCCATAATGACCGTTACCACTCTTCCACTGAGAATACACCATTCTAAACTGTGTACAGTCGGGTGCTATAAGAGATAGACAGTAATTAGTTAGACAATGTCTAGAAAGACACCAGATGTTAGACAGTCAATAGCTAGACAGGGAAAAAAGTTAGACACAAACAAAAGTCAGACACATTAAAGTTAGACATGTAAAAAGTTCGACAGGTACAAAAGGTCAACAGGGTCAAAAGTTCGACATGAAAATGGTCGACACAAAAATGGTTGACAATTATTTTTTTTTTTGTTTTTTAGCCCTAATCTTCACCCTAACCCTCCCGTTCGTGCCTAACCCTAACCCTCCCTCCTGGTGCCTAACCCTAACCATCTGGGAAAGTGCCTAACCCTAACCATCTGGGAAAGTGCCTAACACTAACCGTGGGGATAAGTGTCTAACCCTCCAGTAAGTGCCTAACCCTAACCCTAACCCTAACAAAAAAAAAACTATGTGTCAACCATTTTTGTGTCGATCTTTTTCATGTTGAACTTTTGACCCTGTCAATCTTTTGTACTTGTCGAACTTTTTACATGTCTAACTTTAGTGTGTCTGACTTTTGTCTGTGTCGAACTTTTATCCTTGTCTAACTATTAACTCTCTAACATCTGGTGTCTATCTAGACATCGTCTAACTAATTACTGTCTGATCTATAGTCTGGAACCCGTACGGTAGTCATCCTCGTTTACCTGGTTTCCCGTTGCTACCGACTATTGATGTACCAGATGTTAAAGATACTCTTCAACATCTCACAGCTATCTGGGGTAAGGTGCATTCTTCACTGCTGAAGGCTTCTGTGCGCTACGAGAAATTTGCAGATTGAAAGAGATGGGCCGCTCCAAAGTTCCAGTCTGGAGACAGAGTATGGTTATCTACTCGGAATCTCAGACTTCGGATTCCATCCATGAAGTTTGCTCCGCGATTTATTGGCCTGTTTCCTATAAAAAGAATGATCAGTCCTGTGGCTGTCAAATTGAAATTACCTTCTGTTTTGCAATTCCTAATTCCTTCCATGTGTCACTTTTGAAGTCGTTAATCTTGAACAAATTTCAGAGAGTTCTCCCCAAGCCTCCTAGTGTCCATACTCAACGTGGACAAGAAATCAAAGTAAAAAAGATTCTGGATTCCCGCTTTCGTTACGGATGACTCCAATATCTCATTGATTGGAAGGGCTATGGCGGAGAAGAGAGGACTTGGATCTTCGCCACCGATGTTCATGCTCCTCATCTCATTAAAATCTTCCATTCCAAATTTCCCCACAAACCAAGACAGTGTCCAGAGTCCACTTTTAAAAAGGGGGTACTGTCACAAACCATGCTAGAGACCTCCGTCCTAGACCCCTGCATCTTCCCATACATCTGTGCCATCGCTGCCCACTGAGCCGTCGGCCTGCTGTTCCGGTGGTCTCCAATGTGATGCCTCCGCTTGAGGATCATCTGCAGCATCCCCGCTGTTGCCTGTGTCCCTCTGCCGCAAATCCATGCATGCACGGCATGCCAGTGTACAAGTTTCCCAGAACATGGGCGCAGCCATCTTGGGCCAGGTCAGGTGATACTCGTGCATCCAGTCAGCAGCCATCTCAAGTTGCTTCAGCCAATCCGCTTCAGCCTGATGGTATAAAAGACCTTCCTGTAACACATGCTGGTTGCCAGTGCAACAATGTCCATTGCTGCTGCATGACCTACGTTCCTGAGCTCCCGTTATGATACCTATGCTTCCTAGCATAGCAAGGCTGATTCTCAGATATTACCTATGTTCCTGAGTCCCTGTGTGTTACCAGTGTTACTCCAGCCCGGAGTCATATTCCAAGTTCTTCGAGTTCATTCCACGTTACTCCATATCGGATTCATATTCCAAGTTCTTAAAGTTTAGTCCACATTACTCCAGTCCGGAGTAAAATTCTAAGTTCTACAAGTTCAATCCTCGTTACTCCAGTCCGGAGTCAAATTCCAAGTTCTACAAGTTCAATCCTCGTTACTCCAGTCCGGAGTCAAATTCCAAGTTCTACAAGTTCAATCCTCGTTGCTCCAGTCCGTAGTCAAATTCTAATTCTTCAAGTTCATTCAATTCCAAGTCTACAGTTTCTTCCTACAGTTCCTTTTCCAAGTCCAGTGACTATTCAGAGGCTTTTGTTCTACAGTTTTATTCAGCATCTTCTAGTTGCGTTATATCTGCACAGAGGACTATGGACCTCATTCAGACCCGCTCACAAGCACTGAGCAATCGCAAGCGGGTCGATGTTTAGGCCCTGCGCAGGCAAAGCGGCCGCACTGCACGTGCGCAAGCCCCGGAGCGAGAGAGTAATTCTTTTGCTCCGGAGCTCACTACAAAAGGGGCGGCTGTCGATGGTGATTGACAGCTCGCCCAGTTTTGTAGGCGTGGTGGAGGGGGGTTTCACAAACTGAGGCGTTCCTTAAGGAACGCCTGCTGTTTTGTGGGCGGCTGCACTGACATCAGCAGTGATGTCAGTGGGGAGCTTCCTACTCGATCAGAGCAGGAAGCTCCCTGGGACTTGCGGTTGCTGAGACCCAACCTCAAGGTCTCGTCGCAAACCCCGATAGACGCAATGGTCTTGACCATCGCGACCATCAACCTGGTCGGTCGCTAAAGCTGTGGGTGGTAACCCACAGCTTAGCTAGCGACCTGGAGGCCGCACTTCAAAAGAGAAGCGGCTGCCCACATTCAGAACGAGCGCTCGCATTTTGCGAGCACCTCTGAATGAGGGCCTATATGAGGGATGGGGAACCACCTGCCCGAGGGCCTTATAAGGTCCTTGGAATCATTTGGTCTGGCCCTCGGAGCTTTTTTCTGCTAGCCTCTTTTGGCTAGCAGGGTGCCTAGAATGGCACTCTGCAGCCAGAATCTATGCAGCAGTGCCGCCTGGCAGGCAGAATGCTTCAGACAGTTACACCGCTGCCCTTACAGCTCCCCGGAACAACCTCAGGATGCTCCAGGCATTGCTGTAATCACTTGCGATTGTGGCCCCTCCCCCATGTGACATCATGTGGAGGGGGCATGGCCTAAACCAGGCCCATGAATAATGTTATATATATCAAAATGGCCCTCGGCAGAAAAAAGTTTCCCCATCCCTGGCCTATATTATAACATCTTATATCACAGTCTCCTCTATTACTGTATGAACAGAAACTACATTAAACCATCCAGTTTCAAACTACCTATTGGTTCCGGTGTCTCTGTCTTACAACTAGGGGTGTGCACCGGCCACTTTTCGTGTTTTGTGTTTTGGTTTTGGATCTGGATCTTTCTTCGTGTTTTGGATCTGGATTGGTTTTGCCAAAACCACCCTTCCGTGTTTTGGGTTCTGGGTTTTGTGTTTTGGATCTGTATTTTTTTTTAAAAAAAGCATAAAAACAGCTAAAATCACAGAATTTGTTGGTTTCTCTGCTCCTATGCTATTATTAACCTCAATAACCTTAATTTCCACTCATTTCCAGTCTATTCTGAACACCTCACAATAGTGTTTTCATGTCCAAAAGGTTGCACCGAGGTAGCTGGATGACTATGCTAAGCGACACGAGTGGGCGGCACAAACACGTGACCCATCTAGGAGTGACACTGCAGTGGCAGACAGGATGGCAGTTAGAAAAACTAGGCCCCAAACTGTACATAATGCAAAGAAAAAAAAGAAGTGCAAGATGGAATTGTCCTTGGGCCCTCCCACCCACCCTTATGTTGTATAAACAGGACATGCACACTTTAACAAATCAATCATTTCAGCGCCAGGGTCTGCCACACAACTGTGGCTGAAATGATTGGTTCGTTTGGGCCCCCACAAAACAAGCTGGCAATTAATGTGTCCCTGCACAAACTGGCTCTACGGAGGCAAGATGTCATCCTCATCCTCCTCATCCACCGATTCCTCACCCTCTTCAGTGTGTACATCCTCATCCTCACAAAGTATTAACTCGTCCCCACTTGAATCCACCACCACAGGTCCCTCTGTACCTTCTGGAGGCTGGTCTCCCTGGAAGAGCTGATAATTCATTTTGATGAACATCATCTTCTCCACATTCTGTGGAAGCAACCTCCTACGCCTTTCGCTGACAAGGTTCCCGGCTGCACTAAACACTCTTTCGGAGTACACACTGGATGGGGGGCAACTCAGGTAAAATAGAGCCAGCTTGTACAGGGGCCTCCAAATTGCCTCTTTTTCCTGCCAGTACAGGTATGGACTGTCTGACATGCCTACTTGGATGCTGTCACCAATGTAATCCTCCACCATTCTGTCAATGGTGACAGTATCATATGCAGTGACAGTAGACATGTCAGAAATTGTTGCCAGGTCCTTCAGTCCGGACCAGATGTCCAAACTTGGTCATGCCTGCCCTGCATCACCGCCAGCGGGTTGCTTAGGATACCTAAGTTTTTTCCTGGCAGCCCCAGTTGCGGGAGAAAATGAAGAAGGAGCCGTTGACGTGTCACGTTCCGCTTCAGCTGACAGTGTGTTCACCAGCAGGTCTTTGCACCTCTGCAGGCTTGTGTCGGCCGGAAAGAGAGACACCACATAGGCTTTAAACCTAGGATCAAGCACGGTGGCCAAAATGTAGTGGTCTGATTTCAACAGATTGACCACCCTGGAATCCTGGCAAAGCGAATGAAGGGCTTCATCCACAAGTCCCACATGCCGAGCGGAATCGCTCCGTCTTAGCTCCTCCTTCACTTTCTCCAGCTGCTTCTGCAAAAGCCTGATGAGGGGAATGACCTGACTCAAGCTGGCTGTGTCTGAACTGACTTCACGTGTGGCAAGTTCGAAGGGCTGGAGAACCTTGCACAACACGGAAATCATTCTCCACTGCGCTTGAGTCAGGTGCATACCCCCTCCTTTGCCTATGTCATAGGTGGATGTATAGGCTTGTATGGCCTTTTGCTGCTCCTTCATCCTCTGAAGCATATAGAGGGTTGAGTTCCACCGCGTCACAACCTCTTGCTTCAGGTGATGGCGGGGCAGGTTCAAGAGTGTTTGCTGGCGCTCCAGTCTTCGGCACGCAGTCGCTGAATGGCGAAAGTGGCCAGAAATTTTTCGGGCCACCCAAAGCGTCTCCTGCACGCCCCTGTCGCTTTTCAGAAAATTCTGCACCACCAAGTTTATTGTGTGAGCAAAACATGGGACGTGCTGGAATTTGCCCAGATGTAATGCCCGCACAATATTGGTGGCGTTGTCAGATATCACAAATCCCCAGGAGAGTCTAAGTGGGGTAAGCCACTGGGCGATGATTTCCCTCAGTTTCTCTAAGAGGTTGTCGGCGGTGTGCCTCTTACTGAAACCGGTGATACACAGCGTAGCCTGCCTTGTAACGAGCTGGCGTTTCTGAGATGCTGCTACTGGTGACGCTGCTGCTGTTGCTGCGTAAGGTGATACATCTACCCAGTGGGCTGTCACAGTCATATAGTCCTTAGTCTGCCCTGTTCCACTTGTCCACATGTCCGTGGTTAAGTGGACATTGTGTACAACGGCATTTTTCAGGACACTGAGGACACTTTTTCTGACGTTTCTGTACAGTCTCGGTATCGCCTGCCTAGTGAAGTGGAATCTAGACGGGATTTGGAACCGGGGACACACTACCTCCATCAATTGTCTAAATCCCACTGCACTAATGGCGGATACCGGACGCACGTCTAACACCAACATAGCAGTCAAGGCCTCAGTTATACGTTTTGCTTCAGGATGACTGCTGTCGTACTTCATCCTCCTCGCTAAGGACTGTTGGAGGGTCAATTGTTTAGTAAAAGTAGTGGTGTTCCTACTTCCTCTCTGGGATGATGAACGACTCCCAGCAGCAGCAACAGCAGCAGCGGCAGCAGTAGGCGTAGCAATGCAGGATCCTCCAGAGGAATCCCGGATAGGAGAGTCAGTCATGCCAGTGACATGGCCTGCAGGACTACTTCCGATCCTGACTAAGGAGGAAATTGACGAGGAGGGAGTTGACGGTGTGGTTTGCAGGCGCTTGGATACAACAGGACAACGGGATTTAGGTGTCCCTGGACTGCTTACGGTCTTAGCCAAAGTTTCTGAACTTGACAGTAACTTTTTATGAACACGCTGCAGGTGCCGTATAAGGGAGGATGTTCCTAGGTGGTTGACGTCCCTACCCCTACTTATTTCACCTTTACATATGGTACATATGGCAAGACAGTTGTTGTCCGGATTTGGATAGAAATATTGCCAGACCAAAGAGGTGGAATGTTTGGTCTTCTGCCCAGGCATGACCGTGATGGGCTTTTTCATCCCACGGACAACAACTGTCTCCCCCGGAGCCTGATTTAAACAAACCACATCACCATCAGAATCCTCCTCGCCAACTTCCTCCTCAGCGCCAGCTACACCAGTATCCTCATCCTGTTGTACTTCAACAGTGACATCTTCAATTTGCATATCAGCAAGTGGACTGTGGGTGCTCCTTTCAGCACTTGCAGGGGGCGTGCAAATGGTGGAAAGAGCCACCTCTTCCCGTCCAGTGCTGGGAAGGTCAGGCATCACAACCACCACCACACTTGGACTCTCCTTGGGGATTTGTGATATCTTCTTAGAAAGCACAGTTCTTCGCTGTGCTTTTGCCAGCTTAACTCTTTTGATTTTTTTAGTGGGAGGAGGGCTTCCATCGTCATGTGAAGCTGAACCACTAGTCATGAACATACTAGGGATCGACCTTAGCCGTTCCTTGCCACTCCGTGTTGTAAATGGCATATTGGCAAGTTTACGTTTCTCTTCAGCTGATTTAAATGTCTTTTTCAAGGTCATTTTCCTGAACTTTGCCATTTGGGATTGTATGTGCCCTCTACTATGACATTGGGCATCGGCCTTGGCAGACGACGTTGATGGCATGTTATCGTCTATGTCATGACTAGTGGCAGCAGCTTCAGCACTAGGAGGAAGTGGTTCTTGATCTTTCTCTATTTTATTTTTATCGGAGAAAGTTTGGTCCTCCATTTATGTTATATCGATTTGATATATACGTGCGGCTAAACACAGAAAATATTTTTTTTTCTTGGTTTGGACTGGAGTGTACTTTGGGGGTTATAGCACCCTTTAACGGTCAAGCCAGCCGGCCCTTTACTTATGACACAGGCGCACTCTTGGCACTACTTTGTTGATGCACGTGCGGCTACTGCGCACACAATTCACAAACACAGAAAATAATTTTTTTTTTGGTTTGGACTGGAGTGTAATTTCGGGGGTTACAGCACCCTTAACGGTCAAGCCAGCCGGCCCTTTACTTATGACACAGGCGCACGCTTGGCACTACTTTGTTGATGCACGTGCGGCTACTGCGCACACAATTCACAAACACAGAAAATATTTTTTTTTTTGGTTTGGACTGGAGTGTACTCTCGGGGGTTACAGCACCCTTAACGGTCAAGCCAGCCGGCCCTTTACTTATGACACAGGCGCACGCTTGGCACTACTTTGTTGATGCACGTGCGGCTACTGCGCACACAATTCACAAACACAGAAAATAATTTTTTTTTTGGTTTGGACTGGAGTGTACTTTGGGGGTTACAGCACCCTTTAACGGTCAAGCCAGCCGGCCCTTTACTTATGACACAGGCGCACGCTTGGCACTACTTTGTTGATGCACGTGCGGCTACTGCGCACACAATTCACAAACACAGAAAATAATTTTTTTTTTTGGTTTGGACTGGAGTGTACTTTCGGGGGTTACAGCACCCTTAACGGTCAAGCCAGCCGGCCCTTTACTTATGACACAGGCGCACGCTTGGCACTACTTTGTTGATGCACGTGCGGCTACTGCGCACACAATTCACAAACACAGAAAATAATTTTTATTTGGTTTGGACTGGAGTGTACTTTCGGGGGTTACAGCACCCTTTAACGGTCAAGCCAGCCGGCCCTTTACTTATGACACAGGCGCACGCTTGGCACTACTTTGTTGATGCACGTGCGGCTACTGCGCACACAATTCACAAACACAGAAAATAATTTTTTTTTTGGTTTGGACTGGAGTGTACTTTGGGGGTTACAGCACCCTTTAACGGTCAAGCCAGCCGGCCCTTTACTTATGACACAGGCGCACGCTTGGCACTACTTTGTTGATGCACGTGCGGCTACTGCGCACACAATTCACAAACACAGAAAATAATTTTTTTTTGGTTTGGACTGGAGTGTACTTTCGGGGGTTACAGCACCCTTTAACGGTCAAGCCAGCTGGCCCTTTACTTATGACACAGGCGCACGCTTGGCACTACTTTGTTGATGCACGTGCGGCTACTGCGCACACAATTCACAAACACAGAAAATAATTTTTTTTTGGTTTGGACTGGAGTGTACTTTCGGGGGTTACAGCACCCTTTAACGGTCAAGCCAGCTGGCCCTTTACTTATGACACAGGCGCACGCTTGGCACTACTTTGTTGATGCACGTGCGGCTACTGCGCACACAATTCACAAACACAGAAAATAATTTTTTTTTTGGTTTGGACTGGAGTGTACTTTGGGGGTTACAGCACCCTTTAACGGTCAAGCCAGCTGGCCCTTTACTTATGACACAGGCGCACGCTTGGCACTACTTTGTTGATGCACGTGCAGCTACTGCGCACACAATTCACAAACACAGAAAATAATTTTTTTTTTGGTTTGGACTGGAGTGTACTTTCGGGGGTTACAGCACCTTTAACGGTCAAGCCAGCCGGCCCTTTACTTATGACACAGGCGCACGCTTGGCACTACTTTGTTGATGCACGTGCGGCTACTGCGCACACAATTCACAAACACAGAAAATAATTTTTTTTTTGGTTTGGACTGGAGTGTACTTTCGGGGGTTACAGCACCCTTAACGGTCAAGCCAGCCGGCCCTTTACTTATGACACAGGCGCACGCTTGGCACTACTTTGTTGATGCACGTGCGGCTACTGCGCACACAATTCACAAACACAGAAAATAATTTTTTTTTTGGTTTGGACTGGAGTGTACTTTGGGGGTTACAGCACCCTTTAACGGTCAAGCCAGCCGGCCCTTTACTTATGACACAGGCGCACGCTTGGCACTACTTTGTTGATGCACGTGTGGCTACTGCGCACACAATTCACAAACACAGAAAATAATTTTTATTTGGTTTGGACTGGAGTGTACTTTCGGGGGTTACAGCACCCTTTAACGGTCAAGCCAGCCGGCCCTTTACTTATGACACAGGCGCACGCTTGGCACTACTTTGTTGATGCACGTGCGGCTACTGCGCACACAATTCACAAACACAGAAAATAATTTTTTTTTTGGTTTGGACTGGAGTGTACTTTGGGGGTTACAGCACCCTTTAACGGTCAAGCCAGCTGGCCCTTTACTTATGACACAGGCGCACGCTTGGCACTACTTTGTTGATGCACGTGCGGCTACTGCGCACACAATTCACAAACACAGAAAATAATTTTTTTTTTGGTTTGGACTGGAGTGTACTTTCAGGGGTTACAGCACCCTTAACGGTCAAGCCAGCTGGCCCTTTACTTATGACACAGGCGCACGCTTGGCACTACTTTGTTGATGCACGTGCGGCTACTGCGCACACAATTCACAAACACAGAAAATAATTTTTTTTTTGGTTTGGACTGGAGTGTACTTTCCGGGGTTACAGCACCCTTAACGGTCAAGCCAGCCGGCCCTTTACTTATGACACAGGCGCACGCTTGGCACTACTTTGTTGATGCACGTGCGGCTACTGCGCACACAATTCACAAACAGAGAAAATAAATTTTTTTTTGGTTTGGACTGGAGTGTACTTTGGGGGTTACAGCACCCTTTAATGGTCAAGCCAGCCGGCCCTTTACTTATGACACAGGCGCACGCTTGGCACTACTTTGTTGATGCACGTGCGGCTACTGCGCACACAATTCACAAACACAGAAAATAATTTTTTTTTGGGTTTGGACTGGAGTGTACTTTCGGGGGTTACAGCACCCTTAACGGTCAAGCCAGCCGGCCCTTTACTTATGACACAGGCGCACGCTTGGCACTACTTTGTTGATGCACGTGCGGCTACTGCGCACACAATTCACAAACACAGAAAATAATTTTTTTTTGGTTTGGACTGGAGTGTACTTTCGGGGGTTACAGCACCCTTAACGGTCAAGCCAGCCGGCCCTTTACTTATGACACAGGCGCACGCTTGGCACTACTTTGTTGATGCACGTGCGGCTACTGCGCACACAATTCACAAACACAGAAAATAATTTTTTTTTTGGTTTGGACTGGAGTGTACTTTCGGGGGTTACAGCACCCTTAACGGTCAAGCCAGCCGGCCCTTTACTTATGACACAGGCGCACGCTTGGCACTACTTTGTTGATGCACGTGCGGCTACTGCGCACACAATTCACAAACACAGAAAATAATTTTTTTTTGGTTTGGACTGGAGTGTACTTTCGGGGGTTACAGCACCCTTAACGGTCAAGCCAGCCGGCCCTTTACTTATGACACAGGCGCACGCTTGGCACTACTTTGTTGATGCACGTGCGGCTACTGCGCACACAATTCACAAACACAGAAAATAATTTTTTTTTTGGTTTGGACTGGAGTGTACTTTGGGGGTTACAGCACCCTTTAACGGTCAAGCCAGCCGGCCCTTTACTTATGACACAGGCGCACGCTTGGCACTACTTTGTTGATGCACGTGCGGCTACTGCGCACACAATTCACAAACACAGAAAATAATTTTTTTTTTGGTTTGGACTGGAGTGTACTTTCGGGGGTTACAGCACCCTTAACGGTCAAGCCAGCCGGCCCTTTACTTATGACACAGGCGCACGCTTGGCACTACTTTGTTGATGCACGTGCGGCTACTGCGCACACAATTCACAAACACAGAAAATAATTTTTTTTTGGTTTGGACTGGAGTGTACTTTCGGGGGTTACAGCACCCTTTAACGGTCAAGCCAGCCGGCCCTTTACTTATGACACAGGCGCACGCTTGGCACTACTTTGTTGATGCACGTGCGGCTACTGCGCACACAATTCACAAACACAGAAAATATATTATTTTTTTAGCACTTGGGGGGAGCACCCCTGATGGACAGAGCACCCCCTGGACAACACTACAGCACTCCTTTAGGACTGGGACACTGCACAGGACTTTGGAGTGGACACAGCCCCTATGGAGAACTGACTGCACAACACAGTCCAGCCAGCCCCTATGGACTTTGAAGTAGTGGACACAGCCCCTATTAACAACAGCAGCACAGCACAACACAGCCAGCCCCTATGGACTTTGAAGTAGTGGACAACAGCAGCACTACACTACACTACGCAGCCCTAACTCCCACCCTCCCTCTTCACTGTCCACAGCCGAGTGAGAAAATGGCGCCGACGCGGGTACCTTATATAGGATCCAAAACCCGCGAGACTCGGAAGGCGGGATGATGACATTTTGCCTCGATTTCAGATCCGAGTCAGGCGGGAAAAGTCGAGCCTGACTCGGATCAGACTCGGATTGGGTGGCTCGGGGGGGTTCAGATTTCAGAAATCCGAACCCGCTCACCCCTACTTACAACCCAGTTCGGGTACACAACTCCAAGTTCCCCAGTCCGTGACAGTTCCCATCCCATTATTTCACCATTGGCCTGTCACCTGATCATGTTTAAAATGTGGCTTCCCAAAGCAAATCTCACTTTCTGCTTGTGGGACTGTCCACCTCACTAGAGGTTCTGGGCCAGTACCTAAAGGAACACACCTGACCTTTAGGTGTCTTAATTAGTACCTCAGTCAATTTGATTTAACCACCTGAGTTCAACCATGGATATCTCTAAAACCTGAACTGTTAGGTAGCCTTGAGGACCGCGTTTGGGAACCTCTGACTTGGTCAATTACGTCTCACCGATCTCTGCATTATGTCGGGAAAAGCTTTCCCATATCTTCTGATTGGGCTAGTTTGAGGCCACTTTACAGTTTCTTTTTGCAACCTGGAAAAATTTAATTGATTCTCTTTGGAGCCCAATTATTAAACGTATCTGGAAATGTTTCCATAATACATCCTCATAGGATATGTAGCTCCAATGATCTGTGTCTTATTCAAGATGTGTGCACCGTATTAGTTCTATTAAGCTACAGTAGCACTGACATATTGGGGTCGATTCAACTAGTCGGGAACCAGCTCGCTCCGCAAGTAAGTGCATGCGTGTGGCGCACTTATGGTAACCCTGAACTCATGGATTTCTGTTTACAGCCCCATAGGGCTCAGTACAAATATCCACACATTCAGGGCAAATTTGCTCATAATGAGTTAAGGTGGCGTTGCTGACGTTTCCACGCCATTGCAATGCCATACACACACACATACACATACTGTAGCTGCCGACAATCTGGGCCAGGTCGGCACAACGAGGGGCATAACGTACATTTGGGGGTGAAGCGGGAGGGCATAACTGTGCGTCATTGCCGCTCTGCCGCCGTTACACAATGCTGAGGTTATCGGCATTGTGCAGCAGGGCAAGGGGCCACGATGATGTAATTCAGCGAGAATCTCGTCATCAGCCCCCCCCCCAGACCGTCCACTTGTATTGCTTAAGTGGCCGACTGCGTGGGGGAAAGGGGACGCCGGCTGGTGGGTTCGGGGGGTGGAGAGTGTCATCCGGCCGGGAGACTTGTCCACCTTTACAGGCCGTTTTATTTCAGGCACCGGCTTTGAGCCTGTATTTTTTTTCTTCATGTATCGGGCATGAGCAGCAGCAGCAGTACAAGATGGCCAGTGTGTGTGAAAGGAAACATTGTATCATATACTTGGCTACCTTGCAGGGACGACATGGACACGGCATGGCAGTAGTCCTTGTCAGTGGATATTCCCGGCTGTAACACGACGACTGTACCGTCTGAAAGGACCCACCAGTTTCCATGCTTAATTAAATTTTTCAGCCGGCAAAAACACTGCCTTTTTATGCCGGCCGGTGAAAACCGGTTGGTGTGAAATAACCCTAAAGCTGCCTAATGGTAGCTCCGGCCCTGGTATTACTGTATAACTGATGATGTATCCTGATACCTTAAAACAGGATTTGTGCCTGAAATTGCCTGTTAAAGGCTTTGAAACAGATTGTTGCTGTCAATTAAAAGGCTGCGAGTAGCTGATCTCCCTTAGCAATGTGTGCAGTGAAAGTAGTTACTATGGAAACACGTAGTATAGTTTGTTGTACTTTGCTAAGGAAGGTCAGTTATTCATAATCTGCGAGTTTCTCAGTTTTCAACAGGCAATTAGGCAGGCCTTATTTCAAGTATTAGAAGTTAATTGAGTAAGATTGAGCACCGCATAACGATTTTAATTAGGCAACATCATATTTCAGCGGAATTATCATTTAAATATATATTTATTATTTCACCAGAAGGCAGCAGAAAAGTTAATAACAATAAATTGCAAATCATTATATTTTAAGTTGGGAAATGTGAATTTTTTATGCACTTTCTTTTTGGTAGTTATAAAGAGAATGTCCAAATAAAGTAAAGAGAAAAATAGCAGTGTGCTTATAACAATGATGTTATAGAGGACGAGGGGCATCTCATGTGTGGGTGCATTGAGGTGCTCGTCTTACTGTATGTGGGTGCTTTTTGCGATTTATGTTATTATATTAGCTTTTGCCAAGTAGCTTTCTTTTCTATATGAAAGTGAATGAATTTGAAAGTCATAGAGGGGAATTCAATATGAAACGTAAACTTCGCTGTCGAAGTTTACGTTTCATATCGGAACTTTTACCTGGGATAAAGTATCGGGCGCGCGCCCGCTTATCCCCGTATTCAATATGAAACTAACGAAAATGGGAGCCTGCGAAGTGGGATTTGCTTAAAGCTACGAAATTTTCCTTAAAAAAATTGTAGGACCCCCCTAAAGTTGTAAAAACATGGGGGATCACTATGAGTACCCCCGTTTTAGCCTGCAAATGAAAGTCGGGGATTTAAATAGCCGCAGTAGGTGTTTTTTTCCCGACATTGAAGAAGTGTTGCAGAAGAGCACTTAGTTTTTTTTTTTGTTTTTTTTAAGTGGTCCCATCAAATTTGGGGTACATGAAAATGGGTACTAGCATATTTTTATGTCCCTAAAGTAAGTTTTAAAAAATTCTGCAACTATGCACCTGCGCCTAATAGCCTATTCTAGAAAACACCTGCCGCTAGTAGCCTATTCTAGAATACACCTGCCGCATACTTGCAGAATAGCCCTGAACCTATTTCCCTATTTTTAAACACTTTTTTCCCATTTTTTTTTTTCACCACAATTTTTTAATTCATTTTTTGGGGTGTCCCTATTTTTTTTTTTTGACACAGTAATTTTGAAAATGTCATTCCCAGGGGTGCAGGCTATTTTTTTTAAGCCTGCACCACTAAACCCCAATTCTGCACTTTTTTTCGCCACCTATTCAGTGGTGAAAAGTTATCCCCGTTTTTTTCAAAGACTTTTTCGAACCTGCGAAAAGTCTTTGAAATTGAATACAGTGTAAAACTAAAACCTGCGATAATGACGTCATAGGTGCGATATTAACGCAAAAACTGAGTTTTCACTCCATATTGAATTCCCCTAATAGTCATATAAAGAAGGGGTCAGTGAAGAGTGGAGATTTATCAAATATTGGAGAGATATAAAGTGGAGAAGAGATAAAATACCAACCAATCAGCTTCAAACTGTAATTTTTCTAGCAAAGCCAGTAAAATGACAGTGAAGCCGCATACACACTAGACGATTTTTATGAACAATATGGATGATAACAATATCGTTCAACGATATATCGTTCAGTGTGTATGCAGTGAACGACCAATGATGCGGGCTCCCGCGGGTCGTTAACGATGTCTTTTGTTGTCCGTACATGCAGGCTAATCTGACGATATTGTCAAGGATTTCCTGCTCAGAGATGTGTCAGTGTGTACACCCAATATATTTTGTCCTGCACTACAGAAAGTTCAAGGGAAATCTTTCACCAATATCGTTCATATAGTACATCGTCTATTGCAGGGGTGAGGAACCTTTTTTCTGCCGTGGGCCATTTTGATATATATAACATTATTGGCGGGCCCTGTACAGGCCGCGCCCCCTCTGTCTGATGTGAAATGAGTGTGGCCACAATCACCGGTGATTACAACAATGCCCGGACAGGGCCGGATTATAGGGAGGGCGACAGGGGCTGTCATCCAGGGGCCCCTACATAGTGTCCCCGGCCCCAAGATGAACTTTTTTTTTTCTTTAATCAGCGCCGCCTGTCGCGGCCCGCGATTAAGGCCCGCCCCTATTTTTGGCTCTGCCCCCTTCTGCTGCTGCTGGCCGATATGCCTCTGAAGCAGTAAGTAATGTATATGTTTACCGTGTCTAGGTCTCTGTGTGTTTATAATAGGTGCTTATTAACTGATATCCCTGGGTGTGGTCCTGTCTCTTTAAGCCAGGACCCATATTCATGTTTAAAATGTATGCAAGCTTGAGCCCAAGATCATTTATCTGAGAATCAGTGTAGGGACTGGCCAGATGGGAATGACCGTGAAGCGGTGGTAAGCTTAACAAATTATTGCAATATTTTGGAACCAACATTCCTTGTATTCAAAGGAGTTGCAGCTTGAAAACCAAGTGAGTGCCAAGTTTGTATGATAATCTTTATATATATATATAATATATATATATATGTATATATGTGTGTGTGTCATATATATCTATTTATCTCTCTCTCTCTCTCTCTCTCTCTCTATATATATAGGCCCCCACACATTTGTTGCCCAGGGGCCCCCACAGACCTTAATCCGGCCCGGTGCTCCGGGGAGCTGTAAGGGCAGCGGTGAGACAATCTGAAGTGTCCTAAGGACGCTCCAGGCGGCACTGCTGCATAGATTCTGGCTGCAGGGTGCCATTCTAGGCACCTTGTTAGCCAGATGAGACTAACAGAGGTTCCCCATCCCTGGTCTAATGTGCATGAGCCTTTAGAAGCTGATTGGTTGGTACTTTATCTCTCTCCAAGCACTAGGGGGAGGGTTAGATACTAGAGGGAGGGTTAGGCACTAGGGGGAGGGTTAGGCACTAGGGGGAGGGTTAGGGTTAGGCACTAGGGGGAGGGTTAGGGTTAGCATGTCAACATACCACATGTCTACATTACAACCGTGTCAACATTCTCATGTTGAAATTATGAATGTCGGTATGATAAATGTCAACAAAATATACCCAACTTTAGGGTTTGTATTACGATGACTATATTGCATAGAAGCTATGTACGTTATGGCAGGGGGACAGAATGATCTCTTACGAACTGTAAAAAAGAGG
Source organism: Taudactylus pleione (assembly GCA_031769625.1). NCBI lineage: Eukaryota > Metazoa > Chordata > Amphibia > Anura > Myobatrachidae > Taudactylus > Taudactylus pleione. Next base: position 3,112,307 of record JAUIMM010000521.1, read on the forward strand.
AGATGAGAAGCTGCCTGTATCCTAGGCAACCTACAGAGCTGCCTGGCTGGTTCTAACACCACTCTGTCAACCCCTAGTATACAGAGTTGTCGTCATGTAATCACTACAGATTCTGCTCATTCTTTGCTTTGTGCAGATATGCTCATGTTAATAAATACCTCCTGCATGCATGTGTGACCCGTGGCTGTGTCCGAGGATGCAGCATCGGATCACTTGCGAAAACGACGGCCATGTGATTAACCCTCAGGTTACTCAGAAATGGCTGTCTCACATTCGTAGTAGAGGCACTTAGTTGAGGCACTCACAGAAATCGGGAGCAATACACGGTGCCATTCCATCTCACGCCCCCAAACGGTCTCAGCCTGCCAAGCTGTGGCTTAGGGGGCACCACGCCATCGGAGCTGAATGTAAACCATCGGGTGTGCGTACAACTCTGAGGGGCCAATTCATCATAACTAAAAAAATCGGTGGAGGTAATTAGGTTTAGAACTGGCATGGAGTTCTACCTAATTACCGGAACTCATCATTCCTCCTCTCCATCAGTATCTATTCCGAAAAGCTGTCATTTTTTGCGATGACAGCTCTTCAGAAAATAGATCCTTTTCCCTTTCTACACTAACTTACCGCAGCTGTAATCAGTGCTGCACATGCGCCATTACCTTCACAAAATCGGCGCATGCGCAGCACTGACTACAGCTTTGGTGATTCTGTGTCCGTCCGCCACCCCCAACCCCCCTCTGCTCCTTCTCCCACCTACCTGGCCGTCTGGTACACAGGCTGCAGCTGCGGACCCCGGACCTACCGTCGGAAGATTTTTAAAACTTTGTTTTAAACTTTACTGTGTTCTGCGAACACTGGGCCTGATTCAGAGCCGCTCGTAAGCGGCCGCTCATTCGCTCTGAGCGATGTTCGCACAACTGCGCATGCGTATGGGTCGTAATGCGCATACGACAACCAGTCATTGCGGTCGGAAATCATGCGCTCGCAAAACAGCGAGGGGCTGCTAATTTCATTGACAGAATGTACCGTTTGTGGGTGGTAACAGGGAAAGGTGCTTGAAAACGGGGGAGTGGAGATCCGAACGCAGGCGTGCCAAACGGTCAAAAGGGCGTTTAATGGGAGTGCATAATTAGTAAAGGAGCATCATCGACCATGTCGCTTGGTTGTCTTTTAGCCTGAACTGCTCGCAGTGATAGCGGTAAGAAAATCCTACCACAAGCACTGCGAGCAGTTCAGATGCTTTTCGATGTACCCGATTAATCTAATAAATACCGGAGATGACGTGTGATGCGAACGGCAAAGGGGCGTCTTTACAAAATAGCGAGCGCATTTTTCGTTCGCTCGCTCAGACATAGAGGCGTCAACAAACCGCAAAGAGCGAGCGCTCAATTTAAATAGACGGCCCCTTTTTTGGAATGACCGTTCACAAATAGCGTCCGGGTCTGAATCAGGCCCACAGTCTGTGCCAGAGCAGCAGCCGGAGCCGGAGGAGGACCTGCCCAGCTGAAAGCAGGTAAGTGTAACCCGCTGTACAGCACCTGAGAGTGGCGTATACTAACGCCATCAAATTCCAAAAATACATAATTTTCAGAATTTGATGAATAGCCTAATTTCTACATCCCCATACTAATGTATAGGCAGTGTGGAAATTAACGCAGATGGACTTAACCATGTGTTAATGAATACTAAAATAACGGTAATTAAGGAAAATGTCCTTAAAACCATTATTTTAGTGTTGATGAATAGGCCCCTGAATCCGGCCAATAGTTTGTTAACATATCAGTGACAATATTTTGGTCCTTTTAGTTTAATACCAATGAAGGTCCGTTTAATTTTCCTTGTAGGTTGAGAGCCCCAATAAGCGAGAGTACTTATCTCTTTTTGCAAATGTACAATTCTAGTTCCACTCTAATGAATGCACCTCCACATTCTCCATAAAAAATCCCTGATATCAGCCTCATTTAGTTTATATGCGGATATTAGATAGGTATAAGGTTTTGCGCTAATTAGTAGCTGCTGAACACCTGGAAGGTATCCCCACCTTCCTAAATAATAGGAAATATGTATAGTTGGTGTCCGCGCTCTGAGGTCTGATGATGTTCTATAATATACAATACTAGTGTATTAGTTGGGATGTAAGGACCTAAGTGAGTAAAATAATGATGGGTTCTAGTATATATGTTGTGTTCAGTGGACCAATTATCCAAGTCTTGCTTATGTAGTCCTGGTGTGAACCACCTGTATATTACTGTAGGATGGCTGTTCTTAGAACATTAGTCCCAGTGACACCAGCTGCTTTGCTATAACTTTAGGCAGTGTGTTCATCTGTATATGCATCAAAGTTCAGAATGATGGTGTCAAAAGTTAATGGTATATTGTTCGTAATAAAGATGTACTGTAGATGTATTCTCCCCTCTCCAATGGTCTCTGAACCAGGAAACTGCCACTCCACCTCAAGGATTCACAAAAAAAACCAGACAAACCACAGTATTAGGTGCTGATAGATACTTTGGTGGGGAAGATAGGTAGCATATGGAACTTACCCAGTTCTCGGCATGATCCTGCAGGTCCACCAACGGCACTTCCTTGTATGGCTGTTGAGTGTGGGTGTAAGGGGCAGGGGACACAAGGTCCAATGATACCTTGACAGAACACTATGCATATAACCTACCCTTGAAAAAGTCCCCACATGGGATGAAACGCATTGGGCTATATTTCCATAGAAACTTGACTTTATATATTTTTCTCCTCAGATTGCATGTCAAATTGATCTGCTTCTGTACTTTTTATTTTTCGCTCTGAGACCCTTATGGCTGCAACCAGGCATGGGCACAGAGTAATAAATGTATTTTAACCCTTCCATATATGCATAGTGCTCTGTCAAGGTATCATTGGACCTTGTGTCTCCTGCCCCTTACACCCACACTCAACAGCCATACAGGGAAGTGCCATTGGTGGACCTGCAGGATCATGCCGAGAACTGGGTAAGTTCCATATGCTACCTATCTTCCGCACCAAAGTATCTATCAGCACCTGATACTGTGGTTTCTCTGGTTTGTTTTGTGAATCCTTGAGGTGGAGTGGCAGTTTCCTGGTACAGAGACCATTGGAGAGGGGAGAATACATCTACAGTACATCTTTATCACGAACAATATACCATTAACTTTTGACACCATCATTCTGAACTTTGATGCATATACAGATGAACACACTGCCTAAAGTTATAGCAAACCAGCTGGTGTCACTGGGACTAATGTTCTAAGAACAGCCATCCTACAGTAATATACAGGTGGTTCACACCAGGACTACATAAGCAAGACTTGGATAATTGGTCCACTGAACACAACATATATACTAGAACCCATCATTATTTTACTCACTTAGGTCCTTACATCCCAACTAATACACTAGTATTGTATATTATACGTCATCAGACCTCAGAACGCGGACACCAACTACACATATTTCTTATGTGCGGATATGCCTACATTCCTATACACAGTGCTTAGGATGACCTCCCCCTCCATTTTTCCTTGGACCACAAACTCTATTAGTAGTAAGCAGTTTATTTGTTGTACCTTACCTTACTTATTTTTAGATCTAATGACCTAAGACACTCGGATGTTCTTTATTGTGTGTATTATGGATATTTGCAGTTTTTGTTTTTTTTTGGGAAGTGAAGTATTGTAAAGTTGCTTCAGCAAATAGTCTTCTTGCAATACATGTGCGGCCAAGTGAAAAAAGCAGCAGCTGTAAAATAAAGAGTTCATTCCACTCATCCTTTCATCTTCTAGATGTAGAGAAAATGACAGACAATTATGGTGACAAGTAATAACTGGAATAATATACTGATTTCATCAGAACGATATCAGACATCAAAGCATAAAAAGTGATGTAGGAGTGTGTTGGTGCTTTTGCAGCTGGAAATTATAGTCTGTCAACAGACAATACTGAAACATTAAAACAAAAGTACTGTAGAATAGCTTCACTAAAGCTTCCATGTATTAATGAAATATGGGAAGACAATATAAAAAAGACAGATTTACAATCGTGGGGTAGAGTTTGCTTGAGACAACTGTAATTGCTATACTATATATGAACTATGTTTTTTTAAATTAAAGGTTGATTTTATTTTTTTTATTTTGTGAGACAACTCCTTCTTTAGTAAGTTGTTACTATATATGTGTAGGTTTTATTGTACTTATACATGATCCCTCTGCAAGTTAGCTCCAATGTTTTTCGATGGCATTCAGTCACTTTAAAACAAAATATGGAGCCTTGTGAAGGGAAACTAGAGATAAGCGGTATGGTTTTACTAAAACCGAACACGCCCGAATATTGGGGTTCCGAGCCGAACCGAGGCCCTGATTCAGAGCCGGACGCTCTGACAGAGCGCTCGCTCTGAATCAGGGCCGGGCTATTTTTTTTTTGGAACGGCCTCCTGGCCGCTCGCATAGCTGTGGGTGACCACCCACATCTATAGCGAGCGGCCAGGAAGATGGTTGCGATGGTCAAGACCATCGTGACCATCGGGCTTGCAACGAGACCCTTGTGTTAGGATCTCGTTGCCGCAAGCCCCAGAGAGATTTCGTCTCTAACAGAGCCGAAATCTCTCCCACTGACATCACTCGTGATGTCAGTGGGGCCACCCCCAAACGGAGGCGTTCACATGGGAACGCCTCCGTTTGGACAGCCACTGCCCCAGCCCGCCCACCAAAGGGGGTGAGCTGTCACTCAACATCAACAGCTCGCCCCCTTTGTTGTGAGACCCGGAGCAACGGAGTGCCCGTCGCTATCTTGGTCTCGCGCATGCGCACGACGGAGCCGGCTCCGTCGTGCACATGCGCACTGGCCCACCATCGACCCCATTGCGAGCGCACAGCGCTTGCGACCGGGTCTGAATCAGGCCCCGAGTCCCGAATTGGGTCTTCTTCCCAAATTTGGAACTCGGATCTAAAAACTGGATCTCACATGATTTGCAGTGCATTTAAGTTCATCCCCCGTGATTTCAGGTGCCGTGAGGTGGTCGTAAATGCCTGAAAATTAATGTTATTGATATTAATAGTAATATAGTAACAAGAACTGGTCCAAGTTACATGACTTTAGCTGTTTATATAATTTTTTTAAAGAAATCCGAAAACAAAACCAAATCAAAATACTTGAGGGTGGTTTTGCCAAAACCAAAGCATGGTGGCCCGCGCACATCTCTGAGGGAAACTTGGCTTCTCTGTCCTCCTCCACCTCTCACTGCAATGATGTTAACAAGGTTGGGCGCACTGCACATGTGCCCAAGGCACTGAAACACCTAATTCCCTCCCCTGATATTGTTATTCAAATTAATATTGTGTATTGTTTTGGACAGCACAGCTGGGATCAGCTTTACTGCCATAAGAAATGTGGGCCACAATACAACATCCTGCCAATCCCGAACCAGTTCGATGATCGGCGATGCGTTAGTGGATCAGGGAAAAACAGCATGTTAAAAATCCCTGACACGCTGATCCCAATCATTTTTTGGTTGGGATTGACAAAGTGAGGAGTTCCCCGATTCCTCGACCCCAGCATCAGCAAAAATGGGGAATTAGGGCAATCCATCGCAGATGCATGGTCCCCATAGCAAATTGCTAAAGTTTACTGCTGATTTGTTGACTTTTCCATTGCAAATGGTATCATTGGTCATTGGACTCATTGCATATTGCCTTTACCCCTGTACATGAAGTCGGACTGCTCTGCACAGCCAAGGTAAATGCTTACTCTCTGCCCGTGAGAGAAATCTCAGCAAACTAGAAGTGCTAGGTTTCTGGACGGAGGGAAAATATCTGCAGTAGGGATGGACATTGACCACCGATGGTTAGAAAACATTGTATGTTTGCTACCAACGGTAGATGTTTTTCCATCTATGGCAGAGTTCCAATATTTATCTGTCATTGATGGCTGAGCTCCGATGGTGATGTGGCAATGCTTCATTCCCCACCACATGTCACTTAGCCCCGTCCTCCTGCTTCGCTTGGCCCACTGCTGTCATGTATCTACTAGCGCTGCCCATCGATGGTTCAAACCAGTGATGGTTTTCGGTCTATGGTTTCCTGCCATCAATGGAAAGTACCATTGACACCATCAATGGAGACCATATAATCCATCACTAATCTGTGCAAAGTCCATGCATTTTTGATACCCTCTGTCCCGATTGCAAACACTATTTTGTGCATACACTCTGGGGGTCATTCAGACCCGGTCGTTAGCGCCGATGCGCTCGGACCGGGTCGATGGCCCCCCACAGAGCATGCGCACTACGGCGCCGTCATGCGCATGCGTGAGACCCGCTACGACCGACAGCGCCGGTCGTAGCGGAATCTCTTTCCAAAGGGGGCGAGCTGTCGATGTTGATTGACAGCTCGCCCCGTTTGTAAGGCGGGCCAGGGGGTGGCAGCCCAAACGGAGGCGTTCCCATGGGAACGCCTACCATTTGGGGGCGGCCCCACTGACATCACAAGTGATGTCAGTGGAGAGCTTCCGGCTCAGACAGAGCCAGAAGCTCTCCGGGGCTTACGACAAGGGAGACCCTACCCTAGGGTCTCGTCGTAAGCCCCGATGGTCGCGATGGTCTCTGACCATCGCGACCATCACCGGAGCGGTCGTTAGAGCTGTGGGTGTTAACCCACAGCCTAACGACCGCAACAGAGGCGGGCGGTCAGGATGCAAGCGGCCGCCCAGTTTTTGAGCGACCGCTTGCATCCTCCGACCGCCTCTGAATCAGGCCCTCTGTGTAACACATTATTTATGTATTAACAGTTACTTATATAGCGCAACGTATTCCGTTGCGCTTCATAAGTAGAACCATTATAAGATCAAAACTGGGTAATGCCAGACAGACATAGAGGTAGGAAGGCCCTGCTCACCATCTTACAATCTAATGCACCGTAGGACTTTTTTGGCAGTTGCAAAAATTCTCTCAACTACGCGAACATGAATATCGCCTGTGAATTGCGAGCAGCTCTGAATCAGGCCCAATATCTAGACAAAATGTTCCAAATTTGTTTCTAAGGATAAATTTGATTAAACTTTCAGGTAGGGATGGCTATCGACCATCCATGGTTAACAAGCATAGATGGTTTGCAACCAATGGATCTTATGGTTCTCCACCATTGATGGCATTTTTCCCATGATGCAGGAGGCATGTAGTTAAACCCAGACCTGTGCTGCTAAGCCCCGCTCAATCATCACGTCATTGGACCCAATTGGCCATCAGACTGCCATGCTCCTCAGCAGAGATGACCATTGATGGTTAACCCACTGATGGCTATCTCTACTTTTCAGAGGTGGGGAGAAGGATGCTCTGCATATACTTAAGGTGCACTTCTGAGAAGGGTTTTCAAAAAAGGGGCCTGGATTGGCACACACCCCAATTTTTCGTTAAGCTGTGGACATGGTGAGCACTTCCTGAGCTGCTGGATTGCTTCAAGTCCACTCTATAGTATTTAGATCAACCATTGTGTTCCCTGTTTTGCTGGAGGATTCACAGTTGGCTCAATGACCCAAAGTTGGCTCAATGTGTCATGTGTGTTTCGCACTTAGCATGCTGTGGAACCAAGAGTACCATGCATTTCAGTCGCATCTCCACTTGCAACTGGAGGGCCATAACTGGGCTGTAAAAGGGTTTTCATATATAGGCTAAGTTTAGTGAGAGCATGTCGGGGGATTGTAGATGAATGCGCTATGCAGAGCTGTGGACACGCAGAGATCCATCTAATTACAGATCTTACATCAGACATAGTGATGGTGCACGTGCACACCGATAATGATTGTTATTTGAACCTCATAGATGCGTGCAACTCTGCATATGGCCAAATAATCGCATTTAGAGTCCCTTGGTTTTCCTCCCCATACACTTGACAAAAATGCAATGTTCCAGATTTTTTCCGCAGAGTCAATAAAGTAGGTGGCACATATAAATTACCAAACAAAAAATATGGTGGTTGCTCATATCAACTTAATGACATAGCACAGGTGCTTGTAAAGGGCGGGGTTTACACTGAACACAGAAAAAAGGGATTTGCCCTCCAGCACACTGTAGCAAAATCATCAAAAAATGCTTAAATCCTACATGATAATAGAGATTCAGAGGTATTAGTTACATACATTTGCAAATATATGAATAACCACCAGGCCAATCATCAAGGCTCCTCTATACTGGCATCCCTAACATTAAGGGGTTCACGTCCGAGAAGCAATGTACCCCAAAAAAATTCCAGCCAAGGACCATCACCAGGGCATCACACGAAAAGGGGAAAAAAGGTGATAGTGAAGTGTAAGGGATAGATGTGTAAAGATAAATCAATCAGTGTTAATGAAATGTGAAAGAATTAAAACAACATAAATAATAAACAAACAATTGGAAAGGTGATAAAAATATTCTATGTGAATTAAGTGGTGATGCCCTGAAAAAGGTTCAGCCAGAACAACTCCGGGGGCCCCACTCCCAAACGCTCACCCCAAAATAATTATTGCTACATAATAGTAGCACCCACTCTGGGTCATATAATTACAAATTGACGTACTGCATGATAACAGCACATGTATAAGCTGAGCGCTAACTCACCTTGGAGGTACCCCAGAAACCTCCACATGGCACTATAAGGACCAGCACATCCTCCTAATGCTGGTTCCCTTCATGCCTCAAGTCTGCAAACAAAAAATATGGTGATATAGAGGAGCCTTGTCGATTGGCCTGGCGCGTATTCATATATTTGCAAATGTATTTAACTAATACCTCTGAATTTCTATTATCATGTAGGATTTAAGCATTTTTTGATGATTTTGCTACAGTGTGCTGGAGGGCAAATCCCTTTTTTCTGTGTTCAGTGTAAACCCCGCCCTTTACAAGCACCTGTGCTATGTCATTAAGCTGATATGAGCGACCACCATACTTTTGTTTGCAGACTTGAGAGGCATGAAGGGAGCCAGCATTAGGAGGAGGTGCTGGTCCTTATAGTGCCATGTGGAGGTTTCTGGGGTACCTCCTAGGTGAGTTAGCTCTCAGCTTATACATGTGCTGTTATCATGCAGTACATCAATTTGTAATTATATGACCCAGAGTGGGTGCTACTATTATGTAGCAATAATTATTTTGGGGTGAGCGTCTGGGAATGAGGCCCCCGGAGTTGTTCTGGCTGGACCTTTTTCAGGGCATCACCACTTAATTCACACAGAATATTTTTATTACCTTTCTAATTGTTTGTTTATTATTTACATATAAATTACCGTCAGTACATTTCTGTAAGTGAGAGTGCACTGGATGATGAGGTTAAGAATGCCTGCAGAACACACCTTGAGCCACACTGAACGAAGCCCGTTCTTGTTCTGCAAGTGTTCATCATCACTTTTATCATAATACAGATTGTTTTGCCATATGCATCTCTGTATTCTGTGTGTGGCAATATCACGCTACAGAAGGTGGGGATGATGAGCCATGTATTCTGTGTGGGGCTGGAGGGATCCGCCCACACAGGGTAGAAAAACTAAGCTTCACCACACCTAGAGGCTGCCAAGTGGATTCAGTCCAGGGAGGACTGAAGCAGACCAGTGAGGCTGCAAGTGGAATCAGTCCAAGGAGAACTGAGGTAGCCAAAGAGCCCAGTGTGCCAAGCCAGGCCAGTGGGAGGCCAGGCGGCTGTGTCCAGACCTGCAGTCAAGCAAGAAGGACCACAAAGCTCTAAGACTGTGTATGTGAATTTGTATCTGCCAAGCTACAGGCCAGGAGGCCATAGCCAGATCTGCAGTCAGGCAGGGAGGGCCACAACTTTGTGTGACTTTGTGGAAGATAAGCCAGGCCAGGAGGCCAGTATCTTTACCTGTTATAGACAGGACTAAAAGATTGAGACTGGTTACATTTGCATACTAGCCGGTCATTATAGTCAGGGTTCAAGCAGTGAGGTAGTGCCCTGCATGGGGGCTAGGTTTTTTTTATTATTTTGTTCCTGAAATGCTGACAGTAAAGCACCATTTATTTTAATTTCAACCTAAAGAGCTGTGTGTGGATCTTTATTATGCACCTACTCACTGCCCCACTGATCCCTCTACTGAGCTGTCACATGCAGGGGTTAATGTGGGCCGGAACGGGGCGAAACTACTGGGGTCACTGCATAAGGGGCACTACCACTACTGTGGGCACTGAATAAGGGGCACTACCACTACTGGGGACACTGCATAAGGGGCAATACCACTGTGGGCACTGCATAAGGGGCACTATTACTACTGGGGGAACTGCATAAAGGGCACCGTTACTGGGGGCACTGCATAAGGGGCACTACCACTACTGGGGGAACTGCATAAGGGGCACTACCACTACTGTGGGCACAGAATAAGGGGCACTACCACTACTGTGGGCATTGCATAAGGGGCACCACTACAATGGGCACGGAATAAGGGGCACTACTGATGTGGGCATTATGTGTAAGGGGCATTGCTACTGTGGGCATTATGTGTATTAGGGGCACTACTACTGTGGGCATTGTGTATAAGGGGCACAAATGTGGGCATTGTGTAAAAGGGGCACTGCTGTGTGTCATACACGAATAAGGGACACCACTATGTGGTGTAATGTGAATCAAGATTGTGCTACAGTGTGGCGTAATTTGAATTGAGAATACTATTGTGTGACCACGGCCCATTTTAAAAGACCACACCCCTTTTTCGGTGCTCACCTACGGCGCGCGCGGTCCCTTTTCTTAATAAAATGCCAAGGGGGAGTAAGTTCCACCACTTCTCTAGGACCAGGGCCGCAACTAGGGGGAGGCTAGAGGTGCACGTGCACCGGGTGGGTATTGCGGGGGGGTGAAAAATCTGACTCGGCCATCCAAAATGGCCGCCGCCAAAGAGACAGATGCTAGAGGTCCTACTGGACCTCTAGTGTCTGTTAGCAGAGCGCAATGCACACAGCGTTCCCGGAAGTGCCGGGAACGCTGGCGCTGCAGGGAGAGGATGCCGAGAGCTGCATCTTCTCCCTTTAAACCCCCCTGGAAACGAGCATAAACCCCATGGCAACGAGCATGTAACTCCTGGCAACGAGCATGAAACCCCTGGCAACGAGCATGGAACCCCTTGTAACAAGCATGAAATCCCCTGACAACAAGCATGAAACCCCCTGGCAACGAGCATAAACCCCATGGCAACGAGCATAAACCCCATGGCAACGAGCATGTAACTCCTGGCAACGAGCATGAAACCCCATGGCAACGAGCATGTAACCCCTGGTAACAAGCATAAATACCCTGACAATAAGCATGAAACCCCCTGGCAACAAGCATGTAACCCCTGGCAACAGGCATGAAACCCCATGGCAACGAGCATGAAACCCCATGGCAACGAGCATGTAACCCCTGGCAACGAGCAGGTAATTTTAAAGTAATTAGAAGCATTACTGTGGGGCATAAAATGGTGTCGGGCAAATATGTAAGTGGCACTTTGGTAATAGGCATTGCAGTGTGTGGCATAATGTGTAATGGGCATTATGATGTGTGGAATAATGTAAGTCACTATACCAGGGATGTCTGAGTAGTGCACTGCCTTATCGAGGAGCAAGGACAAAATCCAGGTACGGGAAAGGAGGGGGCGCAAAATTGCTGCCTTGGACTGGGTGACAGATATCCTAGTTTCGGCCCTGCTAGGACCACTTTAAGCACTGGTCACACGTGATATTTATGCTCATGTTAAAAAATAACTTCAAATGCTGTCGGAAACAAAATTTAGCCTGTAGTGCAGGCGTATATCAAATGTAAATGTATAATCAATGTTTTATGCTATGTAAGTGTCTGAATTGTTTAGGAGAGCTCTTTGAATTCCAGCTCATCATCCTGAGTAAGGCTGTTCTCAATTCATTTATGCTTTGTTTTTCAATAAAATACCTTTGGGGCATTCCAACTGTCTGAAATTGTCTTATGCCTTTGCCTGACAGTTATTTGGTATAAGAAGTGGGACGTAGATGGCTGCAGTGAAGAGACCGTTACATTGAGGACGAGGAGAATCATTCTGAATCAAACGCAAGCATGGCCTAAGTAAGATCATTTTCTATATGTTCTATATGTTTTGCTAAGGCCATAGGGAAGGGTGTGCAGCTGGTACTGCCACCAAGAGTGCAAGGCTGAGAGGGCTGGCATTAGCTCCTCTGCCCCAGTGGCACCCATCTACGGCTTGTGCGGTGCTTGTAACAGCACCCTGCAGCCAGGAGAGGCGCTCAGCAGTGCATCCTTGGGACACGCATGTTGACCAGTTCCCTTATGCTCCCTGGCCTGGCGCCCTCTTCATGAAGTCACATGTGCCCAGTGGGCCGGCATAGGGTGTGGAAGGGCCCTGCTATGTCCCTGGGTTTTGTCTCATAACTGCCCTCTGTCTCCTGAGCAGGATTTTAGGAGAAAAACTAAGACGATTAATAACTTTGGGGTCTACTTACTAAGCCTTGGATGAGGGTGCTTCTAAAGTTGTAGGAGGTTGTACTAGATGTGACACTTGTACATTGTAGTGGCATCTCCTGTAAGTGGAGGGTCAGTGTACACATACTGAAGATGTGTGCAGAAGGCACCCCATAGGTGCACTGGGACAGAAACTAGGCATTTTGTCGTGCACACCATAATGGCACTCACTGTAGGTACTGGTTGCCTCCAGCCTAACAGGTGTACTGTACAGCTACTATAAATGCTTTATTCTCTATACTTGAAAACAAAACTGGCAAAACTTTTTTTTTTTTTCAAGGGCTTTCAATGGCTGTTCGGAATAAGTTTAGATAATTCAGTTTCAAATAAACAATTAGAGGAGAATGTCATTATGAAGATGGATTAGGGTCAGCTCTGTTTCGCCAACTGATGGAAGCTAAAACATCAGATCCATAGAGTATACTAATAGGCTTCTGCAGGAAGGTCACATCAGTTTCTACATTCCATGTAAATGTAGAGACCAGTACTGCTTATACTGTAATATACTGTAATTACCGTCACGCCTGACATTGCAGGGGTCCATACAAAGTATTTTGTATATTCTCACATATTATTTGCTTTAAACATCTTAGCCCTTTTATATAATGTACAATGATAGCACAGTGGACTGGTAATAAGTAAGACACATCCACACAGTAACACACAACTATAGACACACTAACACACAACTATAGATACACAACTGACTTTTATGACAAAGTAGAGAAATTGCATCAAATTCCACACTTTTTCTTGTGTTCCAAATAATATAAGTATAGATCCAAATTATTATTTATTATTAATTATTTTTATTATATTACAAATATAATAAAGTATTTCATAAATAAGCTATTTAGGAACATTCTTCTCCTTCTGGTGCCTATACGGCCAAATGATACTGGTACTCACCTAAAGTTCAGAGCCGTATCAAGGTTATCCCGTTCAGAGATAATATTTGCACCTTCCTGTGTATTGTCTAATTTTTAGGCGCATCGGATATAGGGCCTGATTCAGAGCCGCTCGTAAGCAGCCGCTCGTTCGCTCCGAGCGATGTTCGCACATCTGCGCATGCGTATGGGTCGTAATGCGCATGCGCCAACCAGTCAGTGCGGTCGAAAATCGTGTGCTCGCAAAATAGCGAGTGCCTGCTAATTTGAGTGACAGGATGAGGCGTATGTGGGTGGTAACAGGGGAAGGTGCTTGAAAACGTGGAGTGGAGATCCGAACGCAGGCGTGCCAAACGGTCAAAACGGGCGTTTTAAGGGTGTGTATAATTAACAAAGCAGAGTCATCGACCACGTCACTTGGTTGTCTTTTAGCCTGAACTGCTCGCATGATTGCGGTAGGAAAATGCTACCACAAGAATAGCGAGCAGTTCATACGCCTTTCAATGTACTCGATTAATCAAATAAATAGCGGAGATGACGTATGATGCGAACGGCCAAGGGGCGTCTTTACAAAATAGCGAGCGCATGTTTCGGATGCTCGCTCAGACATAGAGGCGTCAACAGACCGCAAAGAGCGAGCGCTCAATTTATATAGCCAGCCCCTTTTTCTGAACAAGCGAGCGCAAATAGCATCCGGCTCTGAATGAGGTCCATATTTAGAGCTATTCAATACAAATAGATATATGGGTGTATCCACTAAGACTATGTGCCAGATTCAGACATGTATGCTATTCCCATATTTACACAGTTGAACAATAATCGCACGCTTCGCGGTCGCACTGCGCATGTGCCACGGTACCTTAGCCATGCCGCTCACTGCTCACAGTGATTGACAGTCAGGGACCGTTTGGGGAAGGAAATGGGGAGTGGTGGACAAAAAAACACAGGCGTATCCCGGCCGTTTTAAGGGCGTGTTGTAGTCAATTATCGAAAGGTCTGCGACGGCGGCTATGTATTTGTACGCACTTCTCTGGATCTGCGAAACAGCCGGTGGGCGTCTCAATACATTTTCAGGGGTCTGCAGCATTAGCATATTTCCGCACAGCAGCTGCCTGCGGGATGGCAGCAGTGAATGCATTAAGGTAAATCTCTGAATCAGGCCATCAGTCAGAAATATCACATAAACCTAAGAAATAACGTCACTCAGGGCCACCATCAGGGGGAGGACTGCCGGGGCCTGGAGTCCTGGGCCCGGGACTCTGGGGGCCCGCCCGCTCCTCCTACCGCCTGTCCACTACTTCCACCCTGCTAAACTTACGTTCACTGACAGGCTCGGCCCAGGGGTCCACGGCCGCACGCGCCCGCTCCTACAGTATATCCTCTCACTATCTCTCCAAACGCCCGTCGTATATGGCTGGCTGTGGGAGGCAGGCAGAGTGGATGCTCCCAGCCTGCTCTGTGCTGCTAGCCAATAACACAATCGAGCAGCCGGGAGCATCCTCTCTCCTGCCTCGCACAGGCAGCCATAAACACCACAGCAGCGGTGGGCGGTTGGAGAGGTAGGGAGAGGATATAGCAGTGGGGGCAGGTGGCTACGCGTTGGTAGAAGCGGACCCCCGGCCAAGCCTGTCAGTGAATGTAAATTCAGCAGGGAAAATGTAGTGGGTGGATGGGGGTGGGCGGGCCCCGGGCCCCTCGTTGTGCGGAGGGGGGAGGGAGAATACTCTGGGTAGCGTGGGGGGGGCCTGCCTATTTGGCCCATCCCGGGCCCCACGACATCACTTGGACCATAGGACATTTTTGTTAAAAGCTAACGACTTTATTTGACTCTCAGAAATACTTTATTGGCTCTCATTTTTTCTTTTTTTAATATTTAGAATTTTTAAAATTTTATGTAGGCAGATCATGTTGCTATACCACTTTTATATTTTTGTACATATTTCCATGCCTAATACCATATTTATTGTTGGAAAAATGATTTTACTAATTTCTTCCTGTTTCTGGAAATAATTATAAGAATTAGTAAAAAATAAAAATAGATGCCGGTACTGCGCATCGCAGAGCACCACCAAGAGGGGATGCAGTCAGCATCCCGGCGTGCGGGGTGCCGACAGTCTAAATACTGGCTCCGGTATCCCGACCGCCAAAATTCCGAAGCTAAGTATCAAGGGTTAGGGGAGGGTTGGGTTTAGTGGTTAGGGTTAGGCACTAGGGGAGGGTTAGGGTTAGGCACTAAGGGGGGAGTGTTGGTTTAGGGATTGGCACCAGGGGGAGGGATTGACACAAAGGGGGGAGGGTTAAGTTTAGGGTGCGGGGAGGAGGAGGTTAGGTTTCGGCACTCGGGGGGAGGCTAGGTTTAGGCACAAAGGGGAGGGAGGGGTAGGGGTAAGGGTTAGCGTTAGGAAGCTTACCTTCTAGTGTCGGGATGCCATACCCAACCCACCAGGAACTAGAGACGTACGAATTCGGTTCCCAAAGAACAAACAAATTTAGGGGTTCCAAGTTGAACCGAGTCCGAGTTCAGAATCACTTTGGGGTACCGAGTAGAACAGAGTCCCAGTTCGGATCTTCACACTTTTTGGAACTTTATATTATATAATATTAGCTGGCGGGTCTGCATCTTTATGCTAATGCCGTAACAGATTTTGAGCCTAGTAATCCCTAACCCCCCCTTCCCCTAGCCTAACCCTAACCCTCCCAGGGGGGGTGCCAAACCCTAAGTCCACCCGGGAGCCCCTAAACCTAACCCTCCTCCCCCGCAGCTATTCGCTGCCGACGCCCGACTTACCTACGATTACGGTAAGCCGTGCGTCAGGATTTTGGTGTGGGGCTGATGATAGGTGTCGGGATTTCGACGCTTATCATTAGTCTCTTGCCGGGATTTAACAGTCGGCCGCCGGCTTCCTAACTACATCTCTTTATTATCACCCCGGTAGGAGTAACAATATCATGCTGTATGATTTGGGTCTTTCCCAGAATAACAGAGAATACATCTTGGTTTCTTGCTACAAAGCTCATCACTACCTGTTTTTGGCTAAGACCGAGGGTGACCTTCATGGGTACCTGACAGTCTGGGATTTTCTTTGCCACTAAAGAGGGCTGACTGGCACTTTCTTTCCAAAATTTTAATAGATTTACATGATAAATTTGTGCCTCCTTCCTTCTACCTACCTGTCGTACCCTGTAGTTTACAGGTCCCACTGCCTCTATGATCTCATAAGGGTCTCGCCATTGAGCATGCAATTTGCTTTCAGTAGTATGCACAAGCACTAGTACCTTGTCTTCTGTTGGAAAGATCGGTTGACTGTGGTAACATCGTAATTGCGTTTATGACGCTGCTGAGCCCTGCCCATATGTTTATTCAGCAGTGGCACAATCTGCCTTAACCGGCCAATTGGGACACAAACTGAACAATATTAGGATCTTGACATGACTGTCGCTCCCACCCTTCGTTTAACACATCTAAAACTCCTGTAGGTTGCCTCCCATAGAGGAGTTTGAAGGGACTAAACCTCGTGGAAGATTGGGGTACCTCACTAACTGCAAACATCAAATAAGGCAGGAGTAGATTCCAATCTCACTTTTCTTTATCATATGTTTAAGGGTCTGGTTAAAGCGTTCCACTAGACCATCCGTTTGCGGGTGATAAACTGAGGTGGTAATTTTATCTACCCTTAACAGTCAGCACAAATCTTTCATCAGTTTAGATACAAAAGGGGTTCCTTGATCTGTCAGAAACTCTATTGGTATTCCCAGACTGGTATATAGCAGTGGCGGATCTTACCTAGTGGCTGCGAGGCTGCAGCACCCCAGTAAAATCAGCCACTTCAGTGAGGTCAGTGCAGTATGTGACTGCACTGGATACACTGTGACTGGAGGTGGCTTCCTATTGGAAGTACCACCTGCCAGTCACGCTGAAGACAGGCAGCCCCAGGGGGTGTCTCCTCCCCTTGGACCGCCAGTCCGGGCTGAGATCATCATAGACCGGCTTCCAGTGGAAGACGCTGCTCTGCCTTTCAGCCAGCCCTACAGGGCTTCTCGGGGGTGCAACCAATGCAGCCCCGAGAAGCTTGTGTTATGCATGCGCATGCGCGGTGCAACCACTGCTCATGCACATGCTCCGACGCCTGCCACATTCATTGAGCAGGCGCCGGGACCCAGGCCAGCAGCAGCGGCAGCCCCCCTCAGGTAAGAGGGCAGGAGCCGCTGCTGGTATATAGCATCAATAACTCCCAGGAAATAGTACTAAATTTCATGTTACATAGAGGGATGGCCTCCGGGTACCTTGTGGCATAATCTACTACCACTAATATGTATTGATACCCATGAGCAGATTTTTCCACAGGCCCAATCAGATCCATACCAATTCTGCTGGACCCTTGGATGATAAGGCGAGTTCAGCCACCATTTCTGAAACTACTCAGCTTTGCTAGGGCCAGCCATTCCAACCCTGCTGAGTATGGCCTTTTTCAGGCATGGATAGGAGTTTGCCTCAGTCACATTTAAATTAACAAATGCTCTCTGAGGTTCCCCTGTGAGACAGGGAGCAAGTCTGGCAGCCCACTCCCCTTCAGGCCATTTTAAACATGCAGCAATATGCTCAGAGGTGTACAGAAAATTTTTCAGTGTCATCAGATGGGGCAAGCTTCTGTAACACCTCTCGCTCATGGCAACCTTTCCTTATTTCTGTTAATTCCGCATGTAATAACTGCATTTCAGTTTGTTGCCCAGCAGCCAGAGTTTGCTGCCCTACAGCTAGCTCAGCAACACTTTTCAAAAGCTCCTCCATTCCACACTGCTTTATCCCTTTATGGACAAACTTAGGAGGTTTTATAAACTCTCTTTTGCAAGCCAGATTCCCAGCAATCTATATCAGCTGGCTTCCCTTAAAACTGCACTACATTCCCTGGGCTTCCAGCAGGGGCGTATCTTCCTATTGGCCTGGATGGCCCTCGCCAGGGGAGCCAGTTGCCACCCGACCCATTAACAAATGATCACTGGTCTCCTGTTTGCTCTGCGCAGTGTCCAGCAGACATCTGTCATTAGTAAATGATCCCTGGTCTCCTTCTGTCTCCTCTACTCAGTGTCCTCCATTAATTGTTATATAGGCTTCTTATATGTCACTTTATATCAGAAACATTTAAAATTAGAGAGACTAATTTTTTTAATTTTTTTTTTATAATATATCTCTTCTCCCACAATACCCACCACATACCAATCACCACTCACTAATTCCCATATGTTAACCTTGCAGGAAAAGAATGCAAGCACCACATCAACCACAATGCTCTATTCGCAAGGTAATTTGCATATATGCAAATTATCTTGCCCACAATGCACCTTGTTTGTTATTGATGCCCTATTTTCCTGTGTTGTTGACATATAGAAATTAATAAACAGTGCTTGCATGTAGTAAGTGTTATAACTGAAAAAATATAAAAATATATATATATTAAAAAAAAAGTATATATATATATTGTCTCCCTATTTCTACAGGCGTGTAAGTTGAACTACCCCCAGTGTAAGTACTAATAATTTTATCTTTTTCTCAGTATGGGGAATTGACTATGGTCTTTATAGATTGTGGATACTCAGGTGTCAGGATTAAGACATGATCCTTATGGACTGTTTTTATTATTGTGTGTGAGATAGCAATGGACCCATGTGGGCTGTTTTACCAGTGAATTATATGGCACAGTTAAAAAAGCATAATGCAGTGCACAGTCCAATTTGAATATATGTAAATTAATTTACCCATAATGCATGTTTGTTTTTGATGCTATGTTTTCAAGCTTTTCCTGTGTTTTTTGGCATTAGTAAATAGTGGTTTGCAATAGAGTAAGTTCTGTAAAAGATATATATATTAAAAAGAGAAATAAAAAAAAAACATTCTCGCTATTTCTACAGGTGTCTGAATTAAACTACCCCCAGTGTGTGTTATTTTATTATTTCAAGTAGAAGCAATCGTTGGAGGAGGGCACCAGTCCCTTAGTTTGCCAGGGGCGCTCGGACCCCAAGATACACCCCTGGCTTCCAGCCCCATACACAGGAATTAAGCAGTTGTATATTGTGCACAATTTGCATACACACATGGACAGATTATCACTGTGAACAACTGCCGTTTTATGGCTGTCCTGCCACACTCACCTACCCAGCTGCTAGTAATGCGACTCAAACTCACCAAGCCAACTGCGCAGCGGGTAGCATCCTGCAATGCATCTCACTGCCACTGTAGGTGGATCCGGTCACTATATCCAGGCTCTTGCTGTGTAGTAGTATCCAGCAAAGTCCCTGTTCAGGCGCCAAATGTGACAAGGATCACATAGGCCAGGAAAAATCCAACAGAAGCTTTATTTCCTCATTACATGCATTTATACAGGACAGTGCAATGTTGACAGGCAAGATGTTACAAGCTGGTACACAAAATCTTCTAAACAGCAATACAGTTCTTTTAGTGGACTCACAGGTCCAGGATCCCTAACACAAGTCACGCCCGGGCCTATAACCTGGATGACTAATTCACCGTCAGGATCAGTTTCCCAGTGTCTCTGCATCTGTTTTACCAGCCTCACACAGGTGTCTGTAATCAGCTGCCTTTCCAGACTCAAACTTACACACACAAACCCTGGCCTGGATCTGACAACCTGCAGTTCTACCACTATGTCAGATCTCTCCTGTCTTTGCCAAACTAGATACGATTATATGATGGTGCAGGACAGCTTAACACATAACATTTATTCTGTTATATTCACTGTTATTTTTAACAGCTACACAGCGTTGAGAAATAAAATATTGCATGATATATACTAAAAAAAATAAAAATCCATTTTACATGTTCGGGGTAGTGAGCTTAATACATTTTGGAAATATTTAATAAGTACAAGCATGTTCCACTGGAGGCTTGCTAAAGGCTATATTTTCTATTTATAGATTTGGCAAGCTGAATTTCTAAGCTAATTAAGCCGTATGTGGGAGCATATGATAAGTTACATGAAATATTTGTATTTTAAATGAGAAAAACATTTTAAGTGTTATTTTCGTACCGCAGTGACAGTAAAGAATGCCGAATTTGGTCCTTAGAAGGGGAAAAATAATATTTTATGCAACATAATTAACAAGGTAATAAATATCATGAGGCCACATTGTTATTCAGCTTCAGAACAAACGCGGTCCTCAAGGCACCCCAACAGTCCAGGTTTTAGAGATATCCATGGTTGAGCATAGTTGGTTAAATCAAATTGACTGAAGCACTAATTAAGTCACCTGTGGTCAAGCATGGATATCCTTAACACCTAAACTGTTAGGATGCCTTGAGGACCGAGTTTGGGATCATCTGAGTCATTATTTCGATATTTAAAATGTCGATATTTAGAACGTCGACACCATAATGTCAATATGTTTAGAATGTCAATATTGTGATTGTCAGCAGCCAGAAAGATAACACATTATTTTCAGAATGACGACACATGATTATTTGGTTAGGCTTCAATTAAGGTTAGGGTTAAGATGCAATTAAGGTTAGATTAGGGCTAAGGTTTGGGTTAGGGTAAAATGAGGGTTAGATTAGGATTAAAGTTAGGGTTAGGTTTAGCATTAGAGTTAGAACTAGGCTGCAATTAGGGTTAGAATAGGGTTAATGTTAGGATTAGGCTGCAAATAGGGGTTAGATTAGGGCTAAGGTTAGGGTTAAATTTAGCATTAAAGTTAGGATTAGGCTGCAATTAGGGTTAGATTAGGGCTAAAATTAGGGTTAGGTTTAGCATTAAAATTAGGATTATGCTGCAATTAGAGTTAGATTAGGGCTAATGTTAGGGTTAGGTTTATCATTAGAGTTAGGATTAGGCTGCAATTAGAGGTAGGGTTAGAATAAGGTTAGGGTTAGACTGCAATTAGGATTTGGATTAGATTAGGGATAAGATTAGGGTTAGGGTGCAATAAGGGTTAGGGTGCAATTAGGGTTAAGGTTACGTTTAGAGTCAGGGTTACGTTTAGAGTTAGGGTTAATCTTCAATTAGAGTTAGGGTTAGATTAAGGCGAGGCTGCAATTAGGATTTGTTTTAGATTAGGGCTAAAATTGGGGTTAGGCTACAATTAGGGTTAGATTAGGACTAAGGTTAGTGGTAGGCTAGATTTAGGTTAAGATTAGGGCTAAGGTTAGGAATAGGATGCAATTAGGGTTAGGGTTAGATCGGGGTTAAGGTTAGGGTTGAGCTGCAAATATGGTTAGATTAGGATTAGGCCGCAATTAGGTAAGGGTTAAGGTTAGGGTTAGGCTGCGGTTAAGGTTAAAATTAGGCTGCAATTAGGGTTAGGGTTAGGATCCAATTAGAGTTAGGGTTAGGTTAAGAGTTACATTTACATGTGAAATCCCATTGTCGATAATTCTAACTGTTGAGATTGTGGTAATGTTATTATTATGTCAACGTCAACATGTGGAATGTCGACATTCTGAATGCCGACATAATATATCGCACCCGAACGTTCACATTAATTTACTTTTTCTAAATTCCTCAAGTTACTTATCATTGAAAAGTGTTTCCAAGCTGCCGTGCATTATGCTGCCTATAAGAATGCATTTGCATAATAGTTTTAAAAATTAAACATGGTATTAATTGTTAATATCCTGTACCAGAGATTATTATTAAATTAACTTAAGTGTCCTTCTCTCCTAAAAGAAATGAATCCTTATGTGTGGCCATGCGTTCTTTCTCTGTAAAATATTGTGCAGGCATGGAGTAATTGTAATATTTTAATATAAATTGTAAATATAATCAGTTATATATATTTTTTTCATAACTGTAAAAGGCAGCTAAGTGGACTGCTCACGTTTATCGAAAAACAAATCCAAAATTCTAATTTCCAGTAACATAACACAACATGACACAACTATGTATATAAAAAAGAAATTGCAGCAGAGGCTACGCTGAAAGCAAAATTAATGTGAGCGAGATAATGTATCAAGATTATTCATGTTGTTTTGTCTTAATGTACTATTATGCTCGGTGCATGACACTGTGCTGGGTGCATTTTTCATGTGGATAAATGGAAGAAAGCAGCCTAGGTGAGGAACGGTGTTTTATTGTTGCCTATTCGCCTCTAACAAAACAAATCACAACATCTGAAGAGAGCCAGCTAATGAGTTTGCCAAGGGATGTAATCAGCTTTGAACTTGCTATACAAACACAACAATCTATGCATCTTGCAATTAGCATAGCTGACAATCCTCAATTAAACTTAATTATCATTAAAAAAAAATAAAATGCAAGCTGGCTTTATGATAAATTATTATTTATGAGCCTATAAACATATAATAATAGTTGACCCATTTTAATGTATCCAAACACTATGATATTACGGCGGCGTATGGTCATTTTGGGATGATATTGCAGCATGTACTCAGGGGCGTATCTATAATGGGTCCAGGGGGGCACCGCACCGCACACCCTGCACCCATAGTATTACTTACCTCTCTGAAGTCCTACATTGGCGTGGGGGTCCAGCGCAGTAAAAACAACTGGAAAATGGCAGCCACGGCCATTTTCCCGTCGTTTGCGCATGCGCAGTACAGGGAAAATGGCCGCCGTGGCCATTTTCCCGGAGACCTGCACATAGTCTATAGATTCTGGGCGCACTCTAATGCCCAGAGTCTATAACCCCGGCGCTGGCCGCGCACAGCTCAGTGCGCTGAAGGCCGCCGGACAGAGAGGAGGGGGCCCGTGTCGGACACTGCACATGGGCCCCCTCCTTTCTAGAAACGCCCCTGCATGTACTGTACTGTATTGAAGGAAATCACCCTCCTGCTCGATTATATAATCCTATTCACCATTAGACATATTTGTAGAAGTGGTCTCTCTCACTCCCTCTCTAGTAGTATCTTTCTATCATTATCTGTGGTGGCTTTTACCTAGGGGCTACAGGGCTGCACACACACCCCCCCCAGTAAAATTTGCTACCCTCAGTAAACCAGTGAGTCCAGCTTCACTGGCAGTGGCTTCCCATTGGAAGCGCTACCTACCATTACACACAGGACAGGCATTCTCAGGGGCAGGTGTATTCTGCCCACCGGGACTGCCAGTCCGGGCTTCTATTAACAGAGCGGGTGCTTCCAATGAGAAGCCACTCATCTACTTTTCGGGCAGCCCTACCCAGTTTCTAGAGACTGGAGCCAATACTGTCCCTAGAAGTTTGTGTTTGCACGCATGCGTAGTCCCAAGCCTGCAAAACCAATTGCGCAGGTGCCGGGGCCCGGTCAGCATGCGACTGTCTCCTTCTCTCCGAACTGCAGTGCGGCATGGACAGCCCCCCTCATCCAAGAGGATAGGAGCCACTGCTGATAATTATTCAAGCATGCACTGATTACTCCTATTCTGTAAAAAACAAACTTGAGACCCAAATTCTCTCTCAAATTACCGTCCCATCTCTCAGCTCCCATGCCCCTCCAAACTACTTGAGAAACTTGCCTACACCCGTCTCACTCACTTTCTTGCCTCACACAGCCTATTGGACCTACTTCAGTCAAACTTTTTTCCCAACGCTCCACAGAGACAGCACTGACAAACGTGGTCAATTTTCTCATCACTGTTAAGTATAAAGGCCATTACTCCTAAATCTCTCTACTGCATTTGACACTATTGACCACTCTCTTCTCCTACAAAGTCTACAATCCCTAAAGCTGGCCACACCCTAGACCAACTTTCATCCAACCATCAAACTAGTTGGCTGGTTGGAATGAAAATCTGGTAAGGTATGAAAGCAAATGACAATCAGCAATTTGCTCCTAAATGCCAGAAAACAGATGAAAATGGTCGTTCAGACAAGTTTGGTAAATGTTTGATCTAAACAATTTGTTCAAACAACTGTTTTTGTCCATTTTCCGGCATTTGGGAGCAAACTGCTGATTGTCATTTGCTGTCATACCTTTCCAGATTTTCATTCCAACCAATCAACTAGTTGGATGGTTGGATGTAAGTTGGTCTAGTGTGTGGCCATCTTAAGTCTTCGGGACATAATCCTATCCTGTTATCCAGCCACCACACTGCACCTGAGGCTACCTCTCTGCTCTCGAAAGTGGAAAGTCTCTGCTGACCAGCACCATATGCTAAGTAGAGCCCCCTATAGTGGAATCACCAGGCCCCTATCAAAAGTTTACCCTAGGGCCCAGCGATGCACTGTTCAGTTTTAATAAAGATATAAATAGGGGGTCTTACCTGGATTGACTAGGAGAGGTGGTCCATTATTAGACTTCCAGGACAGATAGTTGCCATAGAACAGCTGTTTTATCCTAGTCCTATGGTGTCCAGGGAAGACGTGATCACCTTTGTTCCAAAGGTGGAATCTCCTGGTTTAAGGCCCTCATTCAGAGCCGTTCGCTATTTGCGGTCGTTCGTTTAAAAACAAGGGGTGGCTATTCAAATGATCCGTACGCACATTGCAGTCTGTTCACACCTCTAAGTCTGAACGAGCGAGCAAAACATACGCTCGTTTATTTGTAAAAAACGCCCCCTGGCCGCTTGCACCATACGTCATGTCCGCTATTTATTAGATTAATCGAGTACATCGACCAGCGTATGAACTGCTCGCTATTCTTGTGGTTGGTGTTTGCTACCACAAATTTGCGAGCAGTTCTGGCTCTAAAATAACCCAGTGACGTGGTCAATGACGCTGCTGTTTTAAATATACACACCCATAAAACGCCCGTTTTGACCTTTAAGCACGCCTGCGTTCGGATCTCCACTCCCCATTTTCAAGCACCTTCCCCTGTTACCACCCACATACGCCTCATTCTGTCACTCAAAATAGCAGGCACTCGCTATATAGCGTACAAACGATTTTCGCCCGCACTGACTGGTTCGCGCATGCGTACTAAAAATCGTACGCATGCGCAGATGTGCAAACATCGCTCGGAACGAGCGTACGGCCGCTAACGAGCGGCTCTGAATGAGGGCCTAAGTCAGTTGCTTGACCAATATCATGCTAAAATCTCCTGGGTCAAATAAAATAAATATTAAGAGAATGCTAATATTAACCCTTAGATCTCACTAACATTATCCCAAGTCCTAAATTATCCCAAGATCTAAACTGATTATTGGGAGAGTTTACATTTTGCTATAATCTAATAATACAGGAAATCCCCTTTGGGTTAAAAAAACAGTAACAAAAAAAAAATACCTGTTTTCTTGTACAAACTTAATAAGTTCTGTTGCTGCAAGTTATCCTTCACTGGTCACAAATGAGACTACTTATACAGCAGATATTAATGTCAATGGAGTTGTTGAGTTAACAAAACATATTAGGTTATGTCAATCAGCTTAATAATAAGTATTATAAGTAGAGATGTGCGGTTCGGTTTTCCTGAAAATAAATACACCTGAACTTCGGGTTTACGACTCAAATCGAGTCCCAACACGGATCACTTTTTGGGGATCTGAGTAGAACAGAGTCCCGGCTCGGGTCTGCTGTAAATTCGGGACTCAGATTAAATACCAAATCTCGGTTTTGAATTGCATGTAAACAAGTCCAAATTATGTGATTTTAGCTGTTTTCATCCATTTTAAAGCAATCCAAAATCAAACCAAATCTGAACCAAAACACTTGAAGGTGGTTTTGCCCAAAAGCATAACATTTGACAGTGGCTTTACCAAAACCAAGACACGGGGATCCGTACACATAACTAATTATGATTTTTATATGATGATTGTTTTTACTACTGCAAAAGTTGCCCAATATTTAATGGGATTTATTAAACCTAACAATTTGGTGATTTAACTTTTATTATGATGATATTAAACTAAAATTTCCCATACCAACCTTAATTTTTAATTGGAAAAATTACTTTTTAAATACTGTATAAAATAAAAGTCAAATGAACGAAAGTACAATTTTTCAGATATAAATAAGCTTACCTTAGTGTTATTAATGTCCACAATGTCACAGAAACAGTGAATATAAAAGGAACAAACTTATTTACAAGCAGCTTCTATACCAAAGAGCTCTTTATGAAGAAAGCAGTCACAAGACCAACCTAGACAAAGCTGTTGAAAGTTTATAATTAGTCCCTTATTCATGTTATGACACACAGTGGTGCCCCTTTTACACAATGCCCAAATTAGTGCCCCTTATACACAAGGCCCAGAGTACTGAGTTGTAGTGCCCCTAATACAATGCCCACATTAGTAGTGGCCCCAGTAATAATGCCCCCTATAGTGCCCACAGTAGGAATCCCCCCTATAGTAGTGCCCAAAGTAGTAATGCCCCCATTAGTGCCCCCTATAGTAGTGCCCCCAGTAGTAATGCCCCCTTCTAGACATGCCACAGTAGTAATGCCCCTTTCTAGACATGCCCCCAGTAGTAATGCCCCCTTATAGACATGCCCCCGTAGTAATGCCCCCCTATAGACATGCTCCCAGTAGTAGTGCCCCCCTATAGACATGCCCCCAGTAGTAATGCCCCCTTATAAACATGCCCCCTTATAGACATGCCTCCAGTAGTAATGCCCCCTTATAGACATGCTCCAAGTAGTAATGCCCCTTATAGATATGCCCCCAGTAGTAATGCCCCCTTATAGATATGCCCCCAGTAGTAATGCCCCCTTATGGACATGCCTCCAGTAGTAATGCCCCCTTATAGACATGCCCCCTATAGACATGTCCCCAGTAGTAATGCCCCTTATAGACATGCCTCCAGTAGTAATGCCCCCTTATAGACATGCTCCCAGTAGTAATGCCCCCCTATAGACATGCCCCCAGTAGTAATGCCCCTTATAGACATGCCCCCAGTAGTAATGCCCCCTTATAGACATGCCCCCAGTAGTAATGCCCCCATGCCTCCCTTCTGAAAAATAAAAAATACAAATACAATACTTACCTTAGGCCCTGCACTGTATCCGCTGCTGTCCGGTCCAACCGCGGCTCCACCACGGATCTATGGGAGAGACGTCATGACGTCCCTCCCATAGTGCTCTATGAGGGAGCCGCTCTGGAGTGAGCTTCGGCTGCCACTGCAGGGAGGGAGCTGGGTGCCCACTGATAACAAACATCAGCGGGCGCCCGGCAACGCGGGGGGATCGGTGTTGTTTTTTTTATTTTTTATTATGGGATTTTTTTCTTTCCTTTCTGGGGACTCAGTGGCGCCCTCTAGGGGCCGGCGTTCCGGGCGACGGCCCTGTTAGCCCGCCCCTAGAACCGCCACTGCCTACACTTCTAATAGTGGGCTACTGAAATGAATAGGGAAAGCTCCATTCTGTTAGGATCTGGAAGCATACACAATTGTATCCAATGCATATTAACTATGGGTGAACCACAAATTGTATGCATGTGCAAACGCTTGGTGATTACATGCATTTTCACATTTCAGTTTATATTTGCGTGGGTAACCAGACTTATAGCTGGGTAACTCCTGGTGGTAATGCAAGCATTGGCCTCTGGATGCCAAATGTTGGAAGGGTGCCAGCAGGGTCGCCAAGAGAAGAGGGGGGGGCAGGGCAGCTGCATGTGTGTAGTGTGTGCCATGTACTGTCTATAGAGTCACAGAGGAACAGCATGGCCATTTACACAGGCTGTAATTACACCATCTACGCATTATACTGTAAATGTCCCCACCAACTTCAGGACCTCGCCCAGTGGCATGCTGGGCCGATGGGCAGGGTGCCATCTTCCCCTGGGCCAGTACAATTTTAGTATTCCAGGACCGCCAGGCTCTAGCAGGCAGGCAGCGGATGCTCCTGCTCCCTGGTCCCTGCCCAGCTAGAGAGATGATTGGGCCACCGGCGCTGGGCCGGTCCCATGTCCCCCTATGCCGGGCCGGCTCACACTGCCTACCCGGCCGCATGGCGCCGCATCTACCCCGAGCAGATCTCCGATCGGGCATCAGAGTCCTGGCTTCCCTATACTAAAATGGCCGCGGGAGGGCGCGCATGCCTGGCCACAGCAGCTCCTCCCATGGGCCTTTGCGGAGCTTGTGAGTCACAACTTACGGCTCACCAAATGTGAACAGATATATATTCAGAAAAAACTTGGCTATCTGCATGTGGATCGGACATCCCCGTGGATACTGCATGACAGGGGTGCAGCCAAGACTGTTTCAAAATTCAAAGCACAGATTTCAAAATTTAGAGATCAACATCAGAAAGAAATCTGCATAACCCTGACTGATGAGGCGTATAGGTCACCTGTGAAGCACATGTGTCAAGACTGAGGGCCTGATTCAGGTTGGTTCGCAAGGCTGCGTTCGCACGCGGCCAGCCGATGTTTTCATTCTGCGCATTTGTATAAGACGCAGTGCACGTACGCAAACCAGCAACATCGATCGGGAAACGATCACAGTGAGCACGCAGAGTCTTCACACAGTGATTGACAGGACCTGACCGTTTGAGGGTAGGTGATGAGGGGTGGTCAGAGAAACGCAGGCGTGTCCGGGCATTTAAACGCCATTACAGGGGCGACAGCATACGCTGGCATTAGTCTAGATGGCGACAGGAAGTTTAGCAGTTTCTGCGGTAGGGTCAGGTCACCCACAACTGTACGGCTGGTACCGATGTTTTCGCTGACTTGCGGAAGCATGCCATAGGAAGTGGGCAGGCTTTATACTGTGATGGGCATCTTGGTATAGTGCTGCAGTTGCCGTGCAATTCCATTCATTAGCATATTTTTGCAGCGAGCGGGGTGCATGCGAACACAGCCTTGCGAACCAACCTGAATAAGGCCCTGAATGCTTTGTACCTAACTGTACTAAATAGACATTGATATCAACTACTGTATACATTTTCTATTAACTTTCAATAAATATATGTATTAATTACATACAGTATCAGCAGACACATTTTTTTTATCTAGATCAACCTGGGCCAAAGAGAAGTTTATTCACCTTTACCGTTTACATTAGGTTTCGGAACCCTCTCTTTCCAAACACTACCAGTATCTGGTCACTATAGCAGAGGGGCACGGATCTCCAGTGCGCCACAATGTGGTATACATGTCATATCATTGGGCACAGGGGCAAATGCAGGATATGTATCAGATACTGGCAGCCAACAATTACTTTTTAGTGAGGTTCATCTAAGTTAATTTGTTTTAAAATGTTATCTTATTTATGACTTTGCGCTCTTACGGGGGTTGAACAGTGGGAGTGGATCATGATGATCATTGGGGACCGGTTGCCAAGCTGAGGACTCCTCATTTAGGTGCAGTGAATGTGACGATTGATTACAGTCACTGAGCAGGGGCTGACTGAGTAGGGGTGGGGGGGTGGGAGATAAACAGTGGCTGAGGGGAGGGTGTGCTGGCTGAGGAGCAATGATTGCAGAGAGCCAGACACAACGAGCAGGTGCTGAGTCTGAGGGGGCTTGGCTAAGGAGCACTGTGATTGCAGTGAGCTGCAGGTACTGAATCTGAGGGGGGGAGGGGGCTAGCTGAGGACCACTGTGACTAACTGCAGTGGGCATTTACTGACGATGGGGGGCTGGCTGAGGGAGGGCTGGCTGAGGAGCACTGTGACTGCAGTGAGCAGGTGAAGTGTGGGTGATGGTGTGTAAAATGAAATATAGATGTAACCAGACCAGGTCACATATATATTTCAGATTAACATATGCTCCTTGATTGGCAAGGAAGACATACAATTGAATTTTAGAGGACAATATGTGTGGGGAGGGGCGCCGAGAGGGGGGGGGGGCGGGTACAGATTACCCGGGCCCGGGCTTCCTGAGGGGCCCGGGTCCGCCGCCGCCCCCCCCCCTCCCTCACAGCAGCCCAGCACGCAGCGTGTTGAGGACCCACAGGGGGGGGAGTGGCCATGCCCCCACCTATTACTGGAACACAACCAATAGGATGTAGAGACCTATTTATCAAGGTCTTTTTCCACAAAAATCATGCAGTAACAGTACTCTTCAGTATACCCACAGCAATTTGAGACAAACCTAATCTTGAAGACTTCAGAGATATGAGGCCATATGTAATAGAGTCCGAGTTTGGCAAATGTGCGAGTATAGAGCTACAGTATATAAACTCATATGTTTCTCACACCCATGCAACTCGCAATGGCAAAACATGCATCCAGATGTTGTGAGGACACAACTCGGACAATGTAATAGAGTGCGAGTTACACAGAAACATGCCCAGATCAGTGAGATCCATGCATGCTTCCATGTTTAAAAACTCTGTAAAGTGTAAAAAATCCCTCCCAAAAGGCTCAGTGAGCCAGTCCTGGTTGTGGACATACGGGGGACAAAATGAGTAGGGGTCTCCCGTATTTTCCACAACCAATACTGGACTCTTTCTAGTGGGGTGTAATGCTACAGCCGTGGGACCCTCTCACCTGGTCCCCTGCCCAAAGCATTATCATCTGACCTGGTCAGTCCAGGTCAGGATCCCTGGACAGTTGGGGACCGCCCAATAAAGGGGTTCCACCCTCCAGGACACCCCTCCCCTTGGCGGTGGGTGCCGAGTTGATTGTGTCAAAAAATAGATAAAAAATATTGTATTTTACTGTACAGTAGAACTAGAGGTCTCCCCCGCATGCTGGTACTACCAGCATGCGGGGCATTAAGGATCCGCTGGTACCCTCAGTACACCTGCAAAAGAAATATAAAAAAAATGACAGGACACACACGCACAATGAAAGTACACCTTTATTGCACTCACACTCAGACATACTCGCCTACAATCCCTGTAGCCATTCACATCTTCTTCGCCATGTAGCATCCACGTTTACATTACATTTGCGAGTTGCGTGACAAACTTGCACATTCTAAATCTTTTTTTGTGCGAGTTTACCATGCACAAAAATCTCGACCCTATTACATTTGGCCCATTACCTGTATCAGGCAAACTAACGCTGCAGACCGCAGTCCCCATTCCCCATTCTTTTCAGTGAGAATAGTGATCTGGCCTAGTTTATCAAGCTCTGAAAGCGTAACTTCCCGCAGCTTGGCCCCAATACAGAGTCTTAGCAAGGCGATAATGCGCCCGGGCTGGCCCTTCCCAACAGCACATGTTACATCATGATGTGGGTATGAAGGTTGGGCTGGCGGGACCAGGAAGAAGCTAAATAACCAGAACATCCTAAGTACAAACTGGGTGGCTCTCTATGCTGCAGGATTACATCAGGAGTGATGGTGCCACCCCCTATGCCCTGTGCTGTGGGTGGGTACACCCCTAATTATGGTCCTGCTCATAGATGACACCATACTCAAACCACTATCACTTTATTGCAACCCTTGTCTCCGAGACAGGCTCCTATCAAAGCCACTGTCATGTCAAGGGTTCTTGGTGAAATAGCTCCCTCCAAAAAAATATTTTCCAGTCACTGCAATTTTACCTGCCCCATAGGGCAAATTATACAGGTTATATATAGGTGTAGGTGTGATGTGTGTAGTTTGATAATAAGACATTATGGGGTATATTAAATAAAGTGCAGCTTTTTAGAAGTGGAGTTGTTGCTATAGCAACCAATCAGAATTTACTTATAATTTATCTAGCACCTTCTAGAAGATAATAACTAGATTCTGATTGGTTGCTATGGGCAACATCTCCACTTTTATAAACCCGCACTTTAGTAAATATACCCCTATGACTGATAAAAATTGATAAAAACAGCAAAATCATGTCATTTGGACCTGTTTACATGCAATTCAAAACCCGAGATCTGGTTTTTAGAGCCAAGATCCAAACTTATGTGTAGACCCAAGCTGGGACTCGGTTCTACTCGGAACCCTAAAAGTGATCCGAGCCGGGGCTTGGTTCTACTCGGAACCCTAAAAGTGATCCGAGCCGGGGCTTGGTTCTACTCGGAACCCTAAAAGTGAGCCGAGCCGGGACTTGGTTCTACTCTGAACCCTAAAAGTGAGCCGAGCCGGGGCTTAGTTCTACTCGGAAGTCGGAACCCCAAAGTTCGGATGTGTTTGGGTTTCAGCAAAACCAAACCACTCATCTCTAATATGAATACATAGCATACAAGAGGAGGGTACAGACTGCTACAGTATTGCTCATCATCATTCCTATACATATGTATGACACCATATTAAATGCATTTTGCGTGATGGTACCTAATGAATACCCAAAAGACACGTCTACTGCACAAAGAATATGCCCAATGGACACTGAACTGACCGTTCTCCTTAGATCAGTACTGTATAAATGGTATTAAAGTCATAAAGTGGCACATGTAAGGAAGTAACGGTAATGACGCTTTGATTAATACAAGCAGTTTCCATTGAAATCATTAGTGAACTCCAGCGCTCCCATTAAATTGCTCTAAACTAGCAAGTAACAAGATAAATGTACTTTCTGTGGGAAAAGGGGCACGTATAAAGAGATACTATCAATCTTCCTGACATCGCCTGAAAACAGGAGAAACATGGTGAAATTGCGCTGGGAATGGATGTTGGATAAAGGTTGTTAACGAATATTTCACTGTTCTCAAAGTGATATTTACTATTATATTTTTACCACATGCACTTAAGCCTTATGAATGAGCAAAATGTGCAAAAATGAATGAGAAAACTGTAAGATACATAGATGATTGAGGCGTGCACTGCTGAATGCAGATTCCCGATTATCGTTGTATTTGCAAGTGGGTCCTGCTCAATTGCCCGCAAGCCCTTGAATGCCTCTGCCTGATTGACAGGCAGAGACATTTAAGGGGTGGTGCAGGGGCGCCCTGTTTTCCAGGAGTGTCCAGCCCAGAGACTGCGTGGACGTACGCAGTCTTCTGGACTTACAATCCGGCCAGCCTGAGTAAGCCTGGTGCCGTTCACCAATGGTTGCAATGGTGATCCCAGCACTATGCTGTGATCGCAAATGCAGCAGGGGGTGTCACACACCCCGTGTTGCATTTGCGATCACAGCACAGCTGCATGCGTGCATACACCATATCTATAGCCTGCGTGCCGCTTGGCAATTTGCGATCCTTGCTGAATCAGGCCCTGAGTCGGATACATCATGCCAAATGGCTTGAGAAGACTTAGGGCTATTATCATTATTTTGACTAAAATAAAGTGGAAAAGGGTGTTTTCACACCCTTTTCACATTATTTTAGTATCACCTATAGTTATTACAGGGCAATTGGAGTAAAATTTGTAAAATTCAGCTCCAACCCCTAAGTATCACTTATTTTTAGTAATCAGATCGCATTTCCCATAATTGTAATGGGAAATGTGATCCGACCAAAGTTACTAAAAATAAAATGTGAAAAAATATCAAGGAAAGCCCTGTGATAATAACGCCACTGGAGGTCTCCCCCGGTTACCGGACTCCTGCCCTGCTCTAACGGGGAGAGCAGAGCCGGGAGTCGGTCCCAGTAATCAGCTGTGTGGTCTAAACAGACCGCAAGCTGATTACTGTAAAAAAAAAAAAAAAAAATTGGTAAAAAAAAAAATGTACTTACCTGACTCCAGGGACCGGTGATCGGGGCTCCGGGTGATGTCCTCACTCCAGTCAGCTGGTCTCCCATAGTGCACTGCTGCCCGGTCATCAGGTGATCGAGTCCCAGTGCAGTATGGGAGATCACCTGACCGGAGGCATGGAGAACATCATCGGAGGTCCGGATCATGCAGGTAAATATAATTAAGGGAGGGGGGGGCGGGGCTTAGTGCCAGGGGCGGGGCTTAGCATCGGGGGTAGCGGCGGCAGGTCGGCTTATGCGCGGGGCACTTTGTCACGGTATTTTTTGTGAAAATACCGTGATAAGGCTCCGAAGGGGATTTGCAGGGACAGAGCTTTATCGCAAGCTCTGTCCCTGCAAGGGATTTGTAGTAAATCCCTGTGATAGTGCCTGAATTTGCAATGCGAATTCAGTCGATAATATCACACTACAATCTGCATTTAATATGCAGATTGTAGTAAATAGAGCCCTTAGAACCTTATGCTGGTAACAGACATGTAAATGGGATCAATTTGGCCAATCCAATTGTCCTACTGAGTGTGGGCCTGATTCAGAGATGATCAAAGAAGCGCACACATTAGCGTCTATTGGCGGTCAACCATCTGCGACTTTATGCAAATACCAATACAAACTCCTTCCCTGGTGTACATCTGTGAGGCCCAATGAGCAAGGAGCGAGATGCCCACTTTTAGCGCCCATACACGCGGTAATACCGATTGGTGTGTCATTATATGCCACCATCAACTGCACCATTGAAACGTGCTCCAACCCTATGGCGGGTGCAGTGTCTCCGTCTGACCACGGCCTCCTATGCCTGTGTCTGAGTATGCTGACGATTTCATCGACACGTCCACAACACGCTCACGGTGCGGATAGCCGCCACCCAGGAATGCCCATCACGCTTCCACAAAATTTATGGTACCGTGCGCATCCATCTAAGCAGCGCCTTTGTGCGTATACTCTGTGTAACGAATGCGCCGTTGGAGTTTTTAGGAATTGCAAATAAAGCAAAAAGCTCAACTGCCTTAATACCGGCGTTGCGTGCGGTTGCGAGGCCTCTGAATCAGGCGCCATATCATTTACAGTCAGATGGGATTTTGATCACTGAATTTAAGGTTATACAATGTGTAAGTGGCCGGGTTTGGATAAAAAATAAAAATGACATTCGTTGTTAACTACAGATTTTTTTTTTTTTAATTATTTAATGAAAAATAATCTAAAATTGCAGAGGTTGCGTATTGATGACAGAAATGTATATGGCGGGTCTTGGGCAGCTTGTTCCGGATCAGCAAACTTTTCCTATTCTACATGTACAGATTACCGCAGAGAAGTTATCATTTTTATGAAATGGATAAAGCTGCTGTTTCCGCAAGTCTCCAAACTTTATTCATTTGACACCTCTAATTCCCTTTAATCCTTTACCCTTTTAAATAAAACATGACATTAAGCAAAGCTGTCTCTGCATAAGCAATGTTCAAGTCATTTTTAAATTGAGAAATGATTTATAATGTCCCAAAGACATGTTGTAAGTACAAAGTTGTCACATTATTTGGTTATATGTACTGTATGTATGCAAAGATATGTCATTCAAATAGTGACCCTGAAGGTGTACAGGGGTTATACTGTATTCACCTGGGGGTAATGTCAGTACATACCTGTGTACCCTAATATGAACAATGTGAAATATGTTCTTTAAAACCACTATAAGCGACCTATTTATCAAATAATATTTACAGGATATCTCCCCGAAAAAACAACCGCAAACATTAAGGATCCCCCAAATGTAACATGTAGGGACTGCAGCAGATATTGAAGATATCTGCCGTGGTCCCTCTATTTCCAGAAGCAGAAGTTGCCCCCATAGGTTTCTATATGGGTTGGTAAGATGCTGGATTGTGCATTTCGTAGTCTGGTGCCGATAGTTCTTGCCATCTTCAGATGGCGTTAGCCGCTGTAGCCTATGGGCTATATCCCACAGAAATTGCCGGGAGAAGATAATCTCCTTTTGGGAAAGGGGCATGTCCAGGTCTCACGGGGTCAT
This sequence comes from Taudactylus pleione, assembly GCA_031769625.1. Classification (NCBI taxonomy): domain Eukaryota; kingdom Metazoa; phylum Chordata; class Amphibia; order Anura; family Myobatrachidae; genus Taudactylus; species Taudactylus pleione. The sequence goes on from JAUIMM010000521.1 coordinate 3,148,075, forward strand.
AGACACACCTCTGGGGGTATATTTACTAAAGTGAGAGTTTTTCGAAATGGTGATGTTGCCCATAGCAACCAATCAGATTATACTTCACATTTAACTAGCACCTTCTAGAAGATAACAGCTAGAATCTGATTGGTTGCTATGGGCAACATCTCCACTTCTAAAAACTCTCACTTTAGTAAATATACCCCCAGGTGTGTCAAAATGCCCCCTTCTGCCCTCCTGCCGGGTTACTCACCTGTCACCAGGCTCTAGGTCTCGGCTCCACGGCAATCCTCCGGTGGGTCCGGGGGTGTCATCCATCCGGCTGTGGCGGCCTCTTATCATCTCTGCAGCTGTCAGCGTGCTCGGGCGTCCACGAGCTGGCCCAGGTGTACAGAGGGCAAAACTCCCAGTGAGATTTTATAATTTAATTAAAGCAATGAAGGAGCAGTTTAAACCAAGAACAGTAATTATACACTTCACAAGGGTTCATCTGAACTGTAAGAGTCTCCCTGGATTTTGCTCTGTATTCATAATACTGATTTTGCACAGAGCAGTACCTGTGCTGGTAATTTATAATTCATCGCTGCTCATGTACCCTGCAAACAGTATTTAATCTGATATTAATAGAAACATTACAAGAGTGCTGTTGAATAACTAAAAACCTAGTGTTCCACTTTCATCAGTCCCAAGTAAAGTAAGGATAATGCAGTCAAAATTTATAATGTAAAAAATCATGTCAATACCAAAAATTGTCGTCAGTTATGATGTCAGCATTTTTGAAATGTTGACACGGAACATGCAAACATCTACTGAATGTCGACATGTTCCTGCCCCCACTGTAATAGGCCCAACTACAGTATATTAGACAAGATTGGGCCGCTTGGCTGAGCAGTCATGTGGAGGTAACATTAGTTTTTATTGTATTTTTGCCACAATGTTGCAAATCTCTGCAATGCCGTTAACCCATTTGTACTATAAAGTAGCTGATAAATGTTTTTAAATTTTCAGACAGCATATAAATCCCCCCTAAAAAAAAACAAACTTGTGCCAGTAGGCATCTAATAGAGACCAAAGTGAAGATAAAGTGAAGATGGAAGGGACAACGTGCCACCCTGCTGCCCGGGACAGTATCCAAACTATAGATAGACAGTAAAAATGTTCAACAATGTCTAGGGAGACACCAGATGTTAGACAGGCAATAGGTCGACAAGGACAAAAGGTCGACACTGTAAAGGTCAACATGGAATTAGGTTGACGTGTGCAAATGTTTTGCATGGTCAAAAGGTCGACACACAAAAAAATGGTTGACACGCAAATGGTCGACACTTTTTGTTAAGGTTAGGCACTTAACAAAGGGTTAGGGTTAGGCACTTACCCCGACGGTTAGGGTTAGGCACCAGGAGGGGTAGTTAGGCACTTACTGGAGGGTTAGGCACTAGAAGGTATGGTTACGGTCAGGCACCTACCCTGACAGTTAGAGCTAGGCACCAGTTAGAAATAAAAAATAAATGTGTTGACCATTTGTGTCAACCATTTTTGTGTCGACCTTTTGACCCTGTCAAACATTTGTACCTGTCACCCTTCTTCCATGTTCACCTTTACTGTGTTGACCTTGTGTCCCTGTCGACCAGTGGCATAACTAGGGCAGGGCCGCCGGGGCTTATGCCCTGGGTGCCATGGGACCGGCAGCGTGGGGAGGGCGCCACTGGCCATAGAACAAGCACACCCTAGTCACTCAGTGTAGCGCAGACCACAGTGAGTGCGGTCCACACTACACGGTTACACACACATCGCGGGCTGGTAAGTTAGTGTTTCTTGTCTGTCTGTGCCTGTCACTACATAGGAGGGACCACTACTGGCCGGGGGCACTGTATAAGGTGCCCTGCATAGGGGGGACCACTACTGGCCGGGGCCACTGTTTAAAGGGCTCTGCATAGAGGGGACCACTACTGGCTGGGGGCACTTTATAAGGGTGCGCTACTGGGGGCCTGCATAAGGGGGACCACTACAGGGGGCACAGTATAAGAGTGCAGATACTGGGGGCCTGCATAAGGGGAACTACTACAGGGGGCACAGTATAAGGGTGCACTACTGGGGGCACTGTATAAAAGGCACTACTACATGGGGTACTGCTACTGGGGACATTGCATAACGGGCACTACTACTCGGGGCATTAAGGTGCATATGTAATGGAAAGGAATGTTCCCAGAGTGACGAAAAAGGTGTGTGTCATGTTGACATGCCCCTTTTTTCAGTGACCATGCCCATTTTTTCAGCACACAGAGAGGGGGGCTCCATTTTTAATTTTGCCCTGGGCTCCAAATACCCTAGTTACGCCACTGCTGTCGACTTTTTGTCCCTGTTGACCTATTGCCTGTCTAACATCTGGTGTCTATCTAGACATTGTCAAATTTTTTACTGTGTATATTTTATATCAGTGATTCCCAACCTCGCAGATGGTTAAATCAAAATACCTAAGGTACTAATTAAGTCACCTGTGCTCAACTATGGCTATCCTTAAAACCTAGACTGTTAGTGTGCCTTGAGGACCGTGGTTGGGAACCCCTGTTTTATATCATAACCAGCCGGGACTGTTCCTATGTTGCCTTTCCATGAACCTGGATCTATGCAGGAACCTCAGAATATCAAAATCATCATTCTGATCCTTTTTGTTTACTGATGGTTGAAATTGTGGTTTTTGTACACACCAAAGCAGATTCTCATTGGGACCTCGTGGGGGTCTAGGCTACATACTAGTTTGGGACCCCTGTTCCCCCTCTCTGTCAAAAAAGAACACATACAAATTATAAAGGAGTTTTTGTAATCTTGGCTCCTCAGTGCCCACTGCCCCCTAGGCAGATGGTCCAGCTCAGACCGAGCTTTTTCCAGGAGTTCAGTACAAAAGCTCTGACATTTATTAGCAAAGCTAAGACCTGCAATGTATTCCGTATACGTGCTTGAGACAAGTATACCGAGCACTCTGTGCATTACAGTCATTTCATGTATTCCTGTACTCTGTCTCTGATTAATAGGGAAAACCGCATCTTCAGACATGTGATTTATTTCCATGTACATTCTGCCGCAGTACTGTAGCAATGTCAGGAGAGCTGTCTATCATCAGCTGATTTCATGTGTTACCTATTCCTGCTCATGTTTATTAAATTAAGCTTTAGAATTAGAAAATGCCAAATCTACTTTTACATGGAAAGAATCCTTAAATCCCCTGCACTGAGTCCACATTCAAATACGATTAGGTGCTCTGCAATCTCAATTATTTATATTGAATTGAAGAACGACATTGACTATGACAGCTCAATCCTTACTGCTGCAGTATAGGCAGCATTGATTTCTAAGTCAGATACTGCAGCACAATGTCCTGCAGGACACAAGAGAGGACAACCCTTAACATCAACCATATATATTATTCTTGTCTTCACACAGCAGCATAATAAAGCAGGTTCTGACTCTGTATACATAGCACGGGGCTACATAAGGGACAGAGAGAGCCACCGCTGTGATAAGGCTGGTGGGCAGTTTTAAAGATTAACAAGTCAAAAATGATGTTGCTTCATAAGATAATTAATGCGACATATTAGAATTTACTGGATTGACAATTTCCGCGGTTATCCCAGTAATGGGCCATATCTAGCATGAAAGATTTTAATTAGGCAACTTGATTTTTGTGTGGAGTTTAATACATTCATTTTTAGAATATTGTTGTACCATCAAATACACAGAATATTGCAGTTTATTAAAAAAACAACGGTGCAAAGTAAAAAGACAACCAAACAGATATTTGTAGCAATAAAACAGATATTTGTTTTCACATTCAGTGCATTAGAAATGTAGGACCTGATTCAGAAATGGAGGCAATGGCGATTTTTACGCAGATCGAGCGATAGTTTGCCCTTGCACCATACTTGGCTACCCTCCCGATTTGGCCGGGAGCCTTCCCGAAAATCGGGAGCCGCCCACGGCTCCTCGGAAAGGCAGGCAAGACTCCTGGCAGCCGCCGACCCCTCCTGCCCCCCCCGCGATTATATAAGAATCCCCCGCAGCGAGGGGGGGGCGGTGACACGATTCACACCGAATTGCGTAATTTTGGCCCCTCCCCCTGCTTCACAATGCCGAGATTCTCGGTATTGTGTAGAGGGGGGCGTGACCAAATTGACGTGATCACATGACCACGCCCTTGCTCCGCCCACAACCGCTGGCCATGCCCCCATCTTGCCGATCTGGCTGCCCCCTCCCAGAAGGGGGAGCCAGAATGTCGGCATCTCTGCCTTGCACATGTGTATAAGCCGCAGTGCCCATGTGCAGAGGTTGCTTTGCGATTCATATGCACAGAGGATCCATTCGCAAAGTGAGTGACAGGTAGTCAGCGTCTGGGGGTGGTAACAGTGGGGTGGTTAGAAAAATGCAGGTGTGTCTTATCGTTTAACCGCTGTTACATGGGCGTGCATAAATTAGCCAGTGCAATCTCCTATGCAGCATTAGAGCTCCCTGCATGTCAGGAGAACCGCTGTATTTGAGACAGGCCAGTTCTTCCGCAAGGGCTGCATGGCTGGTCGATGTGCGTCGATGTAACCAATATTTATGCTGGTACGCTACGTCGGATGCAGATGAGAAGGCAGCAGTGGGCATCCCTATGCTCGGGTAAGCTTTGGAACTATTAGCATATTTTCACAGCTGCAGTCCGTGCGAAATCGCAGCTGCGATCGCATTAGGGTTCATCTTTGAATCAGGCCCACAGGAGTATATTTACTAAAGTGAGAGTTTTTAGAAGTGGAGATGTTGCCCATAGCAACCAATCGGATTCTAACTATTATCTTCTAGAAGGTGCTAGTTAAATGTTAAGTAGCATCTGATTGGTTGCTATGGGCAACATCTCCATTTATAAAAACTCTCACTTTAGTAAATATATCCCTAATGTCAGTTTGAACCTTATCGACTAATATGGGAAACATAAAACTTTGCATTTGCACCAGTTTACATATTTTTTCTTTACAAGTGCATCATACTTACCTACCCTCCCGATTCGGCCGGGAGCCTCCAAATCGGGTGCCGCTCCCAGCCCACCGGAAAGGCAGGCAAGCCTCCTGGGCACCAGCGACCCGTCCGCCCCCCACTGCACTTACTGCAAAAATTCCGGCAGCGGAGGGGCCTGTGACACGATTCGCGCTGAATCGCGTCATCGTGGCTCTGCCCCTTGCCATTAATAATGGCATTGTGAAGAGGGAGCAGAGCCGCGATGATGCGATCGCGATGTCACACCCCCATGCTCCACCCCCAAATACCCGTTACCGCTGGGCCATGCCCCCTTTTCACAGCGACCAAGAAAGTCCGACAGCTCCCTCCCGGAAGGAGGGAGTGAAATGTCGGCATGTATGAAGTGCATGTATCGTTGCTTTTTCTGTGATTTATACAAATTCAGATATTGGAAATGACTATACTTTCATATACCTCTTTCCTATGACCAAGCCTTACAAATATAAGGTTTGCGTGCCTTTAATGAAATTATTATACATAAATAGATGGTTATTTTATTTTTTAAGTCTTCCTTAGATATATCTGAGTATATCTATATCCTATAGATATACTTAGAGGTGTAGGCAGTGCTGATGCCGCATGCTAGCGGCCGATGTTTTCAGTCTGATCATGCGTCCGAGTCGTACTGTGCATGCGTCCCGATGGTTACTATGGTTACTATGGATGAACGGTTAATAGATCCCCAATTAACAGGGGAAAAAAGCCTTACTGTTAAGGTTTGTAGATGAAAGATCTACAGTATAAGATGTTTCTTTGTATAGGAGTGTGGAGCTTAGGGCCTGATTCAGACCCTGATTCAGACCCGCTTGCGAGCGCACAGCGCTCGCAAGCAGGTCGATGGTCCCCGACTGTGCATGCACCGCCTCCGGCGAGCGCATGCGCGAGACCCGAACTGCGACAAGACGGGGTGGCTGTCGATGTTGATTGACAGCTCGTCCCGTTTTGTAGGCGGGTAGGGGGGTGGCTGCACAAATGCAGGCGTTCCCTTAGGAACGCCTGGCGTTTGTGGGCGGCTCTACTGACATCACTCGTTATGTCAGTAGTGGACAATGCTCTATTAGAGCAGGAAGTCCACTCAGGCTTGCAAGAGCTGAGACCCTACCACAGCCCGATAATTGCGACCATTGCCAGGACGCTCGCAAAAGCGGCCTGGAGGCCGAAAAAAAAAATCCCCGCCCTGATTCAGAGCGAGCGCTCTAAATCAGGCCCTTAGTCTGTAGAAGTGTAGAGAGGATAGCTATGGGAAAAGATCCAGCAGTGTTGTTGTCCACAGCCAAAATGGTTAACAGCCAGAAGAATAGTTGTATAAAGCCAGGAGAGCAGGTTTAGAGAATTTGGTTCACCGAGAATAGCTCAATAAACTGGAAATGTGTGGTTCTCCGAAAGCTGCTTATATTGGCCTGATCCAAGGGATGTACTGGTCAGGGCCATCTCTTCCATTGGGCTTGTTGGGCAGTTGCCCAAAGGCCCGAAGCTTGTAGGGGCCCGCCAACCCACCCCCCTGCAGCTGTGGCCAATTGGTAAATTTGTGATATTTTTTATAAGCCGGCTGCCAGTGCACTGTATTCTGATCTAACCTCCCCCCCCCCCCCCCCGTGACAAATACTCACCTCAGTCCCACTTAATCCACTGGCTTCAGAATAGCTAGACAGAGTCTCTCTGCATGTGTGGGAGGTCTGATGGGCATACAGAGGGTTTGATTTTATTGACCATTTACATGTTTTTCCCATGAATGGGTGGGTAGTGGCCCCAATGCATTGCTTTGCCCAGGGCCCACACTGCTGTTAAGACAACCCTGGTACTGGTAACTAATCAATTAAAGAAGATCATGGGATGACAGCAATTTAAATAGTGAACAAAGGGCCTGATTCAGCAAGGATGGCAATCGCCCAATTGTTCTGGGTATGTGTATGCATCGCAGTGTGCGAACTGGCCACTGCGATCAGGACTGCAATCGCAGTGACTACACAGACCCATCGCAGAGTGATTGGTAGGAAGTACCGTTTGGGGGAGGTGATGGAGGGGTGGTCGGAGAAACACAGATGTGCCAGTGTGTTTGAACGCCAGAGCAGGGGCGTGCATAAATTACGCAATGCGATGCCATACGCAGTTTGGGCTATCACTGCATGCGCTGAGGTTAGCAATTCCTGAGTAAGTCAGAGCTTGTGCCAGTGTGTGTGAGGCTGCGATGGTAATCGATGTTAGTGATGTTTTCGCGTTCTTGCACAGTATTACGGATGTGTGTAAGGTAAGGTGGGCGTCCTTATGTTGGGCTGCGATCACAGTGGATTAGCATATTTTCACAGTGAGACTGCGTATGTAATCGCTATTGCAATCGCAGTTGCGATCTGTACTGAATCAAGCCCAAAGTCATCTGCAATATTTCCTTTTAAATGATTATAAAGTAGGGGTGAGCGGGTTCGGATTTCTGAAATCCGAACCCCCCCGAGCCCCCCCGATCCGAGTCCGATCCGAATCAGGCTCGACTTTTCCCGCCTGACTCGGATCTGAAATCGAGGCAAAACGTCATCATCCCGCCTTCCGAGTCTCGCGGGTTTTGGATCCTATATAAGGTACCCGCGTCGGCGCCATTTTCTCACTCGGCTGTGGACAGTGAAGAGGGAGGGTGGGAGTTAGGGCTGTGTAGTGTAGTGTAGTGTAGTGTAGTGCTGCTGTTGTCCACTACTTCAAAGTCCATAGGGGCTGGCTGTGTTGTGCTGTGCTGCTGTTGTTAATAGGGGCTGTGTCCACTACTTCAAAGTCCATAGGGGCTGGCTGGACTGTGTTGTGCAGTCAGTTCTCCATAGGGGCTGTGTCCACTCCAAAGTCCTGTGCAGTGTCCCAGTCCTAAAGGAGTGCTGTAGTGTTGTCCAGGGGGTGCTCTGTCCATCAGGGGTGCTCCCCCCAAGTGCTAAAAAAATAATATATTTTCTGTGTTTGTGAATTGTGTGCGCAGTAGCCGCACGTGCATCAACAAAGTAGTGCCAAGCGTGCGCCTGTGTCATAAGTAAAGGGCCGGCTGGCTTGACCGTTAAAGGGTGCTGTAACCCCCGAAAGTACACTCCAGTCCAAACCAAAAAAAAATTATTTTCTGTGTTTGTGAATTGTGTGCGCAGTAGCCGCACGTGCATCAACAAAGTAGTGCCAAGCGTGCGCCTGTGTCATAAGTAAAGGGCCGGCTGGCTTGACCGTTAAGGGTGCTGTAACCCCCGAAAGTACACTCCAGTCCAAACCAAAAAAAAAATTATTTTCTGTGTTTGTGAATTGTGTGCGCAGTAGCCGCACGTGCATCAACAAAGTAGTGCCAAGCGTGCGCCTGTGTCATAAGTAAAGGGCCGGCTGGCTTGACCGTTAAGGGTGCTGTAACCCCCGAAAGTACACTCCAGTCCAAACCAAAAAAAAAATTATTTTCTGTGTTTGTGAATTGTGTGCGCAGTAGCCGCACGTGCATCAACAAAGTAGTGCCAAGCGTGCGCCTGTGTCATAAGTAAAGGGCCGGCTGGCTTGACCGTTAAGGGTGCTGTAACCCCCGAAAGTACACTCCAGTCCAAACCAAAAAAAAAATTATTTTCTGTGTTTGTGAATTGTGTGCGCAGTAGCCGCACGTGCATCAACAAAGTAGTGCCAAGCGTGCGCCTGTGTCATAAGTAAAGGGCCGGCTGGCTTGACCGTTAAGGGTGCTGTAACCCCCGAAAGTACACTCCAGTCCAAACCAAAAAAAAAATTATTTTCTGTGTTTGTGAATTGTGTGCGCAGTAGCCGCACGTGCATCAACAAAGTAGTGCCAAGCGTGCGCCTGTGTCATAAGTAAAGGGCCGGCTGGCTTGACCGTTAAGGGTGCTGTAACCCCCGAAAGTACACTCCAGTCCAAACCTAAAAAAAAATTATTTTCTGTGTTTGTGAATTGTGTGCGCAGTAGCCGCACGTGCATCAACAAAGTAGTGCCAAGCGTGCGCCTGTGTCATAAGTAAAGGGCCGGCTGGCTTGACCGTTAAAGGGTGCTGTAACCCCCGAAAGTACACTCCAGTCCAAACCAAAAAAAAATTATTTTCTGTGTTTGTGAATTGTGTGCGCAGTAGCCGCACGTGCATCAACAAAGTAGTGCCAAGCGTGCGCCTGTGTCATAAGTAAAGGGCCGGCTGGCTTGACCGTTAAGGGTGCTGTAACCCCCGAAAGTACACTCCAGTCCAAACCTAAAAAAAAATTATTTTCTGTGTTTGTGAATTGTGTGTGCAGTAGCCGCACGTGCATCAACAAAGTAGTGCCAAGCGTGCGCCTGTGTCATAAGTAAAGGGCCGGCTGGCTTGACCGTTAAAGGGTGCTGTAACCCCCGAAAGTACACTCCAGTCCAAACCAAAAAAAAATTATTTTCTGTGTTTGTGAATTGTGTGCGCAGTAGCCGCACGTGCATCAACAAAGTAGTGCCAAGCGTGCGCCTGTGTCATAAGTAAAGGGCCGGCTGGCTTGACCGTTAAGGGTGCTGTAACCCCCGAAAGTACACTCCAGTCCAAACCTAAAAAAAAATTATTTTCTGTGTTTGTGAATTGTGTGCGCAGTAGCCGCACGTGCATCAACAAAGTAGTGCCAAGCGTGCGCCTGTGTCATAAGTAAAGGGCCGGCTGGCTTGACCGTTAAGGGTGCTGTAACCCCCGAAAGTACACTCCAGTCCAAACCTAAAAAAAAATTATTTTCTGTGTTTGTGAATTGTGTGCGCAGTAGCCGCACGTGCATCAACAAAGTAGTGCCAAGCGTGCGCCTGTGTCATAAGTAAAGGGCCGGCTGGCTTGACCGTTAAGGGTGCTGTAACCCCCGAAAGTACACTCCAGTCCAAACCAAAAAAAAAATTATTTTCTGTGTTTGTGAATTGTGTGCACTGTGGCTGCACGTGCATCAACAAAGGAGCAGCGCCAAGCGTGCGCCTGTGTCCCATAAGTAAAGAGCCGGCTGGCTCATTTCTTAAAGGGTGGTGTAACCCACAAAGTGCACTACTCTCCAGCAAAAATAAAATAATATTTTCTGTGTTTGTGTGCGCTTTAGCCGCACGTATATATATATCAATATAACATAAATGGAGGACCAAACTTTCTCCGATAAAAATAAAATAGGGAAAGATCAAGAACCTCTTCCTCCTAGTGCTGTTGCTGCTGCTGGGAGTTGTTCATCATCCCAGAGAGGAAGTAGGAACATCACTACTTTTACTAAACAATTGACCCTCCAACAGTCCCTAGCGATGAGGATGAAGTACGACAGCAGTCATCCTGAAGCAAAACGTATAACTGAGGCCTTGACTGCTATGTTGGTGTTAGACGTGCGTCCGGTATCCGACATTAGTGCAGTGGGATTTAGACAATTGATGGAGGTAGTGTGTCCTCGGTTCCAAATCCCGTCTAGATTCCACCTGCATCCTCAAAGCAGCAGCGACAAGCGTGCGTCTGTCTGTTAAAGGGTGGTGACACCCTCAAAGTGTTCTACACAAACAATTAAAATATTGTTCTTTTTTTTTCGGTCTTTGTGAAATGTGTGGGCTGTAGCCTCACCTGCATCCTTAAAGCAGCAGCGACAAGCGTGCGTCTGTCTGTTAAAGGGTGGTGTAACTCTCAAAGTGTTCCAAAAAATAAAAAACTATTTTTTTAATGTGTTTGTGACTTGTGTGCGATGTAGCCACACTTGCATCCTCAAAGCAGCAGCGACAAGCGTGCGTCTGTCTGTTAAAGGGTGGTGACACCCTCAAAGTGTGCTACAGAAACAATTAAAATATTGTTCTTTTTTTTTCTGTCTATGTGAATTGTGTGGGCTGTAGCCGCACCTGCATCCTTAAAGCAGCAGCGACAAGCGTGCGTCTGTCTGTTAAAGGGTGATGACACCTCAAAGTGTTCTACACAAACAATTAAAATATTGTTCTTTTTTTTTTCGGTCTTTCTGAAATGTGTGCGATGTAGCCACACTTGCATCCTCAAAGCAGCAGCGACAAGCGTGCGTCTGTCTGTTAAAGGGTGGTGACACCCTCAAAGTGTGCTACAGAAACAATTAAAATATTGTTCTTTTTTTTTCTATGTGAATTGTGTGGGCTGTAGCCGCACCTGCATCCTTAAAGCAGCAGCGACAAGCGTGCGTCTGTCTGTTAAAGGGTGATGACACCTCAAAGTGTTCTACACAAACAATTAAAATATTGTTCTTTTTTTTTCGGTCTTTGTGAAATGTGTGGGCTGTAGCCGCACCTGCATCCTTAAAGCAGCAGCGACAAGCGTGCGTCTGTCTGTTAAAGGGTGGTGATACCTCAAAGTGTTCTACACAAACAATTAAAATATTCTTCTTCTTTTTTCTGTCTTTGTGAATTGTGTGGGCTGTAGCCGCACTTGCATCCTCAAAGCAGCAGCGACAAGCGTGCGTCTGTCTGTTAAAGGGTGGTGTAACCCTCAAAGTGTGCTCCACAAACAATAAAAATATTCTTTTTTTTTTTCTGTCTTTGTGAATTGTGTGGGCTGTAGCCGCACTTGAATCCTCAAAGCAGCAGCGACAAGCGTGCGTCTGTCTGTTAAAGGATTACATCGGTGACAGCATCCAAGTAGGCATGTCAGACAGTCCGTACCTGTACTGGCAGGAAAAAGAAGCAATTTGGAGGTCCCTGTACAAACTGGCTCTATTTTACCTGAGTTGCCCCCCCTCCAGTGTGTACTCCGAAAGAGTGTTTAGTGCAGCCGGGAACCTTGTCAGCGAAAGGCGTAGGAGGTTGCTTCCACAAAATGTGGAGAAGATGATGTTCATAAAATGAATTATCAACTCTTCCAGGGAGACCAGCCTCCAGAACGTACAGAGGGACCTGTGGTTCCAGCAGGGACGAATTAATACTCTGTGAGGATGAGGATGTACACACTGAAGAGGGTGAGGAATCAGTGGATGAGGAGGATGAGGATGACATCTTGCCTCCGTAGAGCCAGTTTGTGCAGGGACACATTAATTGCCAGCTTGTTTTGTGGGGGCCCAAACGAACCAATCATTTCAGCCACAGTTGTGTGGCAGACCCTGGCGCTGAAATGATTGATTTGTTAAAGTGTGCATGTCCTGTTTATACAACATAAGGGTGGGTGGGAGGGCCCAAGGACAATTCCATCTTGCACTTCTTTTTTTTCTTTGCATTATGTACAGTTTGGGGCCTAGTTTTTCTAACTGCCATCCTGTCTGCCACTGCAGTGTCACTCCTAGATGGGTCACGTGTTTGTGCCGCCCACTCGTGTCGCTTAGCATAGTCATCCAGCTACCTCGGTGCAACCTTTTGGACATGAAAACACTATTGTGAGGTGTGAGGTGTTCAGAATAGACTGGAAATGAGTGGAAATTAAGGTTATTGAGGTTAATAATAGCATAGGAGCAGAGAAACCAACAAATTCTGTGATTTTATCTGTTTTTATGCTTTTTTAAAAAAAAATACAGATCCAAAACACAAAACCCAGAACCCAAAACACGGAAGGGTGGTTTTGGCAAAACCAATCCAGATCCAAAACACGAAGAAAGATCCAGATCCAAAACCAAAACACAAAACACGAAAAGTGGGAAGTGGCCGGTGCACACCCCTATTATAAAGACTCTCATAGAGGCTCTCTACTACCCATGGCACAATTTTCACGTTGGTGGATACTGAAGGATTGATGGATATCAAGTGGAGGGGCTGTCATCAGAATCATGATTGGTGAGAAACATTTACTGGTTATATAATTGTCCTGAGGACCTGAGTGTTCCTTTCAATATCTCTTTTATACCCATCTGCCTTTTAGACACTACAAAGAGAACTATCCTCTATTCTGGGATCACTTTAATACTGGCCATACACTAGGTAAGATTCATCTTATGCTGGCCATACACTAGCACGATTTCGGGCCGATTGCCCGATTTTCGACGCGTCGTAAGATGAATCGTGTAGAAATCGTGTATTTTTTAAGTAGGATACAATCCGATGCATGCTCCCGCAGCTCCTAAAACGTATCGTATGATCAGATGTGCAGCCCATATGATCTGTCGTATTCGTATGATGATCGTGTCGTGTTTTCACCCTGCGATGAATCGCAGGGTGAATCGCAGGTGCGTCCGACCGCTGTCAATTCAGTGACATTTTGAAGAATGATGATCAGTTTTTCAGCAGGCACACAATCGATCGTAACATGAGATCAAATGTACATCATGTGTCCAAAGTGCGTTCGGGACTGCCAGGGAGCTGCCGGGGGGTTCAAGGGAAATCGTGAGAACTGTTATGATGAAAAGGGGATGCAATCAAGTATGGCAGATGCCTTTTGGCGACAGTAGTATAGCGAGCTTATAGCGAGTTTTGGAATGTAAAACATTGTTGTCTTTTATTTATTAGGCGTCAACAAAATGTCTGCAGTACAATATAATCAGTTAAATAATGCTGGGTACACACTGGCAGATATATTGGCCGATCAATTGATCGTCCAATATATGGTGTGTGCATCGGCCAGTGTGTACCACCGATATCTGTGAACGACGTCATTCACAGATAGATCACATTGGCTGGGCAGCACAGCCGATGGCAGATATATCTGCTCATCATGCTGCGAGTACGGGCGGTCAGCCGACCGCCTGTACGCTTGCTGCAGAGGCCGCGGGGAGGGGACAAGACGTGACCCCTGGCAAGCGGGATCCACGGCCAGTTGGCAGACGATGGTTGTTCAGTGTGTATGAGCAACCAACATCTGCTGAGATATCTTCCTGCTGTGCACCCAGCTTAAAAAGATTGCAAAATAACAGAATATCACAGCATAGGTACGATACTCAACAGATAACAGTAGCATAAGTACATAGCATAAGCACAAAACATGACTATGGGCCTGACTCAGAGATGTGCGCTAATGCCGCCACAGCTGCCAGCGGGATTTGTAATGACACATCACCTGCGGCTTCACAAATCCAAGTGACGACGTACAACAATTGCACATCAGTCAATAATAAGCCTCATGGGTAACCTAATGGTCGCACAGAATGGCCCCGAGAATTAAGACACCGTAGCCATATTTACTGCTTACGGGATCACAGTCGCAGTCGTTTGAGTCACCCGCCCCCTTGTTGCCACCCACAAACGGTCCCTGCCAATCCCTTTGTGAATGAGTCCTCACTGCTAGTGATAACGGTAATGATACTTGACGCATGCACATTGCGGCTCAGGCACATGCGCAGATTACGGTAATCGCTCAAATGCGTAAATATCAGCATTGCGACCATCTCTGAATCAGGCCCGATGACATCACAGACCAGGTTGTACAAGTAACTGGGGCAATGCATGGGTGAGTCATGAAGGAAGAGAAGTCAGCTCAACACTCAGTGATCCTATATCCAATATATGGGTGAGATAACAGCGTCAGAGTCACTGAAGGGGAATTAGGAGACAGAAGAGCGGAGCTCTGGTCACATGGATAGTGCTAGGGGAAGTTGGGGGGAGATATATTAACGGTAATATCTCTGATGTGGTACATCCCCCCTGACTTCACGTACATATCGCGGTTCATTACCGCGGAATGTACCAAGGATTTTGCAAAGGACAGCTCTCCCGATAAGAGCTGTCCTTTGCGATGCTGCCGGTCAGAGGGACTTCCGGGTTGAACACCCAGAAGTCCTTCTGCGCATGCACAAAAGGCCGCGGGCCGCGGGGGCTCATGGGAGGGATCCGATTGGATCCCCCCCAGCCTCGAGCGTCACGTTAAGAAGCCCATAGGCTTCTATTGGGTAACCTAAAGGTGGCGTTACCTAGTGACGCGAAGCAGCACAATGCAGCGCATTCTGCTGCTTAATACATACAGGGAATGCGGTAAAACCCCCGAAAACTGCATTTTCGGGGGTTTTGCCGCATTTTTGCCGTTAATACATCTCCCCCGTGTATTGTTATAAAGTACTATAAGCCCTTTCTATAGTCTTATCTCTTATCTCTTCTATTCAATGCATAAAATTCAAAAATGTCTGACCCCATGTCCGAGGATGCAGCAGAGGATCATCTGCGAAAACACCGGCCATCTGAGGAACCCTCAGGTTGTGCAGGATGGCCGGTGTTTTCACTCTGCCGGGTCCAGTGAAGCTGCATCAGAAGACGCAGCCACTGGTCTTGTCGCGCCTTGAAAGCCGGACTGACGCCTCCAATTTTCAAGAATGCTGAGAATGCTGGCTGTCACCGACCCCAAACTCGACTGTACATGACAGATATCGCTCAGCACAGCCACCGGAATTTTCAAGGGATATCTTTTGTCTTTCATCGCTCAGAAATACATCTGCTAATGGAGAGGCCCCTTTAGAGGGGACTGCGACCTCCATCGCAGTGAGTGATCGGCACGTGTGCATCGTAATTGTGCCTAAACCATCGGGTTTACATACAGCTCTTAACCAGGCCCTATATGCATCTAATTGGGATTTACAGCAGATACCTTGTGAAATGCAGACATTTTGTTTAGTTATAAGGATCTATGGGAGGAATTCAATTCAACGCGATGGATGTGATGTGATGGGATGGAACAACGCACTCGCAAACATCACAAGTTTTCCCTCGCACCTCAATGTCGGCCCTACTGTATACACCCAATATGCCTGGCAGCACATCACATTCAATTTAATTCCCTCCACTGTCTGCAAGAGACTCTCATTAAATAAACCATTAAGTAAATCAGAGGATGGACCGACCGGGTTGGGTACGGGATCCCAGCGGTCGGGATGCCGACAGTCAGAATTCCGACACCTGCAGGTAAGTAACCTAACGCTTAGCCCACCCCTCCCGCAGCCTAACCCTCCTGCAACTTAAGCCTAACCCTCGCCGCAGCCTAACCCTCCCCTCCCGCAGCCTAACCCTAACCCTCCCCGCAGCCTATCCCTAACCCTCCCCTCCCGCAGCCTAACCCTAACCCTCCCCGCAAGCCTATCCCTAACCCTCCCCTCCCGCAGCCTAACCCTAACCCTCCCCGCAGCCTATCCCTAACCCTCCCGCAGCCTAACCCTAACCCTCCCGCAGCCTAACCCTAACCCTCCCCGCAGCCTATCCCTAACCCTCCCGCAGCCTAACCCTAACCCTCCCGCAGCCTAACCCTAACCCTCCCCGCAAGCCTATCCCTAACCCTCCCCGCAGCCTAACCCTAACCCTCCCTGCAGCCTAACCCTAACCTTCCCCGCAGCCTAACCCTAACCCCCCCCGCAGCCTAACCCTAACCCCCCCGCAGCCTAACCCTAACCCTCCTGCAGCCTAACCCTAACCCTCCTGCAGCCTAACCCTCCCCGCAAGCCTATCCCTAACCCTCCCCGCAGCCTATCCCTAACCCTCCCCGCAGCCTAACTCTCCCCTCCCGCAGCCTAACCCTAACCCTCCCCGCAGCCTAACCCTAACCCTCCCCGCAGCCTGTCC
This sequence comes from Taudactylus pleione, assembly GCA_031769625.1. Classification (NCBI taxonomy): domain Eukaryota; kingdom Metazoa; phylum Chordata; class Amphibia; order Anura; family Myobatrachidae; genus Taudactylus; species Taudactylus pleione. The sequence goes on from JAUIMM010000521.1 coordinate 3,164,492, forward strand.
CTCTCTCTAACCCTAATACTTATCGTTGGTATGCTGGCAGTCGGTAATTTGGCGCTGGGTTTCCAACTGCTGTCAGGATTCTGGCGCCGGTATTCTGAGCGCCAGCATCCCGACTGCCAGGATCGTAACTACATCCCATCTGACCAGGTGCTCTGTCTTACTCTGGAATCAATGGCTAATGATAAAATAGTAAATACAAAAAGGTATATTCTCATTCTTCTAGGTATTGGAGCCTCCAGGCGTCAGCCAGGTGGTAATCATGTAGTGTGCACTTTACCTTATTAAATTCTCAAATCAAAGTATTTTTATTATCATAGGCTACAGATGAGTCTCATTATGGGGTCTATTCATTATGTTAATTATCGGGGTCCGAGCAGACCCTGATAATGAACATACTAACTCGCCGCGAGCCCCGGAGCAATTCATCATTGCTCCGGCGTGGAGACAGCTGATCCGAAAATCAGCTGACTCCCCGAAGTGGTTCCGAAAGGAGCAGTGAAATCTAGCACTACCAAATTGACTCGGCAGTGGTAGTGCGCCTGCGTGACCCTGAGTCCACACAGGTACACAAAGCCCCGACGTCCGGTTGAAGGAGATGGACAGGGGTGGAGGGATCCTAAAGGATCCTTATTCGCAACCCGGGACTCCTTCCCATAGAGAAGGAGAGGGGTGAGAAATGCGAGTGTGAGTAAACGCCATCTGAAGATGGTGAATTCTCCCGCAGACAAGCTCCGAAAATATTGTATTTTCAGACCTTAATTAATTCTGTCCCCATACTAGTGTTTGGAGACAGTGGGCCACAATGGAAGTGAAAGGTAAGCAGGAGATATCTGTGACATCTCCTGCATTACCTTTTTGATGAATGGCCCGGACACCAAAATGGATAATTTCGTTAGCAGGACCGTATAGAAGGCTGTTTGTGGGCATTAGGAAGGTACTGTAGGTTTTAAAATGGTGTAAAATGGCTGATTTGTGCTTTTATTTTTTTAAATGCAAGAAAATTATAAAAAACAAACTTTTTTCGTTTAATCTCAGTAAACGAAAAATTAAAAAGAAAAGTAGGAAAAGGTAATTTGAGGGCACCTTGAAAAATGTAATAAAAATTATAAAAACAATAATTTTTCAACTAAAAAATGATTGTGATTAAATTTGAGGTGCCTAAACTAACGAAAAAGTTGATTTTGGTTAATTTGAGGAAATGTTTTCTTTTAAACCCCAAAAAATGACATGTAATTATTGGACTAATTAAGCTAATTGGACACTTCCAAATGCCTAATTAATCATTAGAGGGGGTGTCCAAGGGGTTCAGCAGAGTGTCCCGACATTTTAACCTTAAAATAAAGATTTTCTTTTCCAACTCTCAGGAGCGAGTGGAAAGTTGCGAATTCAGCCTGACTGATTCAGTGCGAGTTGCTAATTGGATTGCAAATTGAATTTGCACCTCGCAATTCGCACCTTATAGGATTAACCCCTTCATTTCTACACAAGCAGGGGACAATGTTAATTTTCACCTGCTTTTGTAGAAATTGAGTGATGATGAATAGGCTCCTATGTCTTTTGTATTATTGTAGAAAATGTTACCATCACATTACTAAGAAATATATTCCAGATGTGGTTATCCAGATATTTCCATATTGTTTCATAACTTTTGTAGCTCTGGTAATCGTTGGCAAATGTTTTTTTTTTCTTTACAGAAAAGGGGTCTTGTTAGGGGGAATAAAATTGTTAGTAACAGGGAATTCCTTCACATGTTGCTTTCATTCATTGCATTCCAAGCAGCTGTGTTCATATAATAAAATACATTCTTCACATTTACACATTTATGCCCCTTGGTATCCTTCCAGTGCTTCGGAGAAATGCTGATCGCCTCTTTCAAAGGCAGCTTTTCAATGAGGCACTGTATCAAAATCCAATTATTTCTAATCAAAACTCTCTTGGTTTCTGTGGCCTTGCACCACAATGCCCTGATATGATACAGAGGACCTCATTCAGAGCCGGTCGCACAGAGCGTGCGGTCGGTCTGAATGAGGGGAGGACCTCTTGAATTTTCAAGACGTCCTCCTTTGCGGTGGTAAGGCTGTGGGTTAACACCCACAGCCTTACGACCGCCTAAGGTGATGGTCGCGATGGTCAAGACCATCGCGACCATCGGGGCTTACGACGAGACCCTAGGGTAGGGTCTCCCTTGTCGTAAGCCCCGGAGAGCTTTCGGCTGTCTAAGCCAGAAGCTCTCACTAGTGATGTCAGTTGGGCCGCCTACCGTTTCGACAGCTCGCCCCCTTTGGATCGAGACCCGCTACGACCGGCGCTGTCGGTCGTAGCGGGTCTCACGCATGCGCACGACGGCACTGGCGCCGTCGTGCGCATGCTCTGTGGGGGGCCATCGACCCGGTCCGAGCGCATCGGCGCTAACGACCGGGTCTGAATGACCCCAGAGTGCTAGGGAGAGAATAGTTCTTGGCACCTGAAACAACTTTTTTGTGATACAAAAATAATTAATTTATGTGAGACATGTGCAAAAAGCCTTACACGGTGGCACAACTATGTTGGCTGCAATGGCCTGGGGGAGGGAGATGGGGTAATTACGTTCTTAATCGTTATCAAAAAGTGGGGAGATGTATTAAACTTTCCATAGCAACCAAATCAGATTCTAGCTATCGATTTATAGAGTGTATTTGATAAATGATAGCTACCAGTTGATTGGTAACTACTCCAATGGCCCTCTTTGGACGGCTTGATACATCTCCCTCATACTGTGTATATATCTATAAGTATGCCCCACGTGGTCATAACAGGATTGGTATTAAAGAGTCCAAAGCATAATAAGTAGAAATGACCGGTTTTTCGAAAAACGAACACCCGAACTTTGGGGTTCCAAGTCAAACCGAGTCCCGGCTTTAATCACTTTGGGGTTCTTCTCTCCAAGTTTGGAGCTCTGATCTAAAAACCAGATTGTATTTTGTATTTAATTTAAGTCCCTCCCTTGTGATTTCAGGTGCTGTGCGGTGGTCAAAACTGACTGGAAATTAATGTATGGTAATAATACTATAGGAACAAAAACATGTCCAAATAACATGATTTTACCTGTTTTTATACTTTTTTTTTAGAACTAAAACATGGTGGTTGTGCACATCTCTAACGAAAAGTCCTCAGGTTAGATTAGCAGCAATAGAAAAACCAAAGGGTTATGGCACACCATGAGGCAAGCCAAAAGATCTGAGGCTAAAGCCGTAGGTTCATGTTTGAAAACAAGTGAGATCAAACTGTCTGCAAATGTTTATGTATACAAAACCTATGTTTTTATGTATTAAAACATTTTGGGGTAGATTTATCAAAGCTTGTGGAGAGATAAAGTGGAGAGAGATAAAGTACCAACCAATTACCTCGCTACTAGCCGGCCCGATGCCGGCACTTATCGGGGATTTTTTTTTCGGGACCTGATGTGTCCCGAAAAATAATCCTCGATAAATGCCGTTTTTTTTCACCCCCAAAAAAGGCGAAAACATGCAAGCTTATCGTGGCTCCTATGTGTTTTCGGGAGAACTATCCTATTATTTCGACCGAAATAATAGGATAGGGTGGAAAAAAATTCAACGAAAATCGGGGATAATTGGTAAAAAATCCCCATTTTTCGCAGATCGAGAGGATCAATTAGTGCCCGAACAATGTTCGGGGCTAATTGGATACCGCTCTCTCTCTCTCTCGCTTTAACTCTCTCCAAGCTTTGATGAATCTCCCCCATTATATATTGTATCCTACTGCTATGTTTACTCTATAAGGGCTCTATTTATTAACATTATTTTTACTAATATAAAGTGAAAAAGGGTGTTTCACACCCTTTTCACATTATTTTAGTATCACCTAAAGTTACTAAAGGGCAATTGGAGTAGAATTTGTAAAATTCTACTCCAACCCCTAATTATCATTTATTCTTAGTAAGCAGATCGCATTTCCCATAATTGTAATGGGAAATGTGATCTGGCCAAAGTTACTAAAAATAAATTGTGAAAAAATACCAGGGAAAGCCCTGTGATAATAATGCCACCTGGAGGTGGCATTACCCAGGGTGTCCCCCAGTTACTGGACTCCTGCTCCGCTCTAACAGGCAGACCGGCCCCAGTGATCAGCTGTGTGGTCTATATAGACCACACGCTGATACACTGTAAAAATAAAGAAAAAAAAATTAGTAGAAAAAAAAAACTTACCAGAGAGTCCAGGGCCAGTGATCGGAGCTCCGGTGATGTCACCCCTCTGGTCAGCTGGTCTCCCATCCTGCACTGGGGCCCGGTCGTCACCTGACCGGGTCCCAGTGCAGGATGGGATGTCAGCTGACCGAAGCCACGGAGGATATCACCGGAGCACCGATCACCGGAGGTAAGTGTAATTAAGGGAGGGGGGGTCGCGGGGGGGAGGTTTTGCGATTGTGTGGGGTGGAGCTTAGCAGCAGGGGTGGGGATTAGCAGTGGGCGGTCGGCGCATACTTGGGACTTGTCATAGTATTTTTTGCGAAACTACCATGTTAGGGCTGCGGAGGGGATGTGGAGGGACAGAGCTTTATCGCAAGCTCTGTCCCTGCAAGGGATTTTTAGTAAATCCCTGTGATACTGCACTACAATCTGCATTCAAAATGCGGATTGTAGTAAATAGAGCCCTAAATGTGTTTACACTATAGATACAGTGATATTATTATCATCTGCAATGTGTATGAGAACTGAATATCAATGTTTGCATAATTATATGTAATTTTATTTCACACCCTTGGGAGAGGATGAGTTATTTCTGGCAAAATGGAAGAAATTAACATAAACAAACAGTTGCTCTTTAAATGGGACGCAAGGCGAGAAAACTGCCCGGGGAAATATTGTGTAACCCAAACAGTTGGAGCTGTACAATGTGCCACCTCCACTACGACAGCTGTGACACAGTCAGGTCGGCAGTTGCCACGAGACAATGGCACAATGTTTATTGCTGTCGTGTAAGTGCCACGTATATCCTTGCTGTCAGTATGGAATGCAGAACTAGCTGTATTATTTCCTGGCAGCTTCTATGACTTCCTGGCAGAGAAAAATCTTGCTTGGTTCACCCCAAAGGTGGCAGCTAGTCGAGAGATAAGACTGTAGTGAGGCTGACAGTTGGAGACATCTGTGTGGTCAGCAGAAAGTAGAAATCGAGAGGCGAGTAGACCAGAAGGCGCAAAAGCCAATTTTCAATAAAAAAATATTTAAGTAACTAATAACATCAATGGGGTCAATCAAAACAGGTGCAAATTACAAGGGGCGAGTTGCTATATTCTCTTCGAATTCACATAGCGAATTCATTTTGCAATCCAATTAGCAACTCGCACTGAGCCAGTCAGATTGAATTCACATTTTTCCATTCGCAGCTCCCTGAGGGTGAGAAATGGAAAGGATTTTTTTTATTTGAAGGTTAAAATGTCGGGACACTGTGCTGAACCCTCTAATGACTAATTAGGCACTTGGAAGTTTTCAATTAGCTTAATTAGTCCAATAATTTCATTTTTTGGGAAAAAAAAAAATTGTCCTCAAATTACCCCCAAAACAACTTTATAATTAGTTTAGGCACCCCAAATTTAATTACAATATTTTTTTAATTGAAAATAATTGTTTGTTTTTTTGAATTTTTCAAAGTGCCCTCAAAGCACCCCAAAATCACCTTTTTTCCTACTTTTATTTGCATTTTTCGTTTAATTCGTTTGAGAGTAAACGCAAAAAGTTTGCTTTTTATAATTTTTTTTTGCATTTTAAAAAAATTCCCACAAATAAGCCATTTGACACTATACGGTCCTGCTAACTAAATTATAAATTTTGGGGGGTCCAGGATGGTCTCCCCACTTTTTCATGCACATTTCTCACATCGCGTTTGCCAGTCAATTCGTAAATCTCCACTGCGAGTACCACGAATAGACATTTTTAATTGGATTGGAGAATTCTCGAGTGCGTGCATTCGTGCGAAGTCTGCGAGTTTCATGAAACGAACTCGCTACTCGCAATTCGCACCTAATTGGATTGAACCTATGTCTCTTTTCTGAGGTAAACAGCACTGGAGGTCTCAAATGCCAGTTACAAATTGTCAAGTTTGAATTTGAACATTTAGGACCTGATTTAGGGCAGGGCTTAAAGAGGTCCTGGAGAGGTGGTGGAACTCATCTCTCCCGCCTCCTACTCCCCACCCCCCGCCACGCTAGTCTAACAGGCCAAAACAAGTGAAAACTGTTCTTTACACACACACACACACACACTGTTGTGTATAAGAAATGGTAAAGTGAATGGCTGGGGGCCGCCTAGGCCCCCAGAAGCTTGGGGTCTATGACAGTGTGAAATACATTTTAGATGCTTTTCTTAGCAATCCTGTCATCCGCTGAGACTACAATGTTAGATCACTTAAAAAGAAAAAAAAAAATTCTATATCATCAGTGTTATTTTTCTGCCGTGCCTCTAAGTTTTTTTATGGGGTTCCCATAAACTAGTCTATGTCACTTGGATGCCCAATGTTTTTTTTGCAACCCTTATGTATTGCCTTCGCTTGATTCTTTCCTTAAATCAGGGGTTAAAGTGGGCAGGAACGGGTGTGGAACTGAGTTCCGTCACCTCTAATGGTAGGTGGAACTAGTTCCACCGCTACCAAATCCCTGCACAAAAGTCCCACAGACAGAGCGCCACTCACTGTCTGCCTAGGAAGGCTCAATTTCTTCAGACAAACCAGCATATAGGTAAGGAAAATGGATTTGCTTTATATAGTAAATGCATCTTACAGTAAATTACAAGAATCAATTAGTCTTGCTGCATAACATTGTGTTGTTGTTGATGTCAAGTTGGATCTGAAACTGTAATGTCCATACAATCAGCCCTGGCGCTATTTATAGTGAATAGAGGAGTAGAAGGAACATACTGTAGCAGGGACAGAGGTGAAGGATAGCAGAGGAGAGATTATAATGAGTAAGTACAAGGAAGGAAGGGATGTGAAGGCAAACAGAGAATTACTGGGAAACCAGCATAAAGACAGTTTATAGCGAATTGCAAGTTGAATGACAAAGGAAAATAAAGAGTAATAACATAAATAGCAGGCTGAGGGCATGAACTCTGTTTAATATAGGCAACATAGTGGTCAACATTGCTGCCTCACAGCGCTGGGGTCGTGGGTTCGATCCGGGACTCTGTGTGGAGTCTGTATGTTCTCCCAGTGATGGTGCCACCCACAGGGTCTTACACCCTGGGCGACGTCTCCACCCGCACACTCCTCCCTACGGCTTTGGTCTAACTCACATAATTACTCTGTCTGTTGGGGAATCCTGCTCCCTCCAATATCTAACTCTCAGGGGTAAACTTACTACAGTGAGAGTTTTTAGAAGTGGAGATGTTGCCCATAGCAACCAATCAGATTCTAGCTATTATCTTCTAGAAGGTACTATTTAAATGTTAACTAGAATCTAATTGGTTGCTATGGGCAACATCTCCATGTCTAAAAACTCTCACTTCAGTAAATAAATATACCCGCAGAGGTGTGTCTATGACCCCGTGAGACCTGGACACGCCCCTTTCCCGAAAGGAGATTATCTTCTCCTGGCAATTTCTGTGGAAGATGGCAAGAACTGTCGGGGCCAGACTACAAAATGCACAATCCAGCATCTTACCAACCCACATAGAAACCTATGGGGGCTACTTCTGTTTCTGGAAATAGAGGGACCACGGCAGATATCTTCAATATCTGCTGCGGTTCCTCCATGTTACATTTGGGGGATCCTTAATGTTTGCGGTTGTTTTTTCGGGGGATATTCTGTAAATATTATTTGATAAATAGGTCACTTAGAGTGGTTTTAAAACCAAAATTCTCACTTTAATAAATTTACCCCTCAGTATCAGTGGCGGAACTAGTGAGCGGTTCATTTTTTAAGCAGTTGCTACGTTTCTCTGGCAGGCAACTAGGAATATTCTCTCCTATGTACAAGTTACTAGAACGAATCTCTAGAAGGCTTAAAATGTACAGTCAGGTGCATAAATATTGGGACATTGACAGAATTTCATATTTTGGCCTCTATTAACCACCACAATGGCTTTGAAATGAATCAAACAAGATGTGCTTTAACTGCAGACTTTCAGAATTACATTTGAGTGTAATTACATCCAAATCAGGTGAACGGTGTAGGAATTACAACGGTTTCTATATATGCCTCCCAGTTTTTAAGGGGCCAAAAGTAATGGGACTATCAACTCAAAAGCTATTTCATGGACAGGTGTGAGCTATTCCCTCGTTATTTCATTATCAATTAAGCAGGTAAAAGGTCTGGAGTTAATTCTAGGTGTGACATTTGCATTTGGAATCAGTTGCTGTCGACTCTCAATATGAGATCCAAAGAGCTGTCACTATCAGTGAAGCAAGCCATCATTAGGCTGAAAAATCAAAACAAACCCATCAGAGAGATAGCAAAAACATTAGGTGTGGCCAAATCAACTGTTTGGAACATTCTTTTTTTTAAAACATATTTTTATTGTAAAACCGCAATAAACAATATAACATGTTGATCAGAAAATGACAAGACATCAACAGGAGCACAACAGTCATGTGCAATACAATGTATCCATGAGGAACGTAACAATACAGGAATTAAAATGGTGGTTCACCTGAAGACAAGGTTTCTTCATTATACCAGGCTGTAAGTTGAACTGCAGCTCGAAGCGTGTCTTTAACCTGAGGTGTTAATGTGTGAACATATGGGAGCCAGATATTAAAGAACTTCTCTGCTTCCTTGTCTTTATTAAGGGATAGTTCTAGCCAATCCATATTAAATAGGTATGTAATTCTAGGTTGTAAAAGACTGAGCGTTAAAGTGTCAGTGGATATCCATTGAGATAATATTGTTTTTTTCGCAGCTGCTGCAATCTTTGCTAGTAATAGACGGGCACCTCCAGGGGCACAGGATGACCCAGATGATGGTACAATATCCCACATAGCCCACTCGGGTGTTAGTTCAAAAGCAATTCCCAACTTGGTGGATATATAGGTGTGTACCAAGGACCAGAACCTCTGTACCTCCTCACAGTGCCACATACAATGCATTAGATCCGCATCAGGTTGACCACATTTAAAACAATTTGAGTCTGTGGAAGTACCTGTGATGAGTCTTAATTTGGGGGTGAAATAGGCACGATGCAATAATTTATACTGCATTTCCGCGTATGAAGCCGAAATTAATTGCTTATTAAGTCTAACAAAAGATTTTAAAATGGTGGATAGGGGTATGGTAGGGAATGTGGAATGCCACTTGGCAAATCCCACCGTCTCCACTTCCAAATTTATTTCCCGGCGTATATAGGTGTATAGCATAGAAGTGGAAAATGACATAGAGAGGCAGCGAGACAGCACATCATCCAAACCATTTTTCCCAGGTATAATGGGAATTTTAGGGAGTAAAGTATTGACATAACTACGTATTTGGAAATATATAAATAAAGGGATTTGGATACAGGGAAATTTTTCCTGTATTTGGTTATGAGAGTAAATAGTCATTGTGGAGAGATCCAATAATTGATATATGTAACGCAATCCCTGTGTGTTCCAGGTTTTGAAAGTCTGTGTTAGAAAACCAGCATCAAACCCTGGGTTATGGCCGATAGGAAGGAACAAGGAGACATTGGGAGGGACTCTCATTTGAGTTCTGGCTCGTCGCCAAGCCAAGCATGTAGTATGTAGTAGTAGATTTTGTGCTACGTGAGGTGGAAAAGACAAGGGTCGTGTGTGTAGCAAACTAGCTAATGGCATTTCAACACTAAAAGATTGCTCTATTAGCGTGTCAGCAAATCCATTTGTTCCTCTAATCCAGTCAATTGCGTATCGGTAATTTGACGCAATAGCATAAGATTTTAAGCAAGGGAGATTAATTCCGCCTAAAGCAGGTGGTTGGCTGAGTTTGAATAATGAAATCCTGGGTTTTTTGTTCGCCCAAATGAACTTGCTGATCGCTTTGTTAATCAATTTTAAATCAGATTCTAAAGGAAGCAAGGGGAGCATCTGAAAAAAATATAAAATCCTAGGAAAAGATATCATTTTAATTAATTGACATCTACCGAGATATGAGAGTGGGAGATGTTTCCATTTTTTAAAATCTAAAAGTGTACGTTGTATTAAAGCAGGGAAATTGACTGAGTATAGGGCGGAGGGATGTGCCGGGATATTAAGGCCTAGGTATTTTAGAGTTGTTTTGGCCCATTTAAATGGGAAAGAATTTTTCCAGTTTTTTGTGACGTCCGAGTGTAGGGCCAAGGCCTCTGTTTTGTTATAATTTATCAAAAAACCAGAGATAATATGGAAGTCTTTCAGGATATGAAGGAGTTTAGGTATGGCAGAATGTGGGTTCTCAAAATACAGTAATAAGTCATCCGCATACGCGGAGACTTTCAAAGTGTTATTTCCGATATTTATTCCCTGCCATTGTTGACATAGCAAAAAGGTGCGGATAAGAAGATCTATAGCCAGGTTAAATAATAAAGGGGATAGGGGACAACCCTGTCGGGTGCCACTATGTAGTCTAAGGGATGGAGTATTCAGGCCGTTAACTGTTAGGAATGCTATAGGGGTGTGGTATATTGTTTTGAATAATGTAATAAATTCGGGACCAAAATTTTGTAGCTGGAAGATGCGCAGTAGGTGGTTCCACGACACCCTATCAAAGGCCTTGTCAGCGTCGCAGCTGACAAGGAGCGTTTGGTTATTTCTCATTTGGTGAGATTTAGTTAATCCTGCAATCAAATGTCGGACGTTGATCACTGAGTGTCGTCCTTTCATAAACCCAGTTTGTGCGGTGTGTATGAGATGTGGCAATACTAATTGTAAACGTTGAGCGATAATACCAGTGAGGATTTTAAAATCCTGGTTGAGCAGAGATATTGGCCTATATGATTGGGTCAGCGTAGGGTCTTTCTCAGGTTTCAAGAGAAGGATAATTCGGGCCTGGTTAAAGTCTGGTGGTGTTGAGGCTCCCTTCAATATTGAATTAAATAAGGAAACTAAATGAGGGGTTACAAGTGAGTTTAATATTTTGTAGTACTCGGCACTAAGGCCATCTGGGCCGGGTGTCTTTCCGTTGGCCGGGGATTTGATAGTTAGAGCAACCTCCAACTCCGAAACAGGAGTTGTTAGGGAGTTGCGGGCCTCTTCAGAGAGGGAAGGTAGATTAGCCTCTTTCAAAAAGTTCATCCCCAGAACAGGGTTATCATCCTGTGCGGAGTATAAGTCTGTGTAATATTGTAAGAAAGAGGCCGCAATGTCCTCGTTGGTATGTAATGATCCTAGGGGACCTTTAAGAGAAAGAATGGGAGAGGATGTTTTCTGACTTCTCACTATATTAGCTAGCAGTTTGCCCGCTTTATTTCCCCAACGGAAATAGCGATGTTTCTGGAAATCTAGATAATATTGGGCTCTTTCAGTGCACAATGTGTCATATAAATTTTTGTTATTCAAATAATTCCACCGTGTCTCTGTGTTGTTATTTTGCAGCATAATGGCATACGATTGTGATAGGGCTTTACTCAATTCCGTGAAACGTGTGTTAAGTTTACGGCGTTTATGGGAAACATATCCCATAATATGCCCTCTCACTACTGGTTTAGATGCGGCCCAAAACAATGATATGTCGCCAATATGAGAAGCATTATCATTATTATAATTAAGAAATTGTTGTTCTAAGTATTTTTTGAAGTCTGGAGAAGTGAATAAGTATGAGGGGAATCTCCAATTGAAGGAAGATGTTTTGGGGGTAGATAGTTGTAACGTGAACCATGTAGGCGCATGATCGGAGATGACTATGTTTTCTATATGAGATGTTTGAATCCTATTAATTAATGAGCTTGAGACCAGCCAGAAGTCCAATCTAGCTGAGGAGTGATGGGGGTGGGAGTAAAACGTATAATCACGTGCTAAGGGGTGGAGGTGTCTCCATGGGTCTACTAGGGTGAGGGATTCAATTAGAAGTTGTAGCGTTGGAGATGTGCTGCCCCGCCACTCACCGGATGCTCCCGTTCTGTCCAGACTAGGAGAAAGAGTAGTGTTGAAGTCTCCTCCTATGACGAGGGCGCCTTCTGCCCAATTCTGGAGTCGGGCGTAGAGATCGGAGAAGAATGCATTGTTGTGACCTGTGGGAGCGTACAAAGTGACAAGCGTGATTAATTCACCTTCTAAATTCAGTTTAAGAAAGAGAAATCTGCCCTCGGTGTCCAGGATCGAGTCTACAACTGTGTATTTTAAAGATTTATGGAAAATCACCAGCACCCCTCTTTTTTTAGATGTGAAAGATGCAGCTGTATAATCTTTTATCCATGAGTCTCTAAGAGTATTGGGGTCACCCTGTCTCCAATGGGTCTCCTGTAGCACTGCTATGTCAGGTTTAAATTTTTTAAGTTGTTGTAGTATTTTACGCCGTTTAATCGGGGTGTTTAAACCCTCTACGTTCCAAGTTAAAAATCTTATGTTTTTTTGTGTTTTAGTGAGATCAGCAATAGAGTGAGACATTGTGTTATCCTATACCTGTCCTGTAGATCAAAAAAGTGAACCATCGTAAAGAGACCATCACGCTCTCAGTCCCAGCATGCAGAGAGCGCCTGCAGTAAAACCTTGAAAGTGCCATTACAGAAATACACATAACACAAAAACAAAAACATGACCTGCCATAATATATGGAATATAACAAACATAATGCAGTCTTACAATTTTTGAAAATTTTAAGAACCAAAAAATAAGGCTCTACGGGCCTATTTAAACCCAGTGAGGTATAAAAGTATCGATAATTGAAAAAAAGAAATAAAAGAAAATAAAAAAGGGGATATGAAAGAGGAGGAATGGTAAATGTGCAAAAGGAAGGGGAAAAAACAACAAACCAGAGATTATCTTGACAATTCTGCCGTTGACGTTTAGCAGTTGTTGAAATGACCAGAAATCTTGAAAACAAGCATAAGATATATATTTCCAATAACAAACTCTCCATGTTTGCGATAGGAGACGGATTTGTACAATTAAATGTATCTTCTTAAGTCACGATATCATTTTGAGGAGTGATTTGGTCAGTTAGAGAGTCCAGAAAAGTCTTTGCAGACGATGGAGAATCGAAAAAGTGTTGTTTGCCGTTATGTAGGACTTTCAGCTTCGCAGGGTACATTAATGCAAATCTCAGTCCCAGATCAAATAATGCTTTACAAATAGTAGACTATTCCCTTCTTTTCATTGCTACTTGATACGAGAAGTCCTGAAACAACAACAATTTGTGCCCCTGGTAGGTGAGGCCTTCTGATTTGCGGTAGGCGTCCAGTATGCGAGTTTTGTCTAGGTAGTTCAACATTTTCATTATGACAGGCCTAGGTCTTCTCTGGTCAGAAGCACGGTCAGGGCCTATGCGGTGAACTCGTTCTATGATGAGGGTACTGGAAGAAGCCGAGCAATTGAGCTCAGAGGGTAACCATTTAGAGACGAAATCCATGAGATCTCTTTGCTTAACAGATTCCGGTAGGCCTATTAACCTTAAATTGTTGCGGCGATTCCTATTCTCTAAGTCTTCCAATTTTTCCTGCATAGCAGAGATCGCTGATTCCTGTGTACGTATTACGCTTTGTGCGTTTGGAACATTCTTAAAAAGAAAGAACGCACCGGAGAGCTCAACAACACCAAAAGACCCGGAAGACCACGGAAAAACAACTGTGGTGGATGACAGAAGAATTATTTCCCTGGTGAAGAAAAACCTCTTCACAACAGTTGGCCAAATCAAGAACACTCTCCAGGAGGTATGTGTATATGTTAAGGATTCTGCCTTAGAACCTCTATACACTCCTTCCTATACCTTCTAATATCCTGGCTATACCTTCTAAGGATGATGCTAATTTGCGTATGCAGTCATACAGTAAATAAAGACATCAGACCTGGAATCTGTGGTTCCAAAGCACAAAGTATTATTCAAGTAAAAGTACAGTCAGTTACACGCTATTGATCCAGACACAATTCGGCGCAAAGGAATTATACAGACCCAAGTACAGTATACATACGCAGCGTTATCGGACCAGATGTTAGGCATCAGCAAGAAACCCCCATCTATCAGCATTCAGCACGAAGACCAAGACCCAGTGTTGGAGCACACATATTTATACCCCCAGGAATAGACAAAACAATAGAGAAGTTTGTTGCTGATGCCATTGGTTCAGCCAAGGGGGATGCATCTGTTACAGAGCGTTTAACAGGCTGATTCAAATAGACCCAATCCAGCCTCTAACAACTGGGGGTCTCTGGTTTCCCGCCTCATGCAACATCCTAACAGTTGTTCATATCATATACATTTTGTTGCTTGAAGTCGCTGCGGTCGATAAGTTGAGAATGCATGATGCGATCTTCACACCATTGATACCGGGAAGCTATGGATAAAGAGCGGATCAGTATAATATCAAACACGGCTTACTTATCATGTATTAAAACTTAGATACCAAAATAGTCTTTATTTCACAGCATTTGTAATAAATGAATAAAACTTGAATCTTTTACTTTATAGCTATAGAACCTTTTATGTGAGTGTGCATTATGTAAGTATTAGGGATATGGGAAAAGACGCTAGTTAGGTTTATCTGATTTGGGGCAGATGTGCACGCATGCAGCTAATAAACAGCATTCGCATGCAGGATATTGTGCATTCGCTACTGAGCGTCATGTTAGCAGCTCAACTGTGCATAATGTGCGGTGTTCATGCATGAGATTCCATACACATATATATATATATATATATATATGTGTATACATACATATATATATATATACACATACACACACATATCTTATTCCTTATTTACAGTTTCAAACGGTAATGCAAATGTGTTACCCCCAGCTGTGAAGCCGGGGCCATTCTGTCTGGGTGTGGGGCTAAAACCTGTTTAGGATTCAGACAAATTCAAATGTGTAGATCAATGCCTGGGTTATATTAGAATTGCCACAACTATACTTGTTTACGTACAGGGATTCCCAATTTGTATGTAAAACACTCACAGTATTCAGGTGCATTGTCTATTCTATTTACTTTTTCTCAGGGGCTGTTCTTCCAGTTGCCCTTGGTAGATTATCAAAAAAATTGCCATCTGTACTTAGCTGGTGAGTTGTAACTTAAAATGGCGCTGGTCGCAAAATGGTGTCTTGCAGATTCTTGTTTCTAAAATGGAGTCTAGCGGCTAGTCGCAAGATGGCGTCACTGCGATTCAATTTTAAACTGATCTTGTCTCAGCCAATAATCCAGCTTCAACAATGTGCAACATCCTATGGACAGATGAGACAAAGATCAACTTGTACTAGAGTGTTGGGAAGAGAAGAGTATGGAGAAGGAAAGGAACTGCTCATGATCCAAAACATACCACCTCATCAGTGAAGCATGGTGGTGGTAGTGTCATGGCGTGGGCATGTATGGCTGCCAATGGAACTGGTTCCCTTGTATTTATTGATGATGTGACTGCTGACAAAAGCAGCAGAATGAATTCTGAAGTGTTTCGGGCAATATTATATGCTCATATTCAGTCAAATGTTTCAGAACTCATTGGACGGCGCTTCACAGTGCAGATGGACAATGACCCGAAGCATACTGCAAAAGCAACCAAAGGCTAAAAAGTGGAATGTTATGCAATGGCCAAGTCAATCCCCTGACCTGAATCCGATTGAGCATGCATTTCACTTGATGAAGACAAAACTGAAGGGAAAATGCCCCAAGAACAAGCAGGAACTGAAGACATTTGCAGTAGAGGCCTGGCAAGGCATCACCAGGGATGAAACCCAGCGTCTAGTATGCGTATGTGTTCCAGACTTCAGGCTGTAATTGCCTGCAAAGGATTTGCAACAAAGTATTAAAAAGTGAAAGTTAGATTTAGGATTGTTTAGTTTGTCCCTTTACTTTTAGCCCCTTAAAAAGTGGGAGGCACATATAGAAACCATTGTAATTCCTACACCGTTCACCTGATTTGGATGTAATTAGCCTCAAATTAAATCTGAAAGTCTGCAGTTAAAGCACATCTTGTTTGTTTCATTTCAAAAGCCATTGTGGTGGTGAATAGATGCCAAAATATGAAAATTCTGTCAATGTCCCAATATTTATGCACCTGACTGTACATTTTGGTCGGCCTTACAAAAGAAGAGTGAAAAAGTTTGGTGTCTTTAAACTCTTAATGCAAAATACCAAGCGTCACATCTGACGGAGGATTACCGCAGCTTGGTGGTTTAACATGTCATAAATAGAGATTAACTAAAACCCAGACAAAATTAACATTAATCTAGTTTCACAGCAGAAGAGACTGCATCACAAAGCGGTGAATGTTTTGCAATATAATAATCAAGCTCTGCTTTTTTTTCCTTGCTATTATACTCTGTGTTTATAAATTCCCATTTAGTGGAATTTATAGTTTGCGAATGGAGCTGGGCTAACAACAGTCAAATCTGTATACTGGGCCTGATTCAGCAGAGGAAGGATTTGCTATTGCAACTGCAGTTGGTACATGGTAGCAGCTGCGATAGCACTAATATGGTAATTCAGCAGGAGGCGTCATACCTCCTGTATGTAGGGACAGACTGGGGCTGCAAAACAGCCCTGGCATGAATCCCTGAGGGGGTGTGGCCTATGTGGATGGAGGAGTGGCCTTATCACACAATGGTGTGGTTATGCAGCACTGGGGCGTGGCCTCGCTGCACGCCCCCACCTCTCAGTATCCTGTCCGAGCAGTTCGCCAGCAGGCGGAGCTGCTTGGCCAGGGTTTCAATCTGTACCGGCCCATCAGGCCAGTCCGGCCCTGCCTGTATACATTACTGATCTAAGCTGCATCCTAGGATGCAGCATTGGATCATCTGCATGTCCATCGGCCAAATAAGAGTCCCTTGGGGTCACGCAAGCCGGCCACGGAAGATGCACAAAAGAGGCCAGCTAATCTCTGTCAGCCGACGGAGATCCTGGCCTCTGCACTGTTGGCTGCATAATTTTTAAGAGTGGGCAGTGGACCAATGGCCAGATCTCGAAGTCACTTAGGGGTCTATTCATGAAACCTTGGAGAGTGATAACATGGACCAGGCTCACTATGAATTGCTTCATTGTGTCCACGACCCTGCAAGTAATGCAGCAAATAGTGACATTATGTTGCAGGGGACAGGGACATTTTAATGCAATTAATAGAGCCATGCCCTCACAAGTGAACCTTCACAGACCTCTCGGAGACCAGTTAGGAAAAGTTGCTACAGTAAGTATGCATAGAGGCTCCACACCTGTACTGATTAGGTCATGTCTGGGTCAAATTATAACATTAGGACCAGGGGCATTTCTAGAGAGGAGGGGGCCCGTGTGCAGTCTCCGTCACAGCCCCCCCCCCTCTCTGTCCGGCAGCCAGCATCGCACTGAGCGGTGCGCACCCAGCGCCCCACTTAATAGACTCTGGGCACTAGAGTGTGCCCAGAGTCTATAGCACATGCGCAGGTCACTGGGAAAATGGCCGTGGCTGCAATTTTCCCTGTACTGCGCATGCGCAGACGACAGGAAAATGGCCGCAGCGGCCACTTTCTAGCCTTTTTTACATCGCAGACACCGGCGCCGACGTGGGACTCCAGAGAGGTATGTATAATTTGGGTACAGGTTGTGCAGTGCGGACTTTCCCTGGACCCAGGGGCCTGTGTGCCCGCACACCCTGCACCCATTATAAATTCGCCCCTGATTAGGACCACATAGTGTGGGCATCCCTGTTACAGTGTGACCAGCCCAGCCTCTGTAGCCAGGAGCTAGTTTCTAGCAGGACACTATGCACCTTGCCGCAGCTGCCATCAGAAATTGGGGGGCCCGGTACTAACAAAATAGGCAAGTCTCTGGCTGTGACATGCCCCCAAAGCGGTTGCGACACACATGGATTCGAGTCGCCAACACCACTGCTACTTCCCCCAACTGGTCGCTGTCTGTCAATCACTCTGCACCCTTATCTAAATTACGACCATGACGCAAGACCATCGTGGCACATGTACAGTGCGGCTCAGACACATGCACAGAGTAGAAAAAATCCTTCATTTGCGAAAAACATCAAACTGGGGCCACCTCTGAATCAGGTCCAATGTGTTCAACACATTTGTGGTGCTGGAAGTATTTACGCTGTATATTTATGCTCTTTAGGCTCTTTTTCCCCTGAAATGCTCGAGGTCCGAATTGTCTCCATTCTAAAACCGGGCAAAGATCCTACATACACTCAAAATGATAGACCCATAGCCCTGTTAAACACCGATATTAAATTATATGCAAAATTGGTAGCTAATAGATTAAACCCATTGTTACCTGACTTCATCAATCCAGATCAGGTGGGCTTTGTACTGGTCGACAAGCTCCAGATAACACATGTAGAGCCCTTAATATTATTGAAAATTTAACGAAAGTGGGGGACCCGCTGCTGGCACTTTCATTGGACGCCGAAAAGGCCTTCGATAGCTTACATTGGGGTTATATGAAGGCCGTTCTTCTGAAATTTGGCTTTACAGGATGGTTCTTAGATGCCATCCTTGCACTCTATAGTACTCCAGGAGCCCATGTTTATAACAATGGTTTCCTGTCTTCTATGTTTCGCATTAGCAATGGTACCAGACAAGGTTGTCCCCTTTCTCCCTTAATCTTTGTCCTGGCAATAGAACCCTTAGCAGAACAAATCCGTACTTCCTTGCTTCTTCACGGTCCTCTTATCAATGGATCGCAACATAGAATTAGTCTTTTTGCAGACGACGATCTTTTGTTTATTACTCATCCGGAAACCTCTCTTCCAAATATACAAAATATAATTGGCAACCACTTTCTCTTCGTTATCTGGGTGTATTTTTATCGGCTAAAGAAGAAACCCTCCTTGAATATAATTATGGCCCCTTATTGAGGCAATTTTATTGCTTTTACAAAGGATTGGATGAATTACGAGGTTTCCTTGATGGGTAGAATGGCGGCTGCCAAACTCATATATTTATTTAGGTCTATCCCTCGGACCCTCCCTTCCTCCTGGTTAAATAGATTTAATGCAGTGCTGAATAAATTTGTCTAGACCAATAAGAGAGCCCGACTTGCTAAAAAATATCTCATGATGTCTAGATCGTCAGGAAGTCTGGCCTTTCCAAATCTAGCACTTTATCAGGCTGCGTGTTTGGTAGATCAACTTAGCGATTAGTTGATGGCCCTTACCTCTAAACCTTGGGTCAAGTTAGAGAATGATATGTTGTGTAAATTCCCCCTTTGTGACTTACTGTGGATCCAACCTAGTTCTACAGTTTTTATAAAATCTATGTGCAGGGCGACACTGACTTCTCTTAAAGCGTGGGATGGCTTATCTGCTCTCCTACAGTTTAAACTGCCAGCTGTCTACCTTTCTATCTGGGGTCTGTCATGTATAATCCCAAATTTGAATTCATTTTCTTGGCATTCCAATGGTGCATAAGTCATGTTCTCATTGCTAACAGAGCAGCTATTGCTCAGTTCTGGAAACAGGATAACCCCCGCCCCTGCTCTTTTGTTGATTGTCTAGACTTAATCATAGTTTTCTGATGGAGACATTAAACTGCCCTTATTCTTCCTCTGTTAAATCACCAGTTACAAAATGGTTTAGCTGGCATCAGTTTATTACGGAGAAAATTGGATATTGCCCTGGTTAGGCGCTGATTAGAATGTTACCAACTGATGGATCCAAGAAGTCTAAAGATTAATGAAACACATACATTTATTAAAACAAGGATAAAACATGCAACAATAATCACATTAGGAGTGGACACAAGTGGTCCAAAGATGAAGATGATATTGGATAACGACCATATAATATAATGAATCCAAGTGTGGCAGTGGATTAAGCAATCCAACCTCTAGGGCTTGAATTCACAAATCCCAAAGGGGGCCAAGATGGAATCGCGTCATCGACCTCCCCCGCTGTGGTGGGAGGCCTGCCTGCTTTTTTCTGCGCATGCGCGAGTCACTGGGGAAATGGCCACCGCCCAGTCCAGCGCTGAAGAGCAGCTTGCCTGAATCTGTGGAAAGGTGAGTATAACTAGTATGGGTGCAGTCTGTGCGGTGTGAGCCCCCCTGGACCCAGGGACCCGCACACCTTGCGCCCATTAGAAATACGCCCCCGTGGTGGCTGCCAGTCATACAGAAGCACAGGCCTGTCCTCCACCACATAATTGAACCTCAGGATGACAGTTAAGCATAATTTACTTCATTTAATAATGTTTGCAGAATTTCTCAATAAGAAACTTTTGGCCTAGGGATGCCATGCAAAAATGCTGATACTCTAGGGTGCAGTAATACAAATATGTTTGGGAACCCTTGGTCTAATGCATATATTGATTGATTAATATTTATGGTATTCTTTTTATGGTACTTGACCATACATTAGACCTCCAGGGCCTGATTCTGAGTTGTACACAGCACCGTATGTGATAGCATCTATCAAATTTCAGCAAGCTGCGCACACGTTGCGGTGAACACACATCTCCGGGTGATTCTGAGTTGGACAGTTCTTTTTTTAAACAATTATTTTTATTGAAGTTTTTGAAGTTTTTTCAAGAAAATAAAAGGGTACAAAAAAAAAAGTGGGAACGAATACAGGGGGAGAAGGGGTACAGGCAATTGGCACTCAGAAAAAAAACAAGACAATACTTCATACAAAAGAAAGAAAAAAAATAAATCAATCAAAATCAGTGTATAACATACACAATCAGCGGAAAACACTATCATGACTGTAATGGGGAAACCATAACATATTTACAGGAAAGAAATAATAAGAGTATCATTGTGCAGCTACTGGGAGGCATGGGCCCTCCGTAATAAACTTGAAAAAAAGGGTATAAGTGAAACTGGACGCTCCCTAATGTGATCAGGCCGTGTGGACAAAAGGTTTTCCCTAGTGAAAACTGGTTGAAATATGTAGAAAATTGGAGGAAGTCCTGTGATTGGGTAAATGCGATTGGAGCCACTGCAGGGCAACCAGGGATCCTGCAGCCAACACCCGCTGGCTCCCCACTCCCTGTCGGGTATGATTTCCACAGTTTATGAACAAATCCATTTACCAGCAAAGGTGTTTTATTTTCATTTTATTTATTTACACTGAGAAGCTTTCTATCCATTGTACTTTTCATTTGGGATTTGTGAATTCAAGCCCTAGACGTGTGATTGCTTAATCCACTGCCACACTTGGATTTATTATATTATATGGTCGTTATCCAATATCATCTTCGTCGTTGGACCACATGTGTCCTAATGTGATTATTGTTGCATGTTTTATCCTTGTTTTAATAAATGTATGTGTTTCATTAATCTTGACACTTATTGGATCCATCAGTTGATAGCATCCTAATCAGCGCCTAACCAGGGCAATATCCAATTTTCTACATATTTCAACCAGTTTTCACTAGGGAAAACCTTTTGTCCACACGGCCTGATCACATTAGGGAGCGCCCAGTTTCACTTATACCCTTTTTTTCAAGTTTATTACGGAGGGCCCATGCCTCCCAGTAGCTGCACAATGATACTCTTATTATTTCTTTCCTGTAAATATGTTATGGTTTCCCAATTACAGTTATGATAGTGTTTTCCGCTGATTGTGTATGTTATACACTGATTTTGATTGATTTATTTCTATTCTTTCTTTTGTATGAAGTATTGTCTTGTTTTTTTCTGAGTGCCATTTGCCTGTACCCCTTCTCCCCCTGTATTTGTTCCCACTTTTTTTTTTTGTATCCCTTTATTTTCTTGAAAAAACTTCAAAAACTTCAATAAAAATAATTGTTTAAAAAAAGATCTGTCCAACTCAGAATCACCCGGAGATGTGTGTTCACAGCAACGTGTGCGCAGTGTCAAAGCTTGATTAGTGGCTGAGACGGAATCAGCGTAGAAATTGGCATGCGCGACGCCATCTTCCGAATGGCAGCTAGACGCCATTTTAGAAACAAGAATCTGCAAGACGCTATTTTGCGACCAGCGCAATTTTGAGTTACAACTCACGAGCTAAGTACAGATGGCAATGTTTTTGATAATCTACCAAGGGCAACTGGAAGAACAGCTTCCTGAGAAAAGGTAAATAGAATAGACAATGCACCTGAATACTGTGAGTGTTTTATATACAAATTGGGAATCCTTGTATGTAGACAAGTATAGTTGTGGCAATTGTAATATAACCCAGACATTGATATACACAATTGAATTTGTCTGAATCCTAAACAGGTTTTAGTCCCACACCCAGACAGATTGGCCCCGGCTTCACAGCTGGGGGTAACACATTTGCATTGCAGTTTGAAACTGTGAGTGAGGAATGAGATGTGTGTGTGTGTGTATGTATGTATGTATATATATATATATATATATATGTACATGTATATATAGTCAGGTCCATAAATATTGGGACATTGACAGAATTTTCAGATTTTGGCCTCTATTCACCACCACAATGGCTTTGAAATGAAACAAACGAGATGTGATTTAACTGCAGACTTTCAGATTTAATTTGAGGGTAATTACATCCAAATCAGGTGAACGGTGTAGGAATAACAATGGTTTCTATATGTGCCTCCCAATTTTTAAGGGGCCAAAAGTAATGGGACAAACTAAACAATCCTAAATCTAACATTCACTTTTTAATACTTTGTTGCAAATCCTTTGCAGGCAATTACAGCCTGAAGTCTGGAACGCACAGACATCACCAGACACTGGGTTTCATCCCTGGTGATGCTCTGCCAGGCCTCTACTGCAAATGTCTTCAGTTCCTGCTTGTTCTTGGGACATTTTCCCTTCAGTTTTGTCTTCATCAAGTGAAATGCACGCTCAATCGGATTCAGGTCAGGGGATTGACTTGGCCATTACATAACATTCCACTTTTTAGCCTTGAAAAACTCTTTGGTTGCTTTTGCAGTATGCTTCGGGTCATTGTCCATCTGCACTGTGAAGTGCTGTCCAATGAGTTCTGAGGCATTTGACTGAATATGAGCATATAATATTGCCCAAAACACTTCAGAATTCATTCTGCTGCTTTTGTCAGCAGTCACATCATCAATAAATACAAGGGAACCAGTTCCATTGGCAGTCATACATGCCCACGCCATGACACTACCACCACCATGCTTCACTGATGAGGTGGTATGTTTTGGATCATGAGCAGTTCCTTTCCTTCTCTTCTCTTCCCATCACTCTGGTACAAGTTGATCTTTGTCTTATCTGTCCATAGGATGTTGTTCCAGAACTGTAATGGCTTTTTTAGATGTTGTTTGGCAAACTCTAATCTGGTCTTCCTGTTTTTGTGGCTCACCAATGGTTTGCATCTTGTGGTGAACCCTCTATATTCACTCTTGTGAACTCTTCTCTTCATTGTTGACTTTGACACATATACATCTACCTCCTGGAGAGTGTTCTTGATTTGGCCAACTGTCGTGAAGGGGTATTTCTTCACCAGAGAAATAATTATTTTGTCATCCACCACAGTTATTTTCCATGGTCTTCCGGGTCTTTTGGTGTTGCTGAGCTCTCCGGTGCGTTCTTTCTTTTTAAGAATGTTCCAAACAGTTGATTTGGCCACACCTAATTTTTTGCTATCTCTCTGATGGGTTTGTTTTGATTTTTCAGCCTAATGATGGCTTGCTTCACTGATAGTGACAGCTCTTTGGATCTCGTATTGAGAGTCGACAGCAACTGATTCCAAATGCAAATGTCACACCTAGAATCAACTCCAGACCTTTTACCTGCTTAATTGATAATGAAATAACGAGGGAATAGCCCACACCTGTCCATGAAATAGCTTTTGAGTTGATAGTCCCATTACTTTTGGCCCCTTAAAAAGTAGGAGGCACATATAGAAACCGTTGTAATTCCTACACCGTTCACCCGATTTGGCTGTAATTACCCTCAAATTAAATCTGAAAGTCTGCAGTTAAAGCACATCTTGTTTGTTTCATTTCAAAGCCATTGTGGTGGTGAATAGAGGCCAAAATCTGAAAATTCTGTCAATGTCCCAATATTTATGGACCTGACTGTATATGTTAAGTCCATCATAGATGGAATCTCATGCATAAACACCGCACATTACGCACAGTTGAGCTGCTAACATGACGCTCAGTAGCGAATGCACAATATCCTGCATGCGAATGCTGTTTATTAGCCTCATGCGCACGCATCTGCCCCAAGTTAACTAGCGTCTTTCTATCAAACCCCACATACTTACACATTACATATTTACATACAAGGTTCCATAAGCTTTAAAGTATAAGATTCAAGTTTGTTCAATTATTATAATTGCTGTGAAATAAAGGTCATTTAGTAGCTCAGGTTTAATACATGATAAGTATGCCGTGCTTGGTATTATACTGATCTACACCCTCTCCACAGCTTCCCCGTATCGTCGGTGGGAAGATTGCAACATGCACTCGCAACTTATGGGCCGCAGAGACTTCAAGCACCGAAATGTACATTATAAAACCAACTGTTAGGATTTGCATGAGGCGGGAAACAGAGGCAACCAGCTGTCGGAGGCTGGACTGTGTCAATTTGAATCAACCTGTTAAATGCAATTAATAGAGCCAAGCCCTCACATGTGAACCTTCACAGACCTCTCGGAGACCAGTTAGGAAAAGTTGCTACAGTAAGTATGCATAGAGGCTCCACACCTGTACTGATTAGGTCATGTCTGGGTCAAATTATAACATTAGGACCAGGGGCATTTCTAGAGAGGAGGGGGCCCGTGTGCAGTCTCCGTCACAGGCCCCCCCCCTCTCTGTCCGGCAGCCAGCATCGCACTGAGCGGTGCGCACCCAGCGCCCCACTTAATAGACTCTGGGCACTAGAGTGTGCCCAGAGTCTATAGCACATGCGCAGGTCACTGGGAAAATGGCCGTGGCTGCAATTTTCCCTGTACTGCGCATGCGCAGACGACAGGAAAATGGCCGCAGCGGCCACTTTCTAGCCTTTTTTACATCGCAGACACCGGCGCCGACGTGGGACTCCAGAGAGGTATGTATAATTTGGGTACAGGTTGTGCAGTGCGGACTTTCCCTGGACCCAGGGGCCTGTGTGCCCGCACACCCTGCACCCATTATAAATTCGCCCGATTAGGACCACATAGTGTGGGCATCCCTGTTACAGTGTGACCAGCCCAGCCTCTGTAGCCAGGAGCTAGTTTCTAGCAGTACACTATGCACCTTGCCGCAGCTGCCATCAGAAATTGGGGGGCCCGGTACTAACAAAATAGGCAAGTCTCTGGCTGTGACATGCCCCCAAAGCGGTTGCGACACACATGGATTCGAGTCGCCAACACCACTGCTACTTCCCCCAACTGGTCGCTGTCTGTCAATCACTCTGCACCCTTATCTAAATTACGACCACGACGCAAGACCATCGTGGCACATGTACAGTGCGGCTCAGACACATGCACAGAGTGGAAAAAATCCTTCATTTGCGAAAAACATCAAACTGGGGCCACCTCTGAATCAGGTCCAATGTGTTCAACACATTTGTGGTGCTGGAAGTATTTACGCGGTATATTTATGCTCTTTAGGCTCTTTTTCCCCTGAAATGCTCGAGGTCCGAATTGTCTCCATTCTAAAACCGGGCAAAGATCCTACATACACTCAAAATGATAGACCCATAGCCCTGTTAAACACCGATATTAAATTATATGCAAAATTGGTAGCTAATAGATTAAACCCATTGTTACCTGACTTCATCAATCCAGATCAGGTGGGCTTTGTACTGGTCGACAAGCTCCAGATAACACATGTAGAGCCCTTAATATTATTGAAAATTTTACGAAAGTGGGGGACCCGCTGCTGGCACTTTCATTGGACGCCGAAAAGGCCTTCGATAGCTTACATTGGGGTTATATGAAGGCCGTTCTTCTGAAATTTGGATTTACAGGATGGTTCTTAGATGCCATCCTTGCACTCTATAGTACTCCAGGAGCCCATGTTTATAACAATGGTTTCCTGTCTTCTATGTTTCGCATTAGCAATGGTACCAGACAAGGTTGTCCCCTTTCTCCCTTAATCTTTGTCCTGGCAATAGAACCCTTAGCAGAACAAATCCGTACTTCCTTGCTTCTTCACGGTCCTCTTATCAATGGATCGCAACATAGAATTAGTCTGTTTGCAGACGACGATCTTTTGTTTATTACTCATCCGGAAACCTCTCTTCCAAATATACAAAATATAATTGGCAACCACTTTCTCTTCGTTATCTGGGTGTATTTTTATCGGCTAAAGAAGAAACCCTCCTTGAATATAATTATGGCCCCTTATTGAGGCAATTTTATTGCTTTTACAAAGGATTGGATGAATTACGAGGTTTCCTTGATGGGTAGAATGGCGGCTGCCAAACTCATATATTTATTTAGGTCTATCCCTCGGACCCTCCCTTCCTCCTGGTTAAATAGATTTAATGCAGTGCTGAATAAATTTGTCTAGACCAATAAGAGAGCCCGACTTGCTAAAAAATATCTCATGATGTCTAGATCGTCAGGAAGTCTGGCCTTTCCAAATCTAGCACTTTATCAGGCTGCGTGTTTGGTAGATCAACTTAGCGATTAGTTGATGGCCCTTACCTCTAAACCTTGGGTCAAGTTAGAGAATGATATGTTGTGTAAATTCCCCCTTTGTGACTTACTGTGGATCCAACCTAGTTCTACAGTTTTTATAAAATCTATGTGCAGGGCGACACTGACTTCTCTTAAAGCGTGGGATGGCTTATCTGCTCTCCTACAGTTTAAACTGCCAGCTGTCTACCTTTCTATCTGGGGTCTGTCATGTATAATCCCAAATTTGAATTCATTTTCTTGGCATTCCAATGGTGCATAAGTCATGTTCTCATTGCTAACAGAGCAGCTATTGCTCAGTTCTGGAAACAGGATAACCCCCGCCCCTGCTCTTTTGTTGATTGTCTAGACTTAATCATAGTTTTCTGATGGAGACATTAAACTGCCCTTATTCTTCCTCTGTTAAATCACCAGTTACAAAATGGTTTAGCTGGCATCAGTTTATTACGGAGAAAATTGGATATTGCCCTGGTTAGGCGCTGATTAGAATGTTACCAACTGATGGATCCAAGAAGTCTAAAGATTAATGAAACACATACATTTATTAAAACAAGGATAAAACATGCAACAATAATCACATTAGGAGTGGACACAAGTGGTCCAAAGATGAAGATGATATTGGATAACGACCATATAATATAATGAATCCAAGTGTGGCAGTGGATTAAGCAATCCAACCTCTAGGGCTTGAATTCACAAATCCCAAAGGGGGCCAAGATGGAATCGCGTCATCGACCTCCCCCGCTGTGGTGGGAGGCCTGCCTGCTTTTTTCTGCGCATGCGCGAGTCACTGGGGAAATGGCCACCGCCCAGTCCAGCGCTGAAGAGCAGCTTGCCTGAATCTGTGGAAAGGTGAGTATAACTAGTATGGGTGCAGTCTGTGCGGTGTGAGCCCCCCTGGACCCAGGGACCCGCACACCTTGCGCCCATTAGAAATACGCCCCCGTGGTGGCTGCCAGTCATACAGAAGCACAGGCCTGTCCTCCACCACATAATTGAACCTCAGGATGACAGTTAAGCATAATTTACTTCATTTAATAATGTTTGCAGAATTTCTCAATAAGAAACTTTTGGCCTAGGGATGCCATGCAAAAATGCTGATACTCTAGGGTGCAGTAATACAAATATGTTTGGGAACCCTTGGTCTAATGCATATATTGATTGATTAATATTTATGGTATTCTTTTTATGGTACTTGACCATACATTAGACCTCCAGGGCCTGATTCTGAGTTGTACACAGCACCGTATGTGATAGCATCTATCAAATTTCAGCAAGCTGCGCACACGTTGCGGTGAACACACATCTCCGGGTGATTCTGAGTTGGACAGTTCTTTTTTTAAACAATTATTTTTATTGAAGTTTTTAAAGTTTTTTCAAGAAAATAAAAGGGTACAAAAAAAAAAGTGGGAACGAATACAGGGGGAGAAGGGGTACAGGCAATTGGCACTCAGAAAAAAAACAAGACAATACTTCATACAAAAGAAAGAAAAAAAATAAATCAATCAAAATCAGTGTATAACATACACAATCAGCGGAAAACACTATCATGACTGTAATGGGGAAACCATAACATATTTACAGGAAAGAAATAATAAGAGTATCATTGTGCAGCTACTGGGAGGCATGGGCCCTCCGTAATAAACTTGAAAAAAAGGGTATAAGTGAAACTGGACGCTCCCTAATGTGATCAGGCCGTGTGGACAAAAGGTTTTCCCTAGTGAAAACTGGTTGAAATATGTAGAAAATTGGAGGAAGTCCTGTGATTGGGTAAATGCGATTGGAGCCACTGCAGGGCAACCAGGGATCCTGCAGCCAACACCCGCTGGCTCCCCACTCCCTGTCGGGTATGATTTCCACAGTTTATGAACAAATCCATTTACCAGCAAAGGTGTTTTATTTTCATTTTATTTATTTACACTGAGAAGCTTTCTATCCATTGTACTTTTCATTTGGGATTTGTGAATTCAAGCCCTAGACGTGTGATTGCTTAATCCACTGCCACACTTGGATTTATTATATTATATGGTCGTTATCCAATATCATCTTCGTCGTTGGACCACAGGTGTCCTAATGTGATTATTGTTGCATGTTTTATCCTTGTTTTAATAAATGTATGTGTTTCATTAATCTTGACACTTCTTGGATCCATCAGTTGATAGCATCCTAATCAGCGCCTAACCAGGGCAATATCCAATTTTCTACATATTTCAACCAGTTTTCACTAGGGAAAACCTTTTGTTCACACGGCCTGATCACATTAGGGAGCGCCCAGTTTCACTTATACCCTTTTTTTCAAGTTTATTACGGAGGGCCCATGCCTCCCAGTAGCTGCACAATGATACTCTTATTATTTCTTTCCTGTAAATATGTTATGGTTTCCCAATTACAGTTATGATAGTGTTTTCCGCTGATTGTGTATGTTATACACTGATTTTGATTGATTCATTTCTATTCTTTCTTTTGTATGAAGTATTGTCTTGTTTTTTTCTGAGTGCCATTTGCCTGTACCCCTTCTCCCCCTGTATTTGTTCCCACTTTTTTTTTTTTGTATCCCTTTATTTTCTTGAAAAAACTTCAAAAACTTCAATAAAAATAATTGTTTAAAAAAAGATCTGTCCAACTCAGAATCACCCGGAGATGTGTGTTCACAGCAACGTGTGCGCAGT
The DNA here is from genome assembly GCA_031769625.1 of Taudactylus pleione. Classification (NCBI taxonomy): domain Eukaryota; kingdom Metazoa; phylum Chordata; class Amphibia; order Anura; family Myobatrachidae; genus Taudactylus; species Taudactylus pleione. Next base: position 3,193,737 of record JAUIMM010000521.1, read on the forward strand.
GTCAAAGCTTGATTAGTGGCTGAGACGGAATCAGCGTAGAAATTGGCATGCGCGACGCCATCTTCCGAATGGCAGCTAGACGCCATTTTAGAAACAAGAATCTGCAAGACGCTATTTTGCGACCAGCGCAATTTTGAGTTACAACTCACGAGCTAAGTACAGATGGCAATGTTTTTGATAATCTACCAAGGGCAACTGGAAGAACAGCTTCCTGAGAAAAGGTAAATAGAATAGACAATGCACCTGAATACTGTGAGTGTTTTATATACAAATTGGGAATCCTTGTATGTAGACAAGTATAGTTGTGGCAATTGTAATATAACCCAGACATTGATATACACAATTGAATTTGTCTGAATCCTAAACAGGTTTTAGTCCCACACCCAGACAGATTGGCCCCGGCTTCACAGCTGGGGGTAACACATTTGCATTGCAGTTTGAAACTGTGAGTGAGGAATGAGATGTGTGTGTGTGTGTATGTATGTATATATATATATATATATGTACATGTATATATAGTCAGGTCCATAAATATTGGGACATTGACAGAATTTTCAGATTTTGGCCTCTATTCACCACCACAATGGCTTTGAAATGAAACAAACGAGATGTGATTTAACTGCAGACTTTCAGATTTAATTTGAGGGTAATTACATCCAAATCAGGTGAACGGTGTAGGAATAACAATGGTTTCTATATGTGCCTCCCAATTTTTAAGGGGCCAAAAGTAATGGGACAAACTAAACAATCCTAAATCTAACATTCACTTTTTAATACTTTGTTGCAAATCCTTTGCAGGCAATTACAGCCTGAAGTCTGGAACGCACAGACATCACCAGACACTGGGTTTCATCCCTGGTGATGCTCTGCCAGGCCTCTACTGCAAATGTCTTCAGTTCCTGCTTGTTCTTGGGACATTTTCCCTTCAGTTTTGTCTTCATCAAGTGAAATGCACGCTCAATCGGATTCAGGTCAGGGGATTGACGTGGCCATTACATAACATTCCACTTTTTAGCCTTGAAAAACTCTTTGGTTGCTTTTGCAGTATGCTTCGGGTCATTGTCCATCTGCACTGTGAAGTGCTGTCCAATGAGTTCTGAGGCATTTGACTGAATATGAGCATATAATATTGCCCAAAACACTTCAGAATTCATTCTGCTGCTTTTGTCAGCAGTCACATCATCAATAAATACAAGGGAACCAGTTCCATTGGCAGTCATACATGCCCACGCCATGACACTACCACCACCATGCTTCACTGATGAGGTGGTATGTTTTGGATCATGAGCAGTTCCTTTCCTTCTCTTCTCTTCCCATCACTCTGGTACAAGTTGATCTTTGTCTTATCTGTCCATAGGATGTTGTTCCAGAACTGTAATGGCTTTTTTAGATGTTGTTTGGCAAACTCTAATCTGGTCTTCCTGTTTTTGTGGCTCACCAATGGTTTGCATCTTGTGGTGAACCCTCTATATTCACTCTTGTGAACTCTTCTCTTCATTGTTGACTTTGACACATATACATCTACCTCCTGGAGAGTGTTCTTGATTTGGCCAACTGTCGTGAAGGGGTATTTCTTCACCAGAGAAATAATTATTTTGTCATCCACCACAGTTATTTTCCATGGTCTTCCGGGTCTTTTGGTGTTGCTGAGCTCTCCGGTGCGTTCTTTCTTTTTAAGAATGTTCCAAACAGTTGATTTGGCCACACCTAATTTTTTGCTATCTCTCTGATGGGTTTGTTTTGATTTTTCAGCCTAATGATGGCTTGCTTCACTGATAGTGACAGCTCTTTGGATCTCGTATTGAGAGTCGACAGCAACTGATTCCAAATGCAAATGTCACACCTAGAATCAACTCCAGACCTTTTACCTGCTTAATTGATAATGAAATAACGAGGGAATAGCCCACACCTGTCCATGAAATAGCTTTTGAGTTGATAGTCCCATTACTTTTGGCCCCTTAAAAAGTAGGAGGCACATATAGAAACCGTTGTAATTCCTACACCGTTCACCCGATTTGGCTGTAATTACCCTCAAATTAAATCTGAAAGTCTGCAGTTAAAGCACATCTTGTTTGTTTCATTTCAAAGCCATTGTGGTGGTGAATAGAGGCCAAAATCTGAAAATTCTGTCAATGTCCCAATATTTATGGACCTGACTGTATATGTTAAGTCCATCATAGATGGAATCTCATGCATAAACACCGCACATTACGCACAGTTGAGCTGCTAACATGACGCTCAGTAGCGAATGCACAATATCCTGCATGCGAATGCTGTTTATTAGCCTCATGCGCACGCATCTGCCCCAAGTTAACTAGCGTCTTTCTATCAAACCCCACATACTTACACATTACATATTTACATACAAGGTTCCATAAGCTTTAAAGTATAAGATTCAAGTTTGTTCAATTATTATAATTGCTGTGAAATAAAGGTCATTTAGTAGCTCAGGTTTAATACATGATAAGTATGCCGTGCTTGGTATTATACTGATCTGCACCCTCTCCACAGCTTCCCCGTATCGTCGGTGGGAAGATTGCAACATGCACTCGCAACTTATGGGCCGCAGAGACTTCAAGCACCGAAATGTACATTATAAAACCAACTGTTAGGATTTGCATGAGGCGGGAAACAGAGGCAACCAGCTGTCGGAGGCTGGACTGTGTCAATTTGAATCAACCTGTTAAATGCTCTGTAACAGATGCATCCCCCTTGGGAACCAATGGCATCAGCAACAAGCCTTTATTTTGTGTTGTCTATTTCTGGGGGGGTATAAATATGTGTGCTCTGACCCTGGGTTTCTAGTCTTCTTGCTGATTGCTGATTGACGGAGGTTATCTTGCTGATGCCGGGATCTGGTCCAGAGCGCCTGCGTATGTATAACTGTACTTGGGTCTGTATAATTTCTTTGCGCTAAATTGTACTTAGATCATATCGTGTAATTGACTGTACTTTTACTTGAATAATACTTTGTACTTTGGAACCACAGGTTCAAGGTCTGGAGTCTTTATTAACTGTATGACTGCGTACGCAAAATAGCGTCATCCTTAGAGGTTTATAGGAAGGATATTAGAAGGTATAGGCAGGAGTGTACAGAGGTTAAAATACAGAATCCTTAGCAGCTTGCTGAAATTTGATAGATGCCGTCACATACGGTGCTGTGTATAACTCAGAATCAGGCCCTGGAGGTCTATTGCATGGTCAAGTCCCATAAAAAGAATACCATAAATATTAATCAATCAATATATGCATTAGACCAAGGGTTCCCAAACATATTTGTATCACTGCACCCTAGAGTATCAGCATTTTTGCATGGCACCCCTAGGCCAAAAGTTTCTTATTGAGAAATTCTGCAAACTTTATTAAATTAAGTAAATTGTGCTTAACTGTCAACCTGAAGCTCAATTATGTGGTGGAGAACAGGCCTGTGCATCTGTATGACTGGCAGCCACCACGGGGGCGTATTTCTAATGGGCACAAGGTGTGCGGGTCCCTGGGTCCAGGGGGGCCTACATCGCACAGATTACACCCATACTAGTTATACTCACCTTTCTGCAGATTCAGGCAAGCTGCTCTTCAGCGCTGGACCGGGCAGCGGCCATTTCCCTGGTGAATCGCGCATGAGCAGAAAAGTTGTCCCCGGGAAAACATCACAGGCGCCATTTTCCAGGAGACCCGCGCATGCGCAGTAGATTCTGGCATGAAGCCAGAATCTACTGCTCTGGCAGCCACCAGCTTTGGTTTTCCCTATCACATGGACCATAAATAATTTGATCTGGTCCTGGACTACCAACCCATGGCCATGGCCCCTGGTCATACTTGCCTACCCTCCCGATTCAGCCGGACGCCTCCCGAAAATCGAATGCCTCTCTGCCCCCCCCCCCCAAAAAAAGCAGGCAAGCCTCCTGCCACAGAGGGGGGGGGTCAATGACACGATTCCATTTTGGCCCCGTCCCCTGCTTCATAATGCCGGTAATCTTGGCATTGTGAAGCAGGGGCGGGGCCAAATTATGCAATCTCCTGACCACGCCCCCTCCCACAAATGCCAGGCAAATGTCCGGCCTCGCCCCCCTGCTATGCCGATCTGGCGGAAGGAGCAGCCAGAATGTCGGCAAGCATGCTGCAAGTGTCCGGCAGCACCCAGGTTGGGAACCACTGCATTAGACAAATAAGAAACAAGAAGGGCAGAGAATAACTAAAAATATAGGAGGCAGGGAGAGAAATGTGGATAATAGATGAAATTATAGAAATGAGAGCAAGCAAGGATGTATCTGAGACATTGGGAAAGCAGAAAATTCATGGCAACATGTGATACTGATAAACAGGAGACGAAATAAAGGAGAATCAAGGAAGATGGTACAAAGTTGGTCTGTGCTATCTATCATGGGTGTCTGTATCTCTTCCACATTTCTCTGGTCCTTTATATGTATTCCTCTTCTTTCTCTGTCCAAGACGATATTTATCAACGTCTCACCAAAGAGGTTGAGCTGGAAACTTGTCATCAGTAATTATAATTAAGGAGATACTGTTAACGCACAGGAATGTTTCTCCACAGTGCAATAATGGATAGCACCTTGAAAGCTTATAAGGAAATCTGGGTGCTTGCCAAGGATTAGCGCACACTGTCTGGCACTTGTCCATATGTTTTGTGTACAGGATGAGAGAGGAAATCTCCGACCTAAAGGTCTTTGGACATTTGTATTCTGGCTGCATGAAATCTAAACTTCAAGAAGTCAATATGTTAATAATTATCTGTCTCTCTGGTGGAGTGATGAATGGCGTCTCTATTGTTTTCCATTGACTCAGTATATGGCAATTTTAACCTTATGTTATTATTGAGTCTCCAAAACATAACAGACAGTTTTATTATAAGACCCTAAAGGTATCACGTCTAATAAACGATTGTAAAATCACTTGTCACAGATGAACATAAAGAACACATGCAGCACTTTTGCTATTTTATGTTGCTGTATTCTTGTTTTTAGGCAAAGGGAACCATTTATATGGCAAGAGCATAGATCTGCACATCGAGATGGGGGGTCCATGGCGAGTACAATATTTAGCATCTTATGATTGGAGGAACTGGGTATATTATCAAGTTAAATAACTACATGCAAGCTAGATGCACAAATGCACCTCAGAATTTGTTCACATGTAATAATTAGATTTTGCAGGACAAGATAATTGAATGAGGTGGTGGCTACAGAGCTGTAATGAGGCTGTTTGGCGATGACAAACCATTGCAGCCCTGTGCAAATTCCGGTGGGCCTCAATCCAAAGAGATTCAGGCTCCATCGATTAGAGGAGCATCTTTTGAAAAAGGCCCTATTGGCGAGCCAGTCTAGGCTCGCCACGCGCCTTCTGAAAAATAATCTGAGGACAAGCCAATCAGGGCTCGCCGCGGACTGTTTCCATCTTTTCACAGCACAGGGACTTGAATTTTATGGGTGCTTAGAGAGTGCCAATAACTGTAAATTGACTTATACTTTCAATTATTTGGCTTTTTATAACATCCAGGGCATCAGCCACCCGACTGGTGGACCTAGCTACTTGGCTTAATCCCCTGACTAAAAAATAATTGGTGGTCTTAGGCACAAGTCTTCCCACCACCCATGAAACTTTGAGCAAAATTAGATCACTGTGCTCTTCGTACTGTACTGTAGTTTCCCCAATGAATAATGCTGAGTCCTGGGGAATTCGTTACGACTTCACGAGAAGTCCAGGTACTGATTCCAGGAGAGGGCGCCATTACTTCTAGTTTTTACTTTTTATCAGAACCAAAAGGGACATGAAATTACACTCCATTAGGGGGAACAGGCCAGGTTATGGGGCCACTAGGTCAGAGCCACATAGTGCTGACCTGGGGCCTGGTTAAGCAAGGAACGCAGTTGCTTAGAAGCACACAATTGGCCGATTGTTGCGCTCTGCACATGCGTATGCAGTGCGCGTGCGTGAACCGGCCACTACGATCGGGACTGCGATCGCACTGACCACACAGACCCATCGTGCAGTGATTGACAAGAAGTGCCGTTTGTGGCTGGTGACGGGGGGGGTGATCGGGCGAACGCAGGCATGGCAGTGCGTTTCAACACTGTTGCAGGAGCATGCATAAATTATCCACTGCGATACCAGGTGCAGCCTGAGGCCTTATAGTGTGCGCTGAAGTGAGCAATTCCTGATTGAGGTGTGACCTGCCTTAACTGTGCGCATGGGTCTGATGTTACCGATTATTTTGCTATGTTCCCCTAGTATACGGATGTGTGTATGGGGAAGTGGGCGATCACAATGCGAATGCAACACCGCTGATATTAGCAACTGCATTGTATGCGTATAAGCAGAATAGCGATCCTTGCTGAATCAGGCCCCTGTACGAGAAAACTATGGGTCTGTTGATCAGGAGGTTCAGCTGCAGCATTGAGTGATGATCCTTGTAAAATCCCTATGGTTCCGTACAAATTTAGCCCTGATAATGAGCCAAAAAAAAATAAAAAATTCTTATAATGACCCTATAAATATTTTTTTGTAGCCAGACATGACAAGTCAGATTGAGTTACTTTAAACCTAAAGGCATTTTCACCTCTGCTATTAGCAGCCTCTGTGGTATTACAATAATATTCATATATACAGTCAGGTCCATAAATATTGGGACATTGACAGAATTTTCATATTTTGACCTCTATTCACCACCACAATGGCTTTGAAATGAAACAAACAAGATGTGCTTTAACTGCAGACTTTCAGATTTAAGCATGGTGGCGGTAGTGTCATGGCGTGGGCATGTGTGGCTGCCAATGGAACTGGTTCCCTTGTATTTATTGATGATGTGACTGCTGACAAAAGCAGCAGAATGAATTCTGAAGTGTTTCGGGCAATATTATATGCTCATATTCAGTCAAATGCTTCAGAACTCATTGGATGGCGCTACACAGTGCAGATGGACAATGGCCCGAAGCATACTGCAAAAGCAACCAAAGAGTTTTTTAAGGCTAAAAAGTGGAATGTTATGCAATGGCCAAGTCAATCCCCTGACCTGAATCCGATTGAGCATGCATTTCACTTGATGTAGAGAAAACTGAAGGGAAAATGCCCCAAGAACAAGCAGTGCCAGAGGCGTGGGATTCTGGGACTTTGTTCCCGTGCTGGGCCTTGGACCTGTATTACTCAGCTCAGATGCTCGCAGGAGGAGACTAGGTTTGATGAAGTTCCTCCGCATGAGAGGATGCAGAAGACTGGTAGAGGACTGATATAGCAAGGGAGTTACTTGATGCGGCTGGAAAGCCGTGTAATGGATGGTGGAAGCACGGACTGCTAGGTGCGGATAAGGAGCACAATGGTAAAGATGGCAGCACGGGCTGCTGGTTGCAGCTAAGGAGCCGTAGAGTGATGGTGGTAGCTCGGGCACTACTTGGAGCGGCTGAGTAGCCGAATGAAGATGGTGGTAGCGTGGAAGCTACTTGGAGCGGCTGGGTAGCCGTATGGAGATGGTGGTAGTGTGGAAACTACTTGGTGCGGATGGGTAGCCGTATGGAGACGGTGGTAGCGTGGAAGCTACTTGGAGCGGCTGGGTAGTCGTGTAATGGATGGTGGAAGCACGGACTGCTAGGTGCAGATAAGGAGCCGTATGGTAAAGATGGCAGCACGGGCTGCTGGTTGCGGCTAAGGAGCCGTAGAGTGACGGTGGTAGCTCGGGCACTACTTGGAGCGGCTGAGTAGCCGAATGAAGATGGTGGTAGCGTGGAAGCTACTTGGAGCTGCTGGGTAGCCGTATGGAGATGGTGGTAGTGTGGAAATGACTTGGAGCGGCTGGGTAGCCGTATGGAGACGGTGGTAGCATGGAAGCTACTTGGAGACAGTGGTAGCATGGAAGCTACTTGGAGTGGCTGGGTAGCCGTATGGAGATGGTGGTAGCGTGGAAGCTACTTGGAGCGGCTGGGTAGCCGTATGGAGATGGTGATAGCGTGGAAGCTACTTGGAGCAGCTGGGTAGCCGTATGGAGACGGTGGTAGCATGGAAGCTACTTGGAGCGGCTGGGTAGCCGTATGGAGATGGTGGTAGTGTGGAAGCTACTTGGAGCGGCTGGATAGCTGTATGGAGAGGGTGGTAGCGTGGAAGCTACTTGGAGTGGCTGGGTAGCCGTATGGAGATGGTGGTAGCATGGAAGCTACTTGGAGCGGCTGGGTAGCCGTATGGAGACGGTGGTAGCATGGAAGCTACTTGGAGCGGCTGGGTAGCCGTATGGAGATGGTGGTAGCGTGGAAGCTACTTGGAGCGGCTGGGTAGCTGTATGGAGAGGGTGGTAGCGTGGAAACTACTTGGAGTGGCTGGGTAGCCGTATGGAGATGGTGGTAGCATGGAAGCTACTTGGAGCGGCTGGGAAGCCGTATGGAGATGGTGGTAGTGTAGAATCTACTTGGAGCAGCTACAACACCTATGGAGCAAATGGTGAGGCTCACTAGTTAAACTAGGGGACTTGTGGCACTGGCAACTAGTGAGAGGAATGAGGTTTCCTTTTATAGAGAGCGCTGGATGCTTACTGGCTGAAGGAGAAGGAGGAGCAAGTCCATTGGTGGAAACCATGTCACATGGGCAATCCAAGTTGGCCACGCCCATGGACCGGAGACCCACGGCGGATCCACTTGTGAGATGCCGGGCCAGAGACTGAGGAGAACATGCAGGCACCGTCAGGAGACAGGGAGAGGGATCACCTGCAGGTACAGGACAGCGGGACAGCAGACCACCACACTGCAGTGCTCTGAGAGGTAAGTGCCAGGGTCTGATTCTGGGGTCTCTGTGGTGAGCTGTGACAGTACCCCCCTCTTGATGAGTGGCCTCTGGACACTTTCTGGGTTTATGAGGGAACTTTTTTTGGAAAATCTTGACCAGGTGAGGTGCATGTACATCAGGAGCATTAATCCAGATTCTTTGCTCTGGACTGAAACCCTTCCAGTCTATGAGATATTGAAGGCGATTGTATCGTAAGCGAGAGTCCAGGATACTATTGACCTAAAATTCCTGTCCAGGTTTAGCTTGAACACCAGCAGTTTTAGGAGGTTCCTTTTGAAATCGGTTGAGGATCAATGGTTTCAGAAGAGAGACATGGAAAGAGTTAGGAATGCGGAGGTGTGGAGGTAGTTTTAGCTTGTAAGCTACTGGATTCAGAACCTTGGCAATTGGAAATGGCCCAATATAATGTGGAGCAAATTTCATTGAGGGAACCCGGAGTCTGATGTTACAAGTTGAGAGCCAGACCAAATCTCCAGATTGAAGACTAGGTACCGCTCGTCTCTTGCGATCAGCAAATCTTTTATATCATGCATAAGTTTTAATGAGGGCGGAGCGAACCTTCCTCCAAATATCAGAGAACTGCTGGAGAGAAAACTTGGCAGCTGGCACATCCAGTGTCAGAAGAAGTGAAAATTCTGGAACTCAAGGATGATGACCGAACACTGTAAGGAAAGGAGTGGCGTTAGTGGATGTGTGATAATGATTGTTGTGAGCGAATTCGGCCAATGGAAGGAGCTCTACCCAATCATCTTGCGAAGAGGAATGAAGGTGCGAAGAAATTGTTCGAGATCTTGGTTGACCCTCTCAGTTTGTCCGTTGGTCTGGGGATGATATGCGGTAGAGAAGTTAAGTTTCACCTGAAGTGCTGAACAAAGTGATCTCCAAAATTTAGCTACAAACTGCACTCCTCTGTCTGAGACGATTTCTTGTGGAAGACCATGAAGTCTGAAGATCTCCTTAATTAAGCTTTGGGCGAGTAATGGAGCCGATGGAAGTCCAGTGAGAGGCACGAAGTGGGCCATTTTGGAGAATCTGTCCACAATAACCCAGACCGTGTTGTGGCCTTGAGATGGAGGAAGGTCAGTGATGAAATCCATAGATAAATGTGTCCATGGTCATGAAGGAATGGCTAAAGGCTGAAGTTGCCCGGAAGAAGCTTGCCGAGGTACTTTATGCTGAGCACACTTAACACAGTAGGAGACATAGGAGACAACATCTGTTTTCATTGAAGACCACCAGTAGGATCGCCGGATAAATTCAGTCATCTTCTCAATGCCATAGTGTCCAGAGAAATTAGATGCATGAGCCCATTGTAACAACTTTTTTTGAAGGTGGGGTTCCACAAAAGTCTTCCCAACAGGTGGAGTCATAGAAATGCTGGTAGTAGAAAACGAGGTTGGATCCAAGATGGGATGATCCTGTTCAAAGAGCTGTTTAGGACCGCTCTCCAGAGAACAAGAGATGGCATCGGCCTTACAGTTTTGAGAACAGGGGTGGTAGGAAAGCTTGTAGTTAAATCGAGAGAAGAACATCGCCCATCTAGCTTGCCGTGGATTCAAGCAGTTAGCTGATTTCAGATATAGGTTTTTGTGGTCTGTATAGATGGTGTGGTCTGTATAGATGGTTTTTGTGGTCTAATAGATATCGCCATTCTTCAAGCGCCAATTTTATGGTGAGTAACTCCTGGTCTCCGATGGAGTAGTTCCGCTCAGCTGGCAAAAATCTCTGGGGATAGAATCCACAAGGATGAAGATTTTCGTCCTCAAAGCATTGAGAGAGGACTGCTCCAACTCCCTCAGATGAAGCATCGACTTCCAAAATGAAAGGTCTAGTCATGTCTGGTTGTTTCAGCACAGGGGCCGAGATGAATGCTTGCTTCAGTAGTTGAAAAGCAGAAGTGGCTTCTGCTGACCAAGTAGTTGGATTCGCCCCCTTACAGGTGAGAGCTGTGATGGGAGCTACCAGGGTAGAGAAACTTTTAATGAATTTACAGTAATAGTTTGCAAAACCTAAAAACCCTTGCATGGACTTCAGTGATGTAGGAATAGACCAGTTGCGGACGGATTGAAGTTTTGCAGGATCCAGATGACGTACCCTAGAAATGGTACACTGGAAACTTCGAAAATACATTTTTCCAACTTGCAGTAAAGCTGATTAGAGCGTAATCTTAGAAGAACTTCCTTCATCTGATCCTGATGACTAGCCAAATCTTGAGAAAAGATCAATATATCATCTAAATAGATGACCACAGTCTTGTACAGCAGATCCCGGAAGATCTCGTTGACGAAGAACTGGAAGACAGCTGGAGCATTACAGAGACCAAAAGGCATGGCGAGATACTCATAATGCCCATCCCTGGTGTTGAAAGCTGTCTTCCATTCATCACCGGGTCTGATACGAATCAAGTTGTAGGCGCCTCTTAAATCGAGTTTTGTGAAGACTGTGGCTCCATTGACCCTGTCGAACAACTCGGTTATGAGAGGTAAAGGATACCAATTTTTAATAGTTACGTCATTGAGTCCGCGATAATCTATACATGGACGTAACCCTCCGTCTTTCTTTTTTACGAAGAAAAAAACAGCTCCTGCCTTTTCTGCCATTCCTCAGGGGTCAGGCAGGAGCGGTTGACCTGCATGGGTTCTTCGCCCACGGGAGGAGAAGGTAGTCGAGAAGCTGGACGTGGTCTTCCACAATCTAATCTGCTTCTCTCCAAGGCATGCTCTCTGTGTCGAAGGTCCACCTTACTGCAGAGAGTGATTAAATCATCCAGACTGGTTGGAAGGTCACGGGAAGCCAGATGGTCTTCCATTCTTTCTGAAAGACCATTCCAGAAGGCAGCAATGACAGCATCCTCATTCCAATTGAGCTCCGAAGCCAGGGTCCGGAATTGGACGACATATTGGCCGACAGTCCTGCTGCCCTGACGGAGGCGTAGAATATCCGCTGATGTGGAAGTAGTTCTTCCAGGCTCATCAAAAATCCTGCGAAAAGTGGCAACGAATTCAGAATAGTTGGAGAGCAAAGGATCCGACTTCTCCCAGAGGGGCGAGACCCAATCGAGTGTTTGACCAGAGAGTAGAGAGATAATGTATGCCACTCGGGGTCTGGCTGTAGGAAAATTAGCGGGTTGAAGCTCGAAATGGATTTCGCATTGATTCAAGAAACCCCTGCATAACTTGGGGTCAGGGGCGCCGAGAGGGGGGGAGTGGGTACAGATAACTGGGGCCCGGGCTTCCTGAGGGGCCCAGCACCACTCCCCCTCTCTCACAACAGCCCTGTGGGGGGGGCGATCACACTGATCGCGCCCCCCTGGCTTTGAGCAGGGCTGAGGAGGCCCAGAGCGCCCCCCTCCCCAGCGCCGCTTCGCGGAGCTGCAAATCTTTTTTTTTTTCGGGATTAGGCCACACCCCCTATTACCCACCCCTGCCGCTGCTCTCAGCGGGCCTGCTTGGGGTTGCACTCGAACCTGCTCGGAGGTGAGAGTTGAAGACAAGCAGAAGGTGGAACTGGAGGAGCAGGTGACACCGCAGGAGGAAGAGTGGCTTGAGCGCCAACTGGAACAGGGTGGGCTAGCAAGGCCTGAATGTTGTCCAGACTCGATGACATATCCTGGATGAATTGGATCAACTGGGCCTGAGAGGTCTCTTGTCTTTCCAGACGAGATAGCACATCCTGAGAGGAATCTACTCCAGATCCTTGACCACTTGCCGAGTCCATCTGGCCAGTGCAAACTGTCAGAGGCGTGGTAGAAAGTCTGCAGTTAAAGAACATCTTGTTTGTTTCATTTCAAAGCCATTGTGGTGGTGAATAGAGGCCAAAATATGAAAATTCTGTCAATGTCCCAATATTTATGCACCTGACTGTATATATATATATATATGTGTGTATATATATATATATATATATATATATATACAGGTGCATAAATATTGGGACATTGACAGAATTTTCATATTTTGGCCTCTATTCACCACCACAATGGCTTTTAAATGAAACAAACAAGATGTGCTTTAACTGCAGACTTTCAGATTTAATTTGAGGGTAATTACATCCAAATCAGGTGAACGTTGTAGGGATTACAACGGTTTCTATATGTGCCTCCCACTTTTTAAGGGGCCAAAAGTAATGGGACAAACTAAACAATCCTAAATCTAACTTTCACTTTTTAATACTTTGTTGCAAATCCTTTGCAGGCAATTACAGCCTGAAGTCTGGAACGCATAGACATCACCAGACGCTGGGTTTCATCCCTGGTGATGCTCTGCCAGGTCTCTACTGCAAATGTCTTCAGTTACTGCTTGTTCTTGGGGCATTTTCCCTTCAGTTTTCTCTTCATCAAGTGAAATGCATTCTCAATCGGATTCAGGTCAGGGGATTGACTTGGCCATTGCATAACATTCCACTTTTTAACCTTAAAAAACTCTTTGGTTGCTTTTGCAGTATGCTTCGGGTCATTGTCCATCTGCACTATGAAGTGCCGTCCAATGAGTTCTGAAGCATTTGACTGAATATGAGCATATAATATTGCCCGAAACACTTCAGAATTCATTCTGCTGCTTTTGTCAGCAGTCACATCATCAATAAATACAAGGGAACCAGTTCCATTGGCAGCCATATATGCCCACGCCATGACACTACCACCACCATGCTTCACTAATGAGGTGGTATGTTTTGGAACATGAGCAGTTCCTTTCCTTCTCCATACTCTTTTCTTCCCATCACTCTGGTACACGTTGATCTTTGTCTCATCTGTCCATAGGATGTTGTTCCAGAACTGTAATGGCTTTTTTAGATGTTGTTTGGCAAACTCTTATCTGATCTTCCTGTTTTTGTGGCTCACTAATGGTTTACATCTTGTGGTGAACCCTCTATATTACCTCTTGTGAAGTCTTTTCTTGATTGTTGACTTTGACACATATACACCTACCTCCTGGAGAGTGTTCTTGATTTGGCCAACTGTTGTGAAGGGGTTTTTCTTCACCAGGAAAATAATTCTTCTGTCATCCACCACAGTTGTTTTCCGTGGTCTTCTGGGTCTTTTGGTGTTGCTGAGCTCTCCGGTGCATTCTTTCTTTTTAAGAATGTTCCAAACAGTTGATTTGGCCACACCTAATGTTTTTGCTATCTCTCTGATGGGTTTGTTTTGATTTTTTAGCCTAATGATGGCTTGCTTCACTGATAGTGACAGCTCTTTGGATCTCATATTGAGAGTCGACAGCAACTGATTCCAAATGCAAATGTCACACCTAGAATCAACTCCAGACCTTTTACCTGCTTAATTGATAATGAAATAATGAGGGAATAGCTCACACCTGTCCATGAAATAGCTTTTGAGTTGATAGTCCCATTACTTTTGGCCCCTTAAAAAGTGGGAGGCACATATAGAAACCGCTGTAATTCCTACACCGTTCACCTGATTTGGATGTAATTGCCCTCAAATTAAATCTGAAAGTCTGCAGTTAAAGCACATCTTGCTTGTTTCATTTCAAAGCTATTGTGGTGATGAATAGAGGCCAAAATATGAAAATTCTTTCAATGTCCCAATATTTATGCACCTGACTGTATATATATATATATATATATATATATTATATATATATATATAGATAATTATATACATAGGTTACTGCTAACTATTATAACTTCTGAATCTCTGATCAGTCATTTTCCTCTGATAAGTGTCTGCCAGAGACAAAGAACACTTATACTGTTCCGCTACAGCGGAAACCAACTCGAGCACAATATTACTACAGCTACCACCCATTGATAAACAACAATATACAAATTAAATCATTCTGCTCTGATATCCCCATGGAAAGAGCTGCCTCCTTGCAGACTCACTCCTGGCAGTCTACGTAATTTATAGTGTCAAAAGATCATCCATTTGCCACCCTGCTGCTCATGATGTTGATTATTGACATGATTGGCCAGTGTCTCAAAGAGAACATCTAGTTGAAATAAATGAGCAGAATAGTTACCTTATCCAAACTTAGAGTTGACCATTGACGGCTCTGCCATCAATGGTCGATGGTTTTGAACCATCGGGCAGAAATCATCAATGGTTTGTTACCTCATCCCTGTAGGAAGTTACAGGAATTGCGATCTTTGGTCAATTTACTAAACTGTAAAAAAAATAAGCCTTTTACTGATACTGGGAAATATATAAAGCCAGCTGGGGGTTATGGCTGAGCAGTACCTGCCTGAAGGGAATGATTTGCATTGCATGTGGCCAGAGAATTACGCAAATGGCAGGAGCTTTCATGAAGGGGCCCTTTGCCACTGGTTACCAGCACAGCAGGGATCAACTTTTGTGAATCGTACTGGGTAGAGAACACAGTCTTTTTTTTAGCATATACACACCTAGTACCCCGTACTAACTGAGCTCATTAGTATACCCATTTAGTTTCTCATTATATATTATAATTCGTTAATACTAAACAAGCAAATCTGAATTTATTTCAGATTAAATAAATTGCACATAAAACTTTTCTGCTAGACTCCAGTGGATGATTTCTGCAGGATAATAACAGACACTATTGAGATAATGGCTTTTTTAATCAGTTTAAGCTTTATACAAACAGGAAATTATCAGCATGTCTTCTGTGCAGGGGAAAAGATACATAACAAAAAGATAACTAAGAGGGAGACAATACATCAGATGCCAAGCGCGCTGCTGTGCTATAACCTAACGCACGCCAATAACATGTTCAAGCAATTATTCTGTTTGCCTGCTGTGGGCACTGACAGCTATAGACAGAAAACTTATATGACTCTATAAAGTATTTATGGATAAAAACAAATTTATACTGCTTTTTTTTGTGTGTGTGTGTACTAAATAAAATACACCTTACCTATATGATGGTTTCTCTGCAATGGGGAACCTCTGATGAAAGTGATCCTCCTTCAGTCAGAAGTCATTTTGCATGTAGGAGATTGCATTGTCCTGAAGATGCCTTTTTGTGTAGGAATATAACCAAGTCAACCAGATTTGTGCCCACTATGTCACCTCCTTCCCCCTATGTCCCCTTCAGCCTCCTGCCCTGTGTCTCTCCAGCCTGTTGCCCCATGCATCTCTCCAACCTCCTGCTCTCTATGTCACTCCAGCCTCTTGTCCACTGTGTCACTCCAGCCTCCTGCCCCCTGTCACTCCAGCCTTCTGTCACTCCAGTCTCCGGCTCCCTATCACTTCAGCCTCCTGTCCCCTGTAACTCCAGCCTCCTACCCCCTTTGTCACTCCAGCATCCTCTCTGTGTCACTCCAGCCTCCTGTCCTCTGTCACTCCAGTCTCCTGTGACACTCCTGCCCCTTGCATCACTCCAGTATATTGTCTTTCCAGCCTCTTGGCCCCTGTCACTCCAGCCTCTTGTCTTTCCAGCCTCTTGCCCTGTGTCACTCCAGCCTCCTGGCCCTCTGTCACGCCAGCCTCCTGCCCCTTCACTCCAGCATCCTGCCCCCTGTCACTCCAGCTCTCTGTCAACATCACCCCAGCCTTCTTCCCAATGCCATCCCAGCCTCCGGCCCCCTGTCACTCCAGCCTCCTGTTTTTCTAGCCTCCTGCCCCCTATCTCTCCAGCCTCCTGTCTTCTAGCCTGCTGTGTAACCCCCTCCCCATTTTAACTTACCTTAGGTAAGGCTTAGATAAATTTCTACAATGTGTCAGTATTAGGGATGTTAGGGACCCACCTGATAAGGTTCACCTTAATGTGGTAGCTGGGCAAACATCTTTGTCCAAACATGTACTAAGAACCTTAATAGAAAACCATGTTAATTGATAGTTTATTATATATATTTTGATATTCAGTATTCTTAGTGTTTAGAGTGTGCATCTGCATTCCCCCCCCTCTTTTTTTCTGCTATAGAACTACATGTCTCAGCAAGGTAGCACCTCTTATTGTGTTTAAATTAGGATGTGCAGCCCAGCCCCCCCTTTTTTGTTACCTTCTTCTTTGGCAGCCTGCATGCTTCTCTTTCTTTCAGCAGAGCTACATGATGACATCATGAAGTACACCATGTAGTACAGCACAGAGCGGAGAGCGGCTGGGTCCTAATGCCTGGCAGCTGCTGGCCGGGTCTGGCAGTAAAAAGGGAGTGCGGAGCATGCCTCTAATAGATGGTGCTGGCGTCCCCATGCTACAGAGCCCCAAAAATTAACATTCCATCTTGCCATGAGTGCCGGAGCAATTTCCGTAGCGGAGACAGCTGATGCGAAAATCAGCTGTCTCCGAGTTTGTTCACTGCTCCTTTCACAGCAGTGAATCTGTGCAATGCTCCTTTTGGAAGCAGTGACACTAGTGTGCATGCGTGATCTGTAGGTCACCCATGCGCACAAGAGCCTTGGCGTCTGGCAGAAGGAGCCAAACAGGGGCGGAGGCATCTGAAAGGATCCCTTTTCGCGACTCCTTCTCATAGGGAAGGAGAGGGTAGCGGGAGAGAGTTAAGCAGGAGATATCTGTGCTTTACCTTCTTGATGATGGCCCGTAAAACTTAATTTCTACAATTGCATTTGAAAATGTAAAGTTTCACCTGCTTTTGTAGAAATTAAGTGATGATGAAGAGAGCCCTTAAAGCTTTAAGGATACCCCTGCTTGAGTCCAGATAGTTAAATTAATTAGACTGAGGTACTAATGAAGTCACCTGTGCTCGAGCATGGGTATCCTTAAAACCAGGATTGCAATGACAGAGTTTGGGAAACTCTGGCCCTGATTCAGTGGCGCTCGCAAAAAGCGAGCGCTCGCTCTGAATCAGAGCGGGCTCTTGTTTTTTTAGTTGCGGCCTCCTGGCCGGTCGCATAGCTGTGGGTTACCACCCACAGCTTATGCGAGCGGCCAGGTGATGGTTGCGATGGTCAAGAGGCACTCGGATGCGGCGCGCACCCCCCTTGTGACGCCACTGAGCATAGATACACCCACTAATTACATGACTGCTCTCACTACTTTCCCACATTGCATCTTTTGTGGCACAACATTATTATACTGTCATGCAAGGTACATACATGAATGATTTTACTCACAATCCGACTGACTTTACGATTTTCTCAGTGATTAAACAAATTTGAACACCCGATTTCGAATGTGCACACTAGAGATGTGCGCCGTACCATTTTTGCTGGATTTGGATTTGGCTCTGATTCATCGTCCTGCTTTGGATTTGCCAAACCTGCCGTGACTGGTTTTGAATTTGGATTTGGATTTTTTACAAAAACTGACAAAAAAGCTAAAATCACATAATTTGGGCTTTTTTTGTTCCTAGAGTATTATTAACCTCAATAACAATAATTTCAAGTAATTTCCAGTCAATTTAGACCACCTCACAGCTCACAATATTGTTTTCACCATTATTGGCCAAAGGCTGCAGTGAGATGGCTGGTTACTAAGCGACTGAGCAGCAGCACAGACACCTCAGTTTAGAACACATCTATGAAACATTGCCACACAGCAGTTGCAGAAATGAAAGCTGGTGCAAGATGGAATTATCCTTGGGCCCTTCCACCCACCCAGTGGGGTACAGCCAGCAGAGTCACAGTACTTGTATACACAGTGGGCTACAGTCCAAGGAGTCACAGTGGTTGTATACACAGAGGGATACGGCCCAAGGAGTCACGGTGCTTGTATACACAGAGGGTTACAGCCCAAGGAGTCACAATGCTTGTATACACAGAGGCAGAGCCGTAACTAGACTTTTTCGTGCCCTGTGCCAGAAAGAGCATTGGCGCCCCCTCATTTTTCAAAGGGACATAATGCACCCAAAAAAGGGCCATGGCTTCATGGGGAAGGGCCAGGGAAGAGATAGGAGAGGCCAGGAGATGCTGAGGATGAATTATGAGGAAGCTACAAGCAAGAATGATAATAAACAGAAATTTGACAGGCCCAAACAGCGCCCCCTACCTGTGGTGCCCTGTGCGATGGCACCGGTCGTACTACCCTAGCTATGGCCCTGCACAGAGGGCTAAGGTCCTAGGAGTCACAGTGCTTGTATACACAGAGGGCTAAGGCCCAAGGATTCACAGTGGTTATATACAGTATACACAAAGGGCTACGGCCCAAGGCCTCGAAGTGGGATCCGAGTCAGGCAGGAACACCCCGAGCCGTGGATTCCCAGTGTTTGGAGCAGTTCGGATTCCACAGAATCCGAACCGCTCATCTCTAGTTCACACTAGTCATTTATTGTTCCGATACAATCGATTATCTGTGCTAAGGGTGAATCAGTATGAAATACCGATGGACGGGATGGCAGTTGTCAGCACACTGACAGCGGCATCCCGAAGGCTCAAATCCCGACAGGGGAACGGTGAGTACTGTTCCCCTGTCCTATTACCCCCTAACCCTCCTTTTCTGTACCCTAATACGAACCCTCCCTACCCTGCACCCTGACCCCCCCCGGTAAGTGCCTAATCCTAACCCTCCCCCCTTAGTGCCTAACCCTTCCCCCTTAGTGCCTAACCCTAAACCTCCCAGGTGGTGCCTGAACCTAACCCCCCCTGCCCGGAGGCTAACGCTAGCACCCCCGGGGTGCCTAAATCTAAGTCGCCCCCCCGCCGCAGCTGATACCCTTGCGCAGTGTCCTTACAATCAGGATGCCGTCTGCCGGGATCCCGACATCGGCATCCCGTGTCATGTCGGGATTTCGGCGCCGGTGTTGTCTCGGCGTTCAGGATTCCGATGCCGGGGTTCCGGCAGATGGCATCCCACTAGTCGAGATGCTCACCGCATCCCGCTAAGGGAATGTCTTTAAATGAACTATGGGCAGAAATGTGCATGATATCGGCTGATCATTTTGGAGAAATGTACTGCAGCAGGTCAGATCCAATTATCTGCTTCGACAAGTTTTGGAACAATAATCGGCCACGGGTGCTGCATACATGCTCTGAGAGTATCGGACACAGCAGGCGAAAATCAGATGATCGTCCTAATTATTGCATAGTATGTATATAGCTTAAGTATTGTTGTTTTTTTCTTATTTTTTAAATATTGACACCTCTGCTAGATGCCTCAACTATATATCCTTAATGCTTTCCAAAAGAACATATTGCTTAATTATATTATATTGTATGGGCCTCACCACCTATACTTATTTCATTTAGAGGCAAATATAAGATGGAAACACAGAGGATGCATCTTAGGGCCTGATTCACTAGGGATCGCTATTCCGCTTATACGCACGCAGCGCAGTTGCTAATATCAGCGGTGGTATTTAAATGTTTGCATTCACATTGCGATCACATCCTGACATAAGGACGCCCACTTCTCCTTACATCCGTATACTAGGGGAACATAGCGAAACAATCGGTAACATCGGACCCATATGCACACTTGCACAAGCCATGACCTTACTCAGAAATTACTACCAGCCACGCACGCTGTCAGTGCTTTGGCTGCTTATATCCACACAGTGGCTAATTTATGCACGCACCTGCAACGGCGCTGAAACGCACTGGCACGCCTGCGTTCGCCCGACCACCCCTCCGTCACTACCCACAAACAGCACTTCCTGTCAATCACTGTGCTCTGGGTCTGCATAGCCTCAGCAATCGCAGTTCCCATCGCGATGCATGCGCAGAGCACAAACATCGACCAATTGCGTGCGTATTAGCATCTGCAGAATATATAGAAAATTACCCTTGGCGCTGGGAAAAATAAGATATAGTGAAACCAATACAAATAAATGAATGTTGAAACCAGCAGCTGCTACCAGATGGTTGCCACCATCTATATCAAATGAAACACAGAAAAAAAAACAGAGCAGCGCTTGGTATTCAATGGTGAAATTCGTAGGGGTTGATATATAATGAATATAGCTAATGACCACAGATGTGTACAAATAATTAAACCAAACACAATTTAATAATTACACATGAAGAACATATAAAAAATACATATAAAACATAAAAATATATAAAAAAGAATAGCATAAAAAACTGAATAAATTCAACCAGTGGTGTAGATGGCTATAATTGATATATAGTAGGCTGTGTATATATATAATGCTTTTTCATAAGCATCAACTGCCTGTGATAGTAATCAAATATGTGGTAATACACGGATCCTTTCCCACAAAGTTCTGCAATGTGCAACAAAATTTGCTGATGAAAAATAATACAAGTAACTTGTAGTTGGTTGCAACTTATTTGTATCTTTTTAGAGAGCTCTCTTAAAGCAGCACTGATTGTCTCATGTATAGAGGCCACCTATACAGAGTAAAGGATTCCTCAAACTGGCTGTCTGCAGTCTCCACTGATATAACTGTATAGTTGAAATACGCTATGTTGAGCAGCATACAGGTAGGAGATAGTCACTGTGAGGGGTATTCAATATGAAAGGTTATATACTTCCCTGGCGAAGTTAACGTTTCATATCGGAGTTTTTTTCTGCGTAAAGGTATGGTGCGCGCTCCCGCTTATCCCCGTATTCAAAATAAAATTAACGAAAACGGGAAACTCCGAAGTTGGATTAGCGTAAAGTTACGAATTCTCCCTTAAAATAATTGTAAGACCCCCCTAAAGTTGTAAAAACATGGGGGAACACTATGGGTACCCCCGTTTTAGCCTTTAATTGAAAGTTGGGGATTTAAATAGCCGCAGCAGGTGTTTTTTTTCCGACATTGAAGAAGTGATGCAGAAGAGCACTTAGGTTATTTTTTTCGTTTTTTTAAGTGGTCCCATCAAATTTGGGGTACATGAAAATGGGTACTAGCATATTTTGGTAATTTTTAAAAAATTCTGCATTTGTGCACCTGCCGCTATAATTCTATTCTAGAAAACACCTGCCGCATACTTGCAGAATAGCCCTGAACCTATTTCCCTATTGTTTAACAATTTTTTCCCTTTTTTTTTTTGCACCCCAATTTTTAAATTAATTTTTTGGGGTGTCCCTATTTTTTTTAAACTTTTTTTGACACAGTTCTTTTTTAAATGTCAATCTCAGGGGTGCAGGCTATTTTTTTTAAGCCTGCACCCCTAAACTCCAATTCTGCACTTTTTTTCGACACCTATTCAATGGTGAAAAGTTATCACCGTTTTTTATCAGACTTTTCAAAACTGCGATAAGTCTTTGAAATTGAATACGGTGTAAAACTAAAACCAGTGATATTAACGCAAAACAGTTAAAAAGTGCGATATTAACGCAAAAAACGATGTTATCGCACCCATATTGAATACCCCTATTAGAGTTGGTATTAAATGTTAGGCACTCACCCGCTACTTCATCCCGCAAGAAGCCCCAGATGTTGACTGTCCCTCCAAAGCTGTAACAGTGCGGGGAATAACCTCAGTCTCTGAAGCTATAGTGATACGGGGATTTTCCTCAGCCGCTCATATAAACCAGGTGTCTAAGCAGCATCCGCACGTGAAGCACACCGGTGAGCTGTGCTCATGGCAACGAGCGTGCCTGTGTAGAATCAGCTCTTTTTTCTGTATTAGCATCTGCGTTCCTTTGCTGAATCAGGCCCTTAGTGCAGTAACACAAATAAATCTATAAAGTAATCTGATTCACAACTGCTACATTGCTCAGACAGAGGCAACAGTTCAATGAGCCATAAGGTAATAATAGCGCCATTCCCAATGTGGGGTCGCAATTTGATGTTTGTTACGTAACCTAGACAACTCTTCCAAAAGCAGCTGTCCTGGTGAAGACGTTATCTGGCATCCAATCAGCAGCGCTTCAGTGTCCTCCAGTGCATGCTGAATGTGCGCAAGAGCCAAATTAAGTTTGGGCATGTGCAGTAAGCGCAGTGTGTCTTGGAGGAATTTGTGTCTGTCACCATTTCCTAGGAGTCAGTGGAACTGCTAGCAAAAGTTATTTAACTAACTTTAATACTCCTTTTTTATTCTTTGCGTGTATTGTTTATTTCAGACGTTACATAAGTAACTGTGACTATGAGGCTTGCATTCGCTTAAACAATATTTTGTAAAGATAAAGCATTCAACCTCCGAAAAAGGTATAACTAAAAATATTGCTGTTCCAATAAGGTTATATGGGAACCACAGTGTTATCTGATGCTTTACAATATATCCTGCTTTTACTCTTTAAAACATACAGCGGCTGACACTAAAATGTTTTTTAAAAAAGTGGAAAACGCAGTTTTACTTGCTAGTCTTCCTTTTCAGTATCCTTCCAAGTACCAGGGCTATGGGTGTAGTGTGACCAGTGCTATGACATAGGTGCTCTTATTTGACAGCTGTGGCAGTATCACCAGAGAGGGCACTGGTGAGCAGCTGAGTCGGTGTGGGACTGGAGGGATCCACCCACACACAGAATAAAAAGGGTGTGTGCTCAAGACAAATGGCTGCCATATGCCCAGGTGAGGCTGCTGGTGGTGGGGTTGCATTCAGAGTGAAGCAGGCCGGGAGGTCAGGATTCATACCTGCATACCTCTGACACTGTCCTTGGGAAACTGTGGCAGACAACAAGCTGAGAAGGCTACACCAGGCCAGGAGGCCAGTGTCCAGTCCTGCCTGTAGCAGGAAGGACCACCAATCTCCAAGACTGTGAGAGACTTTTATGCAGATTAGCTGCTTTTATAGAGAGGGCTCAAAAAGTGAGCTAGTGCCCTGAGTGAGGGCTAGGTTGTTTATTATTTCCTGTTCATTTGGTTTCCTGATTTACATGATGGCAGTAAAGCACCTTTTTCATTTATTATTTACTGGAATGCAATGTGTGGACTCTAATTCTGCACCTAATCACTGCGCCATGACACCCATCTACCAAGCTAATTACCCCACAACATCACACAGTATAAAAAAACAGCTTTAGCTTTATCAATTGTGTCCTGTGAAAATGTTCACTCAGGGCCTTTCAGAGTTGTACGTAAACCCAATGATTTGCAAACATCTCCGATTGTGGGGTACCTGTGCATACGCCGAACCCGCAGTGCTCCCTGAGCCTAATCCTGACTGACAGGCTGTGGCTGTTTGGGGGCGGGGTGCCAGCCTCCTTTCCAGTAAATGGGAGCGTTTTCTGGGAGTGCTAAGGCCTGGGTCTGCGTCTTCGGCTATGGAGCTGCATGGGCCAATCTGAGTAACCTTTTATCATATACAGATTAAGAAATAAAATTAGATTTATAAAGAAATAAGTCTATATCCACAATTATTTTGGACTGGGTATAAGGACCCATAGTAATATACCAACGGACATCGAGATGAGAAAATTAATGTCCAAGGCGTATAATATTTCCCACTCAAGGTGAGCACACTACATATTGTGTAAAATCTTGGATTAGGTAAATTGATCTGTACTATGGAGGCTTGTTGTATTTATTTCCCCATTTACAACACTATGTGTAGGAGGAATTGAAGACCTCACCTTAAAGACTAGCATTGCATTTTGCAACCACCATAGGACCACAGCGAAAATTGGGTCAAACGTCTATAACTCACTTCTAAAGGGTGAGTGTATATCAATCTTTCACGATTTATAAAATATTGTTACGGTTTTACACTATATATTATCTTTTTGTTTTGCATATATTTTTGGGGAGAAAAATACCAAAAAGAGACTTTCATTAGATCACAGGAAGCACCGAAATCACTTCACAATACAATTATCCTTTTGAGGGGCCTTGTTGAAAGCTCCTGCTGTTCCTGGCTGCATTCTGGGTCTATCGTTAGACTTCACAGGGAATGTAGCGCCAGCCACTTACATCTGTATCCCATTATAGGATGTACTAGATAAATGATAGCTACAATCTGATCTTCAAAGCCGATATTCATGTCATGCAAAGTGGGGACGGGCCACAATGACTTCATTCAATTATAATCGTACCATCAAACCTCTGCACTGTGATATGCAAGAGTCTGCCCTCTTCTCTTGGGAGTCAGGGAGAGCCTCCTGAAATTCGGGACTCTTCTGGACATTTTCCGGGAGAAATGGTAAGTATGCATTAAGGCCATTCAGTGGGCAAAGTGACCTGCACTGTTAAGTCTGATCATTATAATAAGTTGTCAGCCAAGTATCAATATCCTACATCTCAACTCCAGTGTGCATGATCTTCTGTCAGGCATCTTTCAGCACTGCAATTAAAAGCTACACGCACACACGCAATTGCCACAAGTAATGGCCTAATGTCCCCTTATTCCCATGACCTATTTAATTAATAAAACAGGCTGCTTTTCACCAGAAAAATGGCACATTTTATGTTCTTGAAAGCATGGTAGTTAAATGGTAGGACCATGGTAGTAAAATCATTAAACTGTGGTAGTAAAGTGGTCAGACTATGGTAGTTAAATGGTTGGGTGCAGTTGGACCATGGTAGTAAAGTGGTTGAGTCATAGTAGAAAAGTTGTTAAACTGTGGTAGTAAAGTGGTTGACCGAAGTAGTAAAATGGTTGAACCATGTTAGTAGTCAGACTGTGGTAGTAAAGTGGTTGAACCATGGTAGTAAAGTGGTTGGACACCAGTAGTAAAGTGGTTGAACCGTGGTAGTAAATTGATTGAACTGTGGTATTAAAGTGGTTGGACTGTGGTAGTAAAGTGGTGGGACTGTGGTAGTAAAGTGGTTGAACCATAGTAGTGGTTGAAGTGTGGTAGTATGGTGGTTGAACCATAGTAGGAAAATGGATGGACCTTGGTTGTAAAGTGGTTGACCCATGGTAGTGAAGGGGTTGGATTATAGTAGTAAAGTGGTTGGAATGTGGTAGTAAAGTGGTTTAACCATGGTAGTAAAGTGGTTGGACCATGGTAGTAAAATGGTTAAACTGTGGTAGGAAAGTGGTCAGACTGTGGTAGTAAAGTGGTTGAACCATGGTAATAAAGTGGGTGGGTGTGGTTGAACCATGGTAGTAAAGTAGTTGAGCCATAGCAGAAAAATGTTTAAACTGTGGTAGTAAAGTGTTTGGACCGCAGTAGTAAAATAGTTGAACCATGGTCAGACTGTGGTAGTAAAGTGGTTGAACCATGGTAGTAAAGTGGTTGGACCCTAGTAGTAAAGTGGTTGAACCGTGGTAGTAAATTGATTGAACTGAGGTAGTAAAGTGGATGGACTAAGGTAGTAAAGTGGTGGGACTGTGGTAGTAAAGTGGTTGAACCATAGTAGTGGTAGTAGTGGTTGAAGTATGGCAGTAAGATGGTTGAAACATGTTAGTGAAGTGGTCGAACCGTGGTAGTAAAGTGGTTGAACCATAATAGGAAAGTGGATGGACCTTGGTAGTAAAGTGGTTGAACTGTGATTGTAATGTGGTTGACCCATGGTATTGAAGTGGTCGGATCATGGTAGTAAAGTAGTCAGACTGTGGTAGTAAAGTGGTTGAACCATGGTACCGTGTTTCCCCGATAATAAGACCTACCCTGAAACTAAGCCCTACCCTTACTTGTGAAGCCCGGTCTAAAATAAGCCCTACCCCGAAAATAAGACCTACCTTTTTTCTTTTTGAGCTGGGAACGCTGCAGAGACCAGCGTTCCCAGTCATGCAGTGCACGGGTGACGTCATGACGTCACCCGCGTGCTGAGGATCCTGTGCACCCGTGCCTGCTGGATCATATTAGATCCAGTCAGCGCGCAGGTGAAAGGGACATCTCGGACGGCAGTGACTCAGGTAAGTACGTACTTGCACTACAATAAGGGGGCCTGCATAAAGGACACTGCTACAGGGGGGGGCTGCATAAGGGGCACTGCTACACAAGGTAGGCTGCATAAGGGGCACTGCTACAGGGGGGGCCTGCATAAGGGGCACTGCTACATGGGGGGCCTGCATAAGGGGCACTGCTACAGGGGGGCCTGCATAAGGGGCACTGCTACAGGGGGGGGCCTGCATAAGAGGCACTGCGACAGGGGGGCCTGCATAAGGGGCTGTCAATGTTAGTTAAAATAAGACCTACCCCGAAAATAAGCCCTATGGTGTTTTTTGGAGCCAAAAAAAAAATAAGACAGTGTCTTATTATCGGGGAAACACGGTAGTAAAGTGGTTGGACCATAGTAGTAAAGTGGTTGAACCATGGTAGTAAATTGATTGAACTGTAGTAGTAAAGTGATTGAACTGTGGTAGTTATGTGGTGGGACTGTGGTAGTAAAGTGGTTGAACCATAGTAGTGGCAGTAGTGGTTGAAGTGTGGCAGTAAGGTGGTTGAAACATGTTAGTGAAGTGGTCTAACCATGATAGTAAAGTGGTTGAACCATAGTAGGAAAGTGGATATACCTTGGTAGTAAAGTGGTAGAACTGTGATTGTAATGTGGTTGACCTATGGTATTGAAATGGTCGGATCATGGTTGTAAAGTGGTTGACCCATGGTAGTGAAGTGGTTGGAATGTGGTAATAAAGTGGTTGAAACATGGTAGTAAAGTGGTTGGACTGTGGTAGTAAAGCGGTTGAACCATGGTGGTAATGTGGTTGGACCATGGTAGCAAAGTGGTTGAACCATGGTAACAAAGTGGTTGGATTATGGTAGTAACATAGTTGGACCATGGTAGTAAAGTGGTTATACCTTGATAGTAAAATGGTTAAACCATGGTAGTAAAGTGGTTGGACCTTGATGTGACATTTAGCTTTTCCTCAGTGTCTCTGGGGCAACTGTACACAAGCTTGCTGTGGCATCCCAGCAGAGTGAAGAGCAGGTGTGGTACACCTTGCAGTGCAGAAGCTGTGGACCATTCAGGTGCAGCAGTGCAAATTTTTTTTTTTTTCTGTGACATCATATTTCAGCTTATGGGCTCTGAAAGGTCATGAGATCAGTGTCACATAAATGTATGCCTGCATCAGTAGTTAGTTTAAACGCCTGCAGTAATTAGGAGACAGAGAGGACAGGAAACAAGTTGTATATGATTTTCTCTAAAGACTGGGTTCCTCGTTAATTGGCTTTTGCTGAGGCTGAACTACTAGTCTAGATTTTTCAAAACTACATGAAATGTACACTTATGTATTTATTTATTAATTAACAGCTTCCTATTCTAAATGAGCAGTTCAATTTAGCAGAAATCTGAAAACACCCAAACTTGGGATTTCTGAGTAGAACCGAATACCGGGTCAGCTCTTCCTGCCAAGTCCAGTTCTCAAAACGAGTAAAACTTAATTTTCCCGGAAATCTTTGATCTTGAGAGTTTTGGATTGCATATGAGTCCCTCCCTCGTGATCAGGTGCCATTTCATACAGGAAAGTGTATGGAGAGGGTGTGGGCTGTAGTTGTGCTTCAATAGACGCCATTAGAAAGAGTTGAAGGTAGATGGGGTGAGTGGGAAGGGTGTAAAAGGCTGCAGGCATCTGTGTCACTGTATATGTGTTTGTTTGTTTGTCAGACACTAGTGGCACCTGCAAACCAGTGGAAACAAGCTCTTGTGTATGTTTGTTAGAAGTCAACTTGAAGTGGGCTGCACAAGGATATCTATCTACACTGCAGTATATATTGTCACTTGTGTATGTGAAAAGAGACAGTGTGATTTCAAGCTTAGCTGTCCAAAAATACTCTGGTTTGTCTGAGTCAGCTGCACACCAAAGTAGACATATTTTCCTGTTTAAAAGAAAAATCTTATGTCTTTTATAATTCAATTGAAACCATATTTCAAGAGTGTGTGTTTTTGAGAGGCAGCGTATATCACTGTACTTACTGAGTGTGGTCACGAACCCTGCCAGCTGCACCACAAAATAATAAAAGTGCAAAAAAAATTTTTTTTATCTGGTATAAAAAAAAAACTAGTCTTTTCATAAAACTGCATGGAAAAGGTAACAGTCCCTCATTTCCCCATCTCATTGTACAGTCACTTAGTGTGGTGGCAGTTACAAGTTCAAGTACAGTAGTTTTACTCCTGTCCTGGTGTAGATCAATAATAAATAAGTCTACAGAAAAACAAGAGCATCCCAGTGCTAATGCTGGCAGTCACGGTACTTCAACATCTACTTAAGTAGCTCAAGAGGTGAGAAGAAGGTTTAGGAAATTGCACTTTATATCTACACAGTGTTAGGCGATCTTTAAGAAAATGTCACCTCTAACTATGAACATGCAGTGGCAAGGAAAGGCTCAGACCATGGCCTTTATTTGTGAGTGGTGGTCCTGCTACTGCTCTTTCATGCACTAAGGCCAAGCACAGTCAGGCATCTTCTGTAAGCACCACCTACTCGCTGTGAGTCTAGATGGGTCACCTCTAAAACAGGTAAATCAGTACACAAAAGAACAATAACGCACCTCCTCCCTGTTATGTCATTTACGGCAAGTTCATTCAAATTATGTATCAAAATCTAGAAAATAATGTAAAATAACAACAAGCAGTCCATCACCAACTACCAGCAGCATGGATAGATGCCAACACATGCAATCTCCACCGCTAATACCTTCACCATCAACCAGGGGCTGGCTGGCAACTTTCAGCCTGGGGGGCAGACACAAGCAAGTGGCCCAGTTTTTCTACTAGCGAATGCAATGTAAAAATGGGCGTGACAAAAATGCTGGCATGGTTTCCGTAATGTGCGCGTGGTTTAAATAGCAAATGAAATATATGAGGGTAAAATTGTTATGACAAAGAGCTATAAATAAATACCATCTATTGTGTGCGTCTACTGGGGGCTGGGTTGAGTAGCTGCGCCCGGCTCTTTGTTCCGCCTTCCCCTAAAGCTCCGTCCCACAGTGTGTGTGTGTGTCTGACTTTGAAAAGGCGGGGCGCAATTCATCAATCACAAAATGGGCAGAATGCATTTCACAGTTAACAAAATGGGCAGGACATAGGCCCTGATTCAGAGCCGGACGCTCTGACAGAGCGCTCGCTCTGAATCAGGGCCGGCCTTCTGGTTTTTTAGAACGGCCTCCTGGCCGCTCGCATAGCTGTGGGTGACCACCCACAGCTATAGCGAGCGGCAAGGAAGATGGTCGCGATGGTCAAGACCATAGCGACCATCGGGCTTGCGACGAGACCCTTGTGGTAGGGTCTTGTGGCCGCAAGCCCCAGAGAGATTTCGGCTCTAACAGAGCCGAAATCTCTCCCACTGACATCACTCGTGATGTCAGTGGGGCCGCCCCCAAACGGAGGCTTTCACATGGGAACGCCTCAGTTTGGGCAGCCACTCCCCCGGCCCGCCCACCAAAGGGGGCGAGCTGTCACTCAACATCGACAGCTCGTCCCCTTTGTTGCGAGACCCGGAGCGACAGAGTGCCCGTCGCTATCTGGGTCTCGCGCATGTGGACATGCGCACTGGCCCACCATCGACCCGGTTGCAGGCGCACAGCGAATATGAATAGCAGGTGAAAAGAAGTGCAAAATCTTTATTTTGGGGTGCAAATGTGGGGAAAGGACCCAGAACCCTTGGGACAGCCCCCCAAGGACAAATCTGCCAAAAAAAAAAAACCTAAGAACACCCCCAAAAAGACATGTAATTTTTGGAGTGAAAATGTAAAAAGTGGGGGGACAAGCATAAAAACTAGTGAAATAGGCTTCTTGGGAGCTGCAAGGACGGGTCAGGTGTTTCTGGGATTGCAGGTGCATGCAGCAGGTGGATTTTTCACGTTTTTAAAAGGTTCACTTTAGAGACATAAAAATATGCTAGCACCCATTTTCAAGTACCCCAAATTTGACTGGACTACTTATTTTCACCATAAAATACTGCTTAATGCTATTCTTCACCACTTTTACAAAGACGCTAATAGCAAGCAATTTACACAACTTAAGTACATTAGGGCTATTAGTACACATCTATATTGATTTCCTATGTTAGTGAATCTTTTTCTGGGGTACAGACTGATTTCCCCAATTCTGACAGTACTTTTAGAGTGTTCCGCATTCGCCTATTTCCATTATTGCCTGTTTTGCAAATGAATTAGGCGAAAAACGGGAGCGCGCACGGAATTAATTTGCCTCTGAAACAGGCGAATGAGGCGGAAAGTCGGACAGTCGAGAACTTTCCAACTTTTCGCCTCTAATTGAATACGGGTGTAAGGGCTTGATTCAGACCCTCTCGCAAGCGGCTGCTCGCTCGGAGAGAGCAATGTTTTTCAATCTGCGCATGCGTACGCTTCGAATTGCGCGTGCGCAAACTGGTATGAGCGATAGGGAAACTCTCGCTCGCCAACCACAGACAGCCCAGCTGAATGAGTGACAGGTCAAGCTGTTTGTGGATGGTAACTGGGGCAGGCCACTGGAAACAGGGGAGTGGAGGTGCGAACGCAGGCGTGCCTGAGAAATTCAACGCCGCTTCAGAGGCGTGCATAATTAAAAGCCAGCGTCATAGGACACGTCACTTGCTTGAAATCTACACTGAAGTGATTGAAGTGCTTGCGGCAGGGTATAGTCAACGTCAAGCGCTGCGATCGCATCCGATGGTGCTCGATGTACCAATGGTTTCTTGCACTTCCTGGAGATGACGTGCGCAAGTGGGTGTATTAAGACAGGCTGGCGGGCGTCTACAAACAAAAAGTAATCGCTCGCCAATACATAGTGGGTGTGCTTATGACTTGCCCTGCGAGCGACGTCACTTAGCCAAATTTCCATACGCTGGGAGCGAGCGATCGCATTTAGTGAGCGGGTCTGAATCAGGCCCTAAGTCCACACACATGCAGGGGAATTCAATTCAAAGCGATGTTGAATAGCCTCGGGAGGGAGCTCCCAATGCTATTTAATTCACCGTGCTGTTTGGTCGTGCTAAGAGATTTTTTCTCGCACCCCCCTGGGGATGCGAGGAGAAATCCAACAAAATTGCTGGCCGTACGGCTGTTTGCCGGCTTAGCGCAACACTAATAGCTGCGCGGCCAGCACTTTAGTCGGAGAATACCGGTTCTGGCGACTAAACACCCAGGTTAAGTCATGAGAACCGGCATTCTCTGACTTAACAGCAAACTGATTTGAATAGCTACCGGAGCCTAGATAGATAGATATGAGAGAGAGAGAGAGAGAGAGAGAGAGAGAGAGAGAGATAAATAGATATGAGATAGATAGATAGATAGATAGATAGATAGATAGATAGATAGATAGATAGATAGATAGATAGATAGATAGATATGAGAGAGATAGATAAACAGATAGATAAATAGATAGATAGATAAATAGATATGAGAGAGAGAGAAATAGATATGAGATAGATAGATATTAGATAAATAAACAGATAGATAGATAAATAGATAGACACGCACACACTGTATATAAGCTCCACCCTCCACTTACCTGGTTTTTAAAAGTGTAGAGAAGACAGGTAGCACAGGATCTCCTGCACTCTGGATCACTACTCACCTCTGCCCTCTCTGTCGCTCTCTTTCCTTGGTGACATCGACCAAACTTCTTTTTCAGCTCCTCTTCCCTGACAGATTCCCCGACAAGCCCCGCCCCCTTTTTTCCACTTTCCAGCCTCTAGGGTTCCTGGGAAAGGAAACCTGGCTCCCCATTGGTCGACAGCGGCCATTTCTTTGAAGCTTTGTATGGGGGCAGCCATTTTTTATTAGCCTCTGTAGCTAGTCTCAGATCTCTCTAGCAGCGTGGCTGGGCAGCAGACTGTTGGACTTGGAGCTGAAGCATCATCTGCGACTGCCTGCCTGACAGTCAGGCGGCCGTGGAATGCAAACATTGTACCGGCCCGGGGGGCAGATGGCACCCTGCCCCCCGGCCCAGTCCGCCACTGCCATCAACCACTTAATTAATGATCAGAGGTAGCCCTCCTGCATCTAATTTGAAAAGGTAAACTGACTCATCTCCTATCCAGGATTACCATGAGGAATCCTTGCACACTAGGGCTGCTGCTGTTGCTGGGGGTGAATATTCATCACAGAAGGGGACCAAGAAGAAGACTAGTAGTTTCACACAACAATTGTCTGTGAAACAATAATTTGCAGCTGTCATCCTGTTGCACAGCGGACCACTGAAGCCATGACGGCTATATTAGCATTAGGTCTGTGGGCCTGATTCTCCAAGGAACGCATGGAAGCAGATGCACACATCCGGCAGCTGCGAGAATATGCTAATGAATGCATACGCACGGCAATCGCAGCACAAAGATTCAGACGCCCAGCACTACATAATGCCGCCCCCTTTACCGTCCGCTAACGTCTGTACTGATGCGCAAGGCTAATAAAACATCGGGAACATCGAGTAACACCGGAGTAGCATGCAGACTAAAGGTAGACCTGACCGTGCCGCAGGAGTTGAGAGACTTCCTGCACGCATTCACCAGGTGAATGAGAGTTTCAAACTCTTCGGGGTAAATTTACTAAAGTGAGACTTTTTAGAAGTGAGTTTTAGAAGTGATGTTGCCCATAGTAACCATTCAGATTCTACTTAATATTTAACTAGCACCTTCTAGAAGATAATAGCTAGAATCTGATTGGTTGCTATGGGCAACATCACTTTTAAAACTCACTTCTAAAAACTCTCACTTTAGTAAATTTACCCCTTCATTTCTTGCGAAAAAACAGTGAGACGTGTGCGGATGGGATTCGCAGGGACAGGACTTTATCTCAAACTCTGTCCCTGCAAGTGATTTTTGATACATTCCTGTGATATTAGGTGAAAATATCACACTACCACATTTAAAATGCGTATAGTAGTAAATAGGGGCCTATATCCCTGCCACACAGGCACACAAGCACAAGGATAGACTTTGGCTAGAAGCCAATTACCCTAGCAGTATGTCTTTGGAATGGATAGCACTTACGTAGCATTAGTATGTTGAGTGTTTAAAGAAGATTCTGTTCGCCTATCAGCACTTTATAGGATCAATATCCGACTGTATAGTGTGTGATGAAAAATAACCCCAGTAGCAAAAGCCTAATGTAATATTGTCTCCAATGGAGGCTGTCCTCTAAGTAAAACATTCTCATTATTTAGTGAATAAGCAAATATTTTAGCACAATACTGATTGCTATAGATCTTATTGCACTCATCATATTCACCATTAATATGAGGCCGTCCCGCAAGGAAATTCTCCGTGGATGGATTGTAAGCAAAAAAATTCAATATGAATCAATGACCATATTCATTAACAAGGATTCATTAACAGCCAAGCCTGCAAACATTTAGGCTTTTGATTATATGATGGACCTTTTGTCAGTTCTATTACAGTATTTTAGGTTTTTGTATTGGTAATTATGTTGCTGTTCCTGCAGACACTGACAAAATGAAGAAAACATTCATGGAAGCAGAAAGGGACATTGCCTGCACAAATAAACGCCTCTATTAGATTCCAGTCATGGCCGTGTGAGCATGAAGATAGATCCGAAATGCCACCATTGGGATGTAATAAGTACATTTGCAAAATATAGGTGACTTTGAGATTTTTTTTGGAAGCTATTATTAAACAACATCATTATTATTATTATTATTATATATACATACACACACAGTATATATAGCACTTTCGTCAGGATACACCAGTATACAGTAACAAATGTCAGCGCACACTTACCCACTCTAAATACCACTCACCGTGCATCGTCCACCACCGCCATCCATACTTACCTACTTTGCTGGGCAGCTTTCCGGGAGCAGCAGGAGGGGGACCTGCTGCTCTCTTCTTCGGGGGGCGGGGCCAGATGATAGACGGCATTAGGCGGGTCCGTGAGGAGGGGGCGGGGCTAAATGACGCGATTTGCCTAATTTAGCCCCGCCCCTTCCCGACAGACCCGATTCAGGTAAAATCTCCCCATCCTGCCCACTTCACTAGGAAATGGGCGGGATGCGGGAGATATGCCTACTCTTCCGGGATCGCGGGGGGTTACCTGAAAAATCGGGAGCCTCCCGCGATTCCCGGGAGAGTAGGCATGTATGCCGCCATCACCCAGCGCCCTCCGGACCATATGTCCGTGTATGCCACATTTCCGGTGCAGTGTAACTAAAATATAAAACCAACCTCCCAGCATGTCACAGATACACTACATCTCCAATATAAAATCACAATAAAAAGTTTAAATAATTTTAAAAGAGCAAATCACCTATCTTCATTAAAGTATATGATGATTGACCACGTACCGGAGTCACCTACAGGTGGTGACAGAAGTAAGGGCTCTTGCCCTGATACGTTGATGTGAATACACTTTTTATTGCATCATCGATCTTGCCTTTGGAGTGCCATGTCTTCTTTTTGGAGTACTGTTTGAATGACTGGATTCAGGTGTACATAAGATTTGGAGTGCCAGCAGTTTTGGGACTAATATATATATATATATATACACAAAGAGAGGTACCGCCGCCAAACTTCCCAACTCAATCAATGACTTAAACAGAAAAGGTGCGTAATACGTACTCCCAGATTTATACGGGGTGTCAGCTGAACCTAGTGTGAATGGACCTTTGGAAGGGCCCTTTTGTATAGATAATGTGAATGTACCAGATCCTGAGCTACTGACGTATATATTAGAACAAACAATGTGCAAGAGTGCAAAAATAAATATATTATATCAAAAAATGTTAAAAGATAACTTGTATCAATTTAATATTAAAACATATAGACGCATAAACAAAAACAAATTACTAAATACTTTTAGATGTCTTATTCCTGTTTCCAGGAATTGATCAATAAATACATATATAAGCACATAAGTGCAAATCTTATATTGTATAAAGCGCAAGGATTGTGCTATTAAATATTTAAAAAACAACTCAATTAATATCCAAAAAGTATAAAAAATTAGAGTAAATCAGTATTATAGATATAAAAGCACCAGAGGATACACCTAGATAAACAATAATAAGCAATTAAAACTTTAAGAAAACATTTCTAAAAGTCTCTTTAAAAATTGCTTTCAAAATGTTAGAATGTTAGAATATCTTGAAAGAGTTCATATGATGCTTATCTGTTGTAAGTTCATTCCAGGAAAGAGGCAGCTGCCCCAATGCGTTTCATCCACTACTGGACTTCATCAAGGGGTCCTAGACTGCCCCTCACTGACAGGAGCTGGGTGCTGCACTGCAGCATTAAGTGGGTTAGGATGAGAGCTGGGAGACTTTGATAAAGAAGTGGGTCTTATCATCCGCTGGTGTGAGATCTTCTAGTTTGAGACTGCAAACATATGCAGCAATAAAGTGTAACCTGTATATTATAAATATCTCCACATAATTAAAGTAGACATTTTATGGGTGGGACAATATTTATGTGAATGTAATCTATCAAATCACCCATTAAAGCCCTCCTATTATGTGGTGTTATAATAGATAATGCATTTATGAATCTAAAATTAATGTAAATAGACAAAAAAAAAATCATTAATGACCATAAAAGCTGTGGCCGTAAAGCACAGAAACCAAACTATATAAAAAAAATCTTATCTAAATGCTGTATTAATTATTATTATTATTTACAGTTTCTTATATAGCGCAGCATATTCCGTTGCACTTTACAATTGTCAACATTAATAGAACAAAACTGAGTAATAACAGACAGATATATAGGTAGGAAGGCCCTGCTCGCAAGCTTACAATCTATAGGGAAATAGGCATTGATACACAAGGATAGGTGCTATATATTGCATCTTGGTCCAGCCACAATGCACAGTTTCTTGGTTGGCTGCATGATCCAGTCACACAGGAATGTCGGCCAAATGTCATGAGGATGTGAGAGAAAGACAATGTGTGAGGTTATGTGTGGACTGTAAAAGGGGATGTAATTAGACATGGAAGCTATGAAGGTTGTGAGGGCGGTTCTGGGATCTGATAAGCTTGCCTGAAGAGGTGAGTTTTCAGGGATCGCTTGAAGGATTGGAGACTAGAGGAAAGTCGTATTTTGCGTGGTAAGGCATTCCATAGAGTGGGTGCAGCCCTAAGAAAGTCCTGTAACCGTGAGTGGGAGCAAGTAATGCATGGGGATGAGAGACGCAGATCTTGTGCTGAGCGGAGAGGTCGGGTAGAGCGATATTTTGAGATGAGTGAAGAGATGTATGTTGGTGTGGTTTGGTTAATAGCCTTATGTGTAAGTAAGAGTATTTTGTATTGAATACGGTAGAAAACCGGCAACCAATGGAGGGACTGACAGAGCGGGGCAGCAGACGGTGAACGTTTGGCAAGGAAGATAAGCCTTGCAGCTGCATTCATAATTGATTGTAATGGCGATAGCCTGTTTTTGGGAAGACCAGTAAGGAGACTATTGCAATAGTCAAGGCGGGAAATAATAATAATTACTATAATTTGTAATAAAGACAGATTAACAACATTTACTGCAGTGAAAGAACATAACACAACAATAACAATCTCACATTTAGGTGTCAGGGGGAACAAATCAATTAAACCAAAAGATCTTTGGATGATAAAAACAAGACCTAGTAATCAGTCTATACGAGACAACACATTTCCCTAAAACTTTCAGTGGAGA
This sequence comes from Taudactylus pleione, assembly GCA_031769625.1. Classification (NCBI taxonomy): domain Eukaryota; kingdom Metazoa; phylum Chordata; class Amphibia; order Anura; family Myobatrachidae; genus Taudactylus; species Taudactylus pleione. Next base: position 3,230,713 of record JAUIMM010000521.1, read on the forward strand.
CTCTCACAGGAATCATTTGAGATCCCTCTTTCAAGTGATTTGTTGATTGATTAAGATGATCCTAAGGTCTCCAAGCTAAACATAAAAACAGTTGAAAACAAAAACAGTACTAACTTAAATTGTTGTACTGAAAATCCCAATGTCTCATTTGAATATGAAACTATAGAAAAATTATATAAAATAACAATTAGGTTATAAAAATCATTTTTCAGATATAAAATAATCTTACCTTAGACCATGTGATGTGACATCTTTTAGACAGTCACAGAAATAAACCATGAATATATACAGTACACACATTGGCATCTGACAATACACAGGTGTCTGTGTCAAGCACTAACATTTATACCCAAGCTGAGTGACATCACAAAAGCTCTTTATGATGTAGCCAGTCACATGATCAGTTTAGAGAAATCTTAATCTCATCATTTTGTAATGGATCAATAAAGATTACGTTTGCTTTTAAAATTTTAAATTACTCATATTTATTACAATCCCAGAATCTTTTATCATCTTCTAACATATTTGTGACGTTTTTAAGAACCTGTAGCCAATACGATTATTGGAATGTTCACAGCAGGACAGGATATTTCAGGAGATGAGTGGAGCTGCTCTTGTGGGAAACAATGTACACTTTTGTGATTGTGTTAGTGAGGAGAGGTCTGCATGTAACATTAGTTATGATGTGAGGAGGGAAATGGAGGCAGCGGGAAGCCATAGGCTGAGAGCTAGAGTATATAGGTAAAGGAGCAGGAACCCCAGCAGCACAGAGCACAGTATATCAGGAGATGGGTGATGTCTTAGTGAGGACAGTGATGCATGTGACATTGACAGACTTCATGTGATGAGAGGAATGGAGGGAAGCGGTAGGTCATAAACAGAATAAAATAATTGAAAGAATACAGGCTCACAAGTGATGCTGCAAATCTATGTACCCCCATATGAAACAAAGCTTTACATCAGTCGTGTAACTAGGAAGGGGGGTCAGCCGGGTATGTGCCTTGGGCGTTGTCGGTCCGGCTCCGGCCGCTGTCCAGGTCAGTGGTTTCAGTCAGTGTAGTGCAGACCGCACTGGGGACCTGATTCATTATGGATGGCAACTGGGATTGCAATAGCGATTACGCACAAAGTATCACTGCAATAGTATGCTAATCCATTGCGTTCGCTATGCCATCGCATGCAACAGCGTTCAAATGCACTGGCACGCATGCGTTTTGCCAACCACCCCCCATCACCTCCCACAAAGAGCACTTCCTGTCAATCACTCTGCGATGCGTCAGCATAGTCACTGCAATCGCAGTCCAGATTGCAGTGCCCGTTTCACGCATGCACAGAACACATCAATCGGCCGATTGCTTGCGTAATCACAGTTGTGATCAGTAATGAATCAGGCCCTGAGTGCGGGCCACGCTACACAGTAAAACAAACACACCACCGCCACAGTGAGTGTACTACCCGACGGCGGTGTGTTTGTTTTAGCAGCCAATGAGAATCAGACAGACTCTCACTGGCTGCTGCACCCAGGGTCGGAGTTGGGCTGGAGCTTAGTCATGAGCTCCACCTTCCGGCTCCTGCAGTGGGTGAAGGGAGAGGCATCATGGCATCTCTCCATTAAAGCCAAGTGGGAGGACAGAAGAGTGGACGGCGGCGGGCACAGGAGCAGAAATTCAGGTAAGTATTGTGTTTTGAGTGTGCCTTTGTGTTATATATGTAAGGGGCACTACTGGGGGCACTACTAGCCAGGGGCACTGTATAAAAGGCACCTCTGTATAAGGAGCACTACTGGGGGCACCTTATAAGGGGCACTACTGGAGGCACTGCATAAGGGGCACTGTATATGGGGCACTATAGGGAGCACTGTATAAGGGTACATTACTAGGGGCACTGTATAAGGGGCACTACTGGAGGCACTGTATAAGAGGCACTACTGGAGGCACTGTATAAGGGGCACTACCGCCCAGGGGCACTGTATAAGGGCCACTACTGGGAGCACTGTATAAGGGGCACTGCATAGGGGGGATCACTACTGGGGGCACTCTATAAGGTACACTGTATAAGGGGCATTACTGGGGGCACTGTATAAGGGGCACACTACTGGGGGAAATGTATAAGGGGAACTACTGGGGAAATTGCATAATGTGAACTACAACAAGGGGCATTGCATAAGGGGCAATACTACTAGGGGCACTGCATAATGTGCACTACAATAGGGGGCACTGCATAAGGGGTACTACTACTAGGGGCACTGCATAATGTGCACTACAATAGGGGGCACTGCATAAGGGGCAATACTACTAGGGGCACTGCATAATGTGCACTACAGTAGGGGGCACTGCATAAGGGGCAATAGTACTAGGGGCACTGCATAATGTGCACTACAATAGGGGGCACAGCATAAGGGGCAATACTACTAGGGGCACTGCATAAGGGGTACTACTACAGGGGGAATTGAATAAGGGGCACTGCTACTGGGGACATTGCATAAGGGGCACTACTACAGTGGGCATTGCAAGAGGGGCACTACTACTGGGGTCATTAAAGTGCATATGGAATGGAAAGGAATGTTCCCAGAGTGACGAGAAATGGTGGTGTGTCATGTTGACACGACCCCATTTTTCAGTGTCCATGCCCCTTGTGGTGTGTGACCACGCCCACTTTTTTGGCGCATGTAAATACTTGGAGGGGCTCCGTTTATTTATTTTGCCCTGGGCTCCAAATACCCTAGTTATGCCACTGCTTCAGATGTTAGTCTTTTATCACGACTTGTGTTCTTGGCAATTATATTTATGAGGCCAAACATACTGTATGCATTTTGTCCTGTGTTATGAATGTGCTTCAAACAGAAAAATAATAGTACTGTAGATACAGTTGCAACTTATGTTTGCATTTTGCAAATGTGAATAGGGCCGACAAAGGCGAACATCAGTTAGATAATTAATGTTCTATTAGTGCATAATTTTTTCCCAGGGGTGAATTAAAGATCATGAGAATATAACCTATACCACAGTAAAGCCATTTTTTAACTTGGAACAGTGTTGGTGACAGGCCCCTGTCTTCTAGCTCAACTCTGACCAGCAGAGCAGTACACAATATGCTCATATCTTTAACTGGCTTACGCACAACAATTTATCAGGCTGTGCACTCAGGGGAATCTAGAGAGAGATACTTTGCACTGGGGGGTGTCTAGCATCTCCCAGCGGCATGTCTATGCAGACCTCTCCAACGATGACGCATAAATCATTGGGAAAAAGGTGCAGGCGCCATTTTCCCTGAGATCTGAGCATGTGCAGTAAACTTGGCACCAGTAATTTTGGCTGAAAAGCACAGAGACATTAAGGTGTGACTGGCACACCCTAGATCCTATGTGGGCCAATCTATGATATCCAACACGGCGCTACCAGTTTCTGTGTGACCAGAAAGATGCTCATGATTCTGGGAAAAGAGTGGAAAATGGTGTAAGAGCATCTCTAGTCTGCGAAGGGGTCAGATTCTGTACTGTAATAGGGGTTATATGGCCAGCAAAGGGGCGTTATCTGGCCTGAAGATTGAGAGGCAAATTTACTAACCGTCGGTTTTGAGTCTATTTCAATGACGGGTGTATTGAGTAAGTTCAGACGACCAATGGGAGACTGAAATGATGCAAACAAGTAAGCTTTTTATTCCAGGCTTGAAAAGGCAGAGTCAGAGTAATGACTTCTTACATAAGGCAAACACAGTTCAAGAACAATAAATCAGCTTACATGAGACAGCAGTTCAAACAAGCAGAGTATTCCCAGCATTTTCATGGTTCAGATTGTCCAGCGTAGAGAGAGCTGCTGAAGGTGCAACCTCTCCCTCACATATCCACTAACTAACTAAACTTACCAGGTTTTTGTACCTAAGCTGGTCTTAATTGCGGTAAGGGTGTGGTTCCCCCCTGGCTACAGGGAGGTTAACCCTTTCCTCAGAATGTGGGAGAAGACCCCCTCTGTCACAACGGGTATCGATGTCGGATTGCTGTCTAAAAAAAAACAGCATTTACTATGCATCGGTTTTAGATATCATTTGCAATCCCAGTATGTTGTTATCTGTCTGATGTTAAACTCCTATACCACAGCAGAATGATGCAAGCCTGTTGTCAATCTACTGTGGAGGTGAAGAACTTCACAGATCACTAAAATGTTATAAAAGTTTTACATTTAAAAAAAAAAATGTGTGGGGACTCCCCCCCCCCAAATCCATAACCAGCCCCAGACCTCTGAGCCTAGGCTGGTATTGGAAAATAGGGTGGTAAAACAGCATGGAGTCCCTTCTATTTTCCAATACCCAGCACCAGGATGAACCAAACCAGTCAGCCCAGGGCTGGGACCTAGGGAAGTGGTTCCCACACTCTGACCAATCGGCTCATTCCCATTCATTTCTATGGAGAGTGACTGGAAGTTACCTGTCACTCACGGGGGGGGCTTTTGGGTTTTTTGCCATTCGACAGGATGCCTACATTTTGTAGGTAATCAAATGGTGAATGAGGATGTGCGTAGAGGGGGGGGAGAGGGGGGGTTGTTTTTTTTAATAAAGAACTTCCACAGTCAATGTCTGTGTCATTTTTTTTACAAGTGGACTACTGGTGCCGTTGAGCCCTTAATGTCCAGGCATGCTGGCACTTGTGGTTTGACAAGTGCCATCATGCTGGGGGAGGCTTACTGAGACTTGTAGGCCACTTGTAGAAAAACAATATTATTTAACTATTACATTAGTATTACCTCTGCACCCATGGGTTTCAGCCCAGGACTGGTTGCCCTTGGGGAGGGGAACCCCATTTTTTTGGGGGGGAGAGTCCCCACTTCCCTAGGGAAGCCAGTCCTGGGCTGGTCAGTTTTTGGCTAGTTTCTGTTATAGCGGAAGACCCCACGCTGTGTGTCCCCCTGCTATAGCATCACACCCCTGGCTGGTTCAGCCTGGTGTTGGTATTCCCCCTATTTTCCAGTACCAGTCTAGGCTCAGGGGTCTGGGGCTGGTTATAGATTTGAGGGAAGACCCCACAATTTTTTGTTTTCTATTGTAAACTTTAAATCACATTTTTATCAAATAAAGCCTGCACAGATCATAGTGATATGTGCAGCGCTTCCTCAAAACTATCCTGTCACAGACAGGTCTATTGTTTGGGCAGGTTTACAGTCGTTTTATTGTCATATTTGGTTAGTTTGCTAACTGACCATTAGTAAATCTGCAGCTCTTATACTTGTCTAAGAAAAAAAAGATTGACAGTGTCTCCAATGTTCTAAACTGTTCTAAAGTCGGTATTTTGGTCATTTCACCAACGTTTTTATTTCAGTAAATGGTCGATTTACAAAACCGAAGGCAAAACGACCAAAATACTAAAATCGACCATTAGTAAATATACTCCTGAGTCTTTGATACAAAGATGGGATGAACATCACAACATCCTGAAATTCTGCTTTACAATAAAATTACTGAGGCAGCGTTTCCCGACTCTCCAGCAGTGATAGTGTTAAGTGTTTTACCAGGCAAGGACTAATTACAGAGAATGTAATTTGCTGCCAAATCATATTTCACTTTGATCATGCTTAATCCAATTACTGAAATTTTTATAAACATAAATAATTAAAAAATCCAATGTTTAATTTTCATAAAGAAACTAAAACCTTGCAATTTACTGATATATAACCGCCTTCTGAAAATGTAAGCGTGTATTATAAATTGTCTATTATACACTAGTAAATAATGCATGTATTAGGAAACATTGGTTTTATTTATAAAGTAGAAAATGACCGAGGTTATTATTTTCTAACACGGAAGGGAATGCAGAAATATGCATTGGCAGAGAAGGGTGAAGATGGGCAAGTACGGCCGGACTAGCCACCTGGCAATTCTGGTAAATGTAATGAAAAGAGGTACAGTGTCCATGCACAGGTGATATGATGAACATTAGGGGTGAGCGGGCTTGGATTTCTGAAATCCGAACCCCCCCGAGCCCCCCCGATCCGAGGCCGATCCGAGTCAGGCTCGACTTTTCCCGCCTGACTCGGATCTGAAATCGAGGCAAAGCGTCATCATCCCGCCTTCCGGGTCTCGCGGGTTTTGGATCCTATATAAGGTGCCCGCGTCAGCGCCATTTTCTCACTCGGCTGCGGACAGTGAAGAGGGAGGGTGGGAGTTAGGGCTGGCTGGGCTGTGTAGTGTAGTGTAGTGCAGTGTAGTGCAGTGTAGTGTTGTGCTGTGCTGCGCTGTACTGCTGTTAGGGGCTGTGTCCACTCCTTCAAAGTCCACAGGGGCTGGCTGGACTGTGTTGTGCAGTCAGTTGTCCATAGGGGCTGTGTCCACTCCAAAGTCCTGTGCAGTGTCCCAGTCCTAAAGGGGTGCTGTAGTGTTGTCCAGGGGGTGCTCTGTCCATCAGGGGTGCTCCCCCCAAGTGCAACAAAAAAATATATTTTCTGTGTTTGTGAATTGTGTGCACTGTGGCTGCACGTGCATCAACAAAGGAGCAGCGCCAAGCGTGCGCCTGTGTCCCATTAGTAAAGGGCCGGCTGGCTTGTCTGTTAAAGGGTGCTGTAACCCCCAAAGTACACTCCAAACAAAATAAAAAAATATTTTCTGTGTTTGTGAATTGTGTGCGCAGTAGCCGCACGTGCATCAACAAAGTAGTGCCAAGCGTGCGCCTGTGTCATAAGTAAAGGGCCGGCTGGCTTGACCGTTAAAGGGTGCTGTAACCCCCAAAGTACACTCCAAACAAAATTAAAAAAATATTTTCTGTGTTTGTGAATTGTGTGCACTGTGGCTGCACGTGCATCAACAAAGGAGCAGCGCCAAGCGCGCGCCTGTGTCCCATAAGTAAAGGGCCGGCTGGCTTGACCGTTAAAGGGTGCTGTAACCCCCAAAGGGCACTCCAAACAAAATAAAAAAATATTTTCAGTGTTTGTGAATTGTGTGCACTGTGGCTGCACGTGCATCAACAAAGGAGCAGCGCCAAGCGTGCGCCTGTGTCCCATTAGTAAAGGGCCGGCTGGCTTGTCCGTTAAAGGGTGCTGTAACCCACAAAGTACACTCCAAACAAAATAAAAAAATATTTTCTGTGTTTGTGAATTGCGTGCACTGTGGCTGCACGTGCATCAACAAAGGAGCAGCGCCAAGCGTGCGCCTGTGTCCCATTAGTAAAGGGCCGGCTGGCTTGTCTGTTAAAGGGTGCTGTAACCCCAAAAGTACACTCCAAACAAAATAAAAAAATATTTTCTGTGTTTGTGAATTGTGTGCGCAGTAGCCGCACGTGCATCAACAAAGTAGTGCCAGGCGTGCGCCTGTGTCCCATTAGTAAAGGGCCGTCTGGCTTGACCATTAAAGGGTGCTGTAACCCCCAAAGTACACTCCAAACAAAATAAAAAAATATTTTCTGTGTTTGTGAATTGTGTGCGCAGTAGCCGCACGTGCATCAACAAAGTAGTGCCAAGCGTGCGCCTGTGTCATAAGTAAAGGGCCGGCTGGCTTGACCATTAAAGGGTGCTGTAACCCCCAAAGTACACTCCAAACAAAATAAAAAAATATTTTCTGTGTTTGTGAATTGTGTGCACTGTGGCTGCACGTGCATCAACAAAGGAGCAGCGCCAAGCGTATACCTGTGTCCCATAAGTAAAGAGCCAGCTGGCTCATTTCTTAAAGGGTGGTGTAACCCACAAAGTGCACTACTCTTCAGCAGAAATAAAAAAATATTTTCTGTGTTTGTGTGCGCCTTAGCCGCATGTATATATCAAATAAATATAACATAAATGGAGGACCAAACTTTCTCCGATAAAAATAAAATAGGGAAAGATCAAGAACCACTTCCTCCTAGTGCTGAAGTTGCTGCCACTAGTCATGACATAGACGATAACATGCCATCAACGTCGTCTGCCAAGACCGATGCCCAATGTCATAGTAGAGGGCACATACAATCCCAAATGACAAAGTTCAGGAAAATGACCTTAAAAAAAACATTTAAATCATCTGAAGAGAAACGTAAACTTGCCAATATGCCATTTATGACACGGAGTGGCAAGGAACGGCTAAGGTCTTTCCCTATGTTCATGACTAGTGGTTCAGCTTCACATGACGATGGAAGCCCTCCTCCCGCTAAAAAAATCAAACGAGTTAAGCTGGCAAAAGCACAGCAAAGAACTGTGCGTTCTAAGAAGATATCACAAATCCCCAAGGGGAGTCCAAGTGTGGTGGCGGTTGCGATGCCTGACCTTCCCAGCACTGGACAGGAAAAGGTGGCTCTTTCCACCATTTGCACGCCCCCTGCAAGTGCTGAAAGGAGCACCCACAGTCCACTTGCTGATATGCAAATTGAAGATGTTTGTTTAAATCAGGCTCCGGGGGAGACAGTTGTTGTCCGTGGTATGAAAAAGCCCATCACGGTCATGCCTGGGCAGAAGACCAAACATTCCACCTCTTTGGTCTGGCAATATTTCTATCCAAATCCGGACAACAACTGTCTTGCCATATGTACCATATGTAAAGGTGAAATAAGTAGGGGTAGGGACGTTAACCACCTAGAAACATCCTCCCTTATACGGCACCTGCAGCGCATTCATAAAAAGTTACTGTCAAGTTCAGAAACTTTGGCTAAGACCGTAAGCAGGCCAGGGACACCTAAATCCCTTTTTCCTGTTTTATCCAAGGAATCGGTGGATGAGGAGGATGAGGACGACATCTTGCCTCCATAGAGCCAGTTTGTGCAGGGACACATTAATTGCCAGCTTGTTTTGTGGGGGCCCAAACGAACCAATCATTTCAGCCACAGTCATGTGGCAGACCCTGGCGCAGAAATGATTGGTTTGTTAAAGTGTGCATGTCCTATTTATACAACATAAGGGTGGGTGGGAGGGCCCAAGGACAATTCCATCTTGCACCTTTTTTTTTTCTTTGCAGTATGTACTGTTTGGGGCCTAGTTTTTCAAACTGCCATCCTGTCTGCCACTGCAGTGTCACTCCTAGATGGGCCACGTGTTTGTGCCGCCCACTCGTGTCGCTTAGCCTAGTCATCCAGCTACCTCGGTGCAACCTTTTGGCCATAAAAACACTATTGTGAGGTGTGAGGTGTTCAGAATAGACTGGAAATGAGTGGAAATGAAGGTTATTGAGGTTAATAATTGAATAGGAGCATAAAAACCCACAAATTCTGTGATTTTAGCTGTTTTTATGCTTTTTTTAAAAAAAATACAGATCCAAAACACAAAACCCAGAACCCAAAACACGGAAGGGTGGTTTTGGCAAAACTAATCCAGATCCAAAACATGAAGAAAGATCCAGATCCAGATCCAAAACACAAATCCCGAAAAGTGGCCGATGCACACCCCTAATGAACATATAAATCCAGAATATATACAGTATTGAATGAGTATTTCTTAGTATCTCTAGGATAAGTCCTAGACTTATCCTAGAGATACTACCAATTTACCAAATACTACCAATTTTAAGCCAATTAATGAAAAAATATATACATGGTTTTATCTGGCGGTGCTCCCCTAGAGTTTAAATATTGACAATTAGAACAAAAGGTGAAAATAAACTCTCTTTCTTTTTATGGGGGGCACTAAAAAAAAAGTTTATTTTCTCCTTTTGTTCTAATTCTGGCAAATGCCAGAAAGGCCTGATGGGCTGGTCCATCCATCATGCTATGTTTGGCCGGCATTCTTAGACAGGGTGTGCCGCGAGGCCACACCCCATGACTTGTGACATGACCATGTGACACGTAGCCATGCCCCCTTTTCCATGCCCGCACGCCATTGCTTCACGCAATGAAGAATGCTGGGCAGAATTTCGCCCCAGTCTATTCCTGGGATCAAGTATAACATAAATATGGGCAACAAAAAAGCATCATATAGTGTAAAAATTGAATGGGGGGTCTTTAAAACAGAAACAGTGTTTTATTGATCTAGAGAGATAATTTTACTGGTACTATTTACTACATTTATTGGTACTATTTAGTACTGATCTTTGTTTTCAGTTTTCAATCTCAAAGTTCAAGTTCAAATAGAATAAAATGTCTAATGCGCTTTGGAAGCATAACAGTCCCTTATGCTGGTCATACACTAGTACGACGAGCATAAGATAAGATTCATCTTACGATTTCCCTTGAATTCCCCGGCAGCTCCCTGGCAGTCCCAGGCACACGATTGACACACGATGTACATACAATCCGACGATACGATGCAGTGTGCGCCCGACGTTCGAGCGGTGTCATTTGTTAAAAAAAAGACTGATGCACGCACAAGATCCGTGATGCATGCATCTGTCTTTATTAAAATAAGCACAGATGCAGGGATGGTTCAGTGAGAACCATCCGTGCATCTGTGAAAAAAAAATTCAAAGTTTTATTTAAAAAAACGGCATGCCCCCCCAAAGAGCAACCAGCCCTCGGCTTTTAGTGACCCAGCACTGCTTGGGAAACATACGAGGAACAAACGATGTAGGGGTCCCCCGTATGTACGCACAACCAGCACCGGGCTAGTCAGAACCAGCCCTGGTTGCCAAAATACGTTGGACAAACGGCGTAGATGACCCCCGTATTTTGCACAACCAGCACTGGGCTCTGATCCGGTCCGGTCCTGGTTCTGGAAATACAGGGGAATAAAATGCATAGGATCCCCCTGTATTTTCCAAAACCAGCACCAGACTTTTTCTAGCGGGAGCTAATGCCATAGCCAGGGGAGCCCATTCACCAGGCCCCCCAGCCGCAGCATTAACCCTGACTGCTAGTCAGCCCAGGCCAGGGATCCCTGGATAGCTGGGGACCCCCAATAAAGGGGTCCCCCCCTCCAGGGCACCCCAGACTGATAGCCTGGGGCTATCCCCGCCACCCCTGGGGTGATGAGTTCCAGGTCGATTATGTAGTGTAGTGCTTTTCAAATAGTTAAAAATATTGTCTTTTGCTGTGGAACTGCAGGTCTCAGCAAGTCGCAACCTCATGCTGGTACTTGGAGAACCACAAGTACCAGCATTCGGAGCATTACGGGCCCGCTGGTACCTGTAGTTCCACAGCAAAAGCAATATTAAAATAAACACACACACCGTACACAGTATAAGTTTATTAAACATACATTCACTCACACATGTACACGTACTTACCTATGTATCCCTGTAGCCATCTGTCCCCTTCACCAGTAGAATATCCATATGGTACCTGTGAAAAAAATACATACTCACCGTCTCCTATGCGAAGTTCGGCTCCTCTTCGGTCCAAAGTAGGCATCCCGGGACTTGGCAAATTAAAAAACAATCAGCGCGGACCCACGTACTTAAGTATCGTTCTATAAGAACAGTACTTCCCGAATGGGATCTTAGCGGCGGGATTTCACCATTAACCCCGCTGCTAAGCGTTCATTGGTTGTGAGAGGCGAGCCTGCTGCCTCTCAGCCAATGAGCGATTCCCACCATTGTAGTCAATGGTGTGAGCCGTTCATTAGCTGAGAGAGGCGGGGACTGACCACCGCATCCAGGTGACCTCTATCAGGCAGGTCCCTAACACTCCTATGGAACAAATACAGGGCTCTCTGGGCTGGTGTGGCTGGACTGTTTCATGGCATCATAATGTACACTTTTTCCCTTCTTTAGTTTGTTTTTTATATATGTAGCACTTCATACACTTTTAATTATAACCTCTTACTTATGTAAGACTTAACATAGGAGTTTCTTTATAATTCTTTAACCATCACTTGTAATCTTGCACTAGTGTGATGCCATGGGGCGGTTCTGCTGGGTTGTCCTGGGGGATCCCGTGCCCTGTATTTGTTCCATAGGAGTGTTAGGGACCTGCCTGATAGAGGTCACCTGGATGCGGTGGGCAGGCCCATGATTATGGCCATTATGCTAAGAACCTCTTTGATGCAATATAGCAGTATTATTACAAGGTTTAGCATGGTTAGAGTGTGTACTTGCATTTTTCTCTTTTTCTGCTTGTAGCACTACTAGTCTCAGCAGGTAGCACCTCAAATTGTGCTTAGGGTGTGCAATCTAGGGCCCCTCCCACTCTGCATTCTTTACTATGTGTATGTATATACGCTGGAAGGACGAGACTCCTTCTACCTTGATTAGCACCCCTCCCACCTGTTTCTGAGTGTTTTTAATTAGCAAGGAGTGCTTGCACTCCAAGACTGCACATTTAATAAGGCACAGTGAGGGTAAGACCTACTATACATATGCCGTGTGTTAGTTTTGGGACTAGTATTGGGGGTTTCTATTAGTATTTGGGGGGGCAGGCGGCGGCCAGGAGGCTTGCCTGCCTTTCCGGGGGTCGGGAGCAGCACCTGATATACGGGAGGCTCCCGACCAAATCGGGAGGCTAGGCAAGCCTGCAATACTCCCTGCCAGATAATGATCACATGTATGCATCACAGAAATGGTACACAATATGGTACTTGCTCAAATCAATTTAGAAGTGCAGCAGGTAAAAGATAAGCTCATAACAATGAATTTCCTCCAGCACACTGCTGTCAATCAGTAAAGATGCTGACATTCTGTTTGTAATAAAATGCAGAAGTTTTAATTACACATATTTGCAAATATACAATCTATTTATTGTATAAAGAACACCTAAGTTATTAAACCAAAATTTGTTTCAGAGCTTATTAAATAGGTATATAACCATCACCATAGAGAACTGTAAGTGCTGCTCCTGGTATCTCCAGCATTAAACTAGAAATGTCCCAATCTTATAGTTAGGCTGCGGGACGGGAGGGTTGGGGTTAGGCTGCAGGAGGGGTGGGTTAGGCTTAGGGGGAGGGTTAATGTAAGGGTTATAATACTTACAAAATTCTGTCGGGATGCCACTGTCCGTATTGTGACCGTCGACATCCTGACCGTTGGGATCCCGTACCCAACTCCTCTAAGATGCCTGCCTGGTGCGCAGGACCGTTAAAAACTGGACAGTGCCCGAGGAAAGGGGCATGGCCTAATTTGCGGGAGGCGTGGCCCGCCACTTAGAAATAAAAAGGAAAGAAAAAACCTAGTTCGAGCCCCTCAGCCCAGCGCAAATCTGGGGGGGGAGAGTCTCCCACTGCAGCCCAGCAGGTAGGAGGGAGGGGGGTGAGCGTCAAACCTGGGCCCCCAAAGGGCCCTTCCAAAAAGCCAGAGCCTGAGAAATTAGTACCCGCCACCGTCCCTCTCGGCGACCCTGCTGGTGGGGACAGGTCCAGATGCTGAGTTCATTTCAAGTACAGTCATCTGAGGCCTTCTTGGGACAACCTATCCCTGATATATCTCAAGGAGTTGGTATCCAAAATAATGCAAGTAAGCACAGTGAATCACACTGTACACACCAAACAGTGAGCCCTTTCTTTGCTATGTAAAATCCTCTTTAGAAACCTCACAAGCCTCATCAAAATTGTCCAATACACAGGGATATTAATCCCATTGCTCTCAACAGCACCCTACACCCAAAATGGCCCAAAGCAAAGGCAACTTCTACACTAATATACCTGTTACTTCCACTACCTGCTCTGCTAGGGCGATGTCTCTAGGTTATTGATGTTATACTGCACCCCATCATGCTGCAATTACTTATACCTCTTTTACACCCAATTGCCGGGTCTGATCAGGGAGTTGGAATACTGTTCCAATCTGGAACAGACCCGGCACAGAACCTTTTCAAACTGCGGCGCTGACCTAGGATATTCCCGAGTCGGCAACGTTCACACTGGAGCCAGGTCTGCAGTGTCCCGGCTCTTCCGGCATTGCAGTGAACGCTTGTAGATTATGTCATCTCCAAGCGCACTGAAGCCGGCCAATCGGGCGGCATGCAGCGCGATCTGGGTCATCATGCGCATCAACTCGGGAAGTTTATGTTGGTGCAAAAGGGGTATTAGAGAACTGGGGTGCAGTGACTGTGGGGGACATTGGTTGCTTAGAGGGTTGACATTAATCTGTGATAATTACATTAAATATACATCGTAATGTGCAGTATATATATATATATATATATATTTATTTATTTATTTTTTTCAAGAATTAACATAAATGTTGCATTACCCTCCGAAGAAGCTTAGAGCTTCTTTTACTGTGCAGAACATTTTTTAATGGGTTTTTCTTGTATCAATTCCTTTGGTAAATTAGGTGTTTCTTACCAGGTCTGACCTTGGAAACACAGCTGCCTATGGTTCCACAGCAATACAAAGATAAGGCCCAAGGCACTCAGTTTTCATTTAAGAAAGGTTGAGACTCCTTTTCAACCTAATTTGCTAAATAACTCGTGTAACTGTTCAGTTATCCGCATGCTCCTCTACGCTGGATATGAATGATCTGTCACAGCTAAATGCAATGCTTGTTCCCTGGATATATACTATTATTTAAATTTACCTGTAGCAAAAGAGAGATTATAGATAATTGAAAACAATGTAATGAAAGTGTGATGGCAATGAAACCCTGCTATAAATGGTATTGCTTTTTAATAGAACAAATTATGGAGATCTCCCAAAATGACCCATTTCACCTGGCACACTATAGTTTGCTGCTCTGCTCCTAATCTTCCTACTTTCTTTACAATTGCAGTTTTGTGGCAGAAACTATTACAGACGTTACCAAATGAACATAGGTTACTGCAGATATAGGCATCACGAATCACAGTTACGAAAATATGCTAATGCCTTCAAAAGGACAGCCGAGCATAGGGGTGCCCACTGCTGCCTTCTCATTTCCGTCCAATGCACACCCATGACACAGCACTTAAATGGTCAGACGCGTCTGCATTTTTATAATCACCCCGCCCGTTACCACCCCTAAACGCTGACTACCTGTCACTCACTTTGCGAGTGGTTCCTGTGTACGAGAGTAATCGCAATGCAATCACTGCGCATGCGCAGTGCGGCGTTCACACATGCACAATAGCACACAAACGCTCAATATCAGCATTGCGTCCTTCTCTGAATCAGGTCCCAAGTCCGATGGTGTCCTGTCAGGGAGTTGTAGTTTGGAAAAGCCCTTTAAACCTGCATTACCCAAATATAGGGCCTGATTCAGACCCGATCGCTAGCGCATAGCGCTCACAAGCGGGTCAATGGTCGGGCAGTGCGCACGCACGGTGTGCGCACTGCGCGTGCGCGAACCCCGGAGCGAGCGAGAACTTCACTCACTCGGGGGTTGATGTTGATCGACAGCTCGTCCAGTTTTTTAGGCTGCGCTTTGTAGGTGGCTGCACAAACAGAGGTGTTCTAGAAGGAACGCCTGCCATTTGTGGGCGGCCCTACTGACATCACACGTGATGTCAGTAGTGAACTTCCTGCTCTATTAGAGCACGAAGTTCACTGGGGCTTGCGGTGGACGAAACCCTACCACAAGGGTCTCGTCGCAAGCCCGATGGTAATCGCGACCATCGCCAGGACGCCCGCACAAGCTGTGGGTGGTCACCCACAGCTATGCGAGCGGCCTGGAGGCAGATTTTTTTTTAAAATAATCCTCCCTGAATCAGTCCCATAGATTGTTAGCTCAATGAGCTGGAACAATCTGTCTGCCTGGGGCATTCCTGGCACTTTCATTGTTTAAAGCTGCACTCTCATGTCACTAGGAATTCCCTTGTCTGTGTGTGTGTGCTTGCAAGAAATAATAAAAGCACTACTGATGTTAGGGTGAAATTGAAATACAAGAGGACAAGAGGCGCTGAGAGGGTACAAACATAAAACATATGTCTATGACACAAAACTGTAACTAGGTATTCCCATCTAGGAATATGCATATGCATGTACCTGGGAGAAGCCACAAGGGTGTCACAGATTAATAAACTAGAACTGGTAACCTCAGAATTAATAACCAGATGCTTATAGCATAAGAATAACCCAAAAAGGTTTAAAAATGAATAATTTATTTATATATGGCATTTTTATAATATAATGTTATGTCCTGGACAAACGTGTTAATATAACAAAAATAGTTTTCACTATAAATGACAGTCAGTATGCAACTAAGTATAAATGTATTAAAAAAAAATCAACGTTAAAAAAATAACATAGGCATAAAATCATGAGATCAGTAGATAAAAAAATAAAAAATAAAACACCAACGTAAAGTGGATAGAAGATTTTTTATATAAGACCTTGATGAATATCTTATAAGGATGAAATGATTGGAGATAACAATATTCTGTACACTGTCCAGCCCAATGTTGACTGAATAACATTTTGAGCCATTTATTTATTCCATGTGCTATCTTCCTGTAACTCCAGGAATTTTTTGATGTATTATTGTATTGATGCATTGCCCGAAGCTTGAATGCCTACCTGAGACCTATGTAAGGCATTGCACCCATTATTCTAAATATGATTTCTTATGTCATCATAAATATTTCTTATCAGAATACATTTGTCAATTGCCTTTGCGTCCTTGTTAGAACAGTTTGAAACATGTCTCAATTACAGGTAAATGCTGCAATACAGAGAGAATACTAATGCTTTGGGTTGACTGCAGAGGAAACGGCCCATTCCCCAATGCCACAGGGATTTGAGTAATGATTTCTGAAGCTGTTACCGAACTTTATAGCTGTAGTACTTCTTCTCTTGTAGAAAAAGACCTCAGTGAGAACACACATCATGGTGCTCATGTAAAGTTGGACACAAACACAATTTGCACTCCCCAACCCATAGACATTAAATAGCAAAATATTTAAAAAGTAGATCAGATAAAAGTAAAAAACAGAGAAAGAAAATTATTTGTGACATAACAGAAAGTTTTTCTGCAGCACTGTCTGTATTGTATTCCTTTACACCAGGGGTTCCCAACCACGGTCCTCAAGGCACACTAACAGTCCAGGTTTTAGGTATAGCCATACTAGAGCACAAGTGACTTAATTAGTACCTCAGATATTTTGATTTAACCATCTGTGCACAATCATGGATATCACTAAACCCAGGACTGTAAAGCTGGCCACACACTAGACCAACTTACATCCAACCAGCCAACTTGTTGATTGGTTGGAATGAAAATCTGGTAAGGAATGGGAGTAAATGATGATCAGCAATTTGCTCCTAAATGCCAGAAAACAGATGAAAATGGTCGTTCAGACAAGTTTGTTAAATGTTTGATCTAAACTATTTGTTCAAACAACAGTTTTGGTCCATTTTCCAGCATTTGGGAGCAAATTGCTGATTGTATTCCTTACCAGATTTTCATTCCAACCAATCAACTAGTTGGCTGGTTGGACAGATAATCTTTAGATGTGTGGCCAGCTTTAGTGTGCCTTGAGGACCGAGGTTGGGAATCACTGCTTTACACAGTTGTGCTGTTTAGCAGTATGTCAAATATTTAAAAGCTGGTTCTAATACTAGTCAGTGTAACAGCGACTCCAGTCTTGATGATGTTAAGTTACTCTTAATAATGCGGACGGTCAAGTTACTATTTGGCTAATAAAGTATTCACAACTCCCCTTAATGGACATACTGTTGCTGTGAATATGGAGAGGTTACCGTTGCCCCGGCACTCATGGCGAGTTAGTAAGTTAATTATCGGGGTCTGTTCGGATCCTGATAATTAACATAAGCAGGGCCGGCGCTTCCATTAGGCAGCTTTAGCAGCTGCCTAAGGTCGCCAACCACTAGAGGGCGCCTGTGAGTCCGCCTACAAGAAGCCTGAAGGGATGTCTCTGATGGAGACATCATTCACCTACATGCTGCCAGCTGCGGTTGCTAGCAAGTTCCTTCAATTCTTTCCCCTGCTCTCTGAGCTAGCCTTACGTGCTGTGCTGTCCAGACTGTCATTCTTCACACAGCCAGCCTGACAGGACAGCTCGTCCCTGCTGTTTCCTCCTCTCCCCTTCCCTCACTCGAATCCCAGGCCAGCCAGTCACAGAGTAGCTCCGTCCCCATGATGAGACGGTCTCTGAGACGAGGAGCTGAGATGGCTGGGAGCAGCAGCAGCTCCTGAAAGAGTGACAGTCAGGCTGGTAAGTGATGTGTGCTGACAGTCTATATCCTGTGTCAGAAGTAAACTGACCCCCAAAAGTGCAGCATCTGTAATTATTCAGTTTTGCAAACACATCTGTGCTCCCTCCCCCCTGCTGCTGGTGGCTGATAGAAATGAGTATGCAGGGCCGCAACTAGGGGGGAAGGGGGCTAAGGGGGCACGTGACCTGGGTGCCGGACTTGAGGGGTGCCAGGGAGAGGCTGCTGGGAGGCTAGGCTGCTGTTCTTCTGGGTTTGGAACCGCATCCCGGCCTTGAGAGGCACAGAGACCGTCAGTCTAATGTGGTACCGGTAGCAAGCTAATCAGTGCTCGTGGACCGGCAGCCAATCAGCAGAGGCTGTCGGTCCATGAGCTCCAATTGGTTTGTGAGCGGCGCCACATTACAATGACGGCAGTACTGACAGTTCCCCAGTGTGTGGTAGCCCCGTCCCGCGTCCCGAGCTCACCCACCGCACGGCCCTGGCAGGTAAGAGAAGGGAGATGGAGCCTTACTGTGGCTTAATGTAAAAGAGGCCTTACTGTGGCATAATGTGTAAGGGGCATTACTGCTGCATAATGTATATGGGGCATTACTGTGGCATAAATGTATAAGGGGCATTACTGTGGCTAAATGTATAAGGGGCATTACTGTGGCATAATGTATATGGGGTATTACTGTGGCTTAATGTATAAGGAGCATTACTGTGGCATAATGTGTTGTAAGGGGCATTACTGTGTTGCATAATGTGTTGTAAGGGACATTACTGAGTCATAATGTGTTATAAGGGACACTACTGTGTGGCATTATATGTTGTAAGAGGCATTACTGGGGCATAATGTGTTATAATGGGCATTTATGTGTGGCATAATGTGTTATAAGGGGCATTACTGTGTCACAAAACCACACACCCTTTTCGTAATCTATGTTGCATTTTTTGGGGGGGTATCAAATTATGGCCTTGCCCCGGGTAACAAATATCCTAGTTTCGGCTCTGGTGGACATCCCGCCGCCGGAATCCCGACAGCCGGGATGCCGATCGGAAGTATAGCGGGGCTTGTTATGCCTTAGCCACGTGGGGGGGTAGCTTTAGGCATCACGGGGAGGGGTTAGGGTTAGGCTATGGGAGGGGGAGGATAGGGTTAGGTACCCGCAGGGGTGGGTTAGGCACTAAGGGGTGAGCAGGGTCGGCTCCAGGGTTAGCTGCGCCCTGTTCAGGACCAGAACCTGTCGCCCTTTAGCCATCTTTAACGACCAAAGATGGGGGCGTGGCCTAATTACCACAGGTCACACCCCTTTATTACGTTATTTGGGAGCGTGCCTGTATGGCACTCCTCCCGTTAACGTCAGGCTGGGGACAAGCCCAGCACTACGTCAGTAGCTGGGCTGCCCCTAGCCCTCTTCCTGCAGTGAATGGATGACGCGCAGGTCGGGATTGTGCTCCAAGCACCTGCTCTGGCCAGGGCGCCACAGCAGCAGTCGTACAACAGCCGCCGGGCACTAGGTCTCGGCATGACCACCAACATGCGCGGCTCACCCACGACATCTCTCTCCATGCCGCAGTGAGGAGCAGGAAGAAGAGCATGCATGTTGAAGAGAAGGTAAGTTGGAGGGAGCTAGGGAAGGGTGATGGGGTGGTGATGGGGCTGGTGTGGAAGGGTGCTAGTGTGGCAGAGGGGTGGTGTGACAGGGGGCTGGGGTGGTGCGACAGGGGGCTGGTGTGTCAGAGGGGTGGTGTCACAGGGGGCTGGTGTGGCAGAGGGGTGGTGTGATGGGGCTGTGTGAAAGAGGGGTGGTATGACAGGGGGCTGGTGTAACAGGGCTGGTGTGATAGAGGAGTGGTATGACTAGGGGTTGGGGTGGCAGAGGGGTGGTGTGGCAGAGCGGTGGTGTGGCAGAGGGGTGGTGTGACAGGGGGCGGGGGTAGCAGAGGGGTATTGTGACAGGGGGCTGGTGTGATAGGGGGCTGATGTAGCAGAGGGGTGGTGTGACGGGGGCGGGTGTAACAGAGGGGTGGTGTGACAGGGGGCTTGTGTAACAGAGGGGTGGTGTGACAGTGGGCTGGTGTGACAGGGCTGGTGTGATAGAGGAGTGGTATGACTGGGGGTTGGGGTGGCAGAGGGGTGTTGTGACAGGGGGCTGGGGTGGCAGAGGGGTGGTGTGAAAGGGGGCTGGGGTAGCAGAGGGGTGTTGTGACAGGGGGCTGGTGTGATAGGGGGCTGATGTAGCAGAGGGGTGGTGTGACGGGGTTGGTGTAACGGGTGGTGTGACAGGGGGCTTGTGTGACGAGGCTGGTGTGGCAGAGGAGTGGTGTGACAGAGGGATGGTGTGGCAGAGGGGATGTTGTGACAGGGGCTAGTTTGACATGGGGCTGGTGTGACGGGGCTGGTGTGGCAGAGGGGTGGTGTGACAGGTGGCTGGTGTGACAGGGGGCTGGGGTGACAGGGGGCTTGTTGTAACAGACGGGTGGTGTGACAGGTGGCTGGTGTGACAGAGGGGGTGGTGTGACAGGGGGCTGGTGTGACAGAGGGGTGGTGTGACAGAGGGGTGGTGTGAAAGAGGGGTGGTGTGACAAAGGGGTGGTGTGACATGGGGCAGGTGTGACGGGGCTGGTGTGGCAGAGGGGTGGTGTGACAGGTGGCTGGTGTGACAGGGGGCTGGGGTGACAGGGGGCTTGTTGTAACAGACGGGTGGTGTGACAGGTGGCTGGTGTGACAGAGGGGGTGGTGTGACAGGGGGCTGGTGTGACAGAGGGGTGGTGTGACAGAGGGGTGGTGTGAAAGAGGGGTGGTGTGACAAAGGGGTGGTGTGACATGGGGCAGGTGTGACGGGGCTGGTGTGGCAGAGGGGTGGTGTGACAGGTGGCTGGTGTGACAGGGGGCTGGGGTGACAGGGGGCTTGTTGTAACAGACGGGTGGTGTGACAGGTGGCTGGTGTGACAGAGGGGTGGTGTGACAGAGGGCTGG
Organism: Taudactylus pleione; assembly: GCA_031769625.1. Lineage (NCBI taxonomy): Eukaryota > Metazoa > Chordata > Amphibia > Anura > Myobatrachidae > Taudactylus > Taudactylus pleione. The sequence continues at coordinate 3,251,572 of JAUIMM010000521.1, forward strand.
TGTGACAGAGGGGTGGTGTGACAGAGGGGTGGTGTGACAGGTGGCTGGTGTGACAGAGGGGTGGTGTGACAGGTGGCTGGTGTGACAGAGGAGTGGTGTGACAAGGGGCTGGTGTGACAGAGGAGGTGGTGTGACAGGTGGCTGGTGTGACAGGGGTGGTGGTGTGACAGGTGGCTGGTGTGACAGGTGGCTGGTGTGACAGAGGGGGTTGTGTGACAGAGGGGGGTGGTGTGACAGGTGGCTGGTGTGACAGGCGGCTGGTGTGACAGAGGGGTGGTGTGAAAGAGGGGGTGGTGTGACAGGTGGCTGGTGTGACAGGTGGCTGGTGTGACAGAGGGGGTGGTGTGACAGGTGGCTGGTGTGACAGAGGAGTTGTGTGACAGAGAGGGGTGGTGTGACAGGTGGCTGGTGTGACAGAGGGGTGGTGTGACAGAGGGGGTGGTGTGACAGGGGGCTGGTGTGACAGAGGGGGTGGTGTGACAGGTGGCTGGTGTGACAGAGGAGTTGTGTGACAGAGGGGGTGGTGTGACAGGTGGCTGGTGTGACAGAGGGGTGGTGTGACAGAGGGGGTGGTGTGACAGGTGGCTGGTGTGACAGAGGGGTGGTGTGACAGGTGGCTGGTGTGATAGAGAAGTGGTGTGACAGGGGGCTGGTGTGACAGAGGGGGTGGTGTGACAGAGGGGTGGTGTGACAGAGGGGTGGTGTGACAGGTGGCTGGTGTGAAAGAGGGGGTGGTGTGACAGGTGGCTGGTGTGACAGGTGGCTGGTGTGACAGAGGAGTGGTGTGACAGGGGGCTGGTGTGACAGAGGGGGTGGTGTGACAGGTGGCTGGTGTGACAGAGGAGTGGTGTGACAGAGGGGGTGGTGTGACAGGTGGCTGGTGTGACAGAGGGGTGGTGTGACACAGGGGGTGGTGTGACAGGTGGCTGGTGTGACAGAGGGGTGGTGTGACAGGTGGCTGGTGTGGTAGAGAAGTGGTGTGACAGGGGGCTGGTGTGACAGAGGGGTGGAGTGACAGGTGGCTGGTGTGACAGAGGGGGTGGTGTGACAGAGGGGTGGTGTTACAGAGGGGGTGGTGTGACAGGTGGCTGGTGTGACAGAGGGGTGGTGTGACAGAGGGGTGGTGTGACAGGTGGCTGGTGTGACAGAGGGGGTGGTGTGACAGGTGGCTGGTGTGACAGAGGAGGTGGTGTGACAGAGGAGTGGTGTGACAGAGGAGGTGGTGTGACAGAGGAGTGGTGTGACAGGGGGCTGGTGTGACAGAGGGGGTGGTGTGACAGGTGGCTGGTGTGACAGAGGGGGTGGTGTGACAGGTGGCTGGTGTGACAGAGGAGTGGTGTGACAGGGCTGGTGTGACAGAGGGGGTGGTGTGACAGGTGGCTGGTGTGACAGGCGGCTGGTGTAACAGAGGGGTGATGTGACAGAGGGGTGGTGTGACAGGTGGCTGGTGTGACAAAGGGGTGGTGTGACATGGGGCAGGTGTGACGGGGCTGGTGTGGCAGAGGGGTGGTGTGACAGGTGGCTGGTGTGACAGGGGGCTGGGGTGACAGGGGGCTTGTTGTAACAGACGGGTGGTGTGACAGGTGGCTGGTGTGACAGAGGGGTGGTGTGACAGGGGGCTGGTGTGACAGAGGGGTGGTGTGACAGAGGGGTGGTGTGACAGGTGGCTGGTGTGACAGAGGGGGGGTGTGACAGAGGAGTGGTGTGACAGGGGGCTGGTGTGACAGAGGGGGTGGTGTGACAGGTGGCTGGTGTGACAGGGGGGGGGGTGTGACAGGTGGCTGGTGTGACAGGTGGCTGGTGTGACAGAGGGGGTTGTGTGACAGAGGGGGTGGTGTGACAGGTGGCTGGTGTGACAGGCGGCTGGTGTGACAGAGGGGTGGTGTGAAAGAGGGGGTGGTGTGACAGGTGGCTGGTGTGACAGGTGGCTGTTGTGACAGAGGAGTGGTGTGACAGGGGGCTGGTGTGACAGAGGGGGAGGTGTGACGGGTGGCTGGTGTGACAGAGGAGTGGTGTGACAGAGGGGGTGGTGTGACAGGTGGCTGGTGTGACAGAGGGGTTGTGTGACAGAGGGGGTGGTGTGACAGGTGGCTGGTGTGACAGGCGGCTGGTGTGACAGAGGGGTGGTGTGAAAGAGGGGGTGGTGTGACAGGTGGCTGGTGTGACAGGTGGCTGGTGTGACAGAGGAGTGGTGTGAAAGGGGGCTGGTGTGACAGAGGGGGTGGTGTGACAGGTGGCTGGTGTGACAGAGGAGTGGTGTGACAGAGGGGGTGGTGTGACAGGTGGCTGGTGTGACAGAGGGGTGGTGTGACAGGTGGCTGGTGTGATAGAGAAGTGGTGTGACAGGGGGCTAGTGTGACAGAGGGGGTGGTGTGACAGAGGGGTGGTGTGACAGGTGGCTGGTGTGACAGAGGGGGTGGTGTGACAGAGGGGTGGTGTGACAGAGGGGGTGGTGTGACAGGTGGCTGGTGTGACAGAGGCGTGGTGTGACAGAGGGGTGGTGTGACAGGTGGCTGGTGTGATAGAGGGGTGGTGTGACAGAGGGGGTGGTGTGACAGGTGGCTGGTGTGACAGAGGGGGTGGTGTGACAGAGGAGTGGTGTGACAGAGGGGGTGGTGTGACAGGTGGCTGGTGTGACAGAGGGGGTGGTGTGACAGGTGGCTGGTGTGACAGAGGAGTGGTGTGACAGGGGGCTGGTGTGACAGAGGGGGTGGTGTGACAGGTAGCTGGTGTGACAGAGGGGGTGGTGTGACAGGTGGCTGGTGTGACAGGCGGCTGGTGTAACAGAGGGGTGGTGTGACAGAGGGGGTGGTGTGACAGGTGGCTGGTGTGACAGGGGGCTGGTGTGACAGAGGGGGTGGTGTGACAGGTGGCTCGTGTGACAGAGGAGTGGTGTGACAGGTGGCTGGTGTGACAGAGGGGTGGTGTGACAGGTGGCTGGTGTGACAAAGGGGTGGTGTGACATGGGGCAGGTGTGACGGGGCTGGTGTGGCAGAGGGGTGGTGTGACAGGTGGTTGGTGTGACGGGGCTGGGTTGACAGTGGGCTTGTTGTAACAGACGGGTGGTGTGACAGGTGGCTGGTGTGACAGGTGGCTGGTGTGACAGAGGGGTGGTGTGACAGAGGGGTGGTGTGACAGGTGGCTGGTGTGACAGAGGGGTGGTGTGACAGGTGGCTGGTGTGACAGAGGAGTGGTGTGACAGGGGGCTGGTGTGACAGAGGGGGTGGTATGACAGGTGGCTGGTGTGACAGGGGGGGTGGTGTGACAGGTGGCTGGTGTGACAGGTGGCTGATGTGACAGAGGGGGTTGTGTGACAGAGGGGGTGGTGTGACAGGTGGCTGGTGTGACAGGCGGCTGGTGTGACAGAGGGGTGGTGTGAAAGAGGGGGTGGTGTGACAGGTGGCTGGTGTGACAGGTGGCTGGTGTGACAGAGGAGTGGTGTGACAGGGGGCTGGTGTGACAGAGGGGGTGGTGTGACAGGTGGCTGGTGTGACAGAGGAGTGGTGTGACAGGTGGCTGGTGTGACAGAGGGGTGGTGTGACAGAGGGGGTGGTGTGACAGGTGGCTGGTGTGACAGAGGGGTGGTGTGACAGATGGCTGGTGTGATAGAGAAGTGGTGTGACAGGGGGCTGGTGTGACAGAGGGGGTGGTGTGACAGAGGGGTGGTGTGACAGGTGGATGGTGTGACAGAGGGGGTGGTGTGACAGAGGGGTGGTGTGACAGAGGGGGTGGTGTGACAGGTGGCTGGTGTGACAGAGGGGTGGTGTGACAAAGGGGTGGTGTGACAGGTGGCTGGTGTGACAGAGGGGTGGTGTGACAGAGGGCGTGGTGTGACAGGTGGCTGGTGTGACAGAGGGGGTGGTGTGACAGAGGAGTGGTGTGACAGGGGGCTGGTGTGACAGAGGGGGTGGTGTGACAGGTGGCTGGTGTGACAGAGGAGTGGTGTGACAGGGGACTGGTGTGACAGAGGGGGTGGTGTGACAGGTGGCTGGTGTGACAGAGGGGGGGTGTGACAGAGGAGTGGTGTGACAAGTGGCTGGTGTGACAGAGGGGGTGGTGTGACAGCTGGCTGGTGTGACAGAGGGGGTGGTGTGACAGAGGGGTGGTGTGACAGAGGGGTGGTGTGACAGGTGGCTGGTGTGAAAGAGGGGGTAGTGTGACAGGTGGCTGGTGTGACAGGTGGCTGGTGTGACAGAGGAGTGGTGTGACAGGGGGCTGGTGTGACAGAGGGGGTGGTGTGACAGGTGGCTGGTGTGACAGAGGAGTGGTGTGAAAGGGGGCTGGTGTGACAGAGGGGGTGGTGTGACAGGTGGCTGGTGTGACAGAGGGGTGGTGTGACAGAGGGGGTGGTGTGACAGGTGGCTGGTGTGACAGAGGGGTGGTGTGACAGGTGGCTGATGTGATAGAGAAGTGGTGTGACAAGGGGCTGGTGTGACAGAGGGGTGGTGTGACAGGTGGCTGGTGTGACAGAGGGGGTGGTGTGACAGAGGGGTGTGGTTACAGAGGGGGTGGTGTGACAGGTGGCTGGTGTGACAGAGGGGTGGTGTGACAGAGGGGTGGTGTGACAGAGGGGTGGTGTGACAGAGGGGGTGGTGTGACAGGTGGCTGGTGTGACAGAGGAGGTGGTGTGACAGAGGAGTGGTGTGACAGGGGGCTGGTGTGACAGAGGGGGTGGTGTGACAGGTGGCTGGTGTGACAGAGGGGGTGGTGTGACAGGTGGCTGGTGTGACAGAGGAGTGGTGTGACAGGGGGCTGGTGTGACAGAGGGGGTGGTGTGACAGGTAGCTGGTGTGACAGAGGGGGTGGTGTGACAGGTGGCTGGTGTGACAGGCGGCTGGTGTAACAGAGGGGTGATGTGACAGAGGGGTGGTGTGACAGGTGGCTGGTGTGACAAAGGGGTGGTGTGACATGGGGCAGGTGTGACGGGGCTGGTGTGGCAGAGGGGTGGTGTGACAGGTGGCTGGTGTGACAGGGGGCTGGGGTGACAGGGGGCTTGTTGTAACAGACGGGTGGTGTGACAGGTGGCTGGTGTGACAGAGGGGTGGTGTGACAGGGGGCTGGTGTGACAGAGGGGTGGTGTGACAGAGGAGTGGTGTGACAGAGGAGTGGTGTGACAGGGGGCTGGTGTGACAGAGGGGGTGGTGTGACAGGTGGCTGGTGTGACAGGGGGGGTGGTGTGACAGGTGGCTGGTGTGACAGGTGGCTGGTGTGACAGAGGGGGTTGTGTGACAGAGGGGGTGGTGTGACAGGTGGCTGGTGTGACAGGCGGCTGGTGTGACAGAGGGGTGGTGTGAAAGAGGGGGTGGTGTGACAGGTGGCTGGTGTGACAGGTGGCTGGTGTGACAGAGGAGTGGTGTGACAGGGGGCTGGTGTGACAGAGGGGGAGGTGTGACGGGAGGCTGGTGTGACAGAGGAGTGGTGTGACAGAGGGGGTGGTGTGACAGGTGGCTGGTGTGACAGAGGGGTTGTGTAACAGAGGGGGTGGTGTGACAGGTGGCTGGTGTGACAGGCAGCTGGTGTGACAGAGGGGTGGTGTGAAAGAGGGGGTGGTGTGACAGGTGGCTGGTGTGACAGGTGGCTGGTGTGACAGAGGAGTGGTGTGAAAGGGGGCTGGTGTGACAGAGGGGGTGGTGTGACAGGTGGCTGGTGTGACAGAGGAGTGGTGTGACAGAGGGGGTGGTGTGACAGGTGGCTGGTGTGACAGAGGGGTGGTGTGACAGGTGGCTGGTGTGATAGAGAAGTGGTGTGACAGGGGGCTAGTGTGACAGAGGGGGTGGTGTGACAGAGGGGTGGTGTGACAGGTGGCTGGTGTGACAGAGGGGGTGGTGTGACAGAGGGGTGGTGTGACAGAGGGGGTGGTGTGACAGGTGGCTGGTGTGACAGAGGCGTGGTGTGACAGAGGGGTGGTGTGACAGGTGGCTGGTGTGATAGAGGGGTGGTGTGACAGAGGGGGTGGTGTGACAGGTGGCTGGTGTGACAGAGGGGGTGGTGTGACAGAGGAGTGGTGTGACAGGGGGCTGGTGTGATAGAGGGGGTGGTGTGACAGGTGGCTGGTGTGACAGAGGGAGTGGTGTGACAGGTGGCTGGTGTTACAGAGGAGTGGTGTGACAGGGGGCTGGTGTGACAGAGGGGGTGGTGTGACAGAGGAGTGGTGTGACAGGGGACTGGTGTGACAGAGGGGGTGGTGTGACAGGTGGCTGGTGTGACAGAGGGGGGGTGTGACAGAGGAGTGGTGTGACAAGTGGCTGGTGTGACAGAGGGGGTGGTGTGACAGCTGGCTGGTGTGACAGAGGGGGTGGTGTGACAGAGGGGTGGTGTGACAGAGGGGTGGTGTGACAGGTGGCTGGTGTGAAAGAGGGGGTAGTGTGACAGGTGGCTGGTGTGACAGGTGGCTGGTGTGACAGAGGAGTGGTGTGACAGGGGGCTGGTGTGACAGAGGGGGTGGTGTGACAGGTGGCTGGTGTGACAGAGGAGTGGTGTGAAAGGGGGCTGGTGTGACAGAGGGGGTGGTGTGACAGGTGGCTGGTGTGACAGAGGGGTGGTGTGACAGAGGGGGTGGTGTGACAGGTGGCTGGTGTGACAGAGGGGTGGTGTGACAGGTGGCTGATGTGATAGAGAAGTGGTGTGACAAGGGGCTGGTGTGACAGAGGGGTGGTGTGACAGGTGGCTGGTGTGACAGAGGGGGTGGTGTGACAGAGGGGTGTGGTTACAGAGGGGGTGGTGTGACAGGTGGCTGGTGTGACAGAGGGGTGGTGTGACAGAGGGGTGGTGTGACAGAGGGGTGGTGTGACAGAGGGGGTGGTGTGACAGGTGGCTGGTGTGACAGAGGAGGTGGTGTGACAGAGGAGTGGTGTGACAGGGGGCTGGTGTGACAGAGGGGGTGGTGTGACAGGTGGCTGGTGTGACAGAGGGGGTGGTGTGACAGGTGGCTGGTGTGACAGAGGAGTGGTGTGACAGGGGGCTGGTGTGACAGAGGGGGTGGTGTGACAGGTAGCTGGTGTGACAGAGGGGGTGGTGTGACAGGTGGCTGGTGTGACAGGCGGCTGGTGTAACAGAGGGGTGATGTGACAGAGGGGTGGTGTGACAGGTGGCTGGTGTGACAAAGGGGTGGTGTGACATGGGGCAGGTGTGACGGGGCTGGTGTGGCAGAGGGGTGGTGTGACAGGTGGCTGGTGTGACAGGGGGCTGGGGTGACAGGGGGCTTGTTGTAACAGACGGGTGGTGTGACAGGTGGCTGGTGTGACAGAGGGGTGGTGTGACAGGGGGCTGGTGTGACAGAGGGGTGGTGTGACAGAGGAGTGGTGTGACAGAGGAGTGGTGTGACAGGGGGCTGGTGTGACAGAGGGGGTGGTGTGACAGGTGGCTGGTGTGACAGGGGGGGTGGTGTGACAGGTGGCTGGTGTGACAGGTGGCTGGTGTGACAGAGGGGGTTGTGTGACAGAGGGGGTGGTGTGACAGGTGGCTGGTGTGACAGGCGGCTGGTGTGACAGAGGGGTGGTGTGAAAGAGGGGGTGGTGTGACAGGTGGCTGGTGTGACAGGTGGCTGGTGTGACAGAGGAGTGGTGTGACAGGGGGCTGGTGTGACAGAGGGGGAGGTGTGACGGGAGGCTGGTGTGACAGAGGAGTGGTGTGACAGAGGGGGTGGTGTGACAGGTGGCTGGTGTGACAGAGGGGTTGTGTAACAGAGGGGGTGGTGTGACAGGTGGCTGGTGTGACAGGCAGCTGGTGTGACAGAGGGGTGGTGTGAAAGAGGGGGTGGTGTGACAGGTGGCTGGTGTGACAGGTGGCTGGTGTGACAGAGGAGTGGTGTGAAAGGGGGCTGGTGTGACAGAGGGGGTGGTGTGACAGGTGGCTGGTGTGACAGAGGAGTGGTGTGACAGAGGGGGTGGTGTGACAGGTGGCTGGTGTGACAGAGGGGTGGTGTGACAGGTGGCTGGTGTGATAGAGAAGTGGTGTGACAGGGGGCTAGTGTGACAGAGGGGGTGGTGTGACAGAGGGGTGGTGTGGCAGGTGGCTGGTGTGACAGAGGGGGTGGTGTGACAGAGGGGTGGTGTGACAGAGGGGGTGGTGTGACAGGTGGCTGGTGTGACAGAGGCGTGGTGTGACAGAGGGGTGGTGTGACAGGTGGCTGGTGTGATAGAGGGGTGGTGTGACAGAGGGGGTGGTGTGACAGGTGGCTGGTGTGACAGAGGGGGTGGTGTGACAGAGGAGTGGTGTGACAGGGGGCTGGTGTGATAGAGGGGGTGGTGTGACAGGTGGCTGGTGTGACAGAGGGAGTGGTGTGACAGGTGGCTGGTGTTACAGAGGAGTGGTGTGACAGGGGGCTGGTGTGACAGAGGGGGGTGGTGTGACAGGTAGCTGGTGTGACAGAGGGGGTGGTGTGACAGGTGGCTGGTGTGACAGGCGGCTGGTGTAACAGAGGGGTGGTGTGACAGGTGGCTGGTGTGACAGGGGGCTGGTGTGACAGAGGGGGTGGTGTGACAGGTGGCTGGTGTGACAGAGGAGTGGTGTGACAGGTGGCTGGTGTGACAGAGGGGGTGGTGTGACAGGTGGCTGGTGTGACAGAGGGGGTGGTGTGACAGGGGGCTGGTGTGACAGAGGGGGTGGTGTGACAGGTGGCTGGTGTGACAGAGGGGGTGGTGTGACAGGGGGCTGGTGTGACAGGGGGGTGGTGAGACAGAGGGGTGGTGTGACAGAGGGGGTGGTGTGACAGGGGGCTGGTGTGACAGAGGGGTGGTGTGACAGAGGGGTGGTGTGACGGGGGCTGGTGTGACAGGGGGCTGGGGTGACGGGGGTGGTGTGACAGGGGGCTGGTGTGACAGGGGGCTGGTGTGACAGGGGGGTGGTGAGACAGAGGGGTGGTGTGACAGAGGGGTGGTGTGACAGGTGGCTGGTGTGACAGGGGGCTGGGGTGACAGAGGGGGTGGTGTGACAGGTGGCTGGTGTGACAGAGGAGTGGTGTGACAGGTGGCTGGTGTGACAGAGGGGGTGGTGTGACAGGTGGCTGGTGTGACAGAGGGGGTGGTGTGACAGGGGGCTGGTGTGACAGAGGGGGTGGTGTGACAGGTGGCTGGTGTGACAGAGGGGGTGGTGTGACAGGGGGCTGGTGTGACAGGGGGGTGGTGAGACAGAGGGGTGGTGTGACAGAGGGGGTGGTGTGACAGGGGGCTGGTGTGACAGAGGGGTGGTGTGACAGAGGGGTGGTGTGACGGGGGCTGGTGTGACAGGGGGCTGGGGTGACGGGGCTGGTGTGACAGAGGGGGTGGTGTGACAGGGGGCTGGTGTAACAGGGGGGTGGTGAGACAGAGGGGTGGTGTGACAGAGGGGTGGTGTGACAGGTGGCTGGTGTGACAGGGGGCTGGGGTGACAGGGGGCTTGTTGTAACAGACGGGTGGTGTGACAGGTGACTGGTGTGACAGAGGGGGTGGTGTGACAGGGGGCTGGTGTGACAGAGGGGTGGTGTGACAGAGGGGTGGTGTGGCAGGTGGCTGGTGTGACAAAGGGGTGGTGTGACATGGGGCAGGTGTGACGGGGCTGGTGTGGCAGAGGGGTGGTGTGACAGGTGGCTGGTGTGACAGGGGGCTGGGTTGACAGGGGGCTTGTTGTAACAGACGGGTGGTGTGACAGGTGGCTGGTGTGACAGAGGGGTGGTGTGACAGGGGGCTGGTGTGACAGAGGGGTGGTGTGACAGAGGGGTGGTGTGACAGGTGGCTGCTGTGACAGGTGGCTGGTGTGACAGAGGAGTGGTGTGACAGGGGGCTGGTGTGACAGAGGGTGTGGTGTGACAGGTGGCTGGTGTGACAGGGGGGGGTGGTGTGACAGGTGGCTGGTGTGACAGGTGGCTGATGTGACAGAGGGGGTTGTGTGACAGAGGGGGTGGTGTGACAGGTGGCTGGTGTGACAGGCGGCTGGTGTGACAGAGGGGTGGTGTGAAAAGGGGTGGTGTGACAGGTGGCTGGTGTGACAAAGGAGTGGTGTGACAGGGGGCTGGTGTGACAGAGGGGGTGGTGTGACAGGGGGCTGGTGTGACAGAGGAGTGGTGTGACAGGTGGCTGGTGTGACAGAGGGGGTGGTGTGACAGGTGGCTGGTGTGACAGAGGGGTGGTGTGACAGGTGACTGGTGTGATAGAGAAGTGGTGTGACAGGGGGCTGGTGTGACAGAGGGGGTGGTGTGACAGAGGGGTGGTGTGACAGGTGGCTGGTGTGACAGAGGAGGTGGTGTGACAGAGGGGTGGTGTGACAGAGGGGGTGGTGTGACAGGTGACTGGTGTGACAGAGGGGGTGGTGTGACAGAGGGGTGGTGTGACAGGTGGCTGGTGTGACAGAGGGGTGGTGTGACAGAGGGGGTGGTGTGACAGGTGGCTGGTGTGACAGAGAGGGTGGTGTGACAGAGGAGTGGTGTGACAGGGGGCTGGTGTGACAGAGGGGGTGGTGTGACAGGTGGCTGGTGTGACAGAGGGGGTGGTGTGACAGGTGGCTGGTGTGACAGAGGAGTGGTGTGACAGAGGGGGTGGTGTGACAGGTAGCTGGTGTGACAGAGGGGGTGGTGTGACAGGTGGCTGGTGTGACAGGCGGCTGGTGTAACAGAGGGGTGATGTGACAGAGGGGGGTGGTGTGACAGGTGGCTGGTGCGACAGGGGGCTGGTGTGACAGAGGGGGGGTGTGACAGGTGGCTGGTGTGACAGAGGAGTGGTGTGACAAGTGGCTGGTGTGACAGAGGGGGTGGTGTGACAGGTGGCTGGTGTGACAGAGGGGGTGGTGTGACAGGGGGCTGGTGTGACAGAGGGGGTGGTGTGACAGGTGGCTGGTGTGACAGAGGGGGTGGTGTGACAGGGGGCTGGTGTGATAGGGAGCTGGTGTGAAAGGGGGGTGGTGTGACAGAGGGTTGGTGTGACAGAGCGGGTGGTGTGACAGGGGGCTGGTGTGACAGAGGGGTGGTGTGACAGAGGGGTGGTGTGACAGGGGGGCTGGTGTGACAGGGGGCTGGGGTGACAGGGGGCTTGTTGTAACAGACGGGTTGTGTGACAGGTGGCTGGTGTGACAGGTGGCTGGTGTGACAGAGGGGTGGTGTGACAGGGGGCTGGTGTGACAGAGGGGTGGTGTGACAGAGGGGTGGTGTGACAGGTGGCTGGTGTGACAAAGGGGTGCTGTGACATGGGGCTGGTGTGACGGGGCTGGTGTGGCAGAGGGGTGGTGTGACAGGTGGCTGGTGTGACAGGGGGCTTGTTGTAACAGACGGGTGGTGTGACAGGTGGCTGGTGTGACAGGGGTAGTGTGACAGCGGGCTGGTGTGACAGAGGGGTGGTGTGACAGAGGGGTGGTGTGACAGGTGGCTGGTGTGAAAGAGGGGGTGGTGTGACAGGTGGCTGGTGTGACAGGTGGCTGGTGTGACAGGTGGCTGGTGTGACAGAGGAGTGGTGTGACAGAGGGGGTGGTGTGACAGGTGGCTGGTGTGACAGAGGGGGTGGTGTGACAGGTGGCTGGTGTGAAAGAGGGGGTGGTGTGACAGGTGGCTGGTTTTACAGGTGGCTGGTGAGACAGAGGAGTGGTGTGACAGAGGGGGTGGTGTGACAGGTGGCTGGTGTGACAGAGGGGTGGTGTGACAGAGGGGTGGTGTGACAGAGGGGGTGGTGTGACAGGTGGCTGGTGTGACAGAGGGGTGGTGTGACAGGTGGCTGGTGTGATAGAGAAGTGGTGTGACAGGGGGCTGGTGTGACAGAGGGGTGGTGTGACAGGTGGCTGGTGTGACAGAGGGGGTGGTGTGACAGAGGGGTTGTGTGACAGAGGGGGTGGTGTCACAGGTGGCTGGTGTGACAGAGGGGGTGGTGTGACAGAGGAGTGGTGTGACAGGGGGCTAGTGTGACAGAGGGGGTGGTGTGACAGTTGGCTGGTGTGACAGAGCGGGTGGTGTGACAGGTGGCTGGTGTGACAGAGGAGTGGTGTGACAGGTGGCTGGTGTGACAGAGGGGGTGGTGTGACAGGTGGCTGGTGTGACAGAGGGGGTGGTGTGACAGGGGGCTGGTGTGACAGGTGGCTGGTGTGACAGAGGGGGTGGTGTGACAGGGGGCTGGTGTGACAGGGGGGTGGTGAGACAGAGGGGTGGTGTGACAGAGGGGTGGTGTGACAGGTGGCTGGTGTGACAGGGGGCTGGGGTGACAGGGGGCTGGTGTGACAGAGGGGTGGTGTGACAGAGGGGTGGTTAGACAGGTGGCTGGTGTGACAAAGGGGTGGTGTGACATGGGGCAGGTGTGACGGGGCTGGTGTGGCAGAGGGGTGGTGTGACAGGTGGCTGGTGTGACAGGGGGCTGGGTTGACAGGGGGCTTGTTGTAACAGACGGGTGGTGTGACAGGTGGCTGGTGTGACAGAGGGGTGGTGTGACAGGGGGCTGGTGTGACAGAGGGGTGGTGTGACAGAGGGGTTTTGTGAGAGGTGGCTGGTGTGACAGAGGAGTGGTGTGACAGGGGGCTGGTGTGACAGAGGGTGTGGTGTGACAGGTGGCTGGTGTGACAGGGGGGGTGGTGTGACAGGTGGCTGGTGTGACAGGTGGCTGATGTGACAGAGGGGGTTGTGTGACAGAGGGGGTGGTGTGACAGGTGGCTGGTGTGACAGGCGGCTGGTGTGACAGAGGGGTGGTGTGAAAGAGGGGGTGGTGTGACAGGTGGCTGGTGTGACAGAGGAGTGGTGTGACAGGGGGCTGGTGTGACAGAGGGGGTGGTGTGACAGGTGGCTGGTGTGACAGAGGAGTGGTGTGACAGGTGGCTGGTGTGACAGAGGGGTGGTGTGACAGAGGGGGTGGTGTGACAGGTGGCTGGTGTTACAGAGGGGTGGTGTGACAGGTGGCTGGTGTGATAGAGAAGTGGTGTGACAGGGGGCTGGTGTGACAGAGGGGGTGGTGTGACAGAGGGGGTGGTGTGACAGAGGGGTGGTGTGACAGAGGGGGTGGTGTGACAGAGGGGTGGTGTGACAGAGGGGGTGGTGTGACAGGTGGCTGCTGTGACAGAGGGGTGGTGTGACAGAGGGGGTGGTGTGACAGGTGGCTGGTGCGACAGGGGGCTGGTGTGACAGAGGGGGGGTGTGACAGGTGGCTGGTGTGACAGAGGAGTGGTGTGACAAGTGGCTGCTGTGACAGAGGGGGTGGTGTGACGACAGGGGGCTGGTGTGATAGGGAGCTGGTGTGAAAGGGGGGTGGTGTGACAGAGGGGTGGTGTGACAGAGGGGGTGGTGTGACAGGGGGCTGGTGTGACAGAGGGGTGGTGTGACAGGGGGGCTGGTGTGACAGGGGGCTGGGGTGACAGGGGGCTTGTTGTAACAGACGGGTGGTGTGACAGGTGGCTGGTGTGACAGGTGGCTGGTGTGACAGAGGGGTGGTGTGACAGGGGGCTGGTGTGACAGAGGGGTGGTGTGACAGAGGGGTGGTGTGACAGGTGGCTGGTGTGACAAAGGGGTGCTGTGACATGGGGCTGGTGTGACGGGGCTGGTGTGGCAGAGGGGTGGTGTGACAGGTGGCTGGTGTGACAGGGGGCTTGTTGAAACAGACGGGTGGTGTGACAGGTGGCTGGTGTGACAGAGGGGTGGTGTGACAGCAGGCTGGTGTGACAGAGGGGTGGTGTGACAGAGGGGTGGTGTGACAGGTGGCTGGTGTGAAAGAGGGGGTGGTGTGACAGGTGGCTGGTGTGACAGGTGGCTGGTGTGACAGGTGGCTGGTGTGACAGAGGAGTGGTGTGACAGAGGGGGTGGTGTGACAGGTGGCTGGTGTGACAGAGGAGTGGTGTGACAGAGGGGGTGGTGTGACAGGTGGCTGGTGTGAAAGAGGGGGTGGTGTGACAGGTGGCTGGTGTGACAGGTGGCTGGTGTGACAGAGGAGTGGTGTGACAGAGGGGGTGGTGTGACAGGTGGCTGGTGTGACAGAGGGGTGGTGTGACAGAGGGGTGGTGTGACAGAGGGGGTGGTGTGACAGGTGGCTGGTGTGACAGAGGGGTGGTGTGACAGGTGGCTGGTGTGATAGAGAAGTGGTGTGACAGGGGGCTGGTGTGACAGAGGGGGTGGTGTGACAGAGGGGTGGTGTGACAGGTGGCTGGTGTGACAGAGGGGGTGGTGTGACAGAGGGGTTGTGTGACAGAGGGGGTGGTGTGACAGGTGGCTGGTGTGACAGAGGGGGTGGTGTGACAGAGGAGTGGTGTGACAGGGGGCTAGTGTGACAGAGGGGGTGGTGTGACAGTTGGCTGGTGTGACAGAGCGGGTGGTGTGACAGGTGGCTGGTGTGACAGAGGAGTGGTGTGACAGGGGGCTGGTGTGACAGAGGGGGTGGTGTGACAGGTAGCTGGTGTGACAGAGGGTGTGGTGTGACAGGTGGCTGGTGTGACAGGCGGCTGGTGTAACAGAGGGGTGGTGTGACAGAGGGGGTGGTGTGACAGGTGGCTGGTGTGACAGGGGGCTGGTGTGACAGAGGGGGTGGTGTGACAGGTGGCTGGTGTGACAGAGGAGTGGTGTGACAGGTGGCTGGTGTGACAGAGGGGGTGGTGTGACAGGTGGCTGGTGTGACAGAGGGGGTGGTGTGACAGGGGGCTGGTGTGACAGAGGGGGTGGTGTGACAGGTGGCTGGTGTGACAGAGGAGGTGGTGTGACAGGGGGCTGGTGTGACAGGAGGCTGGTGTGACGGGGGTGGTGTGACAGAGGGGTGGTGTGACAGAGGGGGTGGTGTGACAGGGGGCTGGTGTGACAGAGGGGTGGTGTGACAGAGGGGTGGTGTGACAGGGGGGCTGGTGTGACAGGGGGCTGGGGTGACGGGGCTGGTGTGGCAGAGGGGTGGTGTGACAGGTGGCTGGTGTGACAGGGGGCTGGGGTGACAGGGGGCTTGTTGTAACAGACGGGTGGTGTGACAGGTGGCTGGTGTGACAGAGGGGGTGGTGTGACAGGGGGCTGGTGTGACAGACGGGTGATGTGACAGGGGGCTGGTGTGACAGAGGGGTGGTGTGACAGAGGGGTGGTGTGACAGGTGGCTGGTGTGACAGAGGGGTGGTGTGACAGGGGGCTGGTGTGACAGAGGGGTGGTGTGACAGAGGGGTGGTGTGACAGGTGGCTGGTGTGACAAAGGGGTGGTGTGACATGGGGCAGGTGTGACGGGGCTGGTGTGGCAGAGGGGTGGTGTGACAGGTGGCTGGTGTGACAGGGGGCTGGGGTTACAGGGGGCTTGTTGTAACAGACGGGTGGTGTGACAGGTGGCTGGTGTGACAGAGGGGTGGTGTGACAAGGGGCTTGTGTGACAGAGGGGTGGTGTGACAGAGGGGTGGTGTGACAGGTGGCTGGTGTGACAGAGGGGTGGTGTGACAGGTGGCTGGTGTGACAGAGGAGTGGTGTGACAGGGGGCTGGTGTGACAGAGGGGGTGGTGTGACAGGTGGCTGGTGTGACAGGGGGGGTGGTGTGACAGGTGGCTGGTGTGACAGGTGGCTGATGTGACAGAGGGGGTGTGTGACAGGTGGCTGGTGTGACAGGCGGCTGGTGTGACAGAGGGGTGGTGTGAAAGAGGGTCTGGTGTGACAGGTGGCTGGTGTGACAGGTGGCTGGTGTGACAGAGGAGTGGTGTGACAGGTGGCTGGTGTGACAGAGGGGTGGTGTGACAGAGGTGGTGGTGTGACAGGTGGCTGGTGTGACAGAGGGGGTGGTGTGACAGAGGAGTGGTGTGACAGGGGGCTGGTGTGACAGAGGGGGTGGTGTGACAGGTGGCTGGTGTGACAGAGGAGTGGTGTGACAGGGGGCTGGTGTGACAGGTGGCTGGTGTGACAGAGGGGTGGTGTGACAGAGGGGTGGTGTGACAGAGGGGGTGGTGTGACAGGTGGCTGGTGTGACAGAGGGGTGGTGTGACAGGTGGCTGGTGTGATAGAGAAGTGGTGTGACAGGGGGCTGGTGTGACAGAGGGGGTGGTGTGACAGAGGGGTGGTGTGACAGGTGGCTGGTGTGACAGAGGGGGTGGTGTGACAGAGGGGTTGTGTGACAGAGGGGGTGGTGTGACAGGTGGCTGGTGTGACAGAGGGGTGGTGTGACAGAGGGGTGGTGTGACAGGTGGCTGGTGTGACAGAGGGGTGGTGTAACAGAGGGGGTGGTGTGACAGGTGGCTGGTGTGACAGAGGGGTTGGTGTGACAGAGGGGTGGTGTGACAGGGGGCTGGTGTGACAGGTGGCTGGTGTGACAGAGGGGGTGGTGTGACAGCGGGCTGGTGTGACAGAGGGGGTGGTGTGACAGGTGGCTGGTGTGAGAGAGGGGTGGTGTGACAGGTGGCTGGTTTGAAAGAGGAGTGGTGTGACAGGTGGCTGGTGTGACAGAGGGGTGGTGTGACAGAGGGGGTGGTGTGACAGGTGGCTGGTGTGACAGAGGGGTGGTGTGACAGGTGTCTGGTGTGACAGAGGGGTGGTGTGACAGAGGGGGTGGTGTGACAGGTGGCTGGTGTGACAGAGGGGGTGGTGTGACAGAGGAGTGGTGTGACAGGGGGCTGGTGTGACAGAGGGGGTGGTGTGACAGGTGGCTGGTGTGACAGAGGGGGTGGTGTGACAGAGGAGTGGTGTGACAGGGGGCTGGTGTGACAGAGGGGGTGGTGTGACAGGTAGCTGGTGTGACAGAGGGGGTGGTGTGACAGGTGGCTGGTGTGACAGGTGGCAGGTGTAACAGAGGGGTGATGTGACAGAGGGGGTGGTGTGACAGGTGGCTGGTGTGACAGGGGGCTGGTGTGACAGAGGGGGTGGTGTGACAGAGGGGGTGGTGTGACAGGTGGCTGGTGTGACAGAGGGGGTGGTGTGACAGAGGAGTGGTGTGACAGTGGGCTGGTGTGACAGAGGGGGTGGTGTGACAGGTGGCTGGTGTGACAGAGGGGGTGGTGTAACAGGTGGCTGGTGTGACAGAGGAGTGGTGTGACAGGGGGCTGGTGTGACAGAGGGGGTGGTGTGACAGGTAGCTGGTGTGACAGGTGGCTGGTGTGACAGGTGGCTGGTTTAACAGAGGGGTGATGTGACAGAGGGGGTGGTGTGACAGGTGACTGGTGTGACAGAGGAGTGGTGTGACAGGGGGCTGGTGTGACAGAGGGGGTGGTGTGACAGGCAGCTGGTTTAACAGAGGGGTGGTGTGACAGAGGGGGTGGTCTGACAGGTGGTTGGTGTGACAGAGGGGTGGTGTGACAGGTGGCTGGTGTGATAGAGAAGTGGTGTGACAGGGGGCTGGTGTGACAGAGGGGTGGTGTGACAGGTGGCTGGTGTGACAGAGGGGGTGGTGTGACAGAGGGGTGGTGTGACAGAGGGGGTGGTGTGACAGGTGGCTGGTGTGACAGAGGGGTGGTGTGACAGAGGGGTGGTGTGACAGGTGGCTGGTGTGACAGAGGGGTGGTGTGATAGAGGGGGTGGTGTGACAGGTGGCTGGTGTGACAGAGGAGTGGTGTGACAGGGGCTGGTGTGACAGAGGGGGTGGTGTGACAGGTGGCTGGTGTGACAGAGGGGGTGGTGTGACAGGTGGCTGGTGTGACAGAGGAGTGGTGTGACAGGGGGCTGGTGTGACAGAGGGGGTGGTGTGACAGGTAGCTGGTGTGACAGAGGGGGTGGTGTTACAGGTGGCTGGTGTGACAGGAGGCTGGTGTAACAGAGGGGTGGTGTGACAGAGGGGGTGGTGTGACAGGTGGCTGGTGTGACAGGGGGCTGGTGTGACAGAGGGGGTGGTGTGACAGGTGGCTGGTGTGACAGAGGGGGTGGTGTGACAGGTGGCTGGTGTGACAGAGGGGGTGGTATGACAGGGGGCTGGTGTGACAGAGGGGGTGATGTGACAGGTGGCTGGTATGACAGAGGAGGTGGTGTGACAGGGGGCTGGTGTGACAGGGGGCTGGTGTGACAGAGGGGTGGTGTGACAGAGGGGGTGGTGTGACAGGGGGCTGGTGTGACAGAGGGTTGGTGTGACAGAGGGTTGGTGTGACAGAGGGGTGGTGTGACAGGGGGCTGGGGTGACGGGGCTGGTGTGGCAGAGGAGTGGTGTGACAGGTGGCTGGTGTGACAGGGGGATGGGGTGACAGGGGGCTTGTTGTAACAGACGGGTGGTGTGACAGGTGGCTGGTGTGACAGAGGGGGTGGTGTGACAGGGGGCTGGGAGACAGAGGGGTGGTGTGACAGGGGGCTGGTGTGACAGAGGGGTGGTGTGACAGGTGGCTGGTGTGACAAAGGGGTGGTGTGACATGGGGCTGGTGTGACAGGGGGGTGGTGTGACAGGTGGCTGGTGTGACAGGTGGCTGATGTGACAGAGGGGGGTGTGTGACAGAGGGGGTGGTGTGACAGGTGGCTGGTGTGACAGGCGGCTGGTGTGACAGAGGGGTGTTGTGAAAGAGGGTCTGGTGTGACAGGTGGCTGGTGTGACAGAGGGGGTGGTATGACAGGGGGCTGGTGTGACAGAGGGGGTGGTGTGACAGGTGACTGGTGTGACAGAGGAGGTGGTGTGACAGGGGGCTGGTGTGACAGGGGGCTGGTGTGACAGAGGGGTGGTGTGACAGAGGGGGTGGTGTGACAGGGGGCTGGTGTGACAGAGGGGTGGTGTGACAGAGGGGTGGTGTGACAGGGGGGCTGGTGTGACAGGGGGCTGGGGTGACGGGGCTGGTGTGGCAGAGGGGTGGTGTGACAGGTGGCTGGTGTGACAGGGGGATGGGGTGACAGGGGGCTTGTTGTAACAGACGGGTGGTGTGACAGGTGGCTGGTGTGACAGAGGGGTGGTGTGACAGAGGGGTGGTGTGACAGGTGGCTGGTGTGACAAAGGGGTGGTGTGACATGGGGCAGGTGTGACGGGGCTGGTGTGGCAGAGGGGTGGTGTGACAGGTGGCTGGTGTGACAGGGGGCTGGGGTTACAGGGGGCTTGTTGTAACAGACGGGTGGTGTGACAGGTGGCTGGTGTGACAGAGGGGTGGTGTGACAAGGGGCTTGTGTGACAGAGGGGTGGTGTGACAGAGGGGTGGTGTGACAGGTGGCTGGTGTGACAGAGGGGTGGTGTGACAGGTGGCTGGTGTGACAGAGGAGTGGTGTGACAGGGGGCTGGTGTGACAGAGGGGGTGGTGTGACAGGTGGCTGGTGTGACAGGGGGGGTGGTGTGACAGGTGGCTGGTGTGACAGGTGGCTGATGTGACAGAGGGGGGTGTGTGACAGGTGGCTGGTGTGACAGGCGGCTGGTGTGACAGAGGGGTGGTGTGAAAGAGGGTCTGGTGTGACAGGTGGCTGGTGTGACAGGTGGCTGGTGTGACAGAGGAGTGGTGTGACAGGTGGCTGGTGTGACAGAGGGGTGGTGTGACAGAGGTGGTGGTGTGACAGGTGGCTGGTGTGACAGAGGGGGTGGTGTGACAGAGGAGTGGTGTGACAGGGGGCTGGTGTGACAGAGGGGGTGGTGTGACAGGTGGCTGGTGTGACAGAGGAGTGGTGTGACAGGGGGCTGGTGTGACAGGTGGCTGGTGTGACAGAGGGGTGGTGTGACAGAGGGGTGGTGTGACAGAGGGGGTGGTGTGACAGGTGGCTGGTGTGACAGAGGGGTGGTGTGACAGGTGGCTGGTGTGATAGAGAAGTGGTGTGACAGGGGGCTGGTGTGACAGAGGGGGTGGTGTGACAGAGGGGTGGTGTGACAGGTGGCTGGTGTGACAGAGGGGGTGGTGTGACAGAGGGGTTGTGTGACAGAGGGGGTGGTGTGACAGGTGGCTGGTGTGACAGAGGGGTGGTGTGACAGAGGGGTGGTGTGACAGGTGGCTGGTGTGACAGAGGGGTGGTGTAACAGAGGGGGTGGTGTGACAGGTGGCTGGTGTGACAGAGGGGTTGGTGTGACAGAGGGGTGGTGTGACAGGGGGCTGGTGTGACAGGTGGCTGGTGTGACAGAGGGGGTGGTGTGACAGCGGGCTGGTGTGACAGGTGGCTGGTGTGAGAGAGGGGTGGTGTGACAGGTGGCTGGTTTGAAAGAGGAGTGGTGTGACAGGTGGCTGGTGTGACAGAGGGGTGGTGTGACAGAGGGGGTGGTGTGACAGGTGGCTGGTGTGACAGAGGGGTGGTGTGACAGGTGGCTGGTGTGACAGAGGGGTGGTGTGACAGAGGGGGTGGTGTGACAGGTGGCTGGTGTGACAGAGGGGGTGGTGTGACAGAGGAGTGGTGTGACAGGGGGCTGGTGTGACAGAGGGGGTGGTGTGACAGGTGGCTGGTGTGACAGAGGGGGTGGTGTGACAGGTGGCTGGTGTGACAGAGGAGTGGTGTGACAGGGGGCTGGTGTGACAGAGGGGGTGGTGTGACAGGTAGCTGGTGTGACAGAGGGGGTGGTGTGACAGGTGGCTGGTGTGACAGGTGGCAGGTGTAACAGAGGGGTGATGTGACAGAGGGGGTGGTGTGACAGGTGGCTGGTGTGACAGGGGGCTGGTGTGACAGAGGGGGTGGTGTGACAGAGGGGGTGGTGTGACAGGTGGCTGGTGTGACAGAGGGGGTGGTGTGACAGAGGAGTGGTGTGACAGTGGGCTGGTGTGACAGAGGGGGTGGTGTGACAGGTGGCTGGTGTGACAGAGGGGGTGGTGTAACAGGTGGCTGGTGTGACAGAGGAGTGGTGTGACAGGGGGCTGGTGTGACAGAGGGGGTGGTGTGACAGGTAGCTGGTGTGACAGGTGGCTGGTGTGACAGGTGGCTGGTTTAACAGAGGGGTGATGTGACAGAGGGGGTGGTGTGACAGGTGACTGGTGTGACAGAGGAGTGGTGTGACAGGGGGCTGGTGTGACAGAGGGGGTGGTGTGACAGGCAGCTGGTTTAACAGAGGGGTGGTGTGACAGAGGGGGTGGTCTGACAGGTGGTTGGTGTGACAGAGGGGTGGTGTGACAGGTGGCTGGTGTGATAGAGAAGTGGTGTGACAGGGGGCTGGTGTGACAGAGGGGTGGTGTGACAGGTGGCTGGTGTGACAGAGGGGGTGGTGTGACAGAGGGGTGGTGTGACAGAGGGGGTGGTGTGACAGGTGGCTGGTGTGACAGAGGGGTGGTGTGACAGAGGGGTGGTGTGACAGGTGGCTGGTGTGACAGAGGGGTGGTGTGATAGAGGGGGTGGTGTGACAGGTGGCTGGTGTGACAGAGGAGTGGTGTGACAGGGGCTGGTGTGACAGAGGGGGTGGTGTGACAGGTGGCTGGTGTGACAGAGGGGGTGGTGTGACAGGTGGCTGGTGTGACAGAGGAGTGGTGTGACAGGGGGCTGGTGTGACAGAGGGGGTGGTGTGACAGGTAGCTGGTGTGACAGAGGGGGTGGTGTTACAGGTGGCTGGTGTGACAGGAGGCTGGTGTAACAGAGGGGTGGTGTGACAGAGGGGGTGGTGTGACAGGTGGCTGGT
This sequence comes from Taudactylus pleione, assembly GCA_031769625.1. Classification (NCBI taxonomy): domain Eukaryota; kingdom Metazoa; phylum Chordata; class Amphibia; order Anura; family Myobatrachidae; genus Taudactylus; species Taudactylus pleione. Next base: position 3,272,919 of record JAUIMM010000521.1, read on the forward strand.
GTGACAGGGGGCTGGTGTGACAGAGGGGGTGGTGTGACAGGTGGCTTGTGTGACAGAGGGGGTGGTGTGACAGGTGGCTGGTGTGACAGAGGGGGTGGTATGACAGGGGGCTGGTGTGACAGAGGGGGTGATGTGACAGGTGGCTGGTATGACAGAGGAGGTGGTGTGACAGGGGGCTGGTGTGACAGGGGGCTGGTGTGACAGAGGGGTGGTGTGACAGAGGGGGTGGTGTGACAGGGGGCTGGTGTGACAGAGGGTTGGTGTGACAGAGGGGTGGTGTGACAGGGGGCTGGGGTGACGGGGCTGGTGTGGCAGAGGAGTGGTGTGACAGGTGGCTGGTGTGACAGGGGGATGGGGTGACAGGGGGCTTGTTGTAACAGACGGGTGGTGTGACAGGTGGCTGGTGTGACAGAGGGGGTGGTGTGACAGGGGGCTGGGAGACAGAGGGGTGGTGTGACAGGGGGCTGGTGTGACAGAGGGGTGGTGTGACAGGTGGCTGGTGTGACAAAGGGGTGGTGTGACATGGGGCTGGTGTGACATGGGGGTGGTGTGACAGGTGGCTGGTGTGACAGGTGGCTGATGTGACAGAGGGGGGTGTGTGACAGAGGGGGTGGTGTGACAGGTGGCTGGTGTGACAGGCGGCTGGTGTGACAGAGGGGTGTTGTGAAAGAGGGTCTGGTGTGACAGGTGGCTGGTGTGACAGAGGGGGTGGTATGACAGGGGGCTGGTGTGACAGAGGGGGTGGTGTGACAGGTGGCTGGTGTGACAGAGGAGGTGGTGTGACAGGGGGCTGGTGTGACAGGGGGCTGGTGTGACAGAGGGGTGGTGTGACAGAGGGGGTGGTGTGACAGGGGGCTGGTGTGACAGAGGGGTGGTGTGACAGAGGGGTGGTGTGACAGGGGGGCTGGTGTGACAGTGGGCTGGGGTGATGGGGCTGGTGTGGCAGAGGGGTGGTGTGACAGGTGGCTGGTGTGACAGGGGGATGGGGTGACAGGGGGCTTGTTGTAACAGACGGGTGGTGTGACAGGTGGCTGGTGTGACAGAGGGGGTGGTGTGACAGAGGGCTGGTGTGACAGAGGGGTGGTGTGACAGGGGGCTGGTGTGACAGAGGGGTGGTGTGACAGAGGGGTGGTGTGACAAAGGGGTGGTGTGACATGGGGCAGGTGTGACGGGGCTGGTGTGGCAGAGGGGTGGTGTGACAGGTGGCTGGTGTGACAGGGGGCTGGGGTGACAGGGGGCTTGTTGTAACAGACGGGTGGTGTGACAGGTGGCTGGTTTGACAGGGGGCTGGTGTGACAGAGGGGTGGTGTGACAGAGGGGTGGTGTGACAGGTGGCTGGTGTGACAGAGGGGTGGTGTGACAGGTGGCTGGTGTGACGGGGCTGGTGTGACAGGTGGCTGGTGTGACAGGGGGGGTGGTGTGACAGGTGGCTGGTGTGACAGGTGGCTGATGTGACAGAGGGGGGTGTGTGACAGAGGGGGTGGTGTGACAGGTGGCTGGTGTGACAGGTGGCTGGTGTGACAGAGGGGTGTTGTGAAAGAGGGTCTGGTGTGACAGGTGGCTGGTGTGACAGGTGGCTGGTGTGACAGAGGAGTGGTGTGACAGGGGGATGGTGTGACAGAGGGGGTGGTGTGACAGGTGGCTGGTGTGACAGAGGAGTGGTGTGACAGAGGGGGTGGTGTGACAGGTGGCTGGTGTGACAGAGGGGTGGTGTGACAGAGGGGGTGGTGTGACAGGTGGCTGGTGTGACAGAGGGGTGGTGTGACAGGTGGCTGGTGTGATAGAGAAGTGGTGTGACAGGGGGGTGGTGTGACAGAGGGGTGGTGTGATAGGTGGCTGGTGTGACAGAGGGGGTGGTGTGACAGAGGGGTGGTGTGACAGGTGGCTGGTGTGACAGAGGGGTGGTGTGACAGAGGGGTGGTGAGACAGGTGGCTGGTGTGACAGAGGGGTGGTGTGACAGAGGTGGTGGTGTGACAGGTGGCTGGTGTGACAGAGGGGGTGGTGTGACAGAGGAGTGGTGTGACAGGGGGCTGGTGTGACAGAGGGGGTGGTGTGACAGGTGGCTGGTGTGACAGAGGGGTGGTGTGACAGGGGGCTGGTGTGACAGGTGGCTGGTGTGAAAGAGGGGTGGTGTTACAGAGGGGTGGTGTGACAGAGGGGGTGGTGTGACAGGTGGCTGGTGTGACAGAGGGGTGGTGTGACAGGTGGCTGGTGTGATAGAGAAGTGGTGTGACAGGGGGCTGGTGTGACAGAGGGGGTGGTGTGACAGAGGGGTGGTGTGACAGGTGGCTGGTGTGACAGAGGGGGTGGTGTGACAGAGGGGTTGTGTGACAGAGGGGGTGGTGTGACAGGTGGCTGGTGTGACAGAGGGGTGGTGTGACAGAGGGGTTGTGTGACAGAGGGGGTGGTGTGACAGGTGGCTGGTGTGACAGAGGGCTGGGGTGACAGGGGGCTTGTTGTAACAGACGGGTGGTGTGACAGGTGGCTGGTGTGACAGAGGGGTGGTGTAACAAAGGGGGTGGTGTGACAGGTGGCTGGTGTGACAGAGGGGGTGGTGTGACAGGTGGCTGGTGTGACAGGTGGCAGGTGTAACAGAAGGGTGATGTGACAGAGGGGGTGGTGTGACAGGTGGCTGGTGTGACAGGCGGCTGGTGTGACAGAGGGGGTGGTGTGACAGGTGGCTGGTGTGACAGAGGAGTGGTGTGACAGGTGGCTGGTGTGACAGAGGGGGTGGTGTGACAGGTGGCTGGTGTGACAGAGGGGGTGGTGTGACAGGGGGCTGGTGTGACAGAGGGGGTGGTGTGACAGGTGGCTGGTGTGACAGAGGGGGTGGTGTGACAGGGGGCTGGTGTGACAGGGAGCTGGTGTGACAGGGGGGTGGTGTGACAGAGGGGTGTTGTGACAGAGGGGGTGGTGTGACAGGGGGCTGGTGTGACAGAGGGGTGGTGTGACAGAGGGTTGGTGTGACAGGGGGGCTGGTGTGACAGGGGGGCTGGTGTGACAGAGGGGTGGTGTGACAGAGGGGGTGGTGTGACAGGTGGCTGGAGTGACAGAGGGGGTGGTGTGACAGAGGAGTGGTGTGACAGGGGGCTGGTGTGACAGAGGGGCTGGTGTGACAGGTGGCTGGTCTGACAGAGGGGGTGGTGTGACAGGTGGCTGGTGTGACAGAGGAGTGGTGTGACAGGGGGCTGGTGTGACAGAGGGGGTGGTGTGACAGGTAGCTGTTGTGACAGAGGGGGTGGTGTGACAGGTGGCTGGTGTGACAGGCGGCTGGTTTAACAGAGGGGTGGTGTGACAGAGGGGGTGGTGTGACAGGTGACTGGTGTGACAGAGGAGTGGTGTGACAGGGGGCTGGTGTGACAGAGGGGGTGGTGTGACAGGTGGCTGGTGTGACAGAGGAGTGGTGTGACAGGTGGCTGGTGTGACAGAGGGGTGGTGTGACAGAGGGGGTGGTCTGACAGGTGGCTGGTGTGACAGAGGGGTGGTGTGACAGGTGGCTGGTGTGATAGAGAAGTGGTGTGACAGAGGGGTGGTGTGACAGGTGGCTGGTGTGACAGAGGGGGTGGTGTGACAGAGGGGTGGTGTGACAGAGGGGGTGGTGTGACAGGTAGCTGGTGTGACAGAGGGGTGGTGTGACAGAGGGGTGGTGTGACAGGTGGCTGGTGTGACAGAGGGGTGGTGTGACAGAGGGGGTGGTGTGACAGGTGGCTGGTGTGACAGAGGGGGTGGTGTGACAGAGGAGTGGTGTGACAGGGGGCTGGTGTGACAGAGGGGGTGGTGTGACAGGTGGCTGGTGTGACAGAGGGGGTGGTGTGACAGGTGGCTGGTGTGACAGAGGAGTGGTGTGACAGGGGGCTGGTGTGACAGAGGGGGTGGTGTGACAGGTAGCTGGTGTGACATAGGGGGTGGTGTGACAGGTGGCTGGTGTGACAGGAGGCTGGTGTAACAGAGGGGTGGTGTGACAGAGGGGTGGTGTGACAGGTGGCTGGTGTGACAGGGGGCTGGTGTGACAGAGGGGTGGTGTGACAGGTGGCTGGTGTGACAGAGGGGGTGGTGTGACAGGTGGCTGGTGTGACAGAGGGGGTGGTATGACAGGGGGCTGGTGTGACAGAGGGGGTGGTGTGACAGGTGGCTGGTGTGACAGAGGAGGTGGTGTGACAGGGGGCTGGTGTGACAGGGGGCTGGTGTGACAGAGGGGTGGTGTGACAGAGGGGGTGGTGTGACAGGGGGCTGGTGTGACAGAGGGGTGGTGTGACAGAGGGGTGGTGTGACAGGGGGGCTGGTGTGACAGGGGGCTGGGGTGACGAGGCTGGTGTGGCAGAGGGGTGGTGTGACAGGTGGCTGGTGTGACAGGGGGATGGGGTGACAGGGGGCTTGTTGTAACAGACGGGTGGTGTGACAGGTGGCTGGTGTGACAGAGGGGGTGGTGTGACAGGGGGCTGGTGTGACAGAGGGGTGGTGTGACAGGGGGCTGGTGTGACAGAGGGGTGGTGTGACAGAGGGGTGGTGTGACAGGTGGCTGGTGTGACAAAGGGGTGGTGTGACATGGGGCAGGTGTGACGGGGCTGGTGTGGCAGAGGGGTGGTGTGACAGGTGGCTGGTGTGACAGGGGGCTGGGGTGACAGGGGGCTTGTTGTAACATACGGGTGGTGTGACAGGTGGCTGGTGTGACAGAGGGGTGGTGTGACAGGGGGCTGGTGTGACAGAGGGGTGGTGTGACAGAGGGGTGGTGTGACAGGTGGCTGGTGTGACAGAGGGGTGGTATGACAGGTGGCTGGTGTGACAGAGGAGTGGTGTGACAGGGGGCTGGTGTGACAGAGGGGGTGGTGTGACAGGTGGCTGGTGTGACAGGGGGGTGGTGTGACAGGTGGCTGGTGTGACAGGTGGCTGATGTGACAGAGGGGGGTGTGTGACAGAGGGGGTGGTGTGACAGGTGGCTGGTGTGACAGGCGGCTGGTGTGACAGAGGGGTGTTGTGAAAGAGGGTCTGGTGTGACAGGTGGCTGGTGTGACAGAGGAGTGGTGTGACAGGGGGCTGGTGTGACAGAGGGGGTGGTGTGACAGGTGGCTGGTGTGACAGAGGAGTGGTGTGACAGAGGGGGTGGTGTGACAGGTTGCTGGTGTGACAGAGGGGTGGTGTGACAGAGGGGGTGGTGTGACAGGTGGCTGGTGTGACAGAGGGGTGGTGTGACAGGTGGCTGGTGTGACAGCGGAGTGGTGTGACAGGGGGCTGGTGTGACAGAGGGGGTGGTGTGACAGGTAGCTGGTGTGACAGAGGGGGTGGTGTGACAGGTGGCTGGTGTGACAGGCGGCTGGTTTAACAGAGGGGTGATGTGACAGAGGGGGTGGTGTGACAGGTGACTGGTGTGACAGAGGAGTGGTGTGACAGGGGGCTGGTGTGACAGAGGGGGTGGTGTGACAGGTGGCTGGTGTGACAGAGGAGTGGTGTGACAGGTGGCTGGTGTGACAGAGGGGTGGTGTGACAGAGGGGGTGGTCTGACAGGTGGCTGGTGTGACAGAGGGGTGGTGTGACAGGTGGCTGGTGTGATAGAGAAGTGGTGTGACAGAGGGGTGGTGTGACAGGTGGCTGGTGTGACAGAGGGGGTGGTGTGACAGAGGGGTGGTGTGACAGAGGGGGTGGTGTGACAGAGGGGTGGTGTGACAGAGGGGTGGTGTGACAGGTGGCTGGTGTGACAGAGGGGTGGTGTGACAGAGGGGGTGGTGTGACAGGTGGCTGGTGTGACAGAGGAGTGGTGTGACAGGGGGCTGGTGTGACAGAGGGGGTGGTGTGACAGGTGGCTGGTGTGACAGAGGGGGTGGTGTGACAGGTGGCTGGTGTGACAGAGGAGTGGTGTGACAGGGGGCTGGTGTGACAGAGGGGGTGGTGTGACAGGTAGCTGGTGTGACAGAGGGGGTGGTGTGACAGGTGGCTGGTGTGACAGGCGGCTGGTTTAACAGAGGGGTGATGTGACAGAGGGGGTGGTGTGACAGGTGACTGGTGTGACAGAGGAGTGCTGTGACAGGGGGCTGGTGTGACAGAGGGGGTGGTGTGACAGGTGGCTGGTGTGACAGAGGAGTGGTGTGACAGGTGGCTGGTGTGACAGAGGGGTGGTGTGACAGAGGGGGTGGTCTGACAGGTGGCTGGTGTGACAGAGGGGTGGTGTGACAGGTGGCTGGTGTGATAGAGAAGTGGTGTGACAGAGGGGTGGTGTGACAGGTGGCTGGTGTGACAGAGGGGGTGGTGTGACAGAGGGGTGGTGTGACAGAGGGGGTGGTGTGACAGGTGGCTGGTGTGACAGAGGGGTGTTGTGACAGAGGGGTGGTGTGACAGGTGGCTGGTGTGACAGAGGGGTGGTGTGACAGAAGGGGTGGTGTGACAGGTGGCTGGTGTGACAGAGGGGGTGGTGTGACAGAGGAGTGGTGTGACAGGGGGCTGGTGTGACAGAGGGGGTGGTGTGACAGGTGGCTGGTGTGACAGAGGGGGTGGTGTGACAGGTGGCTGGTGTGACAGAGGAGTGGTTTGACAGGGGGCTGGTGTGACAGAGGGGGTGGTGTGACAGGTAGCTGGTGTGACAGAGGGGGTGGTGTGACAGGTGGCTGGTGTGACAGGAGGCTGGTGTAACAGAGGGGTGGTGTGACAGAGGGGTGGTGTGACAGGTGGCTGGTGTGACAGGGGGCTGGTGTGACAGAGGGGTGGTGTGACAGGTGGCTGGTGTGACAGAGGGGGTGGTGTGACAGGTGGCTGGTGTGACAGAGGGGGTGGTATGACAGGGGGCTGGTGTGACAGAGGGGGTGGTGTGACAGGTGGCTGGTGTGACAGAGGAGGTGGTGTGACAGGGGGCTGGTGTGACAGGGGGCTGGTGTGACAGAGGGGTGGTGTGACAGAGGGGGTGGTGTGACAGGGGGCTGGTGTGACAGAGGGGTGGTGTGACAGAGGGGTGGTGTGACAGGGGGGCTGGTGTGACAGGGGGCTGGGGTGACGTGGCTGGTGTGGCAGAGGGGTGGTGTGACAGGTGGCTGGTGTGACAGGGGGATGGGGTGACAGGGGGCTTGTTGTAACAGACGGGTGGTGTGACAGGTGGCTGGTGTGACAGAGGGGGTGGTGTGACAGGGGGCTGGTGTGACAGAGGGGTGGTGTGACAGGGGGCTGGTGTGACAGAGGGGTGGTGTGACAGAGGGGTGGTGTGACAGGTGGCTGGTGTGACAAAGGGGTGGTGTGACATGGGGCAGGTGTGACGGGGCTGGTGTGGCAGAGGGGTGGTGTGACAGGTGGCTGGTGTGACAGGGGCTGGGGTGACAGGGGGCTTGTTGTAACAGACGGGTGGTGTGACAGGTGGCTGGTGTGACAGAGGGGTGGTGTGACAGGGGGCTGGTGTGACAGAGGGGTGGTGTGACAGAGGGGTGGTGTGACAGGTGGCTGGTGTGACAGAGGGGTGGTATGACAGGTGGCTGGTGTGACAGAGGAGTGGTGTGACAGGGGGCTGGTGTGACAGAGGGGGTGGTGTGACAGGTGGCTGGTGTGACAGGGGGGTGGTGTGACAGGTGGCTGGTGTGACAGGTGGCTGATGTGACAGAGGGGGGTGTGTGACAGAGGGGGTGGTGTGACAGGTGGCTGGTGTGACAGGCGGCTGGTGTGACAGAGGGGTGTTGTGAAAGAGGGTCTGGTGTGACAGGTGGCTGGTGTGACAGAGGAGTGGTGTGACAGGGGGCTGGTGTGACAGAGGGGGTGGTGTGACAGGTGGCTGGTGTGACAGAGGAGTGGTGTGACAGAGGGGGTGGTGTGACAGGTGGCTGGTGTGACAGAGGGGTGGTGTGACAGAGGGGGTGGTGTGACAGGTGGCTGGTGTGACAGAGGGGTGGTGTGACAGGTGGCTGGTGTGACAGAGGAGTGGTGTGACAGGGGGCTGGTGTGACAGAGGGGGTGGTGTGACAGGTAGCTGGTGTGACAGAGGGGGTGGTGTGACAGGTGGCTGGTGTGACAGGCGGCTGGTTTAACAGAGGGGTGATGTGACAGAGGGGGTGGTGTGACAGGTGACTGGTGTGACAGGGGGCTGGTGTGACAGAGGGGGTGGTGTGACAGGTGGCTGGTATGACAGAGGAGTGGTGTGACAGGTGGCTGGTGTGACAGAGGGGTGGTGTGACAGAGGGGGTGGTCTGACAGGTGGCTGGTGTGACAGAGGGGTGGTGTGACAGGTGGCTGGTGTGATAGAGAAGTGGTGTGACAGAGGGGTGGTGTGACAGGTGGCTGGTGTGACAGAGGGGGTGGTGTGACAGAGGGGTGGTGTGACAGAGGGGGTGGTGTGACAGAGGGGTGGTGTGACAGGTGGCTGGTGTGACAGAGGGGTGGTGTGACAGAGGGGGTGGTGTGACAGGTGGCTGGTGTGACAGAGGAGTGGTGTGACAGGGGGCTGGTGTGACAGAGGGAGTGGTGTGACAGGTGGCTGGTGTGACAGAGGGGGTGGTGTGACAGGTGGCTGGTGTGACAGAGGAGTGGTGTGACAGGGGGCTGGTGTGACAGAGGGGGTGGTGTGACAGGTAGCTGGTGTGACAGAGGGGGTGGTGTGACAGGTGGCTGGTGTGACAGGAGGCTGGTGTAACAGAGGGGTGGTGTGACAGAGGGGTGGTGTGACAGGTGGCTGGTGTGACAGGGGGCTGGTTTGACAGAGGGGTGGTGTGACAGGTGGCTGGTGTGACAGAGGGGGTGGTGTGACAGGTGGCTGGTTTGACAGAGGGGGTGGTATGACAGGGGGCTGGTGTGACAGAGGGGGTGGTGTGACAGGTGGCTGGTGTGACAGAGGAGGTGGTGTGACAGGGGGCTGGTGTGACAGGGGGCTGGTGTGACAGAAGGGTGGTGTGACAGAGGGGGTGGTGTGACAGGGGGATGGTGTGACAGAGGGGTGGTGTGACAGAGGTGCTGGTGTGACAGGGGGCTGGGGTGACGGGGCTGGTGTGGCAGAGGGGTGGTGTGACAGGTGGCTGGTGTGACGGGGATGGGGTGACAGGGGGCTTGTTGTAACAGACGGGTGGTGTGACAGGTGGCTGGTGTGACAGAGGGGGTGGTGTGACAGGGGGCTGGTGTGACAGAGGGGTGGTGTGACAGGGGGCTGGTGTGACAGAAGGGTGGTGTGACAGAGGGGTGGTGTGACAGGTGGCTGGTGTGACAAAGGGGTGGTGTGACATGGGGCAGGTGTGACGGGGCTGGTGTGGCAGAGGGGTGGTGTGACAGGTGGCTGGTGTGACAGGGGGCTGGGGTGACAGGGGGCTTGTTGTAACAGACGGGTGGTGTGACAGGTGGCTGGTGTGACAGAGGGGTGGTGTGACAGGGGGCTGGTGTGACAGAGGGGTGGTGTGACAGAGGGGTGGTGTGACAGGTGGCTGGTGTGACAGAGGGGTGGTGTGACAGGTGGCTGGTGTGACAGAGGAGTGGTGTGACAGGGGGCTGATGTGACAGAGGGGGTGGTGTGACAGGTGGCTGGTGTGACAGGGGGGTGGTGTGACAGGTGGCTGGTGTGACAGGTGGCTGATGTGACAGAGGGGTGTGTGTGACAGAGGGGGTGGTGTGACACGTGGCTGGTGTGACAGGCGGCTGGTGTGACAGAGGGTTGTTGTGAAAGAGGGTCTGGTGTGACAGGTGGCTGGTGTGACAGAGGAGTGGTGTGACAGGGGGCTGGTGTGACAGAGGGGGTGGTGTGACAGGTGGCTGGTGTGACAGAGGAGTGGTGTGACAGAGGGGGTGGTGTGACAGGTGGCTGGTGTGACAGAGGGGTGGTGTGACAGAGGGGGTGGTGTGACAGGTGGCTGGTGTGACAGAGGGGTGGTGTGACAGGTGGCTGGTGTGATAGAGAAGTGGTGTGACAGGGGGCTGGTGTGACAGAGGGGGTGGTGTGACAGAGGGGTGGTGTGACAGGTGGCTGGTGTGACAGAGGGGGTGGTGTGACAGAGGGGTGGTGTGACAGGGGGGGTGGTGTGACAGGTGGCTGGTGTGACAGAGGGGTGGTGTGACAGAGGGGTGGTGAGACAGGTGGCTGGTGTGACAGAGGGGTGGTGTGACAGAGGGGGTGGTGTGACAGGTGGCTGGTGTGACAGAGGGGGTGGTGTGACAGAGGAGTGGTGTGACAGGGGGCTGGTGTGACAGAGGGGGTGGTGTGACAGGTGGCTGGTGTGACAGAGGAGTGGTGTGACAGGGGGCTGGTGTGACAGGTGGCTGGTGTGACAGAGGGGTGGTGTGACAGAGGGGTGGTGTGACAGAGGGGGTGGTGTGACAGGTGGCTGGTGTGACAGATGGGTGGTGTGACAGGTGGCTGGTGTGATAGAGAAGTGGTGTGACAGGGGGCTGGTGTGACAGAGGGGGTGGTGTGACAGAGGGGTGGTGTGACAGGTGGCTGGTGTGACGGAGGGGGTGGTGTGACAGAGGGGTTGTGTGACAGAGGGAGTGGTGTGACAGGTGGCTGGTGTGACAGAGGGGTGGTGTGACAGAGGGGTGGTGTGACAGGTGGCTGGTGTGACAGAGGGGTGGTGTAACAGAGGGGGTGGTGTGACAGGTGGCTGGTGTGACAGAGGGGTTGGTGTGACAGAGGGGTGGTGTAACAGGGGGCTGGTGTGACAGAGGGGGTGGTGTGACAGGTAGCTGGTGTGACAGAGGGGGTGGTGTGACAGCGGGCTGGTGTGACAGAGGGGGTGGTGTGACAGGTGGCTGGTGTGACAGAGGGGTGGTGTGACAGGTGGCTGGTGTGACAGAGGAGTGGTGTGACAGGGGGGTGGTGTGACAGGTGGCTGGTGTGACAGAGGGGGTGGTGTGACAGAGGGGTGGTGTGACAGAGGGGGTGGTGTGACAGGTGGCTGGTGTGACAGAGGGGTGGTGTGACAGAGGGGTGGTGTGACAGGTGGCTGGTGTGACAGAGGGGTGGTGTGACAGAGGGGGTGGTGTGACAGGTGGCTGGTGTGACAGAGGAGTGGTGTGACAGGGGGCTGGTGTGACAGAGGGGGTGGTGTGACAGGTGGCTGGTGTGACAGAGGGGGTGGTGTGACAGGTGGCTGGTGTGACAGAGGAGTGGTGTGACAGGGGGCTGGTGTGACAGAGGGGGTGGTGTGACAGGTAGCTGGTGTGACAGAGGGGGTGGTGTGACAGGTGGCAGGTGTAACAGAGGGGTGATGTGACAGAGGGGGTGGTGTGACAGGTGGCTGGTGTGACAGGGGGCTGGTGTGACAGAGGGGGTGGTGTGACAGGTGGCTGGTGTGACAGAGGAGTGGTGTGACAGGTGGCTGGTGTGACAGAGGGGGTGGTGTGACAGGAGGCTGGTGTGACAGAGGGGGTGGTGTGACAGCGGGCTGGTGTGACAGGTGGCTGGTGTGACAGAGGGGCTGGTGTGACAGGGGGCTGGTGTGACAGGGAGCTGGTGTGACAGGGGGGTGGTGTGACAGAGGGGTGTTGTGACAGAGGGGGTGGTGTGACAGGGGGGTGGTGTGACAGAGGGGTGGTGTGACAGGGGGGCTGGTGTGACAGGGGGCTGGGGTGACAGGGGGCTTGTTGTAACAGACGGGTGGTGTGACAGGTAGCTGGTGTGACAGAGGGGGTGGTGTGACAGGTGGCAGGTGTAACAGAGGGGTGATGTGACAGAGGGGGTGGTGTGACAGGTGGCTGGTGTGACAGGGGGCTGGTGTGACAGAGGGGGTGGTGTGACAGGTGGCTGGTGTGACAGAGGAGTGGTGTGACAGGTGGCTGGTGTGACAGAGGGGGTGGTGTGACAGGAGGCTGGTGTGACAGAGGGGGTGGTGTGACAGCGGGCTGGTGTGACAGGTGGCTGGTGTGACAGAGGGGCTGGTGTGACAGGGGGCTGGTGTGACAGGGGGCTGGTGTGACAGGGAGCTGGTGTGACAGGGGGGTGGTGTGACAGAGGGGTGTTGTGACAGAGGGGGTGGTGTGACAGGGGGGTGGTGTGACAGAGGGGTGGTGTGACAGGGGGGCTGGTGTGACAGGGGGCTGGGGTGACAGGGGGCTTGTTGTAACAGACGGGTGGTGTGACAGGTGGCTGGTGTGACAGAGGGGTGGTGTGACAGAGGGGTGGTGTGACAGAGGGGTGGTGTGACAGGTGGCTGGTGTGACAAAGGGGTGCTGTGACATGGGGCTGGTGTGACGGGGCTGGTGTGGCAGAGGGGTAGTGTGACAGGTGGCTGGTGTGACAGGGGGCTGGGGTGACAGGGGGCTTGTTGTAACAGACGGGTGGTGTGACAGGTGGCTGGTGTGACAGAGGGGTGGTGTGACAGCGGGCTGGTGTGACAGAGGGGTGGTGTGACAGAGGGGTGGTGTGACAGGTGGCTGGTGTGAAAGAGGGGTTGGTGTGACAGGTGGCTGGTGTGACAGGTGGCTGGTGTGACAGAGGAGTGGTGTGACAGGGGGCTGGTGTGACAGAGGGGGTGGTGTGACAGGTGGCTGGTGTGACAGAGGAGTGGTGTGACAGAGGGGGTGGTGTGACAGGTGGCTGGTGTGACAGGGCTGGTGTGATAGAGGAGTGGTATGACTGGGGGTTGGGGTGGCAGAGGGGTGTTGTGACAGGGGCTAGTTTGACATGGGGCTGGTGTGACAAAGGGGTGCTGTGACATGGGGCTGGTGTGACGGGGCTGGTGTGGCAGAGGGGTAGTGTGACAGGTGGCTGGTGTGACAGGGGGCTGGGGTGACAGGGGGCTTGTTGTAACAGACGGGTGGTGTGACAGGTGGCTGGTGTGACAGAGGGGTGGTGTGACAGCGGGCTGGTGTGACAGAGGGGTGGTGTGACAGAGGGGTGGTGTGACAGGTGGCTGGTGTGAAAGAGGGGTTGGTGTGACAGGTGGCTGGTGTGACAGGTGGCTGGTGTGACAGAGGAGTGGTGTGACAGGGGGCTGGTGTGACAGAGGGGGTGGTGTGACAGGTGGCTGGTGTGACAGAGGAGTGGTGTGACAGAGGGGGTGGTGTGACAGGTGGCTGGTGTGACAGGGCTGGTGTGATAGAGGAGTGGTATGACTGGGGGTTGGGGTGGCAGAGGGGTGTTGTGACAGGGGCTAGTTTGACATGGGGCTGGTGTGACGGGGCTGGTGTGGCAGAGGGGTGGTGTGACAGGTGGCTGGTGTGACAGGGGGCTGGGGTGACAGGGGGCTTGTTGTAACAGACGGGTGGTGTGACAGGTGGCTGGTGTGACAGAGGGGGTGGTGTGACAGGGGGCTGGTGTGACAGAGTGGTGGTGTGACAGGGGGCTGGTGTGACAGAGGGGTGGTGTGACAGAGGGGTGGTGTGACAGGTGGCTGGTGTGACAAAGGGGTGGTGTGACATGGGGCAGGTGTGACGGGGCTGGTGTGGCAGAGGGGTGGTGTGACAGGTGGCTGGTGTGACAGGGGGCTGGGGTGACAGGGGGCTTGTTGTAACAGACGGGTGGTGTGACAGGTGGCTGGTGTGACAGAGGGGTGGTGTGACAGGGGGCTGGTGTGACAGAGGGGTGGTGTGACAGAGGGGTGGTGTGACAGGTGGCTGGTGTGACAGAGGGGTGGTGTGACAGGTGGCTGGTGTGACAGAGGAGTGGTGTGACAAGGGGCTGGTGTGACAGAGGGGGTGGTGTGACAGGTGGCTGGTGTGACAGGGGGGTGGTGTGACAGGTGGCTGGTGTGACAGGTGGCTGGTGTGACAGAGGGGGTTGTGTGACAGAGGGGGGTGGTGTGACAGGTGGCTGGTGTGACAGGCGGCTGGTGTGACAGAGGGGTGGTGTGAAAGAGGGGGTGGTGTGACAGGTGGCTGGTGTGACAAAGGGGTGGTGTGACATGGGGCAGGTGTGACGGGGCTGGTGTGGCAGAGGGGTGGTGTGACAGGTGGCTGGTGTGACAGGGGGCTGGGGTGACAGGGGGCTTGTTGTAACAGACGGGTGGTGTGACAGGTGGCTGGTGTGACAGAGGGGTGGTGTGACAGGGGGCTGGTGTGACAGAGGGGTGGTGTGACAGAGGGGTGGTGTGACAGGTGGCTGGTGTGACAGAGGGGTGGTGTGACAGGTGGCTGGTGTGACAGAGGAGTGGTGTGACAAGGGGCTGGTGTGACAGAGGGGGTGGTGTGACAGGTGGCTGGTGTGACAGGGGGGTGGTGTGACAGGTGGCTGGTGTGACAGGTGGCTGGTGTGACAGAGGGGGTTGTGTGACAGAGGGGGGTGGTGTGACAGGTGGCTGGTGTGACAGGCGGCTGGTGTGACAGAGGGGTGGTGTGAAAGAGGGGGTGGTGTGACAGGTGGCTGGTGTGACAGGTGGCTGGTGTGACAGAGGAGTGGTGTGACAGGGGGCTGGTGTGACAGAGGGGGTGGTGTGACAGGTGGCTGGTGTGACAGAGGAGTTGTGTGACAGAGGGGGTGGTGTGACAGGTGGCTGGTGTGACAGAGGGGTGGTGTGACAGAGGGGGTGGTGTGACAGGTGGCTGGTGTGACAGAGGGGTGGTGTGACAGGTGGCTGGTGTGATAGAGAAGTGGTGTGACAGGGGGCTGGTGTGACAGAGGGGGTGGTGTGACAGAGGGGTGGTGTGACAGAGGGGTGGTGTGACAGGTGGCTGGTGTGAAAGAGGGGGTGGTGTGACAGGTGGCTGGTGTGACAGGTGGCTGGTGTGACAGAGGAGTGGTGTGACAGGGGGCTGGTGTGACAGAGGGGGTGGTGTGACAGGTGGCTGGTGTGACAGAGGAGTGGTGTGACAGAGGGGGTGGTGTGACAGGTGGCTGGTGTGACAGAGGGGTGGTGTGACACAGGGGGTGGTGTGACAGGTAGCTGGTGTGACAGAGGGGTGGTGTGACAGGTGGCTGGTGTGATAGAGAAGTGGTGTGACAGGGGGCTGGTGTGACAGAGGGGTGGAGTGACAGGTGGCTGGTGTGACAGAGGGGGTGGTGTGACAGAGGGGTGGTGTTACAGAGGGGGTGGTGTGACAGGTGGCTGGTGTGACAGAGGGGTGGTGTGACAGAGGGGTGGTGTGACAGGTGGCTGGTGTGGCAGAGGGGGTGGTGTGACAGGTGGCTGGTGTGACAGAGGAGGTGGTGTGACAGAGGAGTGTTGTGACAGGGGGCTGGTGTGACAGAGGGGGTGGTATGACAGGTGGCTGGTGTGACAGAGGGGTTGGTGTGACAGGTGGCTGGTGTGACAGAGGGGGTGGTGTGACAGAGGGGTGTGGTTACAGAGGGGGTGGTGTGACAGGTGGCTGGTGTGACAGAGTGGTGGTGTGACAGAGGGGTGGTGTGCCAGGTGGCTGGTGTGACAGAGGGGTGGTGTGACAGAGGGGGTGGTGTGACAGGTGGCTGGTGTGACAGAGGAGGTGGTGTGACAGAGGAGTGGTGTGACAGGGGGCTGGTGTGACAGAGGGGGTGGTGTGACAGGTAGCTGGTGTGACAGAGGGGGTGGTGTGACAGGTGGCTGGTGTGACAGGCGGCTGGTGTAACAGAGGGGTGATGTGACAGAGGGGTGGTGTGACAGGTGGCTGGTGTGACAAAGGGGTGGTGTGACAATGGGCAGGTGTGACGGGGCTGGTGTGGCAGAGGGGTGGTGTGACAGGTGGCTGGTGTGACGGGGCTGGGGTGACAGGGGGCTTGTTGTAACAGACGGGTGGTGTGACAGGTGGCTGGTGTGACAGAGGGGTGGTGTGACAGGGGGCTGGTGTGACAGAGGGGTGGTGTGACAGAGGGGTGGTGTGACAGGTGGCTGGTGTGACAGAGGAGTGGTGTGACAGAGGAGTGGTGTGACAGGGGGCTGGTGTGACAGAGGGGGTGGTGTGACAGGTGGCTGGTGTGACAGGGGGGGTGGTGTGACAGGTGGCTGGTGTGACAGGTGGCTGGTGTGACAGAGGGGGTTGTGTGACAGAGGTTGTGGTGTGACAGGTGGCTGGTGTGACAGGCGGCTGGTGTGACAGAGGGGTGGTGTGAAAGAGGGGGTGGTGTGACAGGTGGCTGGTGTGACAGAGGAGTGGTGTGACAGGGGGCTGGTGTGACAGAGGGGGAGGTGTGACGGGTGGCTGGTGTGACAGAGGAGTGGTGTGACAGAGGGGGTGGTGTGACAGGTGGCTGGTGTGACAGAGGGGTTGTGTGACAGAGGGGGTGGTGTGACAGGTGGCTGGTGTGACAGGCAGCTGGTGTGACAGAGGGGTGGTGTGAAAGAGGGGGTGGTGTGACAGGTGGCTGGTGTGACAGGTGGCTGGTGTGACAGAGGAGTGGTGTGAAAGGGGGCTGGTGTGACAGAGGGGGTGGTGTGACAGGTGGCTGGTGTGACAGGAGTGGTGTGACAGAGGGGGTGGTGTGACAGGTGGCTGGTGTGACAGGGGTGGTGTGACAGGTGGCTGGTGTGATAGAGAAGTGGTGTGACAGGGGGCTAGTGTGACAGAGGGGGTGGTGTGACAGGTGGCTGGTGTGACAGGTGGCTGGTGTAACAGAGGGGTGATGTGACAGAGGGGGTGGTGTGACAGGTGGCTGGTGTGACGGGACTGGTGTGACAGAGGGGGGGTGTGACAGAGGAGTGGTGTGACAAGTGGCTGGTGTGACAGAGGGGGTGGTGTGACAGCTGGCTGGTGTGACAGAGGGGGTGGTGTGACAGAGGGGTGGTGTGACAGAGGGGTGGTGTGACAGGTGGCTGGTGTGAAAGAGGGGGTGGTGTGACAGGTGGCTGGTGTGACAGGTGGCTGGTGTGACAGAGGAGTGGTGTGACAGGGGGCTGGTGTGACAGAGGGGGTGGTGTGACAGGTGGCTGGTGTGACAGAGGAGTGGTGTGACAGAGGGGGTGGTGTGACAGGTGGCTGGTGTGACAGAGGGGTGGTGTGACAGAGGGGGTGGTGTGACAGGTGGCTGGTGTGACAGAGGGGTGGTGTGACAGGTGGCTGATGTGATAGAGAAGTGGTGTGACAAGGGGCTGGTGTGACAGAGGGGTGGTGTGACAGGTGGCTGGTGTGACAGAGGGGGTGGTGTGACAGAGGGGTGTGGTTACAGAGGGGGTGGTGTGACAGGTGGCTGGTGTGACAGAGTGGTGGTGTGACAGAGGGGTGGTGTGACAGGTGGCTGGTGTGACAGAGGGGTGGTGTGACAGAGGGGGTGGTGTGACAGGTGGCTGGTGTGACAGAGGAGGTGGTGTGACAGAGGAGTGGTGTGACAGGGGGCTGGTGTGACAGAGGGGGTGGTGTGACAGGTAGCTGGTGTGACAGAGGGGGTGGTGTGACAGGTGGCTGGTGTGACAGGCGGCTGGTGTAACAGAGGGGTGATGTGACAGAGGGGTGGTGTGACAGGTGGCTGGTGTGACAAAGGGGTGGTGTGACAATGGGCAGGTGTGACGGGGCTGGTGTGGCAGAGGGGTGGTGTGACAGGTGGCTGGTGTGACGGGGCTGGGGTGACAGGGGGCTTGTTGTAACAGACGGGTGGTGTGACAGGTGGCTGGTGTGACAGAGGGGTGGTGTGACAGGGGGCTGGTGTGACAGAGGGGTGGTGTGACAGAGGGGTGGTGTGACAGGTGGCTGGTGTGACAGAGGAGTGGTGTGACAGAGGAGTGGTGTGACAGGGGGCTGGTGTGACAGAGGGGGTGGTGTGACAGGTGGCTGGTGTGACAGGGGGGGTGGTGTGACAGGTGGCTGGTGTGACAGGTGGCTGGTGTGACAGAGGGGGTTGTGTGACAGAGGTTGTGGTGTGACAGGTGGCTGGTGTGACAGGCGGCTGGTGTGACAGAGGGGTGGTGTGAAAGAGGGGGTGGTGTGACAGGTGGCTGGTGTGACAGAGGAGTGGTGTGACAGGGGGCTGGTGTGACAGAGGGGGAGGTGTGACGGGTGGCTGGTGTGACAGAGGAGTGGTGTGACAGAGGGGGTGGTGTGACAGGTGGCTGGTGTGACAGAGGGGTTGTGTGACAGAGGGGGTGGTGTGACAGGTGGCTGGTGTGACAGGCAGCTGGTGTGACAGAGGGGTGGTGTGAAAGAGGGGGTGGTGTGACAGGTGGCTGGTGTGACAGGTGGCTGGTGTGACAGAGGAGTGGTGTGAAAGGGGGCTGGTGTGACAGAGGGGGTGGTGTGACAGGTGGCTGGTGTGACAGGAGTGGTGTGACAGAGGGGGTGGTGTGACAGGTGGCTGGTGTGACAGGGGTGGTGTGACAGGTGGCTGGTGTGATAGAGAAGTGGTGTGACAGGGGGCTAGTGTGACAGAGGGGGTGATGTGACAGAGGGGTGGTGTGACAGGTGGCTGGTGTGACAGAGGGGGTGGTGTGACAGAGGGGTGGTGTGACAGAGGGGGTGGTGTGACAGGTGGCTTGTGTGACAGAGGCGTGGTGTGACAGAGGGGTGGTGTGACAGGTGGCTGGTGTGATAGAGGGGTGGTGTGACAGAGGGGGTGGTGTGACAGGTGGCTGGTGTGACAGAGGGGGTGGTGTGACAGAGGAGTGGTGTGACAGGGGGCTGGTGTGACAGAGGGGGTGGTGTGACAGGTGGCTGGTGTAACAGAGGGGGTGGTGTGACAGGTGGCTGGTGTGACAGAGGAGTGGTGTGACAGGTGGCTGGTGTGACAGAGGGGGTGGTGTGACAGGTGGCTGGTGTGACAGAGGGGGTGGTGTGACAGGGGGCTGGTGTGACAGAGGGGGTGGTGTGACAGGTGGCTGGTGTGACAGAGGGGGTGGTGTGACAGGGGGCTGGTGTGACAGGGGGCTGGTGTGACAGGGGGGTGGTGAGACAGAGGGGTGGTGTGACAGAGGGGTGGTGTGACAGGTGGCTTTTGTGATAGAGGGGTGGTGTGACAGAGGGGGTGGTGTGACAGGTGGCTGGTGTGACAGAGGGGGTGGTGTGACAGAGGAGTGGTGTGACAGGGGGCTGGTGTGACAGAGGGGGTGGTGTGACAGGTGGCTGGTGTGACAGAGGGAGTGGTGTGACAGGTGGCTGGTGTTACAAAGGAGTGGTGTGACAGGGGGCTGGTGTGACAGAGGGGGTGGTGTGACAGAGGGGTGGTGTGACAGGTGGCTGGTGTGACAGGGGGCTGGTGTAACAGAGGGGGTGGTGTGACAGGTGGCTGGTGTGACAGAGGAGTGGTGTGACAGGTGGCTGGTGTGACAGAGGGGGTGGTGTGACAGGTGGCTGGTGTGACAGAGGGGGTGGTGTGACAGGGGGCTGGTGTGACAGAGGGGGTGGTGTGACAGGTGGCTGGTGTGACAGAGGGGGTGGTGTGACAGGGGGCTGGTGTGACAGGGGGCTGGTGTGACAGGGGGGTGGTGAGACAGAGGGGTGGTGTGACAGAGGGGGTGGTGTGACAGGGGGCTGGTGTGACAGAGGGGTGGTGTGACAAAGGGGTGGTGTGACGGGGGCTGGTGTGACAGGGGGCTGGGGTGACGGGGCTGGTGTGACTGAGGGGGTGGTGTGACAGGGGGCTGGTGTGACAGGGGGCTGGTGTGACAGGGGGGTGGTGTGACAGAGGGGTGGTGTGACAGAGGGGTGGTGTGACAGGTGGCTGGTGTGACAGGGGGCTGGGGTGACAGAGGGGGTGGTGTGACAGGTGGCTGGTGTGACAGAGGAGTGGTGTGACAGGTGGCTGGTGTGACAGAGGGGGTGGTGTGACAGGTGGCTGGTGTGACAGAGGGGGTGGTGTGACAGGGGGCTGGTGTGACAGAGGGGGTGGTGTGACAGGTGGCTGGTGTGACAGAGGGGGTGGTGTGACAGGGGGCTGGTGTGACAGGTGTGTGGTGAGACAGAGGGGTGGTGTGACAGAGGGGGTGGTGTGACAGGGGGCTGGTGTGACAGAGGGGTGGTGTGACAGAGGGGTGGTGTGACGGGGGCTGGTGTGACAGGGGGCTGGGGTGACGGGGCTGGTGTGACAGAGGGGGTGGTGTGACAGGGGGCTGGTGTGACAGGGGGGTGGTGAGACAGAGGGGTGGTGTGACAGAGGGGTGGTGTGACAGGTGGCTGGTGTGACAGGGGGCTGGGGTGACAGGGGGCTTGTTGTAACAGACGGGTGGTGTGACAGGTGACTGGTGTGACAGAGGGGGTGGTGTGACAGGGGGCTGGTGTGACAGAGGGGTGGTGTGACAGAGGGGTGGTGTGACAGGTGGCTGGTGTGACAAAGGGGTGGTGTGACATGGGGCAGGTGTGACGGGGCTGGTGTGGCAGAGGGGTGGTGTGACAGGTGGCTGGTGTGACAGGGGGCTGGGTTGACAGGGGGCTTGTTGTAACAGACGGGTGGTGTGACAGGTGGCTGGTGTGACAGAGGGGTGGTGTGACAGGGGGCTGGTGTGACAGAGGGGTGGTGTGACAGAGGGGTGGTGTGACAGGGGGCTGGTGTGACAGAGGGGTGGTGTGACAGGTGGCTGGTGTGACAGAGGAGTGGTGTGACAGGGGGCTGGTGTGACAGAGGGTGTGGTGTGACAGGTGGCTGGTGTGACAGGGGGGGTGGTGTGACAGGTGGCTGGTGTGACAGGTGGCTGATGTGACAGAGGGGGTTGTGTGACAGAGGGGGTGGTGTGACAGGTGGCTGGTGTGACAGGCGGCTGGTGTGACAGAGGGGTGGTGTGAAAGAGGGGGTGGTGTGACAGGTGGCTGGTGTGACAGGTGGCTGGTGTGACAGAGGAGTGGTGTGACAGGGGGCTGGTGTGACAGAGGGGGTGGTGTGACAGGTGGCTGGTGTGACAGAGGAGTGGTGTGACAGGTGGCTGGTGTGACAGAGGGGTGGTGTGACAGAGGGGGTGGTGTGACAGGTGGCTGGTGTGACAGAGGGGTGGTGTGACAGGTGGCTGGTGTGATAGAGAAGTGGTGTGACAGGGGGCTGGTGTGACAGAGGGGGTGGTGTGACAGAGGGGTGGTGTGACAGGTGGCTGGTATGACAGAGGGGGTGGTGTGACAGAGGGGTGGTGTGACAGAGGGGGTGGTGTGACAGGTGGCTGGTGTGACAGAGGGGTGGTGTGACAGAGGGGTGGTGTGACAGGTGGCTGGTGTGACAGAGGGGTGGTGTGACAGAGGGGGTGGTGTGACAGGTGGCTGGTGTGACAGAGGGGGTGGTGTGACAGAGGAGTGGTGTGACAGGGGGCTGGTGTGACAGAGGGGGTGGTGTGACAGGTGGCTGATGTGACAGAGAGGTGGTGTGACAGGTGGCTGGTGTGATAGAGAAGTGGTGTGACAGGGGGCTGGTGTGACAGAGGGGGTGGTGTGACAGAGGGGTGGTGTGACAGGTGGCTGGTGTGACAGAGGGGGTGGTGTGAAAGAGGGGTGGTGTGACAGAGGGGGTGGTGTGACAGGTGGCTGGTGTGACAGAGGGGTGGTGTGACAGAGGGGTGGTGTGACATGTGGCTGGTGTGACAGAGGGGTGATGTGACAGAGGGGGTGGTGTGACAGGTGGCTGGTGTGACAGAGGGGGTGGTGTGACAGAGGAGTGGTGTGACAGGGGGCTGGTGTGACATAGGGGGTGGTGTGACAGGTGGCTGGTGTGACAGAGGGGGTGGTGTGACAGGTGGCTGGTGTGACAGAGGAGTGGTGTGACAGGGGACTGGTGTGACAGAGGGGGTGGTGTGACAGGTAGCTGGTGTGACAGAGGGGGTGGTGTGACAGGTGGCTGGTGTGACAGGCGGCTGGTGTAACAGAGGGGTGATGTGACAGAGGGGGTGGTGTGACAGGTGGCTGGTGTGACAGGGGACTGGTGTGACAGAGGGGGGGTGTGACAGAGGAGTGGTGTGACAAGTGGCTGGTGTGACAGAGGGGGTGGTGTGACAGCTGGCTGGTGTGACAGAGGGGGTGGTGTGACAGAGGGGTGGTGTGACAGAGGGGTGGTGTGACAGGTGGCTGGTGTGAAAGAGGGGGTGGTGTGACAGGTGGCTGGTGTGACAGGTGGCTGGTGTGACAGAGGAGTGGTGTGACAGGGGGCTGGTGTGACAGAGGGGGTGGTGTGACAGGTGGCTGGTGTGACAGAGGAGTGGTGTGACAGAGGGGGTGGTGTGACAGGTGGCTGGTGTGACAGAGGGGTGGTGTGACAGAGGGGGTGGTGTGACAGGTGGCTGGTGTGACAGAGGGGTGGTGTGACAGGTGGCTGATGTGATAGAGAAGTGGTGTGACAAGGGGCTGGTGTGACAGAGGGGTGGTGTGACAGGTGGCTGGTGTGACAGAGGGGGTGATGTGACAGAGGGGTGTGGTTACAGAGGGGGTGGTGTGACAGGTGGCTGGTGTGACAGAGGGGTGGTGTGACAGAGGGGTGGTGTGACAGGTGGCTGGTGTGACAGAGGGGTGGTGTGACAGAGGGGGTGGTGTGACAGGTGGCTGGTGTGACAGAGGAGGTGGTGTGACAGGGGGCTGGTGTGACAGAGGGGGTGGTGTGACAGGTGGCTGGTGTGACAGAGGGGGTGGTGTGACAGGTGGCTGGTGTGACAGAGGAGTGGTGTGACAGGGAGCTGGTGTGACAGAGGGGGTGGTGTGACAGGTAGCTGGTGTGACAGAGGGGGTGGTGTGACAGGTGGCTGGTGTGACAGGCGGCTGGTGTAACAGAGGGGTGATGTGACAGAGGGGTGGTGTGACAGGTGGCTGGTGTGACAAAGGGGTGGTGTGACATGGGGCAGGTGTGACGGGGCTGGTGTGGCAGAGGGGTGGTGTGACAGGTGGCTGGTGTGACGGGGCTGGGGTGACAGGGGGCTTGTTGTAACAGATGGGTGGTGTGACAGGTGGCTGGTGTGACAGAGGGGTGGTGTGACAGGGGGCTGGTGTGACAGAGGGGTGGTGTGACAGAGGGGTGGTGTGACAGGTGGCTGGTGTGACAGAGGAGTGGTGTGACAGAGGAGTGGTGTGACAGGGGGCTGGTGTGACAGAGGGGGTGGTGTGACAGGTGGCTGGTGTGACAGGGGGGGTGGTGTGACAGGTGGCTGGTGTGACAGGTGGCTGGTGTGACAGAGGGGTTGTGTGACAGAGGGGGTGGTGTGACAGGTGGCTGGTGTGACAGGCGGCTGGTGTGACAGAGGGGTGGTGTGAAAGAGGGGGTGGTGTGACAGGTGGCTGGTGTGACAGGTGGCTGGTGTGACAGAGGAGTGGTGTGACAGGGGGCTGGTGTGACAGAGGGGGAGGTGTGACGGGTGGCTGGTGTGACAGAGGAGTGGTGTGACAGAGGGGGTGGTGTGACAGGTGGCTGGTGTGACAGAGGGGTTGTGTGTCAGAGGGGGTGGTGTGACAGGTGGCTGGTGTGACATGCAGCTGGTGTGACAGAGGGGTGGTGTGAAAAAGGGGGTGGTGTGACAGGTGGCTGGTGTGACAGAGGAGTGGTGTGAAAGGGGGCTGGTGTGACAGAGGGGGTGGTGTGACAGGTGGCTGGTGTGACAGAGGAGTGGTGTGACAGAGGGGGTGGTGTGACAGGTGGCTGGTGTGACAGGGGTGGTGTGACAGGTGGCTGGTGTGATATAGAAGTGGTGTGACAGGGGGCTAGTGTGACAGAGGGGGTGGTGTGACAGAGGGGTGGTGTGACAGGTGGCTGGTGTGACAGAGGGGGTGGTGTGACAGAGGGGTGGTGTGACAGAGGGGGTGGTGTGACAGGTGGCTTGTGTGACAGAGGCGTGGTGTGACAGAGGGGTGGTATGACAGGTGGCTGGTGTGATAGAGGGGTGGTGTGACAGAGGGGGTGGTGTGACAGGTGGCTGGTGTGACAGAGGGGGTGGTGTGACAGAGGAGTGGTGTGACAGGGGGCTGGTGTGACAGAGGGGGTGGTGTGACAGGTGGCTGGTGTGACAGAGGGAGTGGTGTGACAGGTGGCTGGTGTTACAGAGGAGTGGTGTGACAGGGGGCTGGTGTGACAGAGGGGGTGGTGTGACAGGTAGCTGGTGTGACAGAGGGGGTGATGTGACAGGTGGCTGGTGTGACAGGCGGCTGGTGTAACAGAGGGGTGGTGTGACAGGTGGCTGGTGTGACAGGGGGCTGGTGTGACAGAGGGGGTGGTGTGACAGGTGGCTGGTGTGACAGAGGAGTGGTGTGACAGGTGGCTGGTGTGACAGAGGGGGTGGTGTGACAGGTGGCTGGTGTGACAGAGGGGGTGGTGTGACAGGGGGCTGGTGTGACAGAGGGGGTGGTGTGACAGGTGGCTGGTGTGACAGAGGGGGTGATGTGACAGGGGGCTGGTGTGACAGGGGGGTGGTGAGACAGAGGGGTGGTGTGACAGAGGGGGTGGTGTGACAGGGGGCTGGTGTGACAGAGGGGTGGTGTGACAAAGGGGTGGTGTGACGGGGGCTGGTGTGACAGGGGGCTGGGGTGACGGGGCTGGTGTGACAGAGGGGGTGGTGTGACAGGGGGCTGGTGTGACAGGGGGGTGGTGTGACAGAGGGGTGGTGTGACAGAGGGGTGGTGTGACAGGTGGCTGGTGTGACAGGGGGCTGGGGTGACAGAGGGGGTGGTGTGACAGGTGGCTGGTGTGACAGAGGAGTGGTGTGACAGGTGGCTGGTGTGACAGAGGGGGTGGTGTGACAGGTGGCTGGTGTGACAGAGGGGGTGGTGTGACAGGGGGCTGGTGTGACAGAGGGGGTGGTGTGACAGGTGGCTGGTGTGACAGAGGGGGTGGTGTGACAGGGGGCTGGTGTGACAGGGGTGTGGTGAGACAGAGGGGTGGTGTGACAGAGGGGGTGGTGTGACAGGGGGCTGGTGTGACAGAGGGGTGGTGTGACAGAGGGGTGGTGTGACGGGGGCTGGTGTGACAGGGGGCTGGGGTGACGGGGCTGGTGTGACAGAGGGGGTGGTGTGACAGGGGGCTGGTGTGACAGGGGGGTGGTGAGACAGAGGGGTGGTGTGACAGAGGGGTGGTGTGACAGGTGGCTGGTGTGACAGGGGGCTGGGGTGACAGGGGGCTTGTTGTAACAGACGGGTGGTGTGACAGGTGACTGGTGTGACAGAGGGGGTGGTGTGACAGGGGGCTGGTGTGACAGAGGGGTGGTGTGACAGAGGGGTGGTGTGACAGGTGGCTGGTGTGACAAAGGGGTGGTGTGACATGGGGCAGGTGTGACGGGGCTGGTGTGGCAGAGGGGTGGTGTGACAGGTGGCTGGTGTGACAGGGGGCTGGGTTGACAGGGGGCTTGTTGTAACAGACGGGTGGTGTGACAGGTGGCTGGTGTGACAGAGGGGTGGTGTGACAGGGGGCTGGTGTGACAGAGGGGTGGTGTGACAGAGGGGTGGTGTGACAGGTGGCTGGTGTGACAGAGGGGTGGTGTGACAGGTGGCTGGTGTGACAGAGGAGTGGTGTGACAGGGGGCTGGTGTGACAGAGGGTGTGGTGTGACAGGTGGCTGGTGTGACAGGGGGGGTGGTGTGACAGGTGGCTGTTGTGACAGGTGGCTGATGTGACAGAGGGGGTTGTGTGACAGAGGGGGTGGTGTGACAGGTGGCTGGTGTGACAGGCGGCTGGTGTGACAGAGGGGTGGTGTGAAAGAGGGGGTGGTGTGACAGGTGGCTGGTGTGACAGGTGGCTGGTGTGACAGAGGAGTGGTGTGACAGGGGGCTGGTGTGACAGAGGGGGTGGTGTGACAGGTGGCTGGTTTGACAGAGGAGTGGTGTGACAGGTGGCTGGTGTGACAGAGGGGTGGTGTGACAGAGGGGGTGGTGTGACAGGTGGCTGGTGTGACAGAGGGGTGGTGTGACAGGTGGCTGGTGTGATAGAGAAGTGGTGTGACAGGGGGCTGGTGTGACAGAGGGGGTGGTGTGACAGAGGGGTGGTGTGACAGGTGGCTGGTGTGACAGAGGGGGTGGTTTGACAGAGGGGTGGTGTGACAGAGGGGGTGGTGTGACAGGTGGCTGGTGTGACAGAGGGGTGGTGTGACAGGTGGCTGGTGTGACAGAGGGATGGTGTGACAGAGGGGGTGGTGTGACAGGTGGCTGGTGTGAAAGAGGGGGTGGTGTGACAGAGGAGTGGTGTGACAGGGGGCTGGTGTGACAGAGGGGGTGGTGTGACAGGTGGCTGGTGTGACAGAGGGGGTGGTGTGACAGGTGGCTGGTGTGACAGAGGAGTGGTGTGACAGAGGGGGTGGTGTGACAGGTAGCTGGTGTGACAGAGGGGGTGGTGTGACAGGTGGCTGGTGTGACAGGCGGCTGGTGTAACAGAGGGGTGATGTGACAGAAGGGGTGGTGTGACAGGTGGCTGGTGCGACAGGGGGCTGGTGTGACAGAGGGGGGGTGTGACAGGTGGCTGGTGTGACAGAGGAGTGGTGTGACAAGTGGCTGGTGTGACAGAGGGGGTGGTGTGACAGGTGGCTGGTGTGACAGAGGGGGTGGTGTGACAGGGGGCTGGTGTGACAGAGGGGGTGGTGTGACAGGTGGCTGGTGTGACAGAGGGGGTGGTGTGACAGGGGGCTGGTGTGATAGGGAGCTGGTGTGAAAGGGGGGTGGTGTGACAGAGGGGTGGTGTGACAGAGGGGGTGGTGTGACAGGGGGCTGGTGTGACAGAGGGGTGGTGTGACAGAGGGGTGGTGTGACAGGGGGGCTGGTGTGACAGGGGGCTGGGGTGACAGGGGGCTTGTTGTAACAGACGGGTGGTGTGACAGGTGGCTGGTGTGACAGGGGGCTGGTGTGACAGAGGGGTGGTGTGACAGAGGGGTGGTGTGACAGGTGGCTGGTGTGACAAAGGGGTGCTGTGACATGGGGCTGGTGTGACGGGGCTGGTGTGGCAGAGGGGTGGTGTGACAGGTGGCTGGTGTGACAGGGGGCTTGTTGTAACAGACGGGTGGTGTGACAGGTGGCTGGTGTGACAGAGGGGTGGTGTGACAGCGGGCTGGTGTGACAGAGGGGTGGTGTGACAGAGGGGTGGTGTGACAGGTGGCTGGTGTGAAAGAGGGGGTGGTGTGACAGGTGTCTGGTGTGACAGGTGGCTGGTGTGACAGGTGGCTGGTGTGACAGAGGAGTGGTGTGACAGAGGGGGTGGTGTGACAGGTGGCTGGTGTGACCGAGGAGTGGTGTGACAGAGGGGGTGGTGTGACAGGTGGCTGGTGTGAAAGAGGGGGTGGTGTGACAGGTGGCTGGTGTGACAGAGGAGTGGTGTGACAGAGGGGGTGGTGTGACAGGTGGCTGGTGTGACAGAGGGGTGGTGTGACAGAGGGGTGGTGTGACAGAGGGGGTGGTGTGACAGGTGGCTGGTGTGACAGAGGGGTGGTGTGATAGAGAAGTGGTGTGACAGGGGGCTGGTGTGACAGAGGGGGTGGTGTGACAGAGGGGTGGTGTGACAGGTGGCTGGTGTGACAGAGGGGGTGGTGTGTCAGAGGGGTTGTGTGACAGAGGGGGTGGTGTGACAGGTGGCTGGTGTGACAGAGGGGGTGGTGTGACAGAGGAGTGGTGTGACAGGGGGGTGGTGTGACAGGTGGCTGGTGTGACAAAGGGGTGGTGTGACATGGGGCAGGTGTGACGGGGCTGGTGTGGCAGAGGGGTGGTGTGACAGGTGGCTGGTGTGACAGGGGGCTGGGTTGACAGGGGGCTTGTTGTAACAGACGGGTGGTGTGACAGGTGGCTGGTGTGACAGAGGGGTGGTGTGACAGGGGGCTGGTGTGACAGAGGGGTGGTGTGACAGAGGGGTGGTGTGACAGGTGGCTGGTGTGACAGAGGGGTGGTGTGACAGGTGGCTGGTGTGACAGAGGAGTGGTGTGACAGGGGGCTGGTGTGACAGAGGGTGTGGTGTGACAGGTGGCTGGTGTGACAGGGGGGGTGGTGTGACAGGTGGCTGTTGTGACAGGTGGCTGATGTGACAGAGGGGGTTGTGTGACAGAGGGGGTGGTGTGACAGGTGGCTGGTGTGACAGGCGGCTGGTGTGACAGAGGGGTGGTGTGAAAGAGGGGGTGGTGTGACAGGTGGCTGGTGTGACAGGTGGCTGGTGTGACAGAGGAGTGGTGTGACAGGGGGCTGGTGTGACAGAGGGGGTGGTGTGACAGGTGGCTGGTGTGACAGAGGAGTGGTGTGACAGGTGGCTGGTGTGACAGAGGGGTGGTGTGACAGAGGGGGTGGTGTGACAGGTGGCTGGTGTGACAGAGGGGTGGTGTGACAGGTGGCTGGTGTGATAGAGAAGTGGTGTGACAGGGGGCTGGTGTGACAGAGGGGGTGGTGTGACAGAGGGGTGGTGTGACAGGTGGCTGGTGTGACAGAGGGGGTGGTGTGACAGAGGGGTGGTGTGACAGAGGGGGTGGTGTGACAGGTGGCTGGTGTGACAGAGGGGTGGTGTGACAGAGGGGTGGTGTGACAGGTGGCTGGTGTGACAGAGGGGGTGGTGTGACAGGTGGCTGGTGTGACAGAGGGGGTGGTGTGACAGAGGAGTGGTGTGACAGGGGGCTGGTGTGACAGAGGGGGTGGTGTGACAGGTGGCTGGTGTGACAGAGGGGGTGGTGTGACAGGTGGCTGGTGTGACAGAGGAGTGGTGTGACAGAGGGGGTGGTGTGACAGGTAGCTGGTGTGACAGAGGGGGTGGTGTGACAGGTGGCTGGTGTGACAGGCGGCTGGTGTAACAGAGGGGTGATGTGACAGAAGGGGTGGTGTGACAGGTGGCTGGTGCGACAGGGGGCTGGTGTGACAGAGGGGGGGTGTGACAGGTGGCTGGTGTGACAGAGGAGTGGTGTGACAAGTGGCTGGTGTGACAGAGGGGGTGGTGTGACAGGTGGCTGGTGTGACAGAGGGGGTGGTGTGACAGGGGGCTGGTGTGACAGAGGGGGTGGTGTGACAGGTGGCTGGTGTGACAGAGGGGGTGGTGTGACAGGGGGCTGGTGTGATAGGGAGCTGGTGTGAAAGGGGGGTGGTGTGACAGAGGGGTGGTGTGACAGAGGGGGTGGTGTGACAGGGGGCTGGTGTGACAGAGGGGTGGTGTGACAGAGGGGTGGTGTGACAGGGGGGCTGGTGTGACAGGGGGCTGGGGTGACAGGGGGCTTGTTGTAACAGACGGGTGGTGTGACAGGTGGCTGGTGTGACAGGGGGCTGGTGTGACAGAGGGGTGGTGTGACAGAGGGGTGGTGTGACAGGTGGCTGGTGTGACAAAGGGGTGCTGTGACATGGGGCTGGTGTGACGGGGCTGGTGTGGCAGAGGGGTGGTGTGACAGGTGGCTGGTGTGACAGGGGGCTTGTTGTAACAGACGGGTGGTGTGACAGGTGGCTGGTGTGACAGAGGGGTGGTGTGACAGCGGGCTGGTGTGACAGAGGGGTGGTGTGACAGAGGGGTGGTGTGACAGGTGGCTGGTGTGAAAGAGGGGGTGGTGTGACAGGTGTCTGGTGTGACAGGTGGCTGGTGTGACAGGTGGCTGGTGTGACAGAGGAGTGGTGTGACAGAGGGGGTGGTGTGACAGGTGGCTGGTGTGACAGAGGAGTGGTGTGACAGAGGGGGTGGTGTGACAGGTGGCTGGTGTGAAAGAGGGGGTGGTGTGACAGGTGGCTGGTGTGACAGGTGGCTGGTGTGACAGAGGAGTGGTGTGACAGAGGGGGTGGTGTGACAGGTGGCTGGTGTGACAGAGGGGTGGTGTGACAGAGGGGTGGTGTGACAGAGGGGGTGGTGTGACAGGTGGCTGGTGTGACAGAGGGGTGGTGTGATAGAGAAGTGGTGTGACAGGGGGCTGGTGTGACAGAGGGGGTGGTGTGACAGAGGGGTGGTGTGACAGGTGGCTGGTGTGACAGAGGGGGTGGTGTGTCAGAGGGGTTGTGTGACAGAGGGGGTGGTGTGACAGGTGGCTGGTGTGACAGAGGGGGTGGTGTGACAGAGGAGTGGTGTGACAGGGGGCTAGTGTGACAGAGGGGGTGGTGTGACAGTTGGCTGGTGTGACAGAGCGGGTGGTGTGACAGGTGGCTGGTGTGACAGAGGAGTGGTGTGACAGGGGGCTGGTGTGACAGAGGGGGTGGTGTGACAGGTAGCTGGTGTGACAGAGGGGGTGGTGTGACAGGTGGCTGGTGTGACAGGCGGCTGGTGTAACAGAGGGGTGGTGTGACAGAGGGGGTGGTGTGACAGGTGGCTGGTGTGACAGGGGGCTGGTGTGACAGAGGGGGTGGTGTGACAGGTGGCTGGTGTGACAGAGGAGTTGTGTGACAGGTGGCTGGTGTGACAGAGGGGGTGGTGTGACAGGTGGCTGCTGTGACAGAGGGGGTGGTGTGACAGGGGGCTGGTGTGACAGAGGGGGTGGTGTGACAGGTGGCTGGTGTGACAGAGGAGGTGGTGTGACAGGGGGCTGGTGTGACAGAAGGCTGGTGTGACAGGGGGGTGGTGTGACAGAGGGGTGGTGTGACAGAGGGGGTGGTGTGACAGGGGGCTGGTGTGACAGAGGGGTGGTGTGACAGAGGGGTGGTGTGACAGGGGGGCTGGTGTGACAGGGGGCTGGGGTGACGGGGCTGGTGTGGCAGAGGGGTGGTGTGACAGGTGGCTGGTGTGACAGAGGGGTGGTGTGACAGGTGGCTGGTGTGACAGAGGAGTGGTGTGACAGGGGGCTGGTGTGACAGAGGGTGTGGTGTGACAGGTGGCTGGTGTGACAGGGGGGGTGGTGTGACAGGTGGCTGTTGTGACAGGTGGCTGATGTGACAGAGGGGGTTGTGTGACAGAGGGGGTGGTGTGACAGGTGGCTGGTGTGACAGGCGGCTGGTGTGACAGAGGGGTGGTGTGAAAGAGGGGGTGGTGTGACAGGTGGCTGGTGTGACAGGTGGCTGGTGTGACAGAGGAGTGGTGTGACAGGGGGCTGGTGTGACAGAGGGGGTGGTGTGACAGGTGGCTGGTGTGACAGAGGAGTGGTGTGACAGGTGGCTGGTGTGACAGAGGGGTGGTGTGACAGAGGGGGTGGTGTGACAGGTGGCTGGTGTGACAGAGGGGTGGTGTGACAGGTGGCTGGTGTGATAGAGAAGTGGTGTGACAGGGGGCTGGTGTGACAGAGGGGGTGGTGTGACAGAGGGGTGGTGTGACAGGTGGCTGGTGTGACAGAGGGGGTGGTGGACAGAGGGGTGGTGTGACAGAGGGGGTGGTGTGACAGGTGGCTGGTGTGACAGAGGGGTGGTGTGACAGAGGGGTGGTGTGACAGGTGGCTGGTGTGACAGAGGGGGTGGTGTGACAGGTGGCTGGTGTGACAGAGGGGGTGGTGTGACAGAGGAGTGGTGTGACAGGGGGCTGGTGTGACAGAGGGGGTGGTGTGACAGGTGGCTGGTGTGACAGAGGGGGTGGTGTGACAGGTGGCTGGTGTGACAGAGGAGTGGTGTGACAGAAGGGGTGGTGTGACAGGTAGCTGGTGTGACAGAGGGGGTGGTGTGACAGGTGGCTGGTGTGACAGGCGGCTGGTGTAACAGAGGGGTGATGTGACAGAAGGGGTGGTGTGACAGGTGGCTGGTGCGACAGGGGGCTGGTGTGACAGAGGGGGGGTGTGACAGGTGGCTGGTGTGACAGAGGAGTGGTGTGACAAGTGGCTGGTGTGACAGAGGGGGTGGTGTGACAGGTGGCTGGTGTGACAGAGGGGGTGGTGTGACAGGGGGCTGGTGTGACAGAGGGGGTGGTGTGACAGGTGGCTGGTGTGACAGAGGGGGTGGTGTGACAGGGGGCTGGTGTGATAGGGAGCTGGTGTGAAAGGGGGGTGGTGTGACAGAGGGGTGGTGTGACAGAGGGGGTGGTGTGACAGGGGGCTGGTGTGACAGAGGGGTGGTGTGACAGAGGGGTGGTGTGACAGGGGGGCTGGTGTGACAGGGGGCTGGGGTGACAGGGGGCTTGTTGTAACAGACGGGTGGTGTGACAGGTGGCTGGTGTGACAGGGGGCTGGTGTGACAGAGGGGTGGTGTGACAGAGGGGTGGTGTGACAGGTGGCTGGTGTGACAAAGGGGTGCTGTGACATGGGGCTGGTGTGACGGGGCTGGTGTGGCAGAGGGGTGGTGTGACAGGTGGCTGGTGTGACAGGGGGCTTGTTGTAACAGACGGGTGGTGTGACAGGTGGCTGGTGTGACAGAGGGGTGGTGTGACAGCGGGCTGGT
The DNA here is from genome assembly GCA_031769625.1 of Taudactylus pleione. NCBI lineage: Eukaryota > Metazoa > Chordata > Amphibia > Anura > Myobatrachidae > Taudactylus > Taudactylus pleione. The sequence continues at coordinate 3,304,797 of JAUIMM010000521.1, forward strand.
GTGACAGAGGGGTGGTGTGACAGAGGGGTGGTGTGACAGGTGGCTGGTGTGAAAGAGGGGGTGGTGTGACAGGTGTCTGGTGTGACAGGTGGCTGGTGTGACAGGTGGCTGGTGTGACAGAGGAGTGGTGTGACAGAGGGGGTGGTGTGACAGGTGGCTGGTGTGACAGAGGAGTGGTGTGACAGAGGGGGTGGTGTGACAGGTGGCTGGTGTGAAAGAGGGGGTGGTGTGACAGGTGGCTGGTGTGACAGGTGGCTGGTGTGACAGAGGAGTGGTGTGACAGAGGGGGTGGTGTGACAGGTGGCTGGTGTGACAGAGGGGTGGTGTGACAGAGGGGTGGTGTGACAGAGGGGGTGGTGTGACAGGTGGCTGGTGTGACAGAGGGGTGGTGTGATAGAGAAGTGGTGTGACAGGGGGCTGGTGTGACAGAGGGGGTGGTGTGACAGAGGGGTGGTGTGACAGGTGGCTGGTGTGACAGAGGGGGTGGTGTGTCAGAGGGGTTGTGTGACAGAGGGGGTGGTGTGACAGGTGGCTGGTGTGACAGAGGGGGTGGTGTGACAGAGGAGTGGTGTGACAGGGGGCTAGTGTGACAGAGGGGGTGGTGTGACAGTTGGCTGGTGTGACAGAGCGGGTGGTGTGACAGGTGGCTGGTGTGACAGAGGAGTGGTGTGACAGGGGGCTGGTGTGACAGAGGGGGTGGTGTGACAGGTAGCTGGTGTGACAGAGGGGGTGGTGTGACAGGTGGCTGGTGTGACAGGCGGCTGGTGTAACAGAGGGGTGGTGTGACAGAGGGGGTGGTGTGACAGGTGGCTGGTGTGACAGGGGGCTGGTGTGACAGAGGGGGTGGTGTGACAGGTGGCTGGTGTGACAGAGGAGTTGTGTGACAGGTGGCTGGTGTGACAGAGGGGGTGGTGTGACAGGTGGCTGGTGTGACAGAGGGGGTGGTGTGACAGGGGGCTGGTGTGACAGAGGGGGTGGTGTGACAGGTGGCTGGTGTGACAGAGGAGGTGGTGTGACAGGGGGCTGGTGTGACAGAAGGCTGGTGTGACAGGGGGGTGGTGTGACAGAGGGGTGGTGTGACAGAGGGGGTGGTGTGACAGGGGGCTGGTGTGACAGAGGGGTGGTGTGACAGAGGGGTGGTGTGACAGGGGGGCTGGTGTGACAGGGGGCTGGGGTGACGGGGCTGGTGTGGCAGAGGGGTGGTGTGACAGGTGGCTGGTGTGACAGGGGGCTGGGGTGACAGGGGGCTTGTTGTAACAGACGGGTGGTGTGACAGGTGGCTGGTGTGACAGAGGGGGTGGTGTGACAGGGGGCTGGTGTGACAGACGGGTGATGTGACAGGGGGCTGGTGTGACAGAGGGGTGGTGTGACAGAGGGGTGGTGTGACAGGTGGCTGGTGTGACAGAGGGGTGGTGTGACAGGGGGCTGGTGTGACAGAGGGGTGGTGTGACAGAGGGGTGGTGTGACAGGTGGCTGGTGTGAAAGAGGGGGTGGTGTGACAGGTGGCTGGTGTGACAGGTGGCTGGTGTGACAGAGGAGTGGTGTGACAGGGGGCTGGTGTGACAGAGGGGGTGGTGTGACAGGTGGCTGGTGTGACAGAGAAGTGGTGTGACAGAGGGGGTGGTGTGACAGGTGGCTGGTGTGACAGAGGGGTGGTGTGACAGAGGGGGTGGTGTGACAGGTGGCTGGTGTGACAGAGGGGTGGTGTGACAGGTGGCTGATGTGATAGAGAAGTGGTGTGACAAGGGGCTGGTGTGACAGAGGGGTGGTGTGACAGGTGGCTGGTGTGACAGAGGGGGTGATGTGACAGAGGGGTGTGGTTACAGAGGGGGTGGTGTGACAGGTGGCTGGTGTGACAGAGTGGTGGTGTGACAGAGGGGTGGTGTGACAGGTGGCTGGTGTGACAGAGGGGTGGTGTGACAGAGGGGGTGGTGTGACAGGTGGCTGGTGTGACAGAGGAGGTGGTGTGACAGGGGGCTGGTGTGACAGAGGGGGTGGTGTGACAGGTGGCTGGTGTGACAGAGGGGGTGGTGTGACAGGTGTCTGGTGTGACAGAGTAGTGGTGTGACAGGGGGCTGGTGTGACAGAGGGGGTGGTGTGACAGGTAGCTGGTGTGACAGAGGGGGTGGTGTGACAGGTGGCTGGTGTGACAGGCGGCTGGTGTAACAGAGGGGTGATGTGACAGAGGGGTGGTGTGACAGGTGGCTGGTGTGACAAAGGGGTGGTGTGACATGGGGCAGGTGTGACGGGGCTGGTGTGGCAGAGGGGTGGTGTGACAGGTGGCTGGTGTGACGGGGCTGGGGTGACAGGGGGCTTGTTGTAACAGACGGGTGGTGTGACAGGTGGCTGGTGTGACAGAGGGGTGGTGTGACAGGGGGCTGGTGTGACAGAGGGGTGGTGTGACAGAGGGGTGGTGTGACAGGTGGCTGGTGTGACAGAGGAGTGGTGTGACAGAGGAGTGGTGTGACAGGGGGCTGGTGTGACAGAGGGGGTGGTGTGACAGGTGGCTGGTGTGACAGGGGGGGTGGTGTGACAGGTGGCTGGTGTGACAGGTGGCTGGTGTGACAGAGGGGTTGTGTGACAGAGGGGGTGGTGTGACAGGTGGCTGGTGTGACAGGCGGCTGGTGTGACAGAGGGGTGGTGTGAAAGAGGGGGTGGTGTGACAGGTGGCTGGTGTGACAGGTGGCTGGTGTGACAGAGGAGTGGTGTGACAGGGGGCTGGTGTGACAGAGGGGGAGGTGTGACGGGTGGCTGGTGTGACAGAGGAGTGGTGTGACAGAGGGGGTGGTGTGACAGGTGGCTGGTGTGACAGAGGGGTTGTGTGACAGAGGGGGTGGTGTGACAGGTGGCTGGTGTGACAGGCAGCTGGTGTGACAGAGGGGTGGTGTGACAGAGGGGGTGGTGTGACAGGTGGCTGGTGTGACAGGGGGCTGGTGTGACAGAGGGGGTGGTGTGACAGGTGGCTGGTGTGACAGAGGAGTTGTGTGACAGGTGGCTGGTGTGACAGAGGGGGTGGTGTGACAGGTGGCTGGTGTGACAGAGGGGGTGGTGTGACAGGGGGCTGGTGTGACAGAGGGGGTGGTGTGACAGGTGGCTGGTGTGACAGAGGAGGTGGTGTGACAGGGGGCTGGTGTGACAGAAGGCTGGTGTGACAGGGGGGTGGTGTGACAGAGGGGTGGTGTGACAGAGGGGGTGGTGTGACAGGGGGCTGGTGTGACAGAGGGGTGGTGTGACAGAGGGGTGGTGTGACAGGGGGGCTGGTGTGACAGGGGGCTGGGGTGACGGGGCTGGTGTGGCAGAGGGGTGGTGTGACAGGTGGCTGGTGTGACAGGGGGCTGGGGTGACAGGGGGCTTGTTGTAACAGACGGGTGGTGTGACAGGTGGCTGGTGTGACAGAGGGGGTGGTGTGACAGGGGGCTGGTGTGACAGACGGGTGATGTGACAGGGGGCTGGTGTGACAGAGGGGTGGTGTGACAGAGGGGTGGTGTGACAGGTGGCTGGTGTGACAGAGGGGTGGTGTGACAGGGGGCTGGTGTGACAGAGGGGTGGTGTGACAGAGGGGTGGTGTGACAGGTGGCTGGTGTGAAAGAGGGGGTGGTGTGACAGGTGGCTGGTGTGACAGGTGGCTGGTGTGACAGAGGAGTGGTGTGACAGGGGGCTGGTGTGACAGAGGGGGTGGTGTGACAGGTGGCTGGTGTGACAGAGAAGTGGTGTGACAGAGGGGGTGGTGTGACAGGTGGCTGGTGTGACAGAGGGGTGGTGTGACAGAGGGGGTGGTGTGACAGGTGGCTGGTGTGACAGAGGGGTGGTGTGACAGGTGGCTGATGTGATAGAGAAGTGGTGTGACAAGGGGCTGGTGTGACAGAGGGGTGGTGTGACAGGTGGCTGGTGTGACAGAGGGGGTGATGTGACAGAGGGGTGTGGTTACAGAGGTGGTGGTGTGACAGGTGGCTGGTGTGACAGAGGGGTGGTGTGACAGAGGGGTGGTGTGACAGGTGGCTGGTGTGACAGAGGGGTGGTGTGACAGAGGGGGTGGTGTGACAGGTGGCTGGTGTGACAGAGGAGGTGGTGTGACAGGGGGCTGGTGTGACAGAGGGGGTGGTGTGACAGGTGGCTGGTGTGACAGAGGGGGTGGTGTGACAGGTGGCTGGTGTGACAGAGGAGTGGTGTGACAGGGGGCTGGTGTGACAGAGGGGGTGGTGTGACAGGTAGCTGGTGTGACAGAGGGGGTGGTGTGACAGGTGGCTGGTGTGACAGGCGGCTGGTGTAACAGAGGGGTGATGTGACAGAGGGGTGGTGTGACAGGTGGCTGGTGTGACAAAGGGGTGGTGTGACATGGGGCAGGTGTGACGGGGCTGGTGTGGCAGAGGGGTGGTGTGACAGGTGGCTGGTGTGACGGGGCTGGGGTGACAGGGGGCTTGTTGTAACAGACGGGTGGTGTGACAGGTGGCTGGTGTGACAGAGGGGTGGTGTGACAGGGGGCTGGTGTGACAGAGGGGTGGTGTGACAGAGGGGTGGTGTGACAGGTGGCTGGTGTGACAGAGGAGTGGTGTGACAGAGGAGTGGTGTGACAGGGGGCTGGTGTGACAGAGGGGGTGGTGTGACAGGTGGCTGGTGTGACAGGGGGGGTGGTGTGACAGGTGGCTGGTGTGACAGGTGGCTGGTGTGACAGAGGGGTTGTGTGACAGAGGGGGTGGTGTGACAGGTGGCTGGTGTGACAGGCGGCTGGTGTGACAGAGGGGTGGTGTGAAAGAGGGGGTGGTGTGACAGGTGGCTGATGTGACAGGTGGCTGGTGTGACAGAGGAGTGGTGTGACAGGGGGCTGGTGTGACAGAGGGGGAGGTGTGACGGGTGGCTGGTGTGACAGAGGAGTGGTGTGACAGAGGGGGTGGTGTGACAGGTGGCTGGTGTGACAGAGGGGTTGTGTGACAGAGGGGGTGGTGTGACAGGTGGCTGGTGTGACAGGCAGCTGGTGTGACAGAGGGGTGGTGTGAAAAAGGGGGTGGTGTGTCAGGTGGCTGGTGTGACAGGTGGCTGGTGTGACAGAGGAGTGGTGTGAAAGGGGGCTGGTGTGACAGAGGGGGTGGTGTGACAGGTGGCTGGTGTGACAGAGGAGTGGTGTGACAGAGGGGGTGGTGTGACAGGTGGCTGGTGTGACAGGGGTGGTGTGACAGGTGGCTGGTGTGATATAGAAGTGGTGTGACAGGGGGCTAGTGTGACAGAGGGGGTGGTGTGACAGAGGGGTGGTGTGACAGGTGGCTGGTGTGACAGAGGGGGTGGTGTGACAGAGGGGTGGTGTGACAGAGGGGGTGGTGTGACAGGTGGCTTGTGTGACAGAGGCGTGGTGTGACAGAGGGGTGGTGTGACAGGTGGCTGGTGTGATAGAGGGGTGGTGTGACAGAGGGGGTGGTGTGACAGGTGGCTGGTGTGACAGAGGGGGTGGTGTGACAGAGGAGTGGTGTGACAGGGGGCTGGTGTGACAGAGGGGGTGGTGTGACAGGGGGCTGGTGTGACAGAGGGAGTGGTGTGACAGGGGGCTGGTGTTACAGAGGAGTGGTGTGACAGGGGGCTGGTGTGACAGAGGGGGTGGTGTGACAGGTAGCTGGTGTGACAGAGGGGGTGATGTGACAGGTGGCTGGTGTGACAGGCGGCTGGTGTAACAGAGGGGTGGTGTGACAGGTGGCTGGTGTGACAGGGGGCTGGTGTGACAGAGGGGGTGGTGTGACAGGAGGCTGGTGTGACAGAGGAGTGGTGTGACAGGTGGCTGGTGTGACAGAGGGGGTGGTGTGACAGGTGGCTGGTGTGACAGAGGGGGTGGTGTGACAGGGGGCTGGTGTGACAGAGGGGGTGGTGTGACAGGTGGCTGGTGTGACAGAGGGGGTGGTGTGACAGGGGGCTGGTGTGACAGGGGGCTGGTGTGACAGGGGGGTGGTGAGACAGAGGGGTGGTGTGACAGAGGGGGTGGTGTGACAGGGGGCTGGTGTGACAGAGGGGTGGTGTGACAAAGGGGTGGTGTGACGGGGGCTGGTGTGACAGGGGGCTGGGGTGACGGGGCTGGTGTGACAGAGGGGGTGGTGTGACAGGGGGCTGGTGTGACAGGGGGGTGGTGTGACAGAGGGGTGGTGTGACAGAGGGGTGGTGTGACAGGTGGCTGGTGTGACAGGGGGCTGGGGTGACAGAGGGGGTGGTGTGACAGGTGGCTGGTGTGACAGAGGAGTGGTGTGACAGGTGGCTGGTGTGACAGAGGGGGTGGTGTGACAGGTGGCTGGTGTGACAGAGGGGGTGGTGTGACAGGGGGCTGGTGTGACAGAGGGGGTGGTGTGACAGGTGGCTGGTGTGACAGAGGGGGTGGTGTGACAGGGGGCTGGTGTGACAGGGGTGTGGTGAGACAGAGGGGTGGTGTGACAGAGGGGGTGGTGTGACAGGGGGCTGGTGTGACAGAGGGGTGGTGTGACAGAGGGGTGGTGTGACGGGGGCTGGTGTGACAGGGGGCTGGGGTGACGGGGCTGGTGTGACAGAGGGGGTGGTGTGACAGGGGGCTGGTGTGACAGGGGGGTGGTGAGACAGAGGGGTGGTGTGACAGAGGGGTGGTGTGACAGGTGGCTGGTGTGACAGGGGGCTGGGGTGACAGGGGGCTTGTTGTAACAGACGGGTGGTGTGACAGGTGGCTGGTGTGACAGAGGGGTGGTGTGACAGGGGGCTGGTGTGACAGAGGGGTGGTGTGACAGAGGGGTGGTGTGACAGGTGGCTGGTGTGACAGAGGGGTGGTGTGACAGGTGGCTGGTGTGACAGAGGAGTGGTGTGACAGGGGGCTGGTGTGACAGAGGGTGTGGTGTGACAGGTGGCTGGTGTGACAGGGGGGGTGGTGTGACAGGTGGCTGTTGTGACAGGTGGCTGATGTGACAGAGGGGGTTGTGTGACAGAGGGGGTGGTGTGACAGGTGGCTGGTGTGACAGGCGGCTGGTGTGACAGAGGGGTGGTGTGAAAGAGGGGGTGGTGTGACAGGTGGCTGGTGTGACAGGTGGCTGGTGTGACAGAGGAGTGGTGTGACAGGGGGCTGGTGTGACAGAGGGGGTGGTGTGACAGGTGGCTGGTGTGACAGAGGAGTGGTGTGACAGGTGGCTGGTGTGACAGAGGGGTGGTGTGACAGAGGGGGTGGTGTGACAGGTGGCTGGTGTGACAGAGGGGTGGTGTGACAGGTGGCTGGTGTGATAGAGAAGTGGTGTGACAGGGGGCTGGTGTGACAGAGGGGGTGGTGTGACAGAGGGGTGGTGTGACAGGTGGCTGGTGTGACAGAGGGGGTGGTGTGACAGAGGGGTGGTGTGACAGAGGGGGTGGTGTGACAGGTGGCTGGTGTGACAGAGGGGTGGTGTGACAGAGGGGTGGTGTGACAGGTGGCTGGTGTGACAGAGGGATGGTGTGACAGAGGGGGTGGTGTGACAGGTGGCTGGTGTGACAGAGGGGGTGGTGTGACAGAGGAGTGGTGTGACAGGGGGCTGGTGTGACAGAGGGGGTGGTGTGACAGGTGGCTGGTGTGACAGGTGGCTGGTGTGACAGAGGGGGTGGTGTGACAGGTGGCTGGTGTGACAGAGGAGTGGTGTGACAGAGGGGGTGGTGTGACAGGTAGCTGGTGTGACAGAGGGGGTGGTGTGACAGGTGGCTGGTGTGACAGGCGGCTGGTGTAACAGAGGGGTGATGTGACAGAAGGGGTGGTGTGACAGGTGGCTGGTGCGACAGGGGGCTGGTGTGACAGAGGGGGGGTGTGACAGGTGGCTGGTGTGACAGAGGAGTGGTGTGACAAGTGGCTGATGTGACAGAGGGGGTGGTGTGACAGGTGGCTGGTGTGACAGAGGGGGTGGTGTGACAGGGGGCTGGTGTGACAGAGGGGGTGTTGTGACAGGTGGCTGGTGTGACAGAGGGGGTGGTGTGACAGGGGGCTGGTGTGATAGGGAGCTGGTGTGAAAGGGGGGTGGTGTGACAGAGGGGTGGTGTGACAGAGGGGGTGGTGTGACAGGGGGCTGGTGTGACAGAGGGGTGGTGTGACAGAGGGGTGGTGTGACAGGGGGGCTGGTGTGACAGGGGGCTGGGGTGACAGGGGGCTTGTTGTAACAGACGGGTGGTGTGACAGGTGGCTGGTGTGACAGGGGGCTGGTGTGACAGAGGGGTGGTGTGACAGAGGGGTGGTGTGACAGGTGGCTGGTGTGACAAAGGGGTGCTGTGACATGGGGCTGGTGTGACGGGGCTGGTGTGGCAGAGGGGTGGTGTGACAGGTGGCTGGTGTGACAGGGGGCTTGTTGTAACAGACGGGTGGTGTGACAGGTGGCTGGTGTGACAGAGGGGTGGTGTGACAGCTTGCTGGTGTGACAGAGGGGTGGTGTGACAGAGGGGTGGTGTGACAGGTGGCTGGTGTGAAAGAGGGGGTGGTGTGACAGGTGTCTGGTGTGACAGGTGGCTGGTGTGACAGGTGGCTGGTGTGACAGAGGAGTGGTGTGACAGAGGGGGTGGTGTGACAGGTGGCTGGTGTGACAGAGGAGTGGTGTGACAGAGGGGGTGGTGTGACAGGTGGCTGGTGTGAAAGAGGGGGTGGTGTGACAGGTGGCTGGTGTGACAGGTGGCTGGTGTGACAGGTGGCTGGTGTGACAGAGGAGTGGTGTGACAGAGGGGGTGGTGTGACAGGTGGCTGGTGTGACAGAGGGGTGGTGTGACAGAGGGGTGGTGTGACAGAGGGGGTGGTGTGACAGGTGGCTGGTGTGACAGAGGGGTGGTGTGATAGAGAAGTGGTGTGACAGGGGGCTGGTGTGACAGAGGGGGTGGTGTGACAGAGGGGTGGTGTGACAGGTGGCTGGTGTGACAGAGGGGGTGGTGTGTCAGAGGGGTTGTGTGACAGAGGGGGTGGTGTGACAGGTGGCTGGTGTGACAGAGGGGGTGGTGTGACAGAGGAGTGGTGTGACAGGGGGCTAGTGTGACAGAGGGGGTGGTGTGACAGTTGGCTGGTGTGACAGAGCGGGTGGTGTGACAGGTGGCTGGTGTGACAGAGGAGTGGTGTGACAGGGGGCTGGTGTGACAGAGGGGGTGGTGTGACAGGTAGCTGGTGTGATAGAGGGGGTGGTGTGACAGGTGGCTGGTGTGACAGGCGGCTGGTGTAACAGAGGGGTGGTGTGACAGAGGGGGTGGTGTGACAGGTGGCTGGTGTGACAGGGGGCTGGTGTGACAGAGGGGGTGGTGTGACAGGTGGCTGGTGTGACAGAGGAGTGGTGTGACAGGTGGCTGGTGTGACAGAGGGGGTGGTGTGACAGGTGGCTGGTGTGACAGAGGGGGTGGTGTGACAGGGGGCTGGTGTGACAGAGGGGGTGGTGTGACAGGTGGCTGGTGTGACAGAGGAGGTGGTGTGACAGGGGGCTGGTGTGACAGAAGGCTGGTGTGACAGGGGGGTGGTGTGACAGAGGGGTGGTGTGACAGAGGGGGTGGTGTGACAGGGGGCTGGTGTGACAGAGGGGTGGTGTGACAGAGGGGTGGTGTGACAGGGGGGCTGGTGTGACAGGGGGCTGGGGTGACGGGGCTGGTGTGGCAGAGGGGTGGTGTGACAGGTGGCTGGTGTGACAGGGGGCTGGGGTGACAGGGGGCTTGTTGTAACAGACGGGTGGTGTGACAGGTGGCTGGTGTGACAGAGGGGGTGGTGTGACAGGGGGCTGGTGTGACAGACGGGTGATGTGACAGGGGGCTGGTGTGACAGAGGGGTGGTGTGACAGAGGGGTGGTGTGACAGATGGCTGGTGTGACAGAGGGGTGGTGTGACAGGGGGCTGGTGTGACAGAGGGGTGGTGTGACAGAGGGGTGGTGTGACAGGTGGCTGGTGTGACAAAGGGGTGGTGTGACATGGGGCAGGTGTGACGGGGCTGGTGTGGCAGAGGGGTGGTGTGACAGGTGGCTGGTGTGACAGGGGGCTGGGGTTACAGGGGGCTTGTTGTAACAGACGGGTGGTGTGACAGGTGGCTGGTGTGACAGAGGGGTGGTGTGACAGGGGGCTTGTGTGACAGAGGGGTGGTGTGACAGGTGGCTGGTGTGACAGAGGGGTGGTGTGACAGGTGGCTGGTGTGACAGAGGAGTGGTGTGACAGGGGGCTGGTGTGACAGAGGGGGTGGTGTGACAGGTGGCTGGTGTGACAGGGGGGCTGGTGTGACAGGGGGCTGGGGTGACGGGGCTGGTGTGGCAGAGGGGTGGTGTGACAGGTGGCTGGTGTGACAGGGGGCTGGGGTGACAGGGGGCTTGTTGTAACAGACGGGTGGTGTGACAGGTGGCTGGTGTGACAGAGGGGGTGGTGTGACAGGGGGCTGGTGTGACAGACGGGTGATGTGACAGGGGGCTGGTGTGACAGAGGGGTGGTGTGACAGAGGGGTGGTGTGACAGGTGGCTGGTGTGACAGAGGGGTGGTGTGACAGGGGGCTGGTGTGACAGAGGGGTGGTGTGACAGAGGGGTGGTGTGACAGGTGGCTGGTGTGACAAAGGGGTGGTGTGACATGGGGCAGGTGTGACGGGGCTGGTGTGGCAGAGGGGTGGTGTGACAGGTGGCTGGTGTGACAGGGGGCTGGGGTTACAGGGGGCTTGTTGTAACAGACGGGTGGTGTGACAGGTGGCTGGTGTGACAGAGGGGTGGTGTGACAGGGGGCTTGTGTGACAGAGGGGTGGTGTGACAGGTGGCTGGTGTGACAGAGGGGTGGTGTGACAGGTGGCTGGTGTGACAGAGGAGTGGTGTGACAGGGGGCTGGTGTGACAGAGGGGGTGGTGTGACAGGTGGCTGGTGTGACAGGGGGGGTGGTTTGACAGGTGGCTGGTGTGACAGGTGGCTGATGTGACAGAAGGGGGTGTGTGACAGAGGGGGTGTTGTGACAGGTGGCTGGTGTGACAGGCGGCTGGTGTGACAGAGGGGTGGTGTGAAAGAGGGTCTGGTGTGACAGGTGGCTGGTGTGACAGGTGGCTGGTGTGACAGAGGAGTGGTGTGACAGGTGGCTGGTGTGACAGAGGGGTGGTGTGACAGAGGTGGTGGTGTGACAGGTGGCTGGTGTGACAGAGGGGGTGGTGTGACAGAGGAGTGGTGTGACAGGGGGCTGGTGTGACAGAGGGGGTGGTGTGACAGAGGAGTGGTGTGACAGGGGGCTGGTGTGACAGGTGGCTGGTGTGACAGAGGGGTGGTGTGACAGAGGGGTGGTGTGACAGAGGGGGTGGTGTGACAGGTGGCTGGTGTGACAGAGGGGTGGTGTGACAGGTGGCTGGTGTGATAGAGAAGTGGTGTGACAGGGGGCTGGTGTGACAGAGGGGGTGGTGTGACAGAGGGGTGGTGTGACAGGTGGCTGGTGTGACAGAGGGGGTGGTGTGACAGAGGGGTTGTGTGACAGAGGGGGTGGTGTGACAGGTGGCTGGTGTGACAGAGGGGTGGTGTGACAGAGGGGTGGTGTGACAGGTGGCTGGTGTGACAGAGGGGTGGTGTAACAGAGGGGGTGGTGTGACAGGTGGCTGGTGTGACAGAGGGGTTGGTGTGACAGAGGGGTGGTGTGACAGGGGGCTGGTGTGACAGGTGGCTGGTGTGACAGAGGGGGTGGTGTGACAGCGGGCTGGTGTGACAGAGGGGGTGGTGTGACAGGTGGCTGGTGTGAGAGAGGGGTGGTGTGACAGGTGGCTGGTTTGACAGAGGAGTGGTGTGACAGGGGGGTGGTGTGACAGGTGGCTGGTGTGACAGAGGAGTGGTGTGACAGAGGGGGTGGTGTGACAGGTGGCTGGTGTGACAGAGGGGTGGTGTGACAGAGGGGTGGTGTGACAGGTGGCTGGTGTGACAGAGGGGTGGTGTGACAGAGGGGGTGGTGTGACAGGTGGCTGGTGTGACAGAGGGGGTGGTGTGACAGAGGAGTGGTGTGACGGGGCTGGTGTGACAGAGGGGGTGGTGTGACAGGTGGCTGGTGTGACAGAGGGGGTGGTGTGACAGGTGGCTGGTGTGACAGAGGAGTGGTGTGACAGAGGGGGTGGTGTGACAGGTAGCTGGTGTGACAGAGGGGGTGGTGTGACAGGTGGCTGGTGTGACAGGCGGCTGGTGTAACAGAGGGGTGATGTGACAGAAGGGGTGGTGTGACAGGTGGCTGGTGCGACAGGGGGCTGGTGTGACAGAGGGGGGGTGTGACAGGTGGCTGGTGTGACAGAGGAGTGGTGTGACAAGTGGCTGGTGTGACAGAGGGGGTGGTGTGACAGGTGGCTGGTGTGACAGAGGGGGTGGTGTGACAGGGGGCTGGTGTGACAGAGGGGGTGGTGTGACAGGTGGCTGGTGTGACAGAGGGGGTGGTGTGACAGGGGGCTGGTGTGATAGGGAGCTGGTGTGAAAGGGGGGTGGTGTGACAGAGGGGTGGTGTGACAGAGGGGGTGGTGTGACAGGGGGCTGGTGTGACAGAGGGGTGGTGTGACAGAGGGGTGGTGTGACAGGGGGGCTGGTGTGACAGGGGGCTGGGGTGACAGGGGGCTTGTTGTAACAGACGGGTGGTGTGACAGGTGGCTGGTGTGACAGGGGGCTGGTGTGACAGAGGGGTGGTGTGACAGAGGGGTGGTGTGACAGGTGGCTGGTGTGACAAAGGGGTGCTGTGACATGGGGCTGGTGTGACGGGGCTGGTGTGGCAGAGGGGTGGTGTGACAGGTGGCTGGTGTGACAGGGGGCTTGTTGCAACAGACGGGTGGTGTGACAGGTGGCTGGTGTGACAGAGGGGTGGTGTGACAGCGGGCTGGTGTGACAGAGGGGTGGTGTGACAGAGGGGTGGTGTGACAGGTGGCTGGTGTGAAAGAGGGGGTGGTGTGACAGGTGTCTGGTGTGACAGGTGGCTGGTGTGACAGGTGGCTGGTGTGACAGAGGAGTGGTGTGACAGAGGGGGTGGTGTGACAGTTGGCTGGTGTGACAGAGGAGTGGTGTGACAGGTGGCTGGTGTGAAAGAGGGGGTGGTGTGACAGGTGGCTGGTGTGACAGGTGGCTGGTGTGACAGAGGAGTGGTGTGACAGAGGGGGTGGTGTGACAGGTGGCTGGTGTGACAGAGGGGTGGTGTGACAGAGGGGTGGTGTGACAGAGGGGGTGGTGTGACAGGTGGCTGGTGTGACAGAGGGGTGGTGTGATAGAGAAGTGGTGTGACAGGGGGCTGGTGTGACAGAGGGGGTGGTGTGACAGAGGGGTGGTGTGACAGGTGGCTGGTGTGACAGAGGGGGTGGTGTGTCAGAGGGGTTGTGTGACAGAGGGGGTGGTGTGACAGGTGGCTGGTGTGACAGAGGGGGTGGTGTGACAGAGGAGTGGTGTGACAGGGGGCTAGTGTGACAGAGGGGGTGGTGTGACAGTTGGCTGGTGTGACAGAGCGGGTGGTGTGACAGGTGGCTGGTGTGACAGAGGAGTGGTGTGACAGGGGGCTGGTGTGACAGAGGGGGTGGTGTGACAGGTAGCTGGTGTGACAGAGGGGGTGGTGTGACAGGTGGCTGGTGTGACAGGCGGCTGGTGTAACAGAGGGGTGGTGTGACAGAGGGGGTAGTGTGACAGGTGGCTGGTGTGACAGGGGGCTGGTGTGACAGAGGGTATGGTGTGACAGGTGGCTGGTGTGACAGAGGAGTGGTGTGACAGGTGGCTGGTGTGACAGAGGGGGTGGTGTGACAGGTGGCTGGTGTGACAGAGGGGGTGGTGTGGCAGGGGGCTGGTGTGACAGAGGGGGTGGTGTGACAGGTGGCTGGTGTGACAGAGGAGGTGGTGTGACAGGGGGCTGGTGTGACAGAAGGCTGGTGTGACAGGGGGGTGGTGTGACAGAGGGGTGGTGTGACAGAGGGGGTGGTGTGACAGGGGGCTGGTGTGACAGAGGGGTGGTGTGACAGAGGGGTGGTGTGACAGGGGGGCTGGTGTGACAGGGGGCTGGGGTGACGGGGCTGGTGTGGCAGAGGGGTGGTGTGACAGGTGGCTGGTGTGACAGGGGGCTGGGGTGACAGGGGGCTTGTTGTAACAGACGGGTGGTGTGACAGGTGGCTGGTGTGACAGAGGGGGTGGTGTGACAGGGGGCTGGTGTGACAGATGGGTGATGTGACAGGGGGCTGGTGTGACAGAGGGGTGGTGTGACAGAGGGGTGGTGTGACAGGTGGCTGGTGTGACAGAGGGGTGGTGTGACAGGGGGCTGGTGTGACAGAGGGGTGGTGTGACAGAGGGGTGGTGTGACAGGTGGCTGGTGTGACAAAGGGGTGGTGTGACATGGGGCAGGTGTGACGGGGCTGGTGTGGCAGAGGGGTGGTGTGACAGGTGGCTGGTGTGACAGGGGGCTGGGGTTACAGGGGGCTTGTTGTAAAAGACGGGTGGTGTGACAGGTGGCTGGTGTGACAGAGGGGTGGTGTGACAGGGGGCTTGTGTGACAGAGGGGTGGTGTGACAGGTGGCTGGTGTGACAGAGGGGTGGTGTGACAGGTGGCTGGTGTGACAGAGGAGTGGTGTGACAGGGGGCTGGTGTGACAGAGGGGGTGGTGTGACAGGTGGCTGGTGTGACAGGGGGGGTGGTTTGACAGGTGGCTGGTGTGACAGGTGGCTGATGTGACAGAAGGGGGTGTGTGACAGAGGGGGTGTTGTGACAGGTGGCTGGTGTGACAGGCGGCTGGTGTGACAGAGGGGTGGTGTGAAAGAGGGTCTGGTGTGACAGGTGGCTGGTGTGACAGGTGGCTGGTGTGACAGAGGAGTGGTGTGACAGGTGGCTGGTGTGACAGAGGGGTGGTGTGACAGAGGTGGTGGTGTGACAGGTGGCTGGTGTGACAGAGGGGGTGGTGTGACAGAGGAGTGGTGTGACAGGGGGCTGGTGTGACAGAGGGGGTGGTGTGACAGAGGAGTGGTGTGACAGGGGGCTGGTGTGACAGGTGGCTGGTGTGACAGAGGGGTGGTGTGACAGAGGGGTGGTGTGACAGAGGGGGTGGTGTGACAGGTGGCTGGTGTGACAGAGGGGTGGTGTGACAGGTGGCTGGTGTGATAGAGAAGTGGTGTGACAGGGGGCTGGTGTGACAGAGGGGGTGGTGTGACAGAGGGGTGGTGTGACAGGTGGCTGGTGTGACAGAGGGGGTGGTGTGACAGAGGGGTTGTGTGACAGAGGGGGTGGTGTGACAGGTGGCTGGTGTGACAGAGGGGTGGTGTGACAGAGGGGTGGTGTGACAGGTGGCTGGTGTGACAGAGGGGTTGGTGTGACAGAGGGGTGGTGTGACAGGGGGCTGGTGTGACAGGTGGCTGGTGTGACAGAGGGGGTGGTGTGACAGCGGGCTGGTGTGACAGAGGGGGTGGTGTGACAGGTGGCTGGTGTGAGAGAGGGGTGGTGTGACAGGTGGCTGGTTTGACAGAGGAGTGGTGTGACAGGGGGGTGGTGTGACAGGTGGCTGGTGTGACAGAGGGGTGGTGTGACAGAGGGGGTGGTGTGACAGGTGGCTGGTGTGACAGAGGGGTGGTGTGACAGAGGGGTGGTGTGACAGGTGGCTGGTGTGACAGAGGGGTGGTGTGACAGAGGGGGTGGTGTGACAGGTGGCTGGTGTGACAGAGGGGGTGGTGTGACAGAGGAGTGGTGTGACAGGGGGCTGGTGTGACAGAGGGGGTGGTGTGACAGGTGGCTGGTGTGACAGAGGGGGTGGTGTGACAGGTGGCTGGTGTGACAGAGGAGTGGTGTGACAGGGGGCTGGTGTGACAGAGGGGGTGGTGTGACAGGTAGCTGGTGTGACAGAGGGGGTGGTGTGACAGGTGGCTGGTGTGACAGGTGGCAGGTGTAACAGAGGGGTGATGTGACAGAGGGGGTGGTGTGACAGGTGGCTGGTGTGACAGGGGGCTGGTGTGACAGAGGGGGTGGTGTGACAGGTGGCTGGTGTGACAGAGGAGTGGTGTGACAGGTGGCTGGTGTGACAGAGGGGGTGGTGTGACAGGTGGCTGGTGTGACAGAGGGGGTGGTGTGACAGGGGGCTGGTGTGACAGAGGGGGTGGTGTGACAGGTGGCTTGTGTGACAGAGGGGGTGGTGTGACAGGGGGCTGGTGTGACAGGGAGCTGGTGTGACAGGGGGGTGGTGTGACAGAGGGGTGTTGTGACAGAGGGGGTGGTGTGACAGGGGGCTGGTGTGACAGAGGGGTGGTGTGACAGAGGAGTGGTGTGACAGAGGGGTGGTGTGACAGGGGGGCTGGTGTGACAGAGGGGTGGTGTGACAGAGGGGGTGGTGTGACAGGTGGCTGGTGTGACAGAGGGGGTGGTGTGACAGAGGAGTGGTGTGACAGTGGGCTGGTGTGACAGAGGGGGTGGTGTGACAGGTGGCTGGTGTGACAGAGGGGGTGGTGTAACAGGTGGCTGGTGTGACAGAGGAGTGGTGTGACAGGGGGCTGGTGTGACAGAGGGGGTGGTGTGACAGGTAGCTGGTGTGACAGAGGGGGTGGTGTGACAGGTGGCTGGTGTGACAGGCGGCTGATTTAACAGAGGGGTGATGTGACAGAGGGGGTGGTGTGACAGGTGACTGGTGTGACAGAGGAGTGGTGTGACAGGGGGCTGGTGTGACAGAGGGGGTGGTGTGACAGGTGGCTGGTGTGACAGAGGAGTGGTGTGACAGAGGGTGTGGTGTGACAGGTGGCTGGTGTGACAGAGGGGTGGTGTGACAGAGGGGGTGGTCTGACAGGTGGCTGGTGTGACAGAGGGGTGGTGTGACAGGTGGCTGGTGTGATAGAGAAGTGGTGTGACAGGGGGCTGGTGTGACAGAGGGGTGGTGTGACAGGTGGCTGGTGTGACAGAGGGGGTGGTGTGACAGAGGGGTGGTGTGACAGAGGGGGTGGTGTGACAGGTGGCTGGTGTGACAGAGGGGTGGTGTGACAGAGGGGTGGTGTGACAGGTGGCTGGTGTGACAGAGGGGTGGTGTGACAGAGGGGGTGGTGTGACAGGTGGCTGGTGTGACAGAGGGGGTGGTGTGACAGAGGAGTGGTGTGACAGGGGGCTGGTGTGACAGAGGGGGTGGTGTGACAGGTGGCTGGTGTGACAGAGGGGGTGGTGTGACAGGTGGCTGGTGTGACAGAGGAGTGGTGTGACAGGGGGCTGGTGTGACAGAGGGGGTGGTGTGACAGGTAGCTGGTGTGACAGAGGGGGTGGTGTTACAGGTGGCTGGTGTGACAGGAGGCTGGTGTAACAGAGGGGTGGTGTGACAGAGGGGGTGGTGTGACAGGTGGCTGTTGTGACAGGGGGCTGGTGTGACAGAGGGGGTGGTGTGACAGGTGGCTGGTGTGACAGAGGGGGTGGTGTGACAGGTGGCTGGTGTGACAGAGGGGGTGGTATGACAGGGGGCTGGTGTGACAGAGGGGGTGGTGTGACAGGTGGCTGGTATGACAGAGGAGGTGGTGTGACAGGGGGCTGGTGTGACAGGGGGCTGGTGTGACAGAGGGGTGGTGTGACAGAGGGGGTGGTGTGACAGGGGGCTGGTGTGACAGAGGGTTGGTGTGACAGAGGGGTGGTGTGACAGGGGGCTGGGGTGACGGGGCTGGTGTGGCAGAGGGGTGGTGTGACAGGTGGCTGGTGTGACAGGGGGATGGGGTGACAGGGGGCTTGTTGTAACAGACGGGTGGTGTGACAGGGGGCTGGTGTGACAGGGGGGTGGTGAGACAGAGGGGTGGTGTGACAGAGGGGATGGTGTGACAGGGGGCTGGTGTGACAGAGGGGTGGTGTGACAGAGGGGTGGTGTGACGGGGGCTGGTGTGACAGGGGGCTGGGGTGACGGGGCTGGTGTGACAGAGGGGGTGGTGTGACAGGGGGCTGGTGTGACAGGGGGGTGGTGAGACAGAGGGGTGGTGTGACAGAGGGGTGGTGTGACAGGTGGCTGGTGTGACAGGGGGCTGGGGTGACAGGGGGCTGGTTGTAACAGACGGGTGGTGTGACAGGTGACTGGTGTGACAGAGGGGGTGGTGTGACAGGGGGCTGGTGTGACAGAGGGGTGGTGTGACAGAGGGGTGGTGTGACAGGTGGCTGGTGTGACAAAGGGGTGGTGTGACATGGGGCAGGTGTGACGGGGCTGGTGTGGCAGAGGGGTGGTGTGACAGGTGGCTGGTGTGACAGGGGGCTGGGTTGACAGGGGGCTTGTTGTAACAGACGGGTGGTGTGACAGGTGGCTGGTGTGACAGAGGGGTGGTGTGACTGGGGGCTGGTGTGACAGAGGGGTGGTGTGACAGAGGGGTGGTGTGACAGGTGGCTTGTGTGACAGAGGGGTGGTGTGACAGGTGGCTGGTGTGACAGAGGAGTGGTGTGACAGGGGGCTGGTGTGACAGAGTGTGTGGTGTGACAGGTGGCTGGTGTGACAGGGGGGGTGGTGTGACAGGTGGCTGGTGTGACAGGTGGCTGATGTGACAGAGGGGGTTGTGTGACAGAGGGGGTGGTGTGACAGGTGGCTGGTGTAACAAGCGGCTGGTGTGACAGAGGGGTGGTGTGAAAGAGGGGGTGGTGTGACAGGTGGCTGGTGTGACAGGTGGCTGGTGTGACAGAGGAGTGGTGTGACAGGGGGCTGGTGTGACAGAGGGGGTGGTGTGACAGGTGGCTGGTGTGACAGAGGAGTGGTGTGACAGGTGGCTGGTGTGACAGAGGGGGTGGTGTGACAGGTGGCTGGTGTGACAGAGGGGTGGTGTGACAGGTGGCTGGTGTGATAGAGAAGTGGTGTGACAGGGGGCTGGTGTGACAGAGGGGGTGGTGTGACAGAGGGGTGGTGTGACATGTGGCTGGTGTGACAGAGGGGGTGGTGTGACAGAGGGGTGGTGTGACAGAGGGGGTGGTGTGACAGGTGGCTGGTGTGACAGAGGGGTGGTGTGACAGAGGGGTGGTGTGACAGGTGGCTGGTGTGACAGAGGAGTGGTGTGACAGAGGGGGTGGTGTGACAGGTGGCTGGTGTGACAGAGGGGGTGGTGTGACAGAGGAGTGGTGTGACAGGGGGCTGGTGTGACAGAGGGGGTGGTGTGACAGGTGGCTGGTGTGACAGAGGGGGTGGTGTGACAGGTGGCTGGTGTGACAGAGGAGTGGTGTGACAGAGGGGGTGGTGTGACAGGTAGCTGGTGTGACAGAGGGGGTGGTGTGACAGGCGGCTGGTGTAACAGAGGGGTGATGTGACAGAGGGGGTGGTGTGACAGGTGGCTGGTGCGACAGGGGGCTGGTGTGACAGAGGGGGGGTGTGACAGGTGGCTGGTGTGACAGAGGAGTGGTGTGACAAGTGGCTGGTGTGACAGAGGGGGTGGTGTGACAGAGGGGGTGGTGTGACAGGTGGCTGGTGTGACAGAGGGGTGGTGTGACAGGTGGCTGGTGTGATAGAGAAGTGGTGTGACAGGGGGCTGGTGTGACAGAGGGGGTGGTGTGACAGAGGGGTGGTGTGACATGTGGCTGGTGTGACAGAGGGGGTGGTGTGACAGAGGGGTGGTGTGACAGAGGGGGTGGTGTGACAGGTGGCTGGTGTGACAGAGGGGTGGTGTGACAGAGGGGTGGTGTGACAGGTGGCTGGTGTGACAGAGGGGTGGTGTGACAGAGGGGGTGGTGTGACAGGTGGCTGGTGTGACAGAGGGGGTGGTGTGACAGAGGAGTGGTGTGACAGGGGGCTGGTGTGACAGAGGGGGTGGTGTGACAGGTGGCTGGTGTGACAGAGGGGGTGGTGTGACAGGTGGCTGGTGTGACAGAGGAGTGGTGTGACAGAGGGGGTGGTGTGACAGGTAGCTGGTGTGACAGAGGGGGTGGTGTGACAGGCGGCTGGTGTAACAGAGGGGTGATGTGACAGAGGGGGTGGTGTGACAGGTGGCTGGTGCGACAGGGGGCTGGTGTGACAGAGGGGGGGTGTGACAGGTGGCTGGTGTGACAGAGGAGTGGTGTGACAAGTGGCTGGTGTGACAGAGGGGGTGGTGTGACAGGTGGCTGGTGTGACAGAGGGGGTGGTGTGACAGGGGGCTGGTGTGACAGAGGGGGTGGTGTGACAGGTGGCTGGTGTGACAGAGGGGGTGGTGTGACAGGGGGCTGGTGTGATAGGGAGCTGGTGTGAAAGGGGGGTGGTGTGACAGAGGGGTGGTGTGACAGAGGGGGTGGTGTGACAGGGGGCTGGTGTGACAGAGGGGTGGTGTGACAGAGGGGTGGTGTGACAGGGGGGCTGGTGTGACAGGGGGCTGGGGTGACAGGGGGCTTGTTGTAACAGACGGGTGGTGTGACAGGTGGCTGGTGTGACAGGTGGCTGGTGTGACAGAGGGGTGGTGTGACAGGGGGCTGGTGTGACAGAGGGGTGGTGTGACAGAGGGGTGGTGTGACAGGTGGCTGGTGTGACAAAGGGGTGCTGTGACATGGGGCTGGTGTGACAGGGCTGGTGTGGCAGAGGGGTGGTGTGACAGGTGGCTGGTGTGACAGGGGGCTTGTTGTAACAGACGGGTGGTGTGACAGGTGGCTGGTGTGACAGAGGGGTGGTGTGACAGCGGGCTGGTGTGACAGCGGGCTGGTGTGACAGAGGGGTGGTGTGACAGAGGGGTGGTGTGACAGGTGGCTGGTGTGAAAGAGGGGGTGGTGTGACAGGTGTCTGGTGTGACAGGTGGCTGGTGTGACAGGTGGCTGGTGTGACAGAGGAGTGGTGTGACAGAGGGGGTGGTGTGACAGGTGGCTGGTGTGACAGAGGAGTGGTGTGACAGAGGGGGTGGTGTCACAGGTGGCTGGTGTGAAAGAGGGGGTGGTGTGACAGGTGGCTGGTGTGACAGGTGGCTGGTGTGACAGAGGAGTGGTGTGACAGAGGGGGTGGTGTGACAGGTGGCTGGTGTGACAGAGGGGTGGTGTGACAGAGGGGTGGTGTGACAGAGGGGGTGGTGTGACAGGTGGCTGGTGTGACAGAGGGGCGGTGTGACAGGTGGCTGGTGTGATAGAGAAGTGGTGTGACAGGGGGCTGGTGTGACAGAGGGGGTGGTGTGACAGAGGGGTGGTGTGACAGGTGGCTGGTGTGACAGAGGGGGTGGTGTGACAGAGGGGTTGTGTGACAGAGGGGGTGGTGTGACAGGTGGCTGGTGTGACAGAGGGGGTGGTGTGACAGAGGAGTGGTGTGACAGGGGGCTAGTGTGACAGTTGGCTGGTGTGACAGAGCGGGTGGTGTGACAGGTGGCTGGTGTGACAGAGGAGTGGTGTGACAGGGGGCTGGTGTGACAGAGGGGGTGGTGTGACAGGTAGCTGGTGTGACAGAGGGGGTGGTGTGACAGGTGGCTGGTGTGACAGGCGGCTGGTGTAACAGAGGGGTGGTGTGACAGAGGGGGTGGTGTGACAGGTGGCTGGTGTGACAGGGGGCTGGTGTGACAGAGGGGGTGGTGTGACAGGTGGCTGGTGTGACAGAGGAGTGGTGTGACAGGTGGCTGGTGTGACAGAGGGGGTGGTGTGACAGGTGGCTGGTGTGACAGAGGGGGTGGTGTGACAGGGGGCTGGTGTGACAGAGGGGGTGGTGTGACAGGTGGCTGGTGTGACAGAGGAGGTGGTGTGACAGGGGGCTGGTGTGACAGAAGGCTGGTGTGACAGGGGGGTGGTGTGACAGAGGGGTGGTGTGACAGAGGGGGTGGTGTGACAGGGGGCTGGTGTGACAGAGGGATGGTGTGACAGAGGGGTGGTGTGACAGGGGGGCTGGTGTGACAGGGGGCTGGGGTGACGGGGCTGGTGTGGCAGAGGGGTGGTGTGACAGGTGGCTGGTGTGACAGGGGGCTGGGGTGACAGGGGGCTTGTTGTAACAGACGGGTGGTGTGACAGGTGGCTGGTGTGACAGAGGGGGTGGTGTGACAGGGGGCTGGTGTGACAGATAGGTGATGTGACAGGGGGCTGGTGTGACAGAGGGGTGGTGTGACAGAGGGGTGGTGTGACAGGTGGCTGGTGTGACAGAGGGGTGGTGTGACAGGGGGCTGGTGTGACAGAGGGGTGGTGTGACAGGTGGCTGGTGTGACAAAGGGGTGGTGTGACATGGGGCAGGTGTGACGGGGCTGGTGTGGCAGAGGGGTGGTGTGACAGGTGGCTGGTGTGACAGGGGGCTGGGGTTACAGGGGGCTTGTTGTAACAGACGGGTGGTGTGACAGGTGGCTGGTGTGACAGAGGGGTGGTGTGACAGGGGGCTTGTGTGACAGAGGGGTGGTGTGACAGGTGGCTGGTGTGACAGAGGGGTGGTGTGACAGGTGGCTGGTGTGACAGAGGAGTGGTGTGACAGGGGGCTGGTGTGACAGAGGGGGTGGTGTGACAGGTGGCTGGTGTGACAGGGGGGGTGGTGTGACAGGTGGCTGGTGTGACAGGTGGCTGATGTGACTGAGGGGGGTGTGTGACAGAGGGGGTGGTGTGACAGGTGGCTGGTGTGACAGGCGGCTGGTGTGACAGAGGGGTGGTGTGAAAGAGGGTCTGGTGTGACAGGTGGCTGGTGTGACAGGTGGCTGGTGTGACAGAGGAGTGGTGTGACAGGTGGCTGGTGTGACAGAGGGGTGGTGTGACAGAGGTGGTGGTGTGACAGGTGGCTGGTGTGACAGAGGGGGTGGTGTGACAGAGGAGTGGTGTGACAGGGGGCTGGTGTGACAGAGGGGGTGGTGTGACAGGTGGCTGGTGTGACAGAGGAGTGGTGTGACAGGGGGCTGGTGTGACAGGTGGCTGGTGTGACAGAGGGGTGGTGTGACAGAGGGGTGGTGTGACAGAGGGGTTGGTGTGACAGGTGGCTGGTGTGACAGAGGGGTGGTGTGACAGGTGGCTGGTGTGATAGAGAAGTGGTGTGACAGGGGGCTGGTGTGACAGAGGGGGTGGTGTGACAGAGGGGTGGTGTGACAGGTGGCTGGTGTGACAGAGGGGGTGGTGTGACAGAGGGGTTGTGTGACAGAGGGGGTGGTGTGACAGGTGGCTGGTGTGACAGAGGGGTGGTGTGACAGAGGGGTGGTGTGACAGGTGGCTGGTGTGACAGAGGGGTGGTGTAACAGAGGGGGTGGTGTGACAGGTGGCTGGTGTGACAGAGGGGTTGGTGTGACAGAGGGGTGGTGTGACAGGGGGCTGGTGTGACAGGTGGCTGGTGTGACAGAGGGGGTGGTGTGACAGCGGGCTGGTGTGACAGAGGGGGTGGTGTGACAGGTGGCTGGTGTGAGAGAGGGGTGGTGTGACAGGTGGCTGGTTTGACAGAGGAGTGGTGTGACAGGGGGGTGGTGTGACAGGTGGCTGGTGTGACAGAGGGGTGGTGTGACAGAGGGGGTGGTGTGACAGGTGGCTGGTGTGACAGAGGGGTGGTGTGACAGAGGGGTGGTGTGACAGGTGGCTGGTGTGACAGAGGGGTGGTGTGACAGAGGGGGTGGTGTGACAGGTGGCTGGTGTGACAGAGGGGGTGGTGTGACAGAGGAGTGGTGTGACAGGGGGCTGGTGTGACAGAGGGGGTGGTGTGACAGGTGGCTGGTGTGACAGAGGGGGTGGTGTGACAGATGGCTGGTGTGACAGAGGAGTGGTGTGACAGGGGGCTGGTGTGACAGAGGGGGTGGTGTGACAGGTAGCTGGTGTGACAGAGGGGGTGGTGTGACAGGTGGCTGGTGTGACAGGTGGCAGGTGTAACAGAGGGGTGATGTGACAGAGGGGGTGGTGTGACAGGTGGCTGGTGTGACAGGGGGCTGGT
The DNA here is from genome assembly GCA_031769625.1 of Taudactylus pleione. NCBI lineage: Eukaryota > Metazoa > Chordata > Amphibia > Anura > Myobatrachidae > Taudactylus > Taudactylus pleione. The sequence goes on from JAUIMM010000521.1 coordinate 3,328,432, forward strand.
GTGACAGAGGGGGTGGTGTGACAGGTGGCTGGTGTGACAGAGGAGTGGTGTGACAGGTGGCTGGTGTGACAGAGGGGGTGGTGTGACAGGTGGCTGGTGTGACAGAGGGGGTGGTGTGACAGGGGGCTGGTGTGACAGAGGGGGTGGTGTGACAGGTGGCTGGTGTGACAGAGGGGGTGGTGTGACAGGGGGCTGGTGTGACAGGGAGCTGGTGTGACAGGGGGGTGGTGTGACAGAGGGGTGTTGTGACAGAGGGGGTGGTGTGACAGGGGGCTGGTGTGACAGAGGGGTGGTGTGACAGAGCGGTGGTGTGACAGAGGGGTGGTGTGACAGGGGGGCTGGTGTGACAGGTGGCTGGTGTGACAGAGGGGTGGTGTGACAGAGGGGGTGGTGTGACAGATGGCTGGTGTGACAGAGGGGGTGGTGTGACAGAGGAGTGGTGTGACAGTGGGCTGGTGTGACAGAGGGGGTGGTGTGACAGGTGGCTGGTGTGACAGAGGGGGTGGTGTAACAGGTGGCTGGTGTGACAGAGGAGTGGTGTGACAGGGGGCTGGTGTGACAGAGGGGGTGGTGTGACAGGTAGCTGGTGTGACAGAGGGGGTGGTGTGACAGGTGGCTGGTGTGACAGGCGGCTGGTTTAACAGAGGGGTGATGTGACAGAGGGGGTGGTGTGACAGGTGACTGGTGTGACAGAGGAGTGGTGTGACAGGGGGCTGGTGTGACAGAGGGGGTGGTGTGACAGGTGGCTGGTGTGACAGAGGAGTGGTGTGACAGAGGGTGTGGTGTGACAGGTGGCTGGTGTGACAGAGGGGTGGTGTGACAGAGGGGGTGGTCTGACAGGTGGCTGGTGTGACAGAGGGGTGGTGTGACAGGTGGCTGGTGTGATAGAGAAGTGGTGTGACAGGGGGCTGGTGTGACAGAGGGGTGGTGTGACAGGTGGCTGGTGTGACAGAGGGGGTTGTGTGACAGAGGGGTGGTGTGACAGAGGGGGTGGTGTGACAGGTGGCTGGTGTGACAGAGGGGTGGTGTGACAGAGGGGTGGTGTGACAGGTGGCTGGTGTGACAGAGGGATGGTGTGACAGAGGGGGTGGTGTGACAGGTGGCTGGTGTGACAGAGGGGGTGGTGTGACAGAGGAGTGGTGTGACAGGGGGCTGGTGTGACAGAGGGGGTGGTGTGACAGGTGTCTGGTGTGACAGAGGGGGTGGTGTGACAGGTGGCTGGTGTGACAGAGGAGTGGTGTGACAGGGGGCTGGTGTGACAGAGGGGGTGGTGTGACAGATAGCTGGTGTGACAGAGGGGGTGGTGTTACAGGTGGCTGGTGTGACAGGAGGCTGGTGTAACAGAGGGGTGGTGTGACAGAGGGGGTGGTGTGACAGGTGGCTGGTGTGACAGGGGGCTGGTGTGACAGAGGGGGTGGTGTGACAGGTGGCTGGTGTGACAGAGGGGGTGGTGTGACAGGTGGCTGGTGTGACAGAGGGGGTGGTATGACAGGGGGCTGGTGTGACAGAGGGGGTGGTGTGACAGGTGGCTGGTATGACAGAGGAGATGGTGTGACAGGGGGCTGGTGTGACAGGGGGCTGGTGTGACAGAGGGGTGGTGTGACAGAGGGGGTGGTGTGACAGGGGGCTGGTGTGACAGAGGGTTGGTGTGACAGAGGGGTGGTGTGACAGGGGGCTGGGGTGACGGGGCTGGTGTGGCAGAGGGGTGGTGTGACAGGTGGCTGGTGTGACAGGGGGATGGGGTGACAGGGGGCTTGTTCTAACAGACGGGTGGTGTGACAGGTGGCTGGTGTGACAGAGGGGGTGGTGTGACAGGGGGCTGGGTGACAGAGGGGTGGTGTGACAGGGGGCTGGTGTGACAGAGGGGTGGTGTGACAGAGGGGTGGTGTGACAGGTGGCTGGTGTGACAAAGGGGTGGTGTGACATGGGGCAGGTGTGACGGGGCTGGTGTGGCAGAGGGGTGGTGTGAAAGGGTGGCTGGTGTGACAGGGGGCTGGGGTGACAGGGGGCTTGTTGTAACAGACGGGTGGTGTGACAGGTGGCTGGTGTGACAGAGGGGTGGTGTGACAGGGGGCTGGTGTGACAGAGGGGTGGTGTGACAGAGGGGTGGTGTGACAGGTGGCTGGTGTGACAGAGGGGTGGTGTGACAGAGGAGTGGTGTGACAGGGGGGGTGGTGTGACAGGTGGCTGGTGTGACAGGGGGGTGGTGTGACAGGTGGCTGGTGTGATAGGTGGCTGATGTGACAGAGGGGGGTGTGTGACAGAGGGGGTGGTGTGACAGTCGGCTGGTGTGACAGAGGGGTGTTGTGAAAGAGGGTCTGGTTTGACAGGTGGCTGGTGTGACAGAGGGGGTGGTATGACAGGGGGCTGGTGTGACAGAGGGGGTGGTGTGACAGGTGGCTGGTGTGACAGAGGAGGTGGTGTGACAGGGGGCTGGTGTGACAGGGGGCTGGTGTGACAGAGGGGTGGTGTGACAGAGGGGGTGGTGTGACAGGGGGCTGGTGTGACAGAGGGGTGGTGTGACAGAGGGGTGGTGTGACAGGGGGGCTGGTGTGACAGGGGGCTGGGGTGACGGGGCTGGTGTGGCAGAGGGGTGGTGTGACAGGTGGCTGGTGTGACAGGGGGATGGGGTGACAGCGGGCTTGTTGTAACAGACGGGTGGTGTGACAGGTGGCTGGTGTGACAGAGGGGGTGGTGTGACAGAGGGCTGGTGTGACAGAGGGGTGGTGTGACAGGGGGCTGGTGTGACAGAGGGGTGGTGTGACAGAGGGGTGGTGTGACAGGTGGCTGGTGTGACAAAGGGGTGGTGTGACATGGGGCAGGTGTGACGGGGCTGGTGTGGCAGAGGGGTGGTGTGACAGGTGGCTGGTGTGACAGGGGGATGGGGTGACAGGGGGCTTGTTGTAACAGACGGGTGGTGTGACAGGTGGCTGGTGTGACAGAGGGGGTGGTGTGACAGAGGGGTGGTGTGACAGAGGGGGTGGTGTGACAGGTGGCTGGTGTGACAGAGGGGTGGTGTGACAGAGGGGTGGTGTGACAGGTGGCTGGTGTGACAGAGGGGTGGTGTGACAGAGGGGGTGGTGTGACAGGTGGCTGGTGTGACAGAGGGGGTGGTGTGACAGAGGAGTGGTGTGACAGGGGGCTGGTGTGACAGAGGGGGTGATGTGACAGGTGGCTGGTGTGACAGAGGGGGTGGTGTGACAGGTGGCTGGTGTGACAGAGGAGTGGTGTGACAGGGGGCTGGTGTGACAGAGGGGGTGGTGTGACAGGTAGCTGGTGTGACAGAGGGGGTGGTGTTACAGGTGGCTGGTGTGACAGGAGGCTGGTGTAACAGAGGGGTGGTGTGACAGAGGGGGTGGTGTGACAGGTGGCTGGTGTGACAGGGGGCTGGTGTGACAGAGGGGGTGGTGTGACAGGTGGCTGGTGTGACAGAGGGGGTGGTGTGACAGGTGGCTGGTGTGACAGAGGGGGTGGTATGACAGGGGGCTGGTGTGACAGAGGGGGTGGTGTGACAGGTGGCTGGTATGACAGAGGAGGTGGTGTGACAGGGGGCTGGTGTGACAGGGGGCTGGTGTGACAGAGGGGTGGTGTGACAGAGGGGGTGGTGTGACAGGGGGCTGGTGTGACAGAGGGTTGGTGTGAAAGAGGGGTGGTGTGACAGGGGGCTGGGGTGACGGGGCTGGTGTGGCAGAGGGGTGGTGTGACAGGTGGCTGGTGTGACAGGGGGATGGGGTGACAGGGGGCTTGTTGTAACAGACGGGTGGTGTGACAGGTGGCTGGTGTGACAGAGGGGGTGGTGTGACAGGGGGCTGGGTGACAGAGGGGTGGTGTGACAGGGGGCTGGTGTGACAGAGGGGTGGTGTGACAGAGGGGTGGTGTGACAGGTGGCTGGTGTGACAAAGGGGTGGTGTGACATGGGGCAGGTGTGACGGGGCTGGTGTGGCAGAGGGGTGGTGTGACAGGTGGCTGGTGTGACAGGGGGCTGGGGTGACAGGGGGCTTGTTGTAACAGACGGGTGGTGTGACAGGTGGCTGGTGTGACAGAGGGGTGGTGTGACAGGGGGCTGGTGTGACAGAGGGGTGGTGTGACAGAGGGGTGGTGTGACAGGTGGCTGGTGTGACAGAGGGGTGGTGTGACAGGTGGCTGGTGTGACAGAGGAGTGGTGTGACAGGGGGCTGGTGTGACAGAGGGGGTGGTGTGACAGGTGGCTGGTGTGACAGGGGGGTGGTGTGACAGGTGGCTGGTGTGACAGGTGGCTGATGTGACAGAGGGGGGTGTGTGACAGAGGGGGTGGTGTGACAGGCGGCTGGTGTGACAGAGGGGTGTTGTGAAAGAGGGTCTGGTGTGACAGGTGGCTGGTGTGACAGAGGGGGTGGTATGACAGGGGGCTGGTGTGACAGAGGGGGTGGTGTGACAGGTGGCTGGTGTGACAGAGGAGGTGGTGTGACAGGGGGCTGGTGTGACAGGGGGCTGGTGTGACAGAGGGGTGGTGTGACAGAGGGGGTGGTGTGACAGGGGGCTGGTGTGACAGAGGGGTGGTGTGACAGAGGGGTGGTGTGACAGGGGGGCTGGTGTGACGGGGGCTGGGGTGACGGGGCTGGTGTGGCAGAGGGGTGGTGTGACAGGTGGCTGGTGTGACAGGGGGATGGGGTGACAGGGGGCTTGTTGTAACAGACGGGTGGTGTGACAGGTGGCTGGTGTGACAGAGGGGGTGGTGTGACAGAGGGCTGGTGTGACAGAGGGGTGGTGTGACAGGGGGCTGGTGTGACAGAGGGGTGGTGTGACAGAGGGGTGGTGTGACAGGTGGCTGGTGTGACAAAGGGGTGGTGTGACATGGGGCAGGTGTGACGGGGCTGGTGTGGCAGAGGGGTGGTGTGACAGGTGGCTGGTGTGACAGGGGGCTGGGGAGACAGGGGGCTTGTTGTAACAGACGGGTGGTGTGACAGGTGGCTGGTGTGACAGGGGGCTGGTGTGACAGAGGGGTGGTGTGACAGAGGGGTGGTGTGACAGGTGGCTGGTGTGACAGAGGGGTGGTGTGACAGGTGGCTGGAGTGACAGAGGAGTGGTGTGACGGGGCTGGTGTGACAGAGGGGGTGGTGTGACAGGTGGCTGGTGTGACAGGGGGGGTGGTTTGACAGGTGGCTGGTGTGACAGGTGGCTGATGTGACAGAGGGGGGTGTGTGACAGAGGGGGTGGTGTGACAGGTGGCTGGTGTGACAGGCGGCTGGTGTGACAGAGGGGTGTTGTGAAAGAGGGTCTGGTGTGACAGGTGGCTGGTGTGACAGGTGGCTGGTGTGACAGAGGAGTGGTGTGACAGGGGGCTGGTGTGACAGAGGGGGTGGTGTGACAGGTGGCTGGTGTGACAGAGGAGTGGTGTGACAGAGGGGGTGGTGTGACAGGTGGCTGGTGTGACAGAGGGGTGGTGTGACAGAGGGGGTGGTGTGACAGGTGGCTGGTGTGACAGAGGGGTGGTGTGACAGGTGGCTGGTGTGATAGAGAAGTGGTGTGACAGGGGGCTGGTGTGACAGAGGGGGTGGTGTGACAGAGGGGTGGTGTGATAGGTGGCTGGTGTGACAGAGGTTGTGGTGTGACAGAGGGGTGGTGTGACAGGTGGCTGGTGTGACAGAGGGGTGGTGTGACAGAGGGGTGGTGAGACAGGTGGCTGGTGTGACAGAGGGGTGGTGTGACAGAGGTGGTGGTGTGACAGGTGGCTGGTGTGACAGAGGGGGTGGTGTGACAGAGGAGTGGTGTGACAGGGGGCTGGTGTGACAGAGGGGGTGGTGTGACAGGTGGCTGGTGTGACAGAGGGGTGGTGTGACAGGGGGCTGGTGTGACAGGTGGCTGGTGTGAAAGAGGGTTGGTGTTACAGAGGGGTGGTGTGACAGAGGGGGTGGTGTGACAGGTGGCTGGTGTGACAGAGGGGTGGTGTGACAGGTGGCTGGTGTGATAGAGAAGTGGTGTGACAGGGGGCTGGTGTGACAGAGGGGGTGGTGTGACAGAGGGGTGGTGTGACAGGTGGCTGGTGTGACAGAGGGGGTGGTGTGACAGAGGGGTTGTGTGACAGAGGGGGTGGTGTGACAGGTGGCTGGTGTGACAGAGGGGTGGTGTGACAGAGGGGTGGTGTGACAGGTGGCTGGTGTGACAGAGGGGTGGTGTAACAGAGGGGGTGGTGTGACAGGTGGCTGGTGTGACAGAGGGGTTGGTGTGACAGAGGGGTGGTGTGACAGGGGGCTGGTGTGACAGAGGGGGTGGTGTGACAGGTGGCTGGTGTGACAGAGGGGGTGGTGTGACAGCGGGCTGGTGTGACAGAGGGGGTGGTGTGACAGGTGGCTGGTGTGACAGAGGGGGTGGTGTGACAGGTGGCTGGTGTGACAGGTGGCAGGTGTAACAGAGGGGTGATGTGACAGAGGGGGTGGTGTGACAGGTGGCTGGTGTGACAGGGGGCTGGTGTGACAGAGGGGGTGGTGTGACAGGTGGCTGGTGTGACAGAGGAGTGGTGTGACAGGTGGCTGGTGTGACAGAGGGGGTGGTGTGACAGGTGGCTGGTGTGACAGAGGTGGTGGTGTGACAGGGGGCTGGTGTGACAGAGGGGGTGGTGTGACAGGTGGCTGGTGTGACAGTGGGGGTGGTGTGACAGGGGGCTGGTGTGACAGGGAGCTGGTGTGACAGGGGGGTGGTGTGACAGAGGGGTGTTGTGACAGAGGGGGTGGTGTGACAGGGGGCTGGTGTGACAGAGGGGTGGTGTGACAGAGGGTTGGTGTGACAGGGGGGCTGGTGTGACAGGTGGCTGGTGTGACAGAGGGGTGGTGTGACAGAGCGGGTGGTGTGACAGGTGGCTGGAGTGACAGAGGGGGTGGTGTGACAGAGGAGTGGTGTGACAGGGGGCTGGTGTGACAGAGGGGCTGGTGTGACAGGTGGCTGGTGTGACAGAGGGGGTGGTTTGACAGGTGGCTGGTGTGACAGAGGAGTGGTGTGACAGGGGGCTGGTGTGACAGAGGGGGTGGTGTGACAGGTAGCTGGTGTGACAGAGGGGGTGGTGTGACAGGTGGCTGGTGTGACAGGCGGCTGGTTTAACAGAGGGGTGATGTGACAGAGGGGGTGGTGTGACAGGTGACTGGTGTGACAGAGGAGTGGTGTGACAGGGGGCTGGTGTGACAGAGGGGGTGGTGTGACAGGTGGCTGGTGTGACAGAGGAGTGGTGTGACAGGTGGCTGGTGTGACAGAGGGGTGGTGTGACAGAGGGGGTGGTCTGACAGGTGGCTGGTGTGACAGAGGGGTGGTGTGACAGGTGGCTGGTGTGATAGAGAAGTGGTGTGACAGAGGGGTGGTGTGACAGGTGGCTGGTGTGACAGAGGGGGTGGTGTGACAGAGGGGTGGTGTGACAGAGGGGGTGGTGTGACAGGTGGCTGGTGTGACAGAGGGGTGGTGTGACAGAGGGGTGGTGTGACAGGTGGCTGGTGTGACAGAGGGGTGGTGTGACAGAGGGGGTGGTGTGACAGGTGGCTGGTGTGACAGAGGGGGTGGTGTGACAGAGGAGTGGTGTGACAGGGGGCTGGTGTGACAGAGGGGGTGGTGTGACAGGTGGCTGGTGTGACAGAGGGGGTGGTGTGACAGGTGGCTGGTGTGACAGAGGAGTGGTGTGACAGGGGGCTGGTGTGACAGAGCGGGTGGTATGACAGGTAGCTGGTGTGACAGAGGGGGTGGTGTGACAGGTGGCTGGTGTGACAGGAGGCTGGTGTAACAGAGGGGTGGTGTGACAGAGGGGTGGTGTGACAGGTGGCTGGTGTGACAGGGGGCTGGTGTGACAGAGGGGTGGTATGACAGGTGGCTGGTGTGACAGAGGGGGTGGTATGACAGGGGGCTGGTGTGACAGAGGGGGTGGTGTGACAGGTGGCTGGTGTGACAGAGGAGGTGGTGTGACAGGGGGCTGGTGTGACAGGGGGCTGGTGTGACAGAGGGGTGGTGTGACAGAGGGGGTGGTGTGACAGGGGGCTGGTGTGACAGAGGGGTGGTGTGACAGAGGGGTGGTGTGACAGGGGGCTGGTGTGACAGAGGGGTGGTGTGACAGAGGGGTGGTGTGACAGGGGGCTGGTGTGACAGGGGGCTGGTGTGACAGAGGGGTGGTGTGACAGAGGGGGTGGTGTGACAGGTGGCTGGAGTGACAGAGGGGGTGGTGTGACAGAGGAGTGGTGTGACAGGGGGCTGGTGTGACAGAGGGGGTGGTGTGACAGGTGGCTGGTGTGACAGAGGGGGTGGTGTGACAGGTGGCTGGTGTGACAGAGGAGTGGTGTGACAGGGGGCTGGTGTGACAGAGGGGGTGGTGTGACAGGTAGCTGGTTTGACAGAGGGGGTGGTGTGACAGGTGGCTGGTGTGACAGGCGGCTGGTTTAACAGAGGGGTGATGTGACAGAGGGGGTGGTGTGACAGGTGACTGGTGTGACAGAGGAGTGGTGTGACAGGGGGCTGGTGTGACAGAGGGGGTGGTGTGACAGGTGGCTGGTGTGACAGAGGAGTGGTGTGACAGGTGGCTGGTGTGACAGAGGGGTGGTGTGACAGAGGGGGTGGTCTGACAGGTGGCTATTGTGACAGAGGGGTGGTGTGACAGGTGGCTGGTGTGATAGAGAAGTGGTGTGACAGAGGGGTGGTGTGACAGGTGGCTGGTGTGACAGAGGGGGTGGTGTGACAGAGGGGTGGTGTGACAGAGGGGGTGGTGTGACAGGTGGCTGGTGTGACAGAGGGGTGGTGTGACAGAGGGGTGGTGTGACAGGTGGCTGGTGTGACAGAGGGGTGGTGTGACAGAGGGGGTGGTGTGACAGAGGGGTGGTGTGACAGAGGGGGTGGTGTGACAGGTGGCTGGTGTGACAGAGGGGGTGGTGTGACAGAGGAGTGGTGTGACAGGGGGCTGGTGTGACAGAGGGGGTGGTGTGACAGGTGGCTGGTGTGACAGATGGGGTGGTGTGACAGGTGGCTGGTGTGACAGAGGAGTGGTGTGACAGGGGGCTGGTGTGACAGAGGGGGTGGTGTGACAGATAGCTGGTGTGACAGAGGGGGTGGTGTGACAGGTGGCTGGTGTGACAGGAGGCTGGTGTAACAGAGGGGTGGTGTGACAGAGGGGTGGTGTGACAGGTGGCTGGTGTGACAGGGGGCTGGTGTGACAGAGGGGTGGTGTGACAGGTGGCTGGTGTGACAGAGGGGGTGGTGTGACAGGTGGCTGGTGTGACAGAGGAGGTGGTGTGACAGGGGGCTGGTGTGACAGGGGGCTGGTGTGACAGAGGGGTGGTGTGACAGAGGGGGTGGTGTGACAGGGGGCTGGTGTGACAGAGGGGTGGTGTGACAGAGGGGTGGTGTGACAGGGGGGCTGGTGTGACAGGGGGCTGGGGTGATGGGGCTGGTGTGGCAGAGGGGTGGTGTGACAGGTGGCTGGTGTGACAGGGGGATGGGGTGACAGGGGGCTTGTTGTAACAGACGGGTGGTGTGACAGGTGGCTGGTGTGACAGAGGGGGTGGTGTGACAGGGGGCTGGTGTGACAGAGGGGTGGTGTGACAGGGGGCTGGTGTGACAGAGGGGTGGTGTGACAGAGGGGTGGTGTGACAGGTGGCTGGTGTGACAAAGGGGTGGTGTGACATGGGGCAGGTGTGACGGGGCTGGTGTGGCAGAGGGGTGGTGTGACAGGTGGCTGGTGTGACAGGGGGCTGGGGTGACAGGGGGCTTGTTGTAACAGACGGGTGGTGTGACAGGTGGCTGGTGTGACAGAGGGGTGGTGTGACAGGGGGCTGGTGTGACAGAGGGGTGGTGTGACAGAGGGGTGGTGTGACAGGTGGCTGGTGTGACAGAGGGGTGGTGTGACAGGTGGCTGGTGTGACAGAGGAGTGGTGTGACAGGGGGCTGGTGTGACAGAGGGGGTGGTGTGACAGGTGGCTGGTGTGACAGGTGGCTGGTGTGACAGGTGGCTGATGTGACAGAGGGGGTGGTGTGACAGGTGGCTGGTGTGACAGAGGAGTGGTGTGACAGGGGGCTGGTGTGACAGAGGGGTGGTGTGACAGGGGGCTGGTGTGACAGAGGGGTGGTGTGACAGAGGGGTGGTGTGACAGGTGGCTGGTGTGACAAAGGGGTGGTGTGACATGGGGCAGGTGTGACGGGGCTGGTGTGGCAGAGGGGTGGTGTGACAGGTGGCTGGTGTGACAGGGGGCTGGGGTGACAGGGGGCTTGTTGTAACAGACGGGTGGTGTGACAGGTGGCTGGTGTGACAGAGGGGTGGTGTGACAGGGGGCTGGTGTGACAGCGGGGTGGTGTGACAGAGGGGTGGTGTGACAGGTGGCTGGTGTGACAGAGGGGTGGTGTGACAGGTGGCTGGTGTGACAGAGGAGTGGTGTGACAGGGGGCTGGTGTGACAGAGGGGGTGGTGTGACAGGTGGCTGGTGTGACAGGGGGGTGGTGTGACAGGTGGCTGGTGTGACAGGTGGCTGATGTGACAGAGGGGGTGGTGTGACAGGTGGCTGGTGTGACAGGCGGCTGGTGTGACAGAGGGGTGTTGTGAAAGAGGGTCTGGTGTGACAGGTGGCTGGTGTGACAGAGGAGTGGTGTGACAGGGGGCTGGTGTGACAGAGGGGGTGGTGTGACAGGTGGCTGGTGTGACAGAGGAGTGGTGTGACAGAGGGGGTGGTGTGACAGGTGGCTGGTGTGACAGAGGGGTGGTGTGACAGAGGGGGTGGTGTGACAGGTGGCTGGTGTGACAGAGGGGTGGTGTGACAGGTGGCTGGTGTGACAGAGGAGTGGTGTGACAGGGGGCTGGTGTGACAGAGGGGGTGGTGTGACAGGTAGCTGGTGTGACAGAGGGGGTGGTGTGACAGGTGGCTGGTGTGACAGGCGGCTGGTTTAACAGAGGGGTGATGTGACAGAGGGGGTGGTGTGACAGGTGACTGGTGTGACAGAGGAGTGGTGTGACAGGGGGCTGGTGTGACAGAGGGGGTGGTGTGACAGGTGGCTGGTGTGACAGAGGAGTGGTGTGACAGGTGGCTGGTGTGACAGAGGGGTGGTGTGACAGAGGGGGTGGTCTGACAGGTGGCTGGTGTGACAGAGGGGTGGTGTGACAGGTGGCTGGTGTGATAGAGAAGTGGTGTGACAGAGGGGTGGTGTGACAGGTGGCTGGTGTGACAGAGGGGGTGGTGTGACAGAGGGGTGGTGTGACAGAGGGGGTGGTGTGACAGGTGGCTGGTGTGACAGAGGGGTGGTGTGACAGAGGGGTGGTGTGACAGGTGGCTGGTGTGACAGAGGGGGTGGTGTGACAGGTGGCTGGTGTGACAGAGGGGGTGGTGTGACAGAGGAGTGGTGTGACAGGGGGCTGGTGTGACAGAGGGGGTGGTGTGACAGGTGGCTGGTGTGACAGGTGGCTGGTGTGACAGAGGAGTGGTGTGACAGGGGGCTGGTGTGACAGAGGGGGTGGTGTGACAGGTAGCTGGTGTGACAGAGGGGGTGGTGTGACAGGTGGCTGGTGTGACAGGAGGCTGGTGTAACAGAGGGGTGGTGTGACAGAGGGGTGGTGTGACAGGTGGCTGGTGTGACAGGGGGCTGGTGTGACAGAGGGGTGGTGTGACAGGTGGCTGGTGTGACAGAGGGGGTGGTGTGACAGGTGGCTAGTGTGACAGAGGGGGTGGTATGACAGGGGGCTGGTGTGACAGAGGGGGTGGTGTGACAGGTGGCTGGTGTGACAGAGGAGGTGGTGTGACAGGGGGCTGGTGTGACAGGGGGCTGGTGTGACAGAAGGGTGGTGTGACAGATGGGGTGGTGTGACAGGGGGCTGGTGTGACAGAGGGGTGGTGTGACAGAGGGGTGGTGTGACAGGGGGGCTGGTGTGACAGGGGGCTGGGGTGACGGGGCTGGTGTGGCAGAGGGGTGGTGTGACAGGTGGCTGGTGTGACAGGGGGATGGGGTGACAGGTGGCTGGTGTGACAGAGGGGGTGGTGTGACAGGTGGCTGGTGTGACAGAGGAGTGGTGTGACAGGGGGCTGGTGTGACAGAGGGGGTGGTGTGACAGGTAGTTGGTGTGACAGAGGGGGTGGTGTGACAGGTGGCTGGTGTGACAGGCGGCTGGTTTAACAGAGGGGTGATGTGACAGAGGGGGTGGTGTGACAGGTGACTGGTGTGACAGAGGAGTGGTGTGACAGGGGGCTGGTGTGACAGAGGGGGTGGTGTGACAGGTGGCTGGTGTGACAGAGGAGTGGTGTGACAGGTGGCTGGTGTGACAGAGGGGTGGTGTGACAGAGGGGGTGGTCTGACAGGTGGCTGGTGTGACAGAGGGGTGGTGTGACAGGTGGCTGGTGTGATAGAGAAGTGGTGTGACAGAGGGGTGGTGTGACAGGTGGCTGGTGTGACAGAGGGGGTGGTGTGACAGAGGGGTGGTGTGACAGAGGGGGTGGTGTGACAGGTGGCTGGTGTGACAGAGGGGTGGTGTGACAGAGGGGTGGTGTGACAGGTGGCTGGTGTGACAGAGGGGTGGTGTGACAGAGGGGGTGGTGTGACAGAGGGGTGGTGTGACAGAGGGGGTGGTGTGACAGGTGGCTGGTGTGACAGAGGGGGTGGTGTGACAGAGGAGTGGTGTGACAGGGGGCTGGTGTGACAGAGGGGGTGGTGTGACAGGTGGCTGGTGTGACAGAGGGGGTGGTGTGACAGGTGGCTGGTGTGACAGAGGAGTGGTGTGACAGGGGGCTGGTGTGACAGAGAGGGTGGTGTGACAGATAGCTGGTGTGACAGAGGGGGTGGTGTGACAGGTGGCTGGTGTGACAGGAGGCTGGTGTAACAGAGGGGTGGTGTGACAGAGGGGTGGTGTGACAGGTGGCTGGTGTGACAGGGGGCTGGTGTGACAGAGGGGTGGTGTGACAGGTGGCTGGTGTGACAGAGGGGGTGGTGTGACAGGTGGCTGGTGTGACAGAGGGGGTGGTATGACAGGGGGCTGGTGTGACAGAGGGGGTGGTGTGACAGGTGGCTGGTGTGACAGAGGAGGTGGTGTGACAGGGGGCTGGTGTGACAGGGGGCTGGTGTGACAGAGGGGTGGTGTGACAGAGGGGGTGGTGTGACAGGGGGCTGGTGTGACAGGGGTGGTGTGACAGAGGGGTGGTGTGACAGGGGGGCTGGTGTGACAGGGGGCTGGGGTGACGGGGCTGGTGTGGCAGAGGGGTGGTGTGACAGGTGGCTGGTGTGACAGGGGGATGGGGTGACAGGGGGCTTGTTGTAACAGACGGGTGGTGTGACAGGTGGCTGGTGTGACAGAGGGGGTGGTGTGACAGGGGGCTGGTGTGACAGAGGGGTGGTGTGACAGGGGGCTGGTGTGACAGAGGGGTGGTGTGACAGAGGGGTGGTGTGACAGGTGGCTGGTGTGACAAAGGGGTGGTGTGACATGGGGCAGGTGTGACGGGGCTGGTGTGGCAGAGGGGTGGTGTGACAGGTGGCTGGTGTGACAGGGGGCTGGGGTGACAGGGGGCTTGTTGTAACAGACGGGTGGTGTGACAGGTGGCTGGTGTGACAGAGGGGTGGTGTGACAGGGGGCTGGTGTGACAGAGGGGTGGTGTGACAGAGGGGTGGTGTGACAGGTGGCTGGTGTGACAGAGGGGTGGTGTGACAGGTGGCTGGTGTGACAGAGGAGTGGTGTGACAGGGGGCTGGTGTGACAGAGGGGGTGGTGTGACAGGTGGCTGGTGTGACAGGGGGGTGGTGTGACAGGTGGCTGGTGTGACAGGTGGCTGATGTGACAGAGGGGGTGGTGTGACAGGTGGCTGGTGTGACAGGCGGCTGGTGTGACAGAGGGGTGTTGTGAAAGAGGGTCTGGTGTGACAGGTGGCTGGTGTGACAGAGGAGTGGTGTGACAGGGGGCTGGTGTGACAGAGGGGGTGGTGTGACAGGTGGCTGGTGTGACAGAGGAGTGGTGTGACAGAGGGGGTGGTGTGACAGGTGGCTGGTGTGACAGAGGGGTGGTGTGACAGAGGGGGTGGTGTGACAGGTGGCTGGTGTGACAGAGGGGTGGTGTGACAGGTGGCTGGTGTGACAGAGGAGTGGTGTGACGGGGCTGGTGTGACAGAGGGGGTGGTGTGACAGGTGGCTGGTGTGACAGAGGGGGTGGTGTGACAGGTGGCTGGTGTGACAGGCGGCTGGTTTAACAGAGGGGTGATGTGACAGAGGGGGTGGTGTGACAGGTGACTGGTGTGACAGAGGAGTGGTGTGACAGGGGGCTGGTGTGACAGAGGGGGTGGTGTGACAGGTGGCTGGTGTGACAGAGGAGTGGTGTGACAGGTGGCTGGTGTGACAGAGGGGTGGTGTGACAGAGGGGGTGGTCTGACAGGTGGCTGGTGTGACAGAGGGGTGGTGTGACAGGTGGCTGGTGTGATAGAGAAGTGGTGTGACAGAGGGGTGGTGTGACAGGTGGCTGGTGTGACAGAGGGGCTGGTGTGACAGAGGGGTGGTGTGACAGAGGGGTGGTGTGACAGGTGGCTGGTGTGACAGAGGGGTGGTGTGACAGAGGGGGTGGTGTGACAGGTGGCTGGTGTGACAGAGGGGGTGGTGTGACAGAGGAGTGGTGTGACAGGGGGCTGGTGTGACAGAGGGGGTGGTGTGACAGGTGGCTGGTGTGACAGGTGGCTGGTGTGACAGAGGAGTGGTGTGACAGGGGGCTGGTGTGACAGAGGGGGTGGTGTGACAGGTAGCTGGTGTGACAGAGGGGGTGGTGTGACAGGTGGCTGGTGTGACAGGAGGCTGGTGTAACAGAGGGGTGGTGTGACAGAGGGGTGGTGTGACAGGTGGCTGGTGTGACAGGGGGCTGGTGTGACAGAGGGGTGGTGTGACAGGTGGCTGGTGTGACAGAGGGGGTGGTGTGACAGGTGGCTAGTGTGACAGAGGGGGTGGTATGACAGGGGGCTGGTGTGACAGAGGGGGTGGTGTGACAGGTGGCTGGTGTGACAGAGGAGGTGGTGTGACAGGGGGCTGGTGTGACAGGGGGCTGGTGTGACAGAAGGGTGGTGTGACAGATGGGGTGGTGTGACAGGGGGCTGGTGTGACAGAGGGGTGGTGTGACAGAGGGGTGGTGTGACAGGGGGGCTGGTGTGACAGGGGGCTGGGGTGACGGGGCTGGTGTGGCAGAGGGGTGGTGTGACAGGTGGCTGATGTGACAGGGGGATGGGGTGACAGGGGGCTTGTTGTAACAGACGGGTGGTGTGACAGGTGGCTGGTGTGACAGAGGGGGTGGTGTGACAGGGGGCTGGTGTGACAGAGGGGTGGTGTGACAGGGGGCTGGTGTGACAGAGGGGTGGTGTGACAGAGGGGTGGTGTGACAGGTGGCTGGTGTGACAAAGGGGTGGTGTGACATGGGGCAGGTGTGACGGGGCTGGTGTGGCAGAGGGGTGGTGTGACAGGTGGCTGGTGTGACAGGGGGCTGGGGTGACAGGGGGCTTGTTGTAACAGACGGGTGGTGTGACAGGTGGCTGGTGTGACAGAGGGGTGGTGTGACAGGGGGCTGGTGTGACAGAGGGGTGGTGTGACAGAGGGGTGGTGTGACAGGTGGCTGGTGTGACAGAGGGGTGGTGTGACAGGTGGCTGGTGTGACAGAGGAGTGGTGTGACAGGGGGCTGGTGTGACAGAGGGGGTGGTGTGACAGGTGGCTGGTGTGACAGAGGGGTGGTGTGACAGAGGGGGTGGTGTGACAGAGGGGTGGTGTGACAGAGGGGGTGGTGTGACAGGTGGCTGGTGTGACAGAGGGGGTGGTGTGACAGAGGAGTGGTGTGACAGGGGGCTGGTGTGACAGAGGGGGTGGTGTGACAGGTGGCTGGTGTGACAGAGGGGGTGGTGTGACAGGTGGCTGGTGTGACAGAGGAGTGGTGTGACAGGGGGCTGGTGTGACAGAGGGGGTGGTGTGACAGATAGCTGGTGTGACAGAGGGGGTGGTGTGGCAGGTGGCTGGTGTGACAGGAGGCTGGTGTAACAGAGGGGTGGTGTGACAGAGGGGTGGTGTGACAGGTGGCTGGTGTGACAGGGGGTTGGTGTGACAGAGGGGTGGTGTGACAGGTGGCTGGTGTGACAGAGGGGGTGGTGTGACAGGTGGCTGGTGTGACAGAGGGGGTGGTATGACAGGGGGCTGGTGTGACAGAGGGGGTGGTGTGACAGGTGGCTGGTGTGACAGAGGAGGTGGTGTGACAGGGGGCTGGTGTGACAGGGGGCTAGTGTGACAGAGGGGTGGTGTGACAGAGGGGGTGGTGTGACAGGGGGCTGGTGTGACAGAGGGGTGGTGTGACAGAGGGGTGGTGTGACAGGGGGGCTGGTGTGACAGGGGGCTGGGGTGACGGGGCTGGTGTGGCAGAGGGGTGGTGTGACAGGTGGCTGGTGTGACAGGGGGATGGGGTGACAGGGGGCTTGTTGTAACAGACGGGTGGTGTGACAGGTGGCTGGTGTGACAGAGGGGGTGGTGTGACAGGGGGCTGGTGTGACAGAGGGGTGGTGTGACAGGGGGCTGGTGTGACAGAGGGGTGGTGTGACAGAGGGGTGGTGTGACAGGTGGCTGGTGTGACAAAGGGGTGGTGTGACATGGGGCAGGTGTGACGGGGCTGGTGTGGCAGAGGGGTGGTGTGACAGGTGGCTGGTGTGACAGGGGGCTGGGGTGACAGGGGGCTTGTTGTAACAGACGGGTGGTGTGACAGGTGGCTGGTGTGACAGAGGGGTGGTGTGACAGGGGGCTGGTGTGACAGAGGGGTGGTGTGACAGAGGGGTGGTGTGACAGGTGGCTGGTGTGACAGAGGGGTGGTGTGACAGGTGGCTGGTGTGACAGAGGAGTGGTGTGACAGGGGGCTGGTGTGACAGAGGGGGTGGTGTGACAGGTGGCTGGTGTGACAGGGGGTGGTGTGACAGGTGGCTGGTGTGACAGGTGGCTGATGTGACAGAGGGGGTGGTGTGACAGGTGGCTGGTGTGACAGGCGGCTGGTGTGACAGAGGGGTGTTGTGAAAGAGGGTCTGGTGTGACAGGTGGCTGGTGTGACAGAGGAGTGGTGTGACAGGGGGCTGGTGTGACAGAGGGGGTGGTGTGACAGGTGGCTGGTGTGACAGAGGAGTGGTGTGACAGAGGGGGTGGTGTGACAGGTGGCTGGTGTGACAGAGGGGTGGTGTGACAGAGGGGGTGGTGTGACAGGTGGCTGGTGTGACAGAGGGGTGGTGTGACAGGTGGCTGGTGTGACAGAGGAGTGGTGTGACAGGGGGCTGGTGTGACAGAGGGGGTGGTGTGACAGGTAGCTGGTGTGACAGAGGGGGTGGTGTGACAGGTGGCTGGTGTGACAGGCGGCTGGTTTAACAGAGGGGTGATGTGACAGAGGGGGTGGTGTGACAGGTGACTGGTGTGACAGAGGAGTGGTGTGACAGGGGGCTGGTGTGACAGAGGGGGTGGTGTGACAGGTGGCTGGTGTGACAGAGGAGTGGTGTGACAGGTGGCTGGTGTGACAGAGGGGTGGTGTGACAGAGGGGGTGGTCTGACAGGTGGCTGGTGTGACAGAGGGGTGGTGTGACAGGTGGCTGGTGTGATAGAGAAGTGGTGTGACAGAGGGGTGGTGTGACAGGTGGCTGGTGTGACAGAGGGGGTGGTGTGACAGAGGGGTGGTGTGACAGAGGGGGTGGTGTGACAGGTGGCTGGTGTGACAGAGGGGTGGTGTGACAGAGGGGTGGTGTGACAGGTGGCTGGTGTGACAGAGGGGTGGTGTGACAGAGGGGGTGGTGTGACAGGTGGCTGGTGTGACAGAGGGCGTGGTGTGACAGAGGAGTGGTGTGGCAGGGGGCTGGTGTGACAGAGGGGGTGGTGTGACAGGTGGCTGGTGTGACAGAGGGGGTGGTGTGACAGGTGGCTGGTGTGACAGAGGAGTGGTGTGACAGGGGGCTGGTGTGACAGAGGGGGTGGTGTGACAGGTAGCTGGTGTGACAGAGGGGGTGGTGTGACAGGTGGCTGGTGTGACAGGAGGCTGGTGTAACAGAGGGGTGGTGTGACAGAGGGGTGGTGTGACAGGTGGCTGGTGTGACAGGGGGCTGGTGTGACAGAGGGGTGGTGTGACAGGTGGCTGGTGTGACAGAGGTGGTGGTGTGATAGGTGGCTGGTGTGACAGAGGGGGTGGTATGACAGGGGGCTGGTGTGACAGAGGGGGTGGTGTGACAGGTAGATGGTGTGACAGAGGAGGTGGTGTGACAGGGGGCTGGTGTGACAGGGGGCTGGTGTGACAGAAGGGTGGTGTGACAGAGGGGGTGGTGTGACAGGGGGCTGGTGTGACAGAGGGGTGGTGTGACAGAGGGGTGGTGTGACAGAGGGGCTGGTGTGACAGGGGGCTGGGGTGACGGGGCTGGTGTCGCAGAGGGGTGGTGTGACAGGTGGCTGGTGTGACAGGGGGATGGGGTGACAGGGGGCTTTTTGTAACAGACGGGTGGTGTGACAGGTGGCTGGTGTGACAGAGGGGGTGGTGTGACAGGGGGCTGGTGTGACAGAGGGGTGGTGTGACAGGGGGCTGGTGTGACAGAGGGGTGGTGTGACAGAGGGGTGGTGTGACAGGTGGCTGGTGTGACAAAGGGGTGGTGTGACATGGGGCAGGTGTGACGGGGCTGGTGTGGCAGAGGGGTGGTGTGACAGGTGGCTGGTGTGACAGGGGGCTGGGGTGACAGGGGGCTTGTTGTAACAGATGGGTGGTGTGACAGGTGGCTGGTGTGACAGAGGGGTGGTGTGACAGGGGGCTGGTGTGACAGAGGGGTGGTGTGACAGAGGGGTGGTGTGACAGGTGGCTGGTGTGACAGAGGGGTGGTGTGACAGGTGGCTGGTGTGACAGAGGAGTGGTGTGACAGGGGGCTGGTGTGACAGAGGGGGTGGTGTGACAGGTGGCTGGTGTGACAGGGGGGTGGTGTGACAGGTGGCTGGTGTGACAGGTGGCTGATGTGACAGAGGGGGGTGTGTGACAGAGGGGGTGGTGTGACAGGTGGCTGGTGTGACAGGCGGCTGGTGTGACAGAGGGGTGTTGTGAAAGAGGGTCTGGTGTGACAGGTGGCTGGTGTGACAGAGGAGTGGTGTGACAGGGGCTGGTGTGACAGAGGGGGTGGTGTGACAGGTGGCTGGTGTGACAGAGGAGTGGTGTGACAGAGGGGGTGGTGTGACAGGTGGCTGGTGTGACAGAGGGGTGGTGTGACAGAGGGGGTGGTGTGACAGGTGGCTGGTGTGACAGAGGGGTGGTGTGACAGGTGGCTGGTGTGATAGAGAAGTGGTGTGACAGGGGGCTGGTGTGACAGAGGGGGTGGTGTGACAGAGGGGTGGTGTGACAGGTGGCTGGTGTGACGAGGGGGTGGTGTGACAGAGGGGTGGTGTGACAGAGGGGGGTGGTGTGACAGGTGGCTGGTGTGACAGAGGGGTGGTGTGACAGAGGGGTGGTGAGACAGGTGGCTGGTGTGACAGAGGGGTGGTGTGACAGAGGGGGTGGTGTGACAGGGGACTGGTGTGACAGAGGGGGTGGTGTGACAGAGGAGTGGTGTGACAGGGGGCTGGTGTGACAGAGGGGGTGGTGTGACAGGTGGCTGGTGTGACAGAGGAGTGGTGTGATGGGGCTGGTGTGACAGGTGGCTGGTGTGACAGAGGGGTGGTGTGACAGAGGGGTGGTGTGACAGAGGGGGTGGTGTGACAGGTGGCTGGTGTGACAGATGGGTGGTGTGACAGGTGGCTGGTGTGATAGAGAAGTGGTGTGACAGGGGGCTGGTGTGACAGAGGGGGTGGTGTGACAGAGGGGTGGTGTGACAGGTGGCTGGTGTGACGGAGGGGGTGGTGTGACAGAGGGGTTGTGTGACAGAGGTAGTGGTGTGACAGGTGGCTGGTGTGACAGAGGGGTGGTGTGACAGAGGGGTGGTGTGACAGGTGGCTGGTGTGACAGAGGGGCGGTGTAACAGAGGGGGTGGTGTGACAGGTGGCTGGTGTGACAGAGGGGTTGGTGTGACAGAGGGGTGGTGTAACAGGGGGCTGGTGTGACAGAGGGGGTGGTGTGACAGGTGGCTGGTGTGACAGAGGGGGTGGTGTGACAGCGGGCTGGTGTGACAGAGGGGGTGGTGTGACAGGTGGCTGGTGTGACAGAGGGGTGGTGTGACAGGTGGCTGGTGTGACAGAGGAGTGGTGTGACAGGGGGGTGGTGTGACAGGTGGCTGGTGTGACAGAGGGGGTGGTGTGACAGAGGGGTGGTGTGACAGAGGGGGTGGTGTGACAGGTGGCTGGTGTGACAGAGGGGTGGTGTGACAGAGGGGTGGTGTGACAGGTGGCTGGTGTGACAGAGGGGTGGTGTGACAGAGGGGGTGGTGTGACAGGTGGCTGGTGTGACAGAGGGGGTGGTGTGACAGAGGAGTGGTGTGACAGGGGGCTGGTGTGACAGAGGGGGTGGTGTGACAGGTGGCTGGTGTGACAGAGGGGGTGGTGTGACAGGTGGCTGGTGTGACAGAGGAGTGGTGTGACAGGGGGCTGGTGTGACAGAGGGGGTGGTGTGACAGGTAGCTGGTGTGACAGAGGGGGTGGTGTGACAGGTGGCTGGTGTGACAGGTGGCAGGTGTAACAGAGGGGTGATGTGACAGAGGGGGTGGTGTGACAGGTGGCTGGTGTGACAGGGGGCTGGTGTGACAGAGGGGGTGGTGTGACAGGTGGCTGGTGTGACAGAGGAGTGGTGTGACAGGTGGCTGGTGTGACAGAGGGGGTGGTGTGACAGGTGGCTGGTGTGACAGAGGGGGTGGTGTGACAGCGGGCTGGTGTGACAGGTGGCTGGTGTGACAGAGGGGGTGGTGTGACAGGGGGCTGGTGTGACAGGGAGCTGGTGTGACAGGGGGGTGGTGTGACAGAGTGGTGTTGTGACAGAGGGGGTGGTGTGACAGGGGGGTGGTGTGACAGAGGGGTGGTGTGACAGGGGGGCTGGTGTGACAGGGGGCTGGGGTGACAGGGGGCTTGTTGTAACAGACGGGTGTTGAGACAGGTGGCTGGTGTGACAGAGGGGTGGTGTGACAGGGGGCTGGTGTGACAGAGGGGTGGTGTGACAGAGGGGTGGTGTGACAGGTGGCTGGTGTGACAAAGGGGTGCTGTGACATGGGGCTGGTGTGACGGGGCTGGTGTGGCAGAGGGGTGGTGTGACAGGTGGCTGGTGTGACAGGGGGCTGGGGTGACAGGGGGCTTGTTGTAACAGACGGGTGGTGTGACAGGTGGCTGGTGTGACAGAGGGGTGGTGTGACAGCGGGCTGGTGTGACAGAGGGGTGGTGTGACAGGTGGCTGGTGTGAAAGAGGGGGTGGTGTGACAGTTGGCTGGTGTGACAGGTGGCTGGTGTGACAGAGGAGTGGTGTGACAGGGGGCTGGTGTGACAGAGGGGGTGGTGTGACAGGTGGCTGGTGTGACAGAGGAGTGGTGTGACAGAGGGGGTGGTGTGACAGGTGGCTGGTGTGAAAGAGGGGGTGGTGTGACAGGTGGCTGGTGTGACAGAGGAGTGGTGTGACAGGGGGCTGGTGTGACAGAGGAGTGGTGTGACAGAGGGGGTGGTGTGACAGGTGGCTGGTGTGACAGAGGGGTGGTGTGACAGAGGGGTGGTGTGACAGAGGGGGTGGTGTGACAGGTGGCTGGTGTGACAGAGGGGTGGTGTGACAGGTGGCTGGTGTGATAGAGACGTGGTGTGACAGGGGGCTGGTGTGACAGAGGGGGTGGTGTGACAGAGGGGTGGTGTGACAGGTGGCTGGTGTGACAGAGGGGGTGGTGTGACAGAGGGGTTGTGTGACAGAGGGGGTGGTGTGACAGGTGGCTGGTGTGA
Source organism: Taudactylus pleione (assembly GCA_031769625.1). NCBI lineage: Eukaryota > Metazoa > Chordata > Amphibia > Anura > Myobatrachidae > Taudactylus > Taudactylus pleione. Next base: position 3,350,242 of record JAUIMM010000521.1, read on the forward strand.
CAGAGGGGTGGTGTGACAGAGGGGTGGTGTGACAGGTGGCTGGTGTGACAGAGGGGTGGTGTGACAGAGGGGGTGGTGTGACAGGAGGCTGGTGTGACAGAGGGGTTGGTGTGACAGAGGAGTGGTGTGACAGGGGGCTGGTGTGACAGAGGGGGTGGTGTGACAGGGGGCTGGTGTGACAGAGGGGGTGGTGTGACAGCGGGCTGGTGTGACAGAGGGGGTGGTGTGACAGGTGGCTGGTGTGACAGAGGGGTGGTGTGACAGGTGGCTGGTGTGACAGAGGAGTGGTGTGACAGGGGGCTGGTGTGACAGAGGGGGTGGTGTGACAGGTGGCTGGTGTGACAGAGGGGATGGTGTGACAGGTGGCTGGTGTGACAGAGGGGGTGGTGTGACAGGTAGCTGGTGTGACAGAGGGGGTGGTGTGACAGGTGGCTGGTGTGACAGGCGGCTGGTGTAACAGACGGGTGGTTTGACAAAGGGGGTGGTGTGACAGGTGGCTGGTGTGACAGGAGGCTGGTGTGACAGAGGAGGTGGTGTGACAGATGGCTGGTGTGACAGAGGAGTGGTGTGACAGATGGGGTGGTGTGACAGGTGGCTGGTGTGACAGAGGGGGTGGTGTGACAGGGGGCTGGTGTGACAGAGGGGGTGGTGTGACAGGTGGCTGGTGTGACAGTGGGGGTGGTGAGACAGGGGGCTGGTGTGACAGGGGGGTGGTGTGACAGAGGGGGTGGTGTGACAGAGGGGGTGGTGTGGCAGAGGGGGTGGTGTAACAGGGGGCTGGTGTGACAGAGGGGTGGTGTGACAGAGGGGTGGTGTGACAAGGGGGCTGGTGTGACAGGGGGCTGGTGTGACACAGGGGCTGTGTTGTGACAGGGGGCTGGTGTGACAGGGGGCTGGTGTGACAGAGGGGGTGGTGTGACAGGTGACTGGTGTGACAGAGGGGGTGGTGTGACAGGTGGCTGGTGTGACAGGGGGGTGGTGTGACAGAGGGGTGGTGTGACAGGAGGCTGGTGTGACAGGGGGAGGTGTGACAGAGGGGGTGGTGTGACAGGTGGCTGGTGTGACAGAGGGGTGGTGTGACAGAGCGGGTGGTGTGACAGAGGGGTGGTGTGACAGAGGGGTTGGTGTGACAGGGGGCTGGTGTGACAGAGGGGGTGGTGTGACAGAGGGGTGGTTTGACAGAGGGGGTGGTGTGACAGGTGGCTGGTGTGACAGAGGGGTGGTGTGACAGGTGGCTGGTGTGACAGAGGGGTGGTGTGACAGGTGGCTGGTGTGACAGGAGGCTGGTGTAACATAGGGGTGGTGTGACAGAGGGGGTGGTGTGACAGGTGGCTGGTGTGACAGGGGGCTGGTGTGACAGAGGGGGTGGTGTGACAGGTGGCTGGTGTGACAGAGGGGGTGGTGTGACAGGTGGCTGGTGTGACAGAGGGGGTGGTATGACAGGGGGCTGGTGTGACAGAGGGGGTGGTGTGACAGGTGGCTGGTGTGACAGAGGAGGTGGTGTGACAGGGGGCTGGTGTGACAGGGGGCTGGTGTGACAGAGGGGTGGTGTGACAGAGGGGGTGGTGTGACAGGGGGCTGGTGTGACAGAGGGGTGGTGTGACAGAGGGGTGGTGTGACAGGTGGCTGGTGTGACAGAGGGGTGGTGTGACAGGTGGCTGGTGTGACAGGAGGCTGGTGTAACAGAGGGGTGGTGTGACAGAGGGGGTGGTGTGACAGGTGGCTGGTGTGACAGGTGGCTGGTGTGACAGAGGAGTGGTGTGACAGGGGGCTGGTGTGACAGAGGGGGTGGTGTGACAGGTGGCTGGTGTGACAGAGGGGATGGTGTGACAGGTGGCTGGTGTGACAGAAGGGGTGGTGTGACAGGTAGCTGGTGTGACAGAGGGGGTGGTGTGACAGGTGGCTGGTGTGACAGGCGGCTGGTGTAACAGACGGGTGGTTTGACAGAGGGGGTGGTGTGACAGGTGGCTGGTGTGACAGGAGGCTGGTGTGACAGAGGAGGTGGTGTGACAGATGGCTGGTGTGACAGAGGAGTGGTGTGACAGATGGGGTGGTGTGACAGGTGGCTGGTGTGACAGAGGGGGTGGTGTGACAGGGGGCTGGTGTGACAGAGGGGGTGGTGTGACAGGTGGCTTGTGTGACAGTGGGGGTGGTGAGACAGGGGGCTGGTGTGACAGGGGGGTGGTGTGACAGAGGGGGTGGTGTGACAGAGTGGGTGGTGTGGCAGAGGGGGTGGTGTAACAGGGGGCTGGTGTGACAGAGGGGTGGTGTGACAGAGGGGTGGTGTGACAAGGGGGCTGGTGTGACAGGGGGCTGGTGTGACACAAGGGCTGTGTTGTGACAGGGGGCTGGTGTGACAGGTGGCTGGTGTGACAGAGGGGGTGGTGTGACAGGTGGCTGGTGTGACAGAGGGGGTGGTGTGACAGGAGGCTGGTGTGACAGGGGGTGGTGTGACAGAGGGGGTGGTGTGACAGGTGGCTGGTGTGACAGGCGGCTGGTGTAACAGATGGGTGGTTTGACAGAGGGGGTGGTGTGACAGGTGGCTGGTGTGACAGGAGGCTGGTGTGACAGAGGAGGTGGTGTGACAGATGGCTGGTGTGACAGAGGAGTGGTGTGACAGATGGGGTGGTGTGACAGGTGGCTGGTGTGACAGAGGGGGTGGTGTGACAGGGGGCTGGTGTGACAGAGGGGGTGGTGTGACAGGTGGCTGGTGTGACAGGGGGGTGGTGTGACAGAGGGGGTGGTGTGACAGAGGGGGTGGTGTGGCAGAGGGGGTGGTGTAACAGGGGGCTGGTGTGACAGAGGGGTGGTGTGACAGAGGGGTGGTGTGACAAGGGGGCTGGTGTGACAGGGGGCTGGTGTGACACAGGGGCTGTGTTGTGACAGGGGGCTGGTGTGACAGGTGGCTGGTGTGACAGAGGGGGTGGTGTGACAGGTGGCTGGTGTGACAGAGGGGGTGGTGTGACAGGTGGCTGGTGTGACAGGGGCTGTGTTGTGACAGGGGGCTGGTGTGACAGGTGGCTGGTGTGACAGAGGGGGTGGTGTGACAGGTGGCTGGTGTGACAGAGGGGGTGGTGTGACAGGTGGCTGGTGTGACAGGGGGGTGGTGTGACAGAGGGGTGGTGTGACAGGAGGCTGGTGTGACAGAGGGGGTGGTGTGACAGGTGGCTGGTGTGACAGGGGGGTGGTGTGACAGAGGGGGTGGTGTGACAGAGGGGGTGGTGTGGCAGAGGGGGTGGTGTAACAGGGGGCTGGTGTGACAGAGGGGTGGTGTGACAGAGGGGTGGTGTGACAAGGGGGCTGGTGTGACAGGGGGCTGGTGTGACACAGGGGCTGTGTTGTGACAGGGGGCTGGTGTGACAGGTGGCTGGTGTGACAGAGGGGGTGGTGTGACAGGTGGCTGGTGTGACAGAGGGGGTGGTGTGACAGGTGGCTGGTGTGACAGGGGGGTGGTGTGACAGAGGGGTGGTGTGACAGGAGGCTGGTGTGACAGGGGGAGGTGTGACAGAGGGGGTGGTGTGACAGGTGGCTGGTGTGACAGAGGGGTGGTGTGACAGAGCGGGTGGTGTGACAGAGGGGTGGTGTGACAGAGGGGTTGGTGTGACAGGGGGCTGGTGTGACAGAGGGGGTGGTGTGACAGAGGGGTGGTTTGACAGAGGGGGTGGTGTGACAGGTGGCTGGTGTGACAGAGGGGTGGTGTGACAGGTGGCTGGTGTGACAGAGGGGTGGTGTGACAGGTGGCTGGTGTGACAGGAGGCTGGTGTAACAGAGGGGTGGTGTGACAGAGGGGGTGGTGTGACAGGTGGCTGGTGTGACAGGGGGCTGGTGTGACAGAGGGGGTGGTGTGACAGGTGGCTGGTGTGACAGAGGGGGTGGTGTGACAGGTGGCTGGTGTGACAGAGGGGGTGGTATGACAGGGGGCTGGTGTGACAGAGGGGGTGGTGTGACAGGTGGCTGGTGTGACAGAGGAGGTGGTGTGACAGGGGGCTGGTGTGACAGGGGGCTGGTGTGACAGAGGGGTGGTGTGACAGAGGGGGTGGTGTGACAGGGGGCTGGTGTGACAGAGGGGTGGTGTGACAGAGGGGTGGTGTGACAGGTGGCTGGTGTGACAGAGGGGTGGTGTGACAGGTGGCTGGTGTGACAGGAGGCTGGTGTAACAGAGGGGTGGTGTGACAGAGGGGGTGGTGTGACAGGTGGCTGGTGTGACAGGTGGCTGGTGTGACAGAGGAGTGGTGTGACAGGGGGCTGGTGTGACAGAGGGGGTGGTGTGACAGGTGGCTGGTGTGACAGAGGGGATGGTGTGACAGGTGGCTGGTGTGACAGAGGGGGTGGTGTGACAGGTAGCTGGTGTGACAGAGGGGGTGGTGTGACAGGCGGCTGGTGTAACAGACGGGTGGTTTGACAGAGGGGGTGGTGTGACAGGTGGCTGGTGTGACAGGAGGCTGGTGTGACAGAGGAGGTGGTGTGACAGATGGCTGGTGTGACAGAGGAGTGGTGTGACAGATGGGGTGGTGTGACAGGTGGCTGGTGTGACAGAGGGGGTGGTGTGACAGGGGGCTGGTGTGACAGAGGGGGTGGTGTGACAGGTGGCTGGTGTGACAGTGGGGGTGGTGAGACAGGGGGCTGGTGTGACAGGGGGGTGGTGTGACAGAGGGGGTGGTGTGACAGAGGGGGTGGTGTGGCAGAGGGGGTGGTGTAACAGGGGGCTGGTGTGACAGAGGGGTGGTGTGACAGAGGGGTGGTGTGACAAGGGGGCTGGTGTGACAGGGGGCTGGTGTGACACAGGGGCTGTGTTGTGACAGGGGGCTGGTGTGACAGGTGGCTGGTGTGACAGAGGGGGTGGTGTGACAGGTGGCTGGTGTGACAGAGGGGGTGGTGTGACAGGTGGCTGGTGTGACAGGGGGGTGGTGTGACAGAGGGGTGGTGTGACAGGAGGCTGGTGTGACAGGGGGTGGTGTGACAGAGGGGGTGGTGTGACAGGTGGCTGGTGTGACAGAGGGGTGGTGTGACAGAGCAGGTGGTGTGACAGAGGGGTGGTGTGACAGGGGGCTGGTGTGACAGAGGGGGTGGTGTGACAGAGGGGTGGTTTGACAGAGGGGGTGGTGTGACAGGTGGCTGGTGTGACAGAGGGGTGGTGTGACAGGTGGCTGGTGTGGCAGAGGGGTGGTGTGACAGGTGGCTGGTGTGACAGGAGGCTGGTGTAACAGAGGGGTGGTGTGACAGAGGGGGTGGTGTGACAGGTGGCTGGTGTGACAGAGGGGGTGGTGTGACAGGTGGCTGGTGTGACAGAGGGGGTGGTATGACAGGGGGCTGGTGTGACAGAGGGGGTGGTGTGACAGGTGGCTGGTGTGACAGAGGAGGTGGTGTGACAGGGGGCTGGTGTGACAGGGGGCTGGTGTGACAGAGGGGTGGTGTGACAGAAGGGGTGGTGTGACAGGGGGCTGGTGTGACAGAGGGGTGGTGTGACAGAGGGGTGGTGTGACAGGGGGGCTGGTGTGACAGGGGGCTGGGGTGACGGGGCTGGTGTGGCAGAGGGGTGGTGTGACAGGTGGCTGGTGTGACAGGGGGATGGGGTGACAGGCGGCTTGTTGTAACAGACGGGTGGTGTGACAGGTGGCTGGTGTGACAGAGGGGGTGGTGTGACAGGGGGCTGGTGTGACAGAGGGGTGGTGTGACAGGGGGCTGGTGTGACAGAGGGGTGGTGTGACAGAGGGGTGGTGTGACAGGTGGCTGGTGTGACAAAGGGGTGGTGTGACATGGGGCAGGTGTGACGGGGCTGGTGTGGCAGAGGGGTGGTGTGACAGGTGGCTGGTGTGACAGGGGGCTGGGGTGACAGGGGGCTTGTTGTAACAGACGGGTGGTGTGACAGGTGGCTGGTGTGACAGAGGGGTGGTGTGACAGGGGGCTGGTGTGACAGAGGGGTGGTGTGACAGAGGGGTGGTGTGACAGGTGGCTGGTGTGACAGAGGGGTGGTGTGACAGGTGGCTGGTGTGACAGAGGAGTGGTGTGACAGGGGGCTGGTGTGACAGGGGGTGGTGTGACAGGTGGCTGGTGTGACAGGGGGATGGTGTGACAGGTGGCTGGTGTGATAGGTGGCTGATGTGACAGAGGGGGGTGTGTGACAGAGGGGGTGGTGTGACAGGTGGCTGGTGTGACAGGCGGCTGGTGTGACAGAGGGGTGTTGTGAAAGAGGGTCTGGTGTGACAGGTGGCTGGTGTGACAGAGGGGGTGGTATGACAGGGGGCTGGTGTGACAGAGGGGGTGGTGTGACAGGTGGCTGGTGTGACAGAGGAGGTGGTGTGACAGGTGGCTGGTGTGACAGGGGGCTGGTGTGACAGAGGGGTGGTGTGACAGAGGGGGTGGTGTGACAGGGGGCTGGTGTGACAGAGGGGTGGTGTGACAGAGGGGTGGTGTGACAGGGGGGCTGGTGTGACAGGGGGCTGGGGTGACGGGGCTGGTGTGGCAGAGGGGTGGTGTGACAGGTGGCTGGTGTGACAGGAGGATGGGTTGACAGGGGGCTTGTTGTAACAGACGGGTGGTGTGACAGGTGGCTGGTGTGACAGAGGGGGTGGTGTGACAGAGGGCTGGTGTGACAGAGGGGTGGTGTGACAGGGGGCTGGTGTGACAGAGGGGTGGTGTGACAGAGGGGTGGTGTGACAGGTGGCTGGTGTGACAAAGGGCTGGTGTGACATGGGGCAAGTGTGACGGGGCTGGTGTGGCAGAGGGGTGGTGTGAAAGGTGGCTGGTGTGACAGGGGGCTGGGGTGACAGGGGGCTTGTTGTAACAGACGGGTGGTGTGACAGGTGGCTGGTGTGACAGGGGGCTGGTGTGACAGAGGGGTGGTGTGACAGAGGGGTGGTGTGACAGGTGGCTGGTGTGACAGAGGGGTGGTGTGACAGGTGGCTGGTGTGACAGAGGAGTGGTGTGACAGGGGGCTGGTGTGACAGAGGGGGTGGTGTGACAGGTGGCTGGTGTGACAGGGGGGGTGGTGTGACAGGTGGCTGGTGTGACAGGTGGCTGATGTGACAGAGGGGGGTGTGTGACAGAGGGGGTGGTGTGACAGGTGGCTGGTGTGACAGGCGGCTGGTGTGACAGAGGGGTGTTGTGAAAGAGGGTCTGGTGTGACAGGTGGCTGGTGTGACAGGTGGCTGGTGTGACAGAGGAGTGGTGTGACAGGGGGCTGGTGTGACAGAGGGGGTGGTGTGACAGGTGGCTGGTGTGACAGAGGAGTGGTGTGACAGAGGGGGTGGTGTGACAGGTGGCTGGTGTGACAGAGGGGTGGTGTGACAGAGGGGGTGGTGTGACAGGTGGCTGGTGTGACAGAGGGGTGGTGTGACAGGTGGCTGGTGTGATAGAGAAGTGGTGTGACAGGGGGCTGGTGTGACAGAGGGGGTGGTGTGACAGAGGGGTGGTGTGACAGGTGGCTGGTGTGACAGAGGGGGTGGTGTGACAGAGGGGTGGTGTGACAGAGGGGGTGGTGTGACAGGTGGCTGGTGTGACAGAGGGGTGGTGTGACAGAGGGGTGGTGAGACAGGTGGCTGGTGTGACAGAGGGGTGGTGTGACAGAGGTGGTGGTGTGACAGGTGGCTGGTGTGACAGAGGGGGTGGTGTGACAGAGGAGTGGTGTGACAGGGGGCTGGTGTGACAGAGGGGGTGGTGTGACAGGTGGCTGGTGTGACAGAGGAGTGGTGTGACAGGGGGCTGGTGTGACAGGTGGCTGGTGTTACAGAGGGGTGGTGTGATAGAGGGGTGGTGTGACAGAGGGGGTGGTGTGACAGGTGGCTGGTGTGACAGAGGGGTGGTGTGACAGGTGGCTGGTGTGATAGAGAAGTGGTGTGACAGGGGGCTGGTGTGACAGAGGGGGTGGTGTGACAGAGGGGTGGTGTGACAGGTGGCTGGTGTGACAGAGGGGGTGGTGTGACAGGTGGCTGGTGTGACAGAGGGGTGGTGTGACAGGTGGCTGGTGTGACAGAGGGGTGGTGTAACAGAGGGGGTGGTGTGACAGGTGGCTGGTGTGACAGAGGGGTTGGTGTGACAGAGGGGTGGTGTGACAGGGGGCTGGTGTGACAGAGGGGGTGGTGTGACAGGTGGCTGGTGTGACAGAGGAGGTGGTGTGACAGGTGGCTGGTGTGACAGGGGGCTGGTGTGACAGAGGGGTGGTGTGACAGAGGGGGTGGTGTGACAGGGGGCTGGTGTGACAGAGGGGTGGTGTGACAGAGGGGTGGTGTGACAGGGGGGCTGGTGTGACAGGGGGCTGGGGTGACGGGGCTGGTGTGGCAGAGGGGTGGTGTGACAGGTGGCTGGTGTGACAGGAGGATGGGGTGACAGGGGGCTTGTTGTAACAGACGGGTGGTGTGACAGGTGGCTGGTGTGACAGAGGGGGTGGTGTGACAGAGGGCTGGTGTGACAGAGGGGTGGTGTGACAGGGGGCTGGTGTGACAGAGGGGTGGTGTGACAGAGGGGTGGTGTGACAGGTGGCTGGTGTGACAAAGGGCTGGTGTGACATGGGGCAAGTGTGACGGGGCTGGTGTGGCAGAGGGGTGGTGTGAAAGGTGGCTGGTGTGACAGGGGGCTGGGGTGACAGGGGGCTTGTTGTAACAGACGGGTGGTGTGACAGGTGGCTGGTGTGACAGGGGGCTGGTGTGACAGAGGGGTGGTGTGACAGAGGGGTGGTGTGACAGGTGGCTGGTGTGACAGAGGGGTGGTGTGACAGGTGGCTGGTGTGACAGAGGAGTGGTGTGACAGGGGGCTGGTGTGACAGAGGGGGTGGTGTGACAGGTGGCTGGTGTGACAGGGGGGGTGGTGTGACAGGTGGCTGGTGTGACAGGTGGCTGATGTGACAGAGGGGGGTGTGTGACAGAGGGGGTGGTGTGACAGGTGGCTGGTGTGACAGGCGGCTGGTGTGACAGAGGGGTGTTGTGAAAGAGGGTCTGGTGTGACAGGTGGCTGGTGTGACAGGTGGCTGGTGTGACAGAGGAGTGGTGTGACAGGGGGCTGGTGTGACAGAGGGGGTGGTGTGACAGGTGGCTGGTGTGACAGAGGAGTGGTGTGACAGAGGGGGTGGTGTGACAGGTGGCTGGTGTGACAGAGGGGTGGTGTGACAGAGGGGGTGGTGTGACAGGTGGCTGGTGTGACAGAGGGGTGGTGTGACAGGTGGCTGGTGTGATAGAGAAGTGGTGTGACAGGGGGCTGGTGTGACAGAGGGGGTGGTGTGACAGAGGGGTGGTGTGACAGGTGGCTGGTGTGACAGAGGGGGTGGTGTGACAGAGGGGTGGTGTGACAGAGGGGGTGGTGTGACAGGTGGCTGGTGTGACAGAGGGGTGGTGTGACAGAGGGGTGGTGAGACAGGTGGCTGGTGTGACAGAGGGGTGGTGTGACAGAGGTGGTGGTGTGACAGGTGGCTGGTGTGACAGAGGGGGTGGTGTGACAGAGGAGTGGTGTGACAGGGGGCTGGTGTGACAGAGGGGGTGGTGTGACAGGTGGCTGGTGTGACAGAGGAGTGGTGTGACAGGGGGCTGGTGTGACAGGTGGCTGGTGTGACAGAGGGGTGGTGTGATAGAGGGGTGGTGTGACAGAGGGGGTGGTGTGACAGGTGGCTGGTGTGACAGAGGGGTGGTGTGACAGGTGGCTGGTGTGATAGAGAAGTGGTGTGACAGGGGGCTGGTGTGACAGAGGGGGTGGTGTGACAGAGGGGTGGTGTGACAGGTGGCTGGTGTGACAGAGGGGGTGGTGTGACTGAGGGGGTGGTGTGACAGGTGGCTGGTGTGACAGAGGGGTGGTGTGACAGGTGGCTGGTGTGACAGAGGGGTGGTGTAACAGAGGGGGTGGTGTGACAGGTGGCTGGTGTGACAGAGGGGTTGGTGTGACAGAGGGGTGGTGTGACAGGGGGCTGGTGTGACAGAGGGGGTGGTGTGACAGGTGGCTGGTGTGACAGAGGGGGTGGTGTGACAGTGGGCTGGTGTGACAGAGGGGGTGGTGTGACAGGTGGCTGGTGTGACAGAGGGGTGGTGTGACAGGTGGCTGGTGTGACAGAGGAGTGGTGTGACAGGGGGGTGGTGTGACAGGTGGCTGGTGTGTCAGAGGGGTGGTGTGACAGAGGGGGTGGTGTGACAGGTGGCTGGTGTGACAGAGGGGTGGTGTGACAGAGGGGTGGTGTGACAGAGGGGTGGTGAGACAGGTGGCTGGTGTGACAGAGGGGTGGTGTGACAGAGGTGGTGGTGTGACAGGTGGCTGGTGTGACAGAGGGGTGGTGTGACAGAGGGGTGGTGTGACAGGTGGCTGGTGTGACAGAGGGGTGGTGTGACAGAGGGGGTGGTGTGACAGGTGGCTGGTGTGACAGAGGAGTGGTGTGACAGGGGGCTGGTGTGACAGAGGGGGTGGTGTGACAGGTAGCTGGTGTGACAGTGGGGGTGGTGTGACAGGTGGCTGGTGTGACAGGTGGCAGGTGTAACAGAGGGGTGATGTGACAGAGGGGGTGGTGTGACAGGTGGCTGGTATGACAGGGGGCTGGTGTGACAGAGGGGGTGGTGTGACAGGTGGCTGGTGTGACAGAGGAGTGGTGTGACAGGTGGCTGGTGTGACAGAGGGGGTGGTGTGACAGGTGGCTGGTGTGACAGAGGGGGTGGTGTGACAGGGGGCTGGTGTGACAGAGGGGGTGGTGTGACAGGTGGCTGGTGTGACAGAGGGGGTGGTGTGACAGGGGGCTGGTGTGACAGGGAGCTGGTGTGACAGGGGGGTGGTGTGACAGAGGGGTGTTGTGACAGAGGGGGTGGTGTGACAGGAGGCTGGTGTGACAGAGGGGTGGTGTGACAGAGGGGTGGTGTGACAGGGGGGCTGGTGTGACAGGTGGCTGGTGTGACAGAGGGGTGGTGTGACAGAGGGGGTGGTGTGACAGGTGGCTGGTGTGACAGAGGGGGTGGTGTGACAGAGGAGTGGTGTGACAGGGGGCTGGTGTGACAGAGGGGGTGGTGTGACAGGTGGCTGGTGTGACAGAGGGGGTGGTGTGACAGGTGGCTGGTGTGACAGAGGAGTGGTGTGATAGGGGGCTGGTGTGACAGAGGGGGTGGTGTGACAGGTAGCTGGTGTGACAGAGGAGGTGGTGTGACAGGTGGCTGGTGTGACAGGCGGCTGGTTTAACAGAGGGGTGATGTGACAGAGGGGGTGGTGTGACAGGTGACTGGTGTGACAGAGGAGTGGTGTGACAGGGGGCTGGTGTGACAGAGGGGGTGGTGTGACAGGTGACTGGTGTGACAGAGGAGTGGTGTGACAGAGGAGTGGTGTGACAGAGGGTGTGGTGTGACAGGTGGCTGGTGTGACAGAGGGGTGGTGTGACAGAGGGGGTGGTCTGACAGGTGGCTGGTGTGACAGAGGGGTGGTGTGACAGGTGGCTGGTGTGATAGAGAAGTGGTGTGACAGGGGGCTGGTGTGACAGAGGGGTGGTGTGACAGGTGGCTGGTGTGACAGAGGGGGTGGTGTGACAGGTGGCTGGTGTGACAGGTGGCTGGTGTGACAGAGGGGTGGTGTGACAGAGGGGTGGTGTGACAGAGGGGGTGGTGTGACAGGTGGCTGGTGTGACAGAGGGGGTGGTGTGACAGAGGAGTGGTGTGACAGGTGGCTGGTGTGACAGGAGGATGGGGTGACAGGGGGCTTGTTGTAACAGACGGGTGGTGTGACAGGTGGCTGGTGTGACAGAGGGGGTGGTGTGACAGAGGGCTGGTGTGACAGAGGGGTGGTGTGACAGGGGGCTGGTGTGACAGAGGGGTGGTGTGACAGAGGGGTGGTGTGACAGGTGGCTGGTGTGACAAAGGGCTGGTGTGACATGGGGCAAGTGTGACGGGGCTGGTGTGGCAGAGGGGTGGTGTGAAAGGTGGCTGGTGTGACAGGGGGCTGGGGTGACAGGGGGCTTGTTGTAACAGACGGGTGGTGTGACAGGTGGCTGGTGTGACAGGGGGCTGGTGTGACAGAGGGGTGGTGTGACAGAGGGGTGGTGTGACAGGTGGCTGGTGTGACAGAGGGGTGGTGTGACAGGTGGCTGGTGTGACAGAGGAGTGGTGTGACAGGGGGCTGGTGTGACAGAGGGGGTGGTGTGACAGGTGGCTGGTGTGACAGGGGGGGTGGTGTGACAGGTGGCTGGTGTGACAGGTGGCTGATGTGACAGAGGGGGGTGTGTGACAGAGGGGGTGGTGTGACAGGTGGCTGGTGTGACAGGCGGCTGGTGTGACAGAGGGGTGTTGTGAAAGAGGGTCTGGTGTGACAGGTGGCTGGTGTGACAGGTGGCTGGTGTGACAGAGGAGTGGTGTGACAGGGGGCTGGTGTGACAGAGGGGGTGGTGTGACAGGTGGCTGGTGTGACAGAGGAGTGGTGTGACAGAGGGGGTGGTGTGACAGGTGGCTGGTGTGACAGAGGGGTGGTGTGACAGAGGGGGTGGTGTGACAGGTGGCTGGTGTGACAGAGGGGTGGTGTGACAGGTGGCTGGTGTGATAGAGAAGTGGTGTGACAGGGGGCTGGTGTGACAGAGGGGGTGGTGTGACAGAGGGGTGGTGTGACAGGTGGCTGGTGTGACAGAGGGGGTGGTGTGACAGAGGGGTGGTGTGACAGAGGGGGTGGTGTGACAGGTGGCTGGTGTGACAGAGGGGTGGTGTGACAGAGGGGTGGTGAGACAGGTGGCTGGTGTGACAGAGGGGTGGTGTGACAGAGGTGGTGGTGTGACAGGTGGCTGGTGTGACAGAGGGGGTGGTGTGACAGAGGAGTGGTGTGACAGGGGGCTGGTGTGACAGAGGGGGTGGTGTGACAGGTGGCTGGTGTGACAGAGGGGTGGTGTGACAGGTGGCTGGTGTGACAGAGGAGTGGTGTGACAGGGGGGTGGTGTGACAGGTGGCTGGTGTGTCAGAGGGGTGGTGTGACAGAGGGGGTGGTGTGACAGGTGGCTGGTGTGACAGAGGGGTGGTGTGACAGAGGGGTGGTGTGACAGAGGGGTGGTGAGACAGGTGGCTGGTGTGACAGAGGGGTGGTGTGACAGAGGTGGTGGTGTGACAGGTGGCTGGTGTGACAGAGGGGTGGTGTGACAGAGGGGTGGTGTGACAGGTGGCTGGTGTGACAGAGGGGTGGTGTGACAGAGGGGGTGGTGTGACAGGTGGCTGGTGTGACAGAGGAGTGGTGTGACAGGGGGCTGGTGTGACAGAGGGGGTGGTGTGACAGGTAGCTGGTGTGACAGTGGGGGTGGTGTGACAGGTGGCTGGTGTGACAGGTGGCAGGTGTAACAGAGGGGTGATGTGACAGAGGGGGTGGTGTGACAGGTGGCTGGTATGACAGGGGGCTGGTGTGACAGAGGGGGTGGTGTGACAGGTGGCTGGTGTGACAGAGGAGTGGTGTGACAGGTGGCTGGTGTGACAGAGGGGGTGGTGTGACAGGTGGCTGGTGTGACAGAGGGGGTGGTGTGACAGGGGGCTGGTGTGACAGAGGGGGTGGTGTGACAGGTGGCTGGTGTGACAGAGGGGGTGGTGTGACAGGGGGCTGGTGTGACAGGGAGCTGGTGTGACAGGGGGGTGGTGTGACAGAGGGGTGTTGTGACAGAGGGGGTGGTGTGACAGGAGGCTGGTGTGACAGAGGGGTGGTGTGACAGAGGGGTGGTGTGACAGGGGGGCTGGTGTGACAGGTGGCTGGTGTGACAGAGGGGTGGTGTGACAGAGGGGGTGGTGTGACAGGTGGCTGGTGTGACAGAGGGGGTGGTGTGACAGAGGAGTGGTGTGACAGGGGGCTGGTGTGACAGAGGGGGTGGTGTGACAGGTGGCTGGTGTGACAGAGGGGGTGGTGTGACAGGTGGCTGGTGTGACAGAGGAGTGGTGTGATAGGGGGCTGGTGTGACAGAGGGGGTGGTGTGACAGGTAGCTGGTGTGACAGAGGAGGTGGTGTGACAGGTGGCTGGTGTGACAGGCGGCTGGTTTAACAGAGGGGTGATGTGACAGAGGGGGTGGTGTGACAGGTGACTGGTGTGACAGAGGAGTGGTGTGACAGGGGGCTGGTGTGACAGAGGGGGTGGTGTGACAGGTGACTGGTGTGACAGAGGAGTGGTGTGACAGAGGAGTGGTGTGACAGAGGGTGTGGTGTGACAGGTGGCTGGTGTGACAGAGGGGTGGTGTGACAGAGGGGGTGGTCTGACAGGTGGCTGGTGTGACAGAGGGGTGGTGTGACAGGTGGCTGGTGTGATAGAGAAGTGGTGTGAAAGGGGGCTGGTGTGACAGAGGGGTGGTGTGACAGGTGGCTGGTGTGACAGAGGGGGTGGTGTGACAGGTGGCTGGTGTGACAGGTGGCTGGTGTGACAGAGGGGTGGTGTGACAGAGGGGTGGTGTGACAGAGGGGGTGGTGTGACAGGTGGCTGGTGTGACAGAGGGGGTGGTGTGACAGAGGAGTGGTGTGACAGGTGGCTGGTGTGACAGGAGGATGGGGTGACAGGGGGCTTGTTGTAACAGACGGGTGGTGTGACAGGTGGCTGGTGTGACAGAGGGGGTGGTGTGACAGAGGGCTGGTGTGACAGAGGGGTGGTGTGACAGGGGGCTGGTGTGACAGAGGGGTGGTGTGACAGAGGGGTGGTGTGACAGGTGGCTGGTGTGACAAAGGGCTGGTGTGACATGGGGCAAGTGTGACGGGGCTGGTGTGGCAGAGGGGTGGTGTGAAAGGTGGCTGGTGTGACAGGGGGCTGGGGTGACAGGGGGCTTGTTGTAACAGACTGGTGGTGTGACAGGTGGCTGGTGTGACAGGGGGCTGGTGTGACAGAGGGGTGGTGTGACAGAGGGGTGGTGTGACAGGTGGCTGGTGTGACAGAGGGGTGGTGTGACAGGTGGCTGGTGTGACAGAGGAGTGGTGTGACAGGGGGCTGGTGTGACAGAGGGGGTGGTGTGACAGGTGGCTGGTGTGACAGGGGGGGTGGTGTGACAGGTGGCTGGTGTGACAGGTGGCTGATGTGACAGAGGGGGGTGTGTGACAGAGGGGGTGGTGTGACAGGTGGCTGGTGTGACAGGCGGCTGGTGTGACAGAGGGGTGTTGTGAAAGAGGGTCTGGTGTGACAGGTGGCTGGTGTGACAGGTGGCTGGTGTGACAGAGTAGTGGTGTGACAGGGGGCTGGTGTGACAGAGGGGGTGGTGTGACAGGTGGCTGGTGTGACAGAGGAGTGGTGTGACAGAGGGGGTGGTGTGACAGGTGGCTGGTGTGACAGAGGGGTGGTGTGACAGAGGGGGTGGTGTGACAGGTGGCTGGTGTGACAGAGGGGTGGTGTGACAGGTGGCTGGTGTGATAGAGAAGTGGTGTGACAGGGGGCTGGTGTGACAGAGGGGGTGGTGTGACAGAGGGGTGGTGTGACAGGTGGCTGGTGTGACAGAGGGGGTGGTGTGACAGAGGGGTGGTGTGACAGAGGGGGTGGTGTGACAGGTGGCTGGTGTGACAGAGGGGTGGTGTGACAGAGGGGTGGTGAGACAGGTGGCTGGTGTGACAGAGGGGTGGTGTGACAGAGGTGGTGGTGTGACAGGTGGCTGGTGTGACAGAGGGGGTGGTGTGACAGAGGAGTGGTGTGACAGGGGGCTGGTGTGACAGAGGGGGTGGTGTGACAGGTGGCTGGTGTGACAGAGGAGTGGTGTGACAGGGGGCTGGTGTGACAGGTGGCTGGTGTGACAGAGGGGTGGTGTGATAGAGGGGTGGTGTGACAGAGGGGGTGGTGTGACAGGTGGCTGGTGTGACAGAGGGGTGGTGTGACAGGTGGCTGGTGTGATAGAGAAGTGGTGTGACAGGGGGCTGGTGTGACAGAGGGGGTGGTGTGACAGAGGGGTGGTGTGACAGGTGGCTGGTGTGACAGAGGGGGTGGTGTGACAGGTGGCTGGTGTGACAGAGGGGTGGTGTGACAGGTGGCTGGTGTGACAGAGGGGTGGTGTAACAGAGGGGGTGGTGTGACAGGTGGCTGGTGTGACAGAGGGGTTGGTGTGACAGAGGGGTGGTGTGACAGGGGGCTGGTGTGACAGAGGGGGTGGTGTGACAGGTGGCTGGTGTGACAGAGGAGGTGGTGTGACAGGTGGCTGGTGTGACAGGGGGCTGGTGTGACAGAGGGGTGGTGTGACAGAGGGGGTGGTGTGACAGGGGGCTGGTGTGACAGAGGGGTGGTGTGACAGAGGGGTGGTGTGACAGGGGGGCTGGTGTGACAGGGGGCTGGGGTGACGGGGCTGGTGTGGCAGAGGGGTGGTGTGACAGGTGGCTGGTGTGACAGGAGGATGGGGTGACAGGGGGCTTGTTGTAACAGACGGGTGGTGTGACAGGTGGCTGGTGTGACAGAGGGGGTGGTGTGACAGAGGGCTGGTGTGACAGAGGGGTGGTGTGACAGGGGGCTGGTGTGACAGAGGGGTGGTGTGACAGAGGGGTGGTGTGACAGGTGGCTGGTGTGACAAAGGGCTGGTGTGACATGGGGCAAGTGTGACGGGGCTGGTGTGGCAGAGGGGTGGTGTGAAAGGTGGCTGGTGTGACAGGGGGCTGGGGTGACAGGGGGCTTGTTGTAACAGACGGGTGGTGTGACAGGTGGCTGGTGTGACAGGGGGCTGGTGTGACAGAGGGGTGGTGTGACAGAGGGGTGGTGTGACAGGTGGCTGGTGTGACAGAGGGGTGGTGTGACAGGTGGCTGGTGTGACAGAGGAGTGGTGTGACAGGGGGCTGGTGTGACAGAGGGGGTGGTGTGACAGGTGGCTGGTGTGACAGGGGGGGTGGTGTGACAGGTGGCTGGTGTGACAGGTGGCTGATGTGACAGAGGGGGGTGTGTGACAGAGGGGGTGGTGTGACAGGTGGCTGGTGTGACAGGCGGCTGGTGTGACAGAGGGGTGTTGTGAAAGAGGGTCTGGTGTGACAGGTGGCTGGTGTGACAGGTGGCTGGTGTGACAGAGGAGTGGTGTGACAGGGGGCTGGTGTGACAGAGGGGGTGGTGTGACAGGTGGCTGGTGTGACAGAGGAGTGGTGTGACAGAGGGGGTGGTGTGACAGGTGGCTGGTGTGACAGAGGGGTGGTGTGACAGAGGGGGTGGTGTGACAGGTGGCTGGTGTGACAGAGGGGTGGTGTGACAGGTGGCTGGTGTGATAGAGAAGTGGTGTGACAGGGGGCTGGTGTGACAGAGGGGGTGGTGTGACAGAGGGGTGGTGTGACAGGTGGCTGGTGTGACAGAGGGGGTGGTGTGACAGAGGGGTGGTGTGACAGAGGGGGTGGTGTGACAGGTGGCTGGTGTGACAGAGGGGTGGTGTGACAGAGGGGTGGTGAGACAGGTGGCTGGTGTGACAGAGGGGTGGTGTGACAGAGGTGGTGGTGTGACAGGTGGCTGGTGTGACAGAGGGGGTGGTGTGACAGAGGAGTGGTGTGACAGGGGGCTGGTGTGACAGAGGGGGTGGTGTGACAGGTGGCTGGTGTGACAGAGGAGTGGTGTGACAGGGGGCTGGTGTGACAGGTGGCTGTTGTGACAGAGGGGTGGTGTGATAGAGGGGTGGTGTGACAGAGGGGGTGGTGTGACAGGTGGCTGGTGTGACAGAGGGGTGGTGTGACAGGTGGCTGGTGTGATAGAGAAGTGGTGTGACAGGGGGCTGGTGTGACAGAGGGGGTGGTGTGACAGAGGGGTGGTGTGACAGGTGGCTGGTGTGACAGAGGGGGTGGTGTGACTGAGGGGGTGGTGTGACAGGTGGCTGGTGTGACAGAGGGGTGGTGTGACAGGTGGCTGGTGTGACAGAGGGGTGGTGTAACAGAGGGGGTGGTGTGACAGGTGGCTGGTGTGACAGAGGGGTTGGTGTGACAGAGGGGTGGTGTGACAGGGGGCTGGTGTGACAGAGGGGGTGGTGTGACAGGTGGCTGGTGTGACAGAGGGGGTGGTGTGACAGTGGGCTGGTGTGACAGAGGGGGTGGTGTGACAGGTGGCTGGTGTGACAGAGGGGTGGTGTGACAGGTGGCTGGTGTGACAGAGGAGTGGTGTGACAGGGGGGTGGTGTGACAGGTGGCTGGTGTGTCAGAGGGGTGGTGTGACAGAGGGGGTGGTGTGACAGGTGGCTGGTGTGACAGAGGGGTGGTGTGACAGAGGGGTGGTGTGACAGAGGGGTGGTGAGACAGGTGGCTGGTGTGACAGAGGGGTGGTGTGACAGAGGTGGTGGTGTGACAGGTGGCTGGTGTGACAGAGGGGTGGTGTGACAGAGGGGTGGTGTGACAGGTGGCTGGTGAGACAGAGGGGTGGTGTGACAGAGGGGGTGGTGTGACAGGTGGCTGGTGTGACAGAGGAGTGGTGTGACAGGGGGCTGGTGTGACAGAGGGGGTGGTGTGACAGGTAGCTGGTGTGACAGTGGGGGTGGTGTGACAGGTGGCTGGTGTGACAGGTGGCAGGTGTAACAGAGGGGTGATGTGACAGAGGGGGTGGTGTGACAGGTGGCTGGTATGACAGGGGGCTGGTGTGACAGAGGGGGTGGTGTGACAGGTGGCTGGTGTGACAGAGGAGTGGTGTGACAGGTGGCTGGTGTGACAGAGGGGGTGGTGTGACAGGTGGCTGGTGTGACAGAGGGGGTGGTGTGACAGGGGGCTGGTGTGACAGAGGGGGTGGTGTGACAGGTGGCTGGTGTGACAGAGGGGGTGGTGTGACAGGGGGCTGGTGTGACAGGGAGCTGGTGTGACAGGGGGGTGGTGTGACAGAGGGGTGTTGTGACAGAGGGGGTGGTGTGACAGGAGGCTGGTGTGACAGAGGGGTGGTGTGACAGAGGGGTGGTGTGACAGGGGGGCTGGTGTGACAGGTGGCTGGTGTGACAGAGGGGTGGTGTGACAGAGGGGGTGGTGTGACAGGTGGCTGGTGTGACAGAGGGGGTGGTGTGACAGAGGAGTGGTGTGACAGGGGGCTGGTGTGACAGAGGGGGTGGTGTGACAGGTGGCTGGTGTGACAGAGGGGGTGGTGTGACAGGTGGCTGGTGTGACAGAGGAGTGGTGTGATAGGGGGCTGGTGTGACAGAGGGGGTGGTGTGACAGGTAGCTGGTGTGACAGAGGAGGTGGTGTGACAGGTGGCTGGTGTGACAGGCGGCTGGTTTAACAGAGGGGTGATGTGACAGAGGGGGTGGTGTGACAGGTGACTGGTGTGACAGAGGAGTGGTGTGACAGGGGGCTGGTGTGACAGAGGGGGTGGTGTGACAGGTGACTGGTGTGACAGAGGAGTGGTGTGACAGAGGAGTGGTGTGACAGAGGGTGTGGTGTGACAGGTGGCTGGTGTGACAGAGGGGTGGTGTGACAGAGGGGGTGGTCTGACAGGTGGCTGGTGTGACAGAGGGGTGGTGTGACAGGTGGCTGGTGTGATAGAGAAGTGGTGTGACAGGGGGCTGGTGTGACAGAGGGGTGGTGTGACAGGTGGCTGGTGTGACAGAGGGGGTGGTGTGACAGGTGGCTGGTGTGACAGGTGGCTGGTGTGACAGAGGGGTGGTGTGACAGAGGGGTGGTGTGACAGAGGGGGTGGTGTGACAGGTGGCTGGTGTGACAGAGGGGGTGGTGTGACAGAGGAGTGGTGTGACAGGGGGCTGGTGTGACAGAGGGGGTGGTGTGACAGGTGGCTGGTGTGACAGAGGGGGTGGTGTGACAGGTGGCTGGTGTGACAGAGGAGTGGTGTGACAGGGGGCTGGTGTGACAGAGGGGGTGGTGTGACAGGTAGCTGGTGTGACAGAGGGGGTGGTGTGACAGGTGGCTGGTGTGACAGGAGGCTGGTGTAACAGAGGGGTGGTGTGACAGAGGGGGTGGTGTGACAGAGGGGGGTGGTGACTGGGGGTGGTGTGACAGTGGGGCTGTGTTGACAGGGGGCTGGTGTGACAGGAGGCGGTGTGACAGTGGTGGTGTGACAGGTGGCTGGTGTGACAGAGGGGGTGGTGTGACAGGAGGGCTGGTGTGACAGGGGGGCTGGTGTGACAGAGGGGGTGGTGTGACAGAGGGGGTGGTGTGACAGGGGGGCTGGTGTGACAGGGGGCTGGTGTGACAGAGGGGTGGTGTGACAGAGGGGTGGTGTGACAGGGGGGCTGGTGTGACAGGGGGCTGGGGTGACGGGGCTGGTGTGGCAGAGCGGTGGTGTGACAGGTGGCTGGTGTGACAGGGGGATGGGGTGACAGGGGGCTTGTTGTAACAGACGGGTGGTGTGACAGGTGGCTGGTGTGACAGAGGGGGTGGTGTGACAGGGGGCTGGTGTGACAGAGGGGTGGTGTGACAGGGGGCTGGTGTGACAGAGGGGTGGTGTGACAGAGGGGTGGTGTGACAGGTGGATGGTGTGACAAAGGGGTGGTGTGACATGGGGCAGGTGTGACGGGGCTGGTGTGGCAGAGGGGTGGTGTGACAGGTGGCTGGTGTGACAGGGGGCTGGGGTGAGAGGGGGCTTGTTGTAACAGACGGGTGGTGTGACAGGTGGCTGGTGTGACAGAGGGGTGGTGTGACAGGGGGTGGTGTGACAGAGGGGTGGTGTGACAGGTGGCTGGTGTGACAGAGGGGTGGTGTGACAGGTGGCTGGTGTGACAGAGGAGTGGTGTGACAGGGGGCTGGTGTGACAGAGGGGGTGGTGTGACAGGTGGCTGGTGTGACAGGGGGGTGGTGTGACAGGTGGCTGGTGTGACAGGTGGCTGATGTGACAGAGGGGGGTGTGTGACAGAGGGGGTGGTGTGACAGGTGGCTGGTGTGACAGGTGGCTGGTGTGACAGAGGGGTGTTGTGAAAGAGGGTCTGGTGTGACAGGTGGCTGGTGTGACAGAGGAGTGGTGTGACAGGGGGCTGGTGTGACAGAGGGGGTGGTGTGACAGGTGGCTGGTGTGACAGAGGAGTGGTGTGACAGAGGGGGTGGTGTGACAGGTGGCTGGTGTGACAGAGGGGTGGTGTGACAGAGGGGGTGGTGTGACAGGTGGCTGGTGTGACAGAGGGGTGGTGTGACAGGTGGCTGGTGTGATAGAGAAGTGGTGTGACAGGGGGCTGGTGTGACAGAGGGGGTGGTGTGACAGAGGGGTGGTGTGACAGGTGGCTGGTGTGAAAAAGGGGGTGGTGTGACAGAGGGGTGGTGTGACAGAGGGGGTGGTGTGACAGGTGGCTGGTGTGACAGGGGGGTGGTGTGACAGAGGGGTGGTGAGACAGGTGGCTGGTGTGACAGAGGGGTGGTGTGACAGAGGGGGTGCTGTGACAGGTGGCTGGTGTGACAAAGGGGGTGGTGTGACAGAGGAGTGGTGTGACAGGGGGCTGCTGTGACAGAGGGGGTGGTGTGACAGGTGGCTGGTGTGACAGAGGAGTGGTGTGACAGGGGGCTGGTGTGACAGGTGGCTGGAGTGACAGAGGGGTGGTGTGACAGAGGGGTGGTGTGACAGAGGGGTGGTGTGACAGAGGGGGTGGTGTGACAGGTGGCTGGTGTGACAGAGGGGTGGTGTGACAGGTGGCTGGTGTGATAGAGAAGTGGTGTGATGGGGCTGGTGTGACAGAGGGGGTGGTGTGACAGAGGGGTGGTGTGACAGGTGGCTGGTGTGACAGAGGGGGTGGTGTGACAGAGGGGTTGTGTGACAGAGGGGGTGGTGTGACAGGTGGCTGGTGTGACAGAGGGGTGGTGTGACAGAGGGGTGGTGTGACAGGTGGCTGGTGTGACAGAGGGGTGGTGTAACAGAGGGGGTGGTGTGACAGGTGGCTGGTGTGACAGAGGGGTTGGTGTGACAGAGGGGTGGTGTAACAGGGGGCTGGTGTGACAGAGGGGGTGGTGTGAGAGGTGGCTGGTGTGACAGAGGGGGTGGTGTGACAGCGGGCTGGTGTGACAGAGGGGGTGGTGTGACAGGTGGCTGGTGTGACAGGGTGGTGTGACAGGTGGCTGGTGTGACAGAGGGGTGGTGTGACAGAGGGGGTGGTGTGACAGGTGGCTGGTGTGACAGAGGGGGTGGTGTGACAGGGGGCTGGTGTGACAGAGGGGGTGGTGTGACAGGTGGCTGGTGTGACAGAGGGGGTGGTGTGACAGGTGGCTGGTGTGACAGGTGGCATGTGTAACAGAGGGGTGATGTGACAGAGGGGGTGGTGTGACAGGTGGCTGGTGTGACAAGGGGCTGGTGTGACAGAGGGGGTGGTGTGACAGGTGGCTGGTGTGACAGAGGAGTGGTGTGACAGGTGGCTGGTGTGACAGAGGGGGTGGTGTGACAGGTGGCTGGTGTGACAGAGGGGGTGGTGTGACAGGGGGCTGGTGTGACAGAGGGGGTGGTGTGACAGGTGGCTGGTGTGACAGAGGGGGTGGTGTGACAGGGGGCTGGTGTGACAGGGAGCTGGTGTGACAGGGGGGTGGTGTGACAGAGGGGTGGTGTGACAGAGGGGGTGGTGTGACAGGGGGCTGGTGTGACAGAGGGGTGGTGTGACAGAGGTGTGCTGTGACAGGGGGGCTGGTGTGACAGGTGGCTGGTGTGACAGGTGGCTGGTGTGACAGAGGGGTGGTGTGACAGAGGGGGTGGTGTGACAGGTGGCTGGTGTGACAGAGGGGGTGGTGTGACAGAGGAGTGGTGTGACAGGGGGCTGGTGTGACAGAGGGGGTGGTGTGACAGGTGGCTGGTGTGACAGAGGAGTGGTGTGACAGGGGGCTGGTGTGACAGAGGGGGTGGTGTGACAGGTAGCTGGTGTGACAGAGGGGGTGGTGTGACAGGTGGCTGGTGTGACAGGCGGCTGGTTTAACAGAGGGGTGATGTGACAGAGGGGGTGGTGTGACAGGTGACTGGTGTGACAGAGGAGTGGTGTGACAGGGGGCTGGTGTGACAGAGGGGGTGGTGTGACAGGTGGCTGGTGTGACAGAGGGGTGGTGTGACAGAGGGGGTGGTCTGACAGGTGGCTGGTGTGACAGAGGGGTGGTGTGACAGGTGGCTGGTGTGATAGAGAAGTGGTGTGACAGGGGGCTGGTGTGACAGAGGGGTGGTGTGACAGAGGGGGTGGTCTGACAGGTGGCTGGTGTGACAGAGGGGTGGTGTGACAGGTGGCTGGCGTGATAGAGAAGTGGTGTGACAGGGGGCTGGTGTGACAGAGGGGTGGTGTGACAGGTGGCTGGTGTGACAGAGGGGGTGGTGTGACAGAGGGGTGGTGTGACAGAGGGGGTGGTGTGACAGGTGGCTGGTGTGACAGAGGGGTGGTGTGACAGAGGGGTGGTGTGACAGGTGGCTGGTGTGACAGAGGGGTGGTGTGACAGAGGGGGTGGTGTGACAGGTGGCTGGTGTGACAGAGGGGGTGGTGTGACAGAGGAGTGGTGTGACAGGGGGCTGGTGTGACAGAGGGGGTGGTGTGACAGGTGGCTGGTGTGACAGAGGGGGTGGTGTGACAGGTGGCTGGTGTGACAGAGGAGTGGTGTGACAGGGGGCTGGTGTGACAGAGGGGGTGGTGTGACAGGTAGCTGGTGTGACAGAGGGGGTGGTGTGACAGGTGGCTGGTGTGACAGGAGGCTGGTGTAACAGAGGGGTGGTGTGACAGAGGGGGTGGTGTGACAGGTGGCTGGTGTGACAGGGGGCTGGTGTGACAGAGGGGGTGGTGTGACAGGTGGCTGGTGTGACAGAGAGGGTGGTGTGACAGGTGGCTGGTGTGACAGAGGGGGTGGTATGACAGGGGGCTGGTGTGACAGAGGGGGTGGTGTGACAGGTGGCTGGTGTGACAGAGGAGGTGGTGTGACAGGGGGCTGGTGTGACAGGGGGCTGGTGTGACGGAGGGATGGTGTGACAGAGGGGGTGGTGTGACAGGGGGCTGGTGTGACAGAGGGGTGGTGTGACAGAGGGGTGGTGTGACAGGGGGGCTGGTGTGACAGGGGGCTGGGGTGACGGGGCTGGTGTGGCAGAGGGGTGGTGTGACAGGTGGCTGGTGTGACAGGGGGATGGGGTGACAGGGGGCTTGTTGTAACAGACGGGTGGTGTGACAGGTGGCTGGTGTGACAGAGGGGGTGGTGTGACAGGGGGCTGGTGTGACAGAGGGGTGGTGTGACAGGGGGCTCGTGTGACAGAGGGGTGGTGTGACAGAGGGGTGGTGTGACAGGTGGCTGGTGTGACAAAGGGGTGGTGTGACATGGGGCAGGTGTGACGGGGCTGGTGTGGCAGAGGGGTGGTGTGACAGGTGGCTGGTGTGACAGGGGGCTGGGGTGACAGGGGGCTTGTTGTAACAGACGGGTGGTGTGACAGGTGGCTGGTGTCACAGAGGGGTGGTGTGACAGGGGGCTGGTGTGACAGAGGGGTGGTGTGACAGAGGGGTGGTGTGACAGGTGGCTGGTGTGACAGAGGGGTGGTGTGACAGGTGGCTGGTGTGACAGAGGAGTGGTGTGACAGGGGGCTGATGTGACAGAGGGGGTGGTGTGACAGGTGGCTGGTGTGACAGGGGGGTGGTGTGACAGGTGGCTGGTGTGACACGTGGCTGATGTGACAGAGGGGGGTGTGTGACAGAGGGGGTGGTGTGACAGGTGGCTGGTGTGACAGGCGGCTGGTGTGACAGAGGGGTGTTGTGAAAGAGGGTCTGGTGTGACAGGTGGCTGGTGTGACAGAGGAGTGGTGTGACAGGGGGCTGGTGTGACAGAGGGGGTGGTGTGACAGGTGGCTGGTGTGACAGAGGAGTGGTGTGACAGAGGGGGTGGTGTGACAGGTGGCTGGTGTGACAGAGGGGTGGTGTGACAGAGGGGGTGGTGTGACAGGTGGCTGGTGTGACAGAGGGGTGGTGTGACAGGTGGCTGGTGTGATAGAGAAGTGGTGTGACAGGGGGCTGGTGTGACAGAGGGGGTGGTGTGACAGAGGGGTGGTGTGACAGGTGGCTGGTGTGACAGAGGGGGTGGTGTGACAGAGGGGTGGTGTGACAGAGGGGGTGGTGTGACAGGTGGCTGGTGTGACAGAGGGGTGGTGTGACAGAGGGGTGGTGAGACAGGTGGCTGGTGTGACAGAGGGGTGGTGTGACAGAGGGGGTGGTGTGACAGGTGGCTGGTGTGACAGAGGGGGTGGTGTGACAGAGGAGTGGTGTGACAGGGGGCTGGTGTGACAGAGGGGGTGGTGTGACAGGTGGCTGGTGTGACAGAGGAGTGGTGTGACAGGGGGCTGGTGTGACAGGTGGCTGGTGTGACAGAGGGGTGGTGTGACAGAGGGGTGGTGTGACAGGGGGTGGTGTGACAGGTGGCTGGTGTGACAGAGGGGTGGTGTGACAGGTGGCTGGTGTGATAGAGAAGTGGTGTGACAGGGGGCTGGTGTGACAGAGGGGGTGGTGTGACAGAGGGGTGGTGTGACAGGTGGCTGGTGTGACAGAGGGGGTGGTGTGACAGAGGGGTTGTGTGACAGAGGGGGTGGTGTGACAGATGGCTGGTGTGACAGAGGGGTGGTGTGACAGAGGGGTGGTGTGACAGGTGGCTGGTGTGACAAAGGGGGTGGTGTGACAGGGGGCTGGTGTGACAGAGGGGTGGTGTGACAGGGGGCTCGTGTGACAGAGGGGTGGTGTGACAGAGGGGTGGTGTGACAGGTGGCTGGTGTGACAAAGGGGTGGTGTGACATGGGGCAGGTGTGACGGGGCTGGTGTGGCAGAGGGGTGGTGTGACAGGTGGCTGGTGTGACAGGGGGCTGGGGTAACAGGGGGCTTGTTGTAACAGACGGGTGGTGTGACAGGTGGCTGGTGTCACAGAGGGGTGGTGTGACAGGGGGCTGGTGTGACAGAAGGGGGGTGTGACAGAGGGGTGGTGTGACAGGTGGCTGGTGTGACAGAGGGGTGGTGTGACAGGTGGCTGGTGTGACAGAGGAGTGGTGTGACAGGGGGCTGATGTGACAGAGGGGGTGGTGTGACAGGTGGCTGGTGTGACAGGGGGGTGGTGTGACAGGTGGATGGTGTGACAGGTGGCTGATGTGACAGAGGGGGGTGTGTGACAGAGGGGGTGGTGTGACAGGTGGCTGGTGTGACAGGCGGCTGGTGTGACAGAGGGGTGTTGTGAAAGAGGGTCTGGTGTGACAGGTGGCTGGTGTGACAGAGGAGTGGTGTGACAGGGGGCTGGTGTGACAGAGGGGGTGGTGTGACAGGTGGCTGGTGTGACAGAGGAGTGGTGTGACAGAGGAGTGGTGTGACAGGGGGCTGGTGTGACAGAGGGGGTGGTGTGACAGGTGGCTGGTGTGACAGAGGAGTGGTGTGACAGGGGGCTGGTGTGACAGGTGGCTGGTGTGACAGAGGGGTGGTGTGACAGAGGGGTGGTGTGACAGAGGGGGTGGTGTGACAGGTGGCTGGTGTGACAGAGGGGTGGTGTGACAGGTGGCTGGTGTGATAGAGAAGTGGTGTGACAGGGGGCTGGTGTGACAGAGGGGGTGGTGTGACAGAGGGGTGGTGTGACAGGTGGCTGGTGTGACAGAGGGGGTGGTGTGACAGAGGGGTTGTGTGACAGAGGGGGTGGTGTTACAGATGGCTGGTGTGACAGAGGGGTGGTGTGACAGAGGGGTGGTGTGACAGGTGGCTGGTGTGACAGAGGGGTGGTGTAACAGAGGGGGTGGTGTGACAGGTGGCTGGTGTGACAGAGGGGTTGGTGTGACAGAGGGGTGGTGTAACAGGGGGCTGGTGTGACAGAGGGGGTGGTGTGACAGGTGGCTGGTGTGACAGAGGGGGTGGTGTGACAGTGGGCTGGTGTGACAGAGGGGGTGGTGTGACAGGTGGCTGGTGTGACAGAGGGGTGGTGTGACAGGTGGCGGGTGTGACAGAGGAGTGGTGTGACAGGGGGGTGGTGTGACAGGTGGCTGGTGTGACAGAGGGGGTGGTGTGACAGAGGGGTGGTGTGACAGAGGGGGTGGTGTGACAGGTGGCTGGTGTGACAGAGGGGTGGTGTGACAGAGGGGTGGTGTGACAGGTGGCTGGTGTGACAGAGGGGTGGTGTGACAGAGGGGGTGGTGTGACAGGTGGCTGGTGTGACAGAGGGGGTGGTGTGACAGAGGAGTGGTGTGACAGGGGGCTGGTGTGACAGAGGGGGTGGTGTGACAGGTGGCTGGTGTGACAGAGGGGGTGGTGTGACAGGTGGCTGGTGTGACAGAGGAGTGGTGTGACAGGGGGCTAGTGTGACAGAGGGGGTGGTGTGACAGGTAGCTGGTGTGACAGAGGGGGTGGTGTGATAGGTGGCTGGTGTGACAGGTGGCAGGTGTAACAGAGGGGTGATGTGACAGAGGGGGTGGTGTGACAGGTGGCTGGTGTGACAGGGGGCTGGTGTGAAAGAGGGGGTGGTGTGACAGAGGGGTGGTGTGACAGAGGGGGTGGTGTGACAGGTGGCTGGTGTGACAGGGGGGTGGTGTGACAGAGGGGTGGTGAGACAGGTGGCTGGTGTGACAGAGGGGTGGTGTGACAGAGGGGGTGCTGTGACAGGTGGCTGGTGTGACAGAGGGGGTGGTGTGACAGAGGAGTGGTGTGACAGGGGGCTGGTGTGACAGAGGGGGTGGTGTGACAGGTGGCTGGTGTGACAGAGGAGTGGTGTGACAGGGGGCTGGTGTGACAGGTGGCTGGTGTGACAGAGGGGTGGTGTGACAGAGGGGTGGTGTGACAGAGGGGGTGGTGTGACAGGTGGCTGGTGTGACAGAGGGGTGGTGTGACAGGTGGCTGGTGTGATAGAGAAGTGGTGTGATGGGGCTGGTGTGACAGAGGGGGTGGTGTGACAGAGGGGTGGTGTGACAGGTGGCTGGTGTGACAGAGGGGGTGGTGTGACAGAGGGGTTGTGTGACAGAGGGGGTGGTGTGACAGGTGGCTGGTGTGACAGAGGGGTGGTGTGACAGAGGGGTGGTGTGACAGAGGGGTGGTGTGACAGGTGGCTGGTGTGACAGAGGGGTGGTGTAACAGAGGGGGTGGTGTGACAGGTGGCTGGTGTGACAGAGGGGTTGGTGTGACAGAGGGGTGGTGTAACAGGGGGCTGGTGTGACAGAGGGGGTGGTGTGAGAGGTGGCTGCTGTGACAGAGGGGGTGGTGTGACAGCGGGCTGGTGTGACAGAGGGGGTGGTGTGACAGGTGGCTGGTGTGACAGAGGGGTGGTGTGACAGGTGGCTGGTGTGACAGAGGGGTGGTGTGACAGAGGGGGTGGTGTGACAGGTGGCTGGTGTGACAGAGGGGGTGGTGTGACAGAGGAGTGGTGTGACAGGGGGCTGGTGTGACAGAGGGGGTGGTGTGACAGGTGGCTGGTGTGACAGAGGGGGTGGTGTGACAGGTGGCTGGTGTGACAGGTGGCAGGTGTAACAGAGGGGTGATGTGACAGAGGGGGTGGTGTGACAGGTGGCTGGTGTGACAAGGGGCTGGTGTGACAGAGGGGGTGGTGTGACAGGTGGCTGGTGTGACAGAGGAGTGGTGTGACAGGTGGCTGGTGTGACAGAGGGGGTGGTGTGACAGGTGGCTGGTGTGACAGAGGGGGTGGTGTGACAGGGGGCTGGTGTGACAGAGGGGGTGGTGTGACAGGTGGCTGGTGTGAAAGAGGGGGTGGTGTGACAGAGGGGTGGTGTGACAGAGGGGGTGGTGTGACAGGTGGCTGGTGTGACAGGGGGGTGGTGTGACAGAGGGGTGGTGAGACAGGTGGCTGGTGTGACAGAGGGGTGGTGTGACAGAGGGGGTGCTGTGACAGGTGGCTGGTGTGACAGAGGGGGTGGTGTGACAGAGGAGTGGTGTGACAGGGGGCTGGTGTGACAGAGGGGGTGGTGTGACAGGTGGCTGGTGTGACAGAGGAGTGGTGTGACAGGGGGCTGGTGTGACAGGTGGCTGGTGTGACAGAGGGGTGGTGTGACAGAGGGGTGGTGTGACAGAGGGGGTGGTGTGACAGGTGGCTGGTGTGACAGAGGGGTGGTGTGACAGGTGGCTGGTGTGATAGAGAAGTGGTGTGATGGGGCTGGTGTGACAGAGGGGGTGGTGTGACAGAGGGGTGGTGTGACAGGTGGCTGGTGTGACAGAGGGGGTGGTGTGACAGAGGGGTTGTGTGACAGAGGGGGTGGTGTGACAGGTGGCTGGTGTGACAGAGGGGTGGTGTGACAGAGGGGAGGTGTGACAGGTGGCTGGTGTGACAGAGGGGTGGTGTAACAGAGGGGGTGGTGTGACAGGTGGCTGGTGTGACAGAGGGGTTGGTGTGACAGAGGGGTGGTGTAACAGGGGGCTGGTGTGACAGAGGGGGTGGTGTGAGAGGTAGCTGGTGTGACAGAGGGGGTGGTGTGATAGGTGGCTGGTGTGACAGGTGGCAGGTGTAACAGAGGGGTGATGTGACAGAGGGGGTGGTGTGACAGGTGGCTGGTGTGACAGGGGGCTGGTGTGAAAGAGGGGGTGGTGTGACAGAGGGGTGGTGTGACAGAGGGGGTGGTGTGACAGGTGGCTGGTGTGACAGGGGGGTGGTGTGACAGAGGGGTGGTGAGACAGGTGGCTGGTGTGACAGAGGGGTGGTGTGACAGAGGGGGTGCTGTGACAGGTGGCTGGTGTGACAGAGGGGGTGGTGTGACAGAGGAGTGGTGTGACAGGGGGCTGGTGTGACAGAGGGGGTGGTGTGACAGGTGGCTGGTGTGACAGAGGAGTGGTGTGACAGGGGGCTGGTGTGACAGGTGGCTGGTGTGACAGAGGGGTGGTGTGACAGAGGGGTGGTGTGACAGAGGGGGTGGTGTGACAGGTGGCTGGTGTGACAGAGGGGTGGTGTGACAGGTGGCTGGTGTGATAGAGAAGTGGTGTGATGGGGCTGGTGTGACAGAGGGGGTGGTGTGACAGAGGGGTGGTGTGACAGGTGGCTGGTGTGACAGAGGGGGTGGTGTGACAGAGGGGTTGTGTGACAGAGGGGGTGGTGTGACAGGTGGCTGGTGTGACAGAGGGGTGGTGTGACAGAGGGGTGGTGTGACAGAGGGGTGGTGTGACAGGTGGCTGGTGTGACAGAGGGGTGGTGTAACAGAGGGGGTGGTGTGACAGGTGGCTGGTGTGACAGAGGGGTTGGTGTGACAGAGGGGTGGTGTAACAGGGGGCTGGTGTGACAGAGGGGGTGGTGTGACAGGTGGCTGGTGTGACAGAGGGGTGGTGTGACAGGTGGCTGGTGTGACAGAGGGGTGGTGTGACAGAGGGGGTGGTGTGACAGGTGGCTGGTGTGACAGAGGGGGTGGTGTGACAGAGGAGTGGTGTGACAGGGGGCTGGTGTGACAGAGGGGGTGGTGTGACAGGTGGCTGGTGTGACAGAGGGGGTGGTGTGACAGGTGGCTGGTGTGACAGGTGGCAGGTGTAACAGAGGGGTGATGTGACAGAGGGGGTGGTGTGACAGGTGGCTGGTGTGACAAGGGGCTGGTGTGACAGAGGGGGTGGTGTGACAGGTGGCTGGTGTGACAGAGGAGTGGTGTGACAGGTGGCTGGTGTGACAGAGGGGGTGGTGTGACAGGTGGCTGGTGTGACAGAGGGGGTGGTGTGACAGGGGGCTGGTGTGACAGAGGGGGTGGTGTGACAGGTGGCTGGTGTGAAAGAGGGGGTGGTGTGACAGAGGGGTGGTGTGACAGAGGGGGTGGTGTGACAGGTGGCTGGTGTGACAGGGGGGTGGTGTGACAGAGGGGTGGTGAGACAGGTGGCTGGTGTGACAGAGGGGTGGTGTGACAGAGGGGGTGCTGTGACAGGTGGCTGGTGTGACAGAGGGGGTGGTGTGACAGAGGAGTGGTGTGACAGGGGGCTGGTGTGACAGAGGGGGTGGTGTGACAGGTGGCTGGTGTGACAGAGGAGTGGTGTGACAGGGGGCTGGTGTGACAGGTGGCTGGTGTGACAGAGGGGTGGTGTGACAGAGGGGTGGTGTGACAGAGGGGGTGGTGTGACAGGTGGCTGGTGTGACAGAGGGGTGGTGTGACAGGTGGCTGGTGTGATAGAGAAGTGGTGTGATGGGGCTGGTGTGACAGAGGGGGTGGTGTGACAGAGGGGTGGTGTGACAGGTGGCTGGTGTGACAGAGGGGGTGGTGTGACAGAGGGGTTGTGTGACAGAGGGGGTGGTGTGACAGGTGGCTGGTGTGACAGAGGGGTGGTGTGACAGAGGGGAGGTGTGACAGGTGGCTGGTGTGACAGAGGGGGTGGTGTGACAGGTGGCTGGTGTGACAGAGGGGGTGGTGTGACAGGGGGCTGGTGTGACAGAGGGGGTGGTGTGACAGGTGGCTGGTGTGAAAGAGGGGGTGGTGTGACAGAGGGGTGGTGTGACAGAGGGGGTGGTGTGACAGGTGGCTGGTGTGACAGGGGGGTGGTGTGACAGAGGGGTGGTGAGACAGGTGGCTGGTGTGACAGAGGGGTGGTGTGACAGAGGGGGTGCTGTGACAGGTGGCTGGTGTGACAGAGGGGGTGGTGTGACAGAGGAGTGGTGTGACAGGGGGCTGGTGTGACAGAAGGGGTGGTGTGACAGGTGGCTGGTGTGACAGAGGAGTGGTGTGACAGGGGGCTGGTGTGACAGGTGGCTGGTGTGACAGAGGGGTGGTGTGACAGAGGGGTGGTGTGACAGAGGGGGTGGTGTGACAGGTGGCTGGTGTGACAGAGGGGTGGTGTGACAGGTGGCTGGTGTGATAGAGAAGTGGTGTGATGGGGCTGGTGTGACAGAGGGGGTGGTGTGACAGAGGGGTGGTGTGACAGGTGGCTGGTGTGACAGAGGGGGTGGTGTGACAGAGGGGTTGTGTGACAGAGGGGGTGGTGTGACAGGTGGCTGGTGTGACAGAGGGGTGGTGTGACAGAGGGGAGGTGTGACAGGTGGCTGGTGTGACAGAGGGGTGGTGTAACAGAGGGGGTGGTGTGACAGGTGGCTGGTGTGACAGAGGGGTGGTGTGACAGGTGGCTGGTGTGACAGAGGGGTGGTGTGACAGAGGGGGTGGTGTGACAGGTGGCTGGTGTGACAGAGGGGGTGGTGTGACAGAGGAGTGGTGTGACAGGGGGCTGGTGTGACAGAGGGGGTGGTGTGACAGGTGGCTGGTGTGACAGAGGGGGTGGTGTGACAGGTGGCTGGTGTGACAGGTGGCAGGTGTAACAGAGGGGTGATGTGACAGAGGGGGTGGTGTGACAGGTGGCTGGTGTGACAAGGGGCTGGTGTGACAGAGGGGGTGGTGTGACAGGTGGCTGGTGTGACAGAGGAGTGGTGTGACAGGTGGCTGGTGTGACAGAGGGGGTGGTGTGACAGGTGGCTGGTGTGACAGAGGGGGTGGTGTGACAGGGGGCTGGTGTGACAGAGGGGGTGGTGTGACAGGTGGCTGGTGTGACAGAGGGGGTGGTGTGACAGGGGGCTGGTGTGACAGGGAGCTGGTGTGACAGGGGGGTGGTGTGACAGAGGGGTGTTGTGACAGAGGGGGTGGTGTGACAGGGGGCTGGTGTGACAGAGGGGTGGTGTGACAGAGGTGTGCTGTGACAGGGGGGCTGGTGTGACAGGTGGCTGGTGTGACAGGTGGCTGGTGTGACAGAGGGGTGGTGTGACAGAGGGGGTGGTGTGACAGGTGGCTGGTGTGACAGAGGGGGTGGTGTGACAGAGGAGTGGTGTGACAGGGGGCTGGTGTGACAGAGGGGGTGGTGTGACAGGTGGCTGGTGTGACAGAGGGGGTGGTGTGACAGGTGGCTGGTGTGACAGAGGAGTGGTGTGACAGGGGGCTGGTGTGACAGAGGGGGTGGTGTGACAGGTAGCTGGTGTGACAGAGGGGGTGGTGTGACAGGTGGCTGGTGTGACAGGCGGCTTGTTTAACAGAGGGGTGATGTGACAGAGGGGGTGGTGTGACAGGTGACTGGTGTGACAGAGGAGTGGTGTGACAGGGGGCTGGTGTGACAGAGGGGGTGGTGTGACAGGTGGCTGGTGTGACAGAGGGGTGGTGTGACAGAGGGGTGGTGTGACAGAGGGGGTGGTCTGACAGGTGGCTGGTGTGACAGAGGGGTGGTGTGACAGGTGGCTGGTGTGATAGAGAAGTGGTGTGACAGGGGGCTGGTGTGACAGAGGGGTGGTGTGACAGAGGGGGTGGTCTGACAGGTGGCTGGTGTGACAGAGGGGTGGTGTGACAGGTGGCTGGTGTGATAGAGAAGTGGTGTGACAGGGGGCTGGTGTGACAGAGGGGTGGTGTGACAGGTGGCTGGTGTGACAGAGGGGGTGGTGTGACAGAGGGGTGGTGTGACAGAGGGGGTGGTGTGACAGGTGGCTGGTGTGACAGAGGGGTGGTGTGACAGAGGGGTGGTGTGACAGGTGGCTGGTGTGACAGAGGGGTGGTGTGACAGAGGGGGTGGTGTGACAGGTGGCTGGTGTGACAGAGGGGGTGGTGTGACAGAGGAGTGGTGTGACAGGGGGCTGGTGTGACAGAGGGGGTGGTGTGACAGGTGGCTGGTGTGACAGAGGGGGTGGTGTGACAGGTGGCTGGTGTGACAGAGGAGTGGTGTGACAGGGGGCTGGTGTGACAGAGGGGGTGGTGTGACAGGTAGCTGGTGTGACAGAGGGGGTGGTGTGACAGGTGGCTGGTGTGACAGGAGGCTGGTGTAACAGAGGGGTGGTGTGACAGAGGGGGTGGTGTGACAGGTGGCTGGTGTGACAGGGGGCTGGTGTGACAGAGGGGGTGGTGTGACAGGTGGCTGGTGTGACAGAGGGGGTGGTGTGACAGGTGGCTGGTGTGACAGAGGGGGTGGTATGACAGGGGGCTGGTGTGACAGAGGGGGTGGTGTGACAGGTGGCTGGTGTGACAGAGGAGGTGGTGTGACAGGGGGCTGGTGTGACAGGGGGCTGGTGTGACAGAGGGATGGTGTGACAGAGGGGGTGGTGTGACAGGGGGCTGGTGTGACAGAGGGGTGGTGTGACAGAGGGGTGGTGTGACAGGGGGGCTGGTGTGACAGGGGGCTGGGGTGACGGGGCTGGTGTGGCAGAGGGGTGGTGTGACAGGTGGCTGGTGTGACAGGGGGATGGGGTGACAGGGGGCTTGTTGTAACAGACGGGTGGTGTGACAGGTGGCTGGTGTGACAGAGGGGGTGGTGTGACAGGGGGCTGGTGTGACAGAGGGGTGGTGTGACAGGGGGCTCGTGTGACAGAGGGGTGGTGTGACAGAGGGGTGGTGTGACAGGTGGCTGGTGTGACAAAGGGGTGGTGTGACATGGGGCAGGTGTGACGGGGCTGGTGTGGCAGAGGGGTGGTGTGACAGGTTTCTGGTGTGACAGGGGGCTGGGGTGACAGGGGGCTTGTTGTAACAGACGGGTGGTGTGACAGGTGGCTGGTGTGACAGAGGGGTGGTGTGACAGGGGGCTGGTGTGACAGAGGGGTGGTGTGACAGAGGGGTGGTGTGACAGGTGGCTGGTGTGACAGAGGGGTGGTGTGACAGGTGGCTGGTGTGACAGAGGAGTGGTGTGACAGGGGGCTGATGTGACAGAGGGGGTGGTGTGACAGGTGGCTGGTTTGACAGGGGGGTGGTGTGACAGGTGGCTGGTGTGACAGGTGGCTGATGTGACAGAGGGGGGTGTGTGACAGAGGGGGTGGTGTGACAGGTGGCTGGTGTGACAGGCGGCTGGTGTGACAGAGGGGTGTTGTGAAAGAGGGTCTGGTGTGACAGGTGGCTGGTGTGACAGAGGAGTGGTGTGACAGGGGGCTGGTGTGACAGAGGGGGTGGTGTGACAGGTGGCTGGTGTGACAGAGGAGTGGTGTGACAGAGGGGGTGGTGTGACAGGTGGCTGGTGTGACAGAGGGGTGGTGTGACAGAGGGGGTGGTGTGACAGGTGGCTGGTGTGACAGAGGGGTGGTGTGACAGGTGGCTGGTGTGATAGAGAAGTGGTGTGACGGGGGCTGGTGTGACAGAGGGGGTGGTGTGACAGAGGGGTGGTGTGACAGGTGGCTGGTGTGACAGAGGGGGTGGTGTGACAGAGGGGTGGTGTGACAGAGGGGGTGGTGTGACAGGTGGCTGGTGTGACAGAGGGGTGGTGTGACAGAGGGGTGGTGAGACAGGTGGCTGGTGTGACAGAGGGGTGGTGTGACAGAGGGGGTGGTGTGACAGGTGGCTGGTGTGACAGAGGGGGTGGTGTGACAGAGGAGTGGTGTGACAGGGGGCTGGTGTGACAGAGGGGGTGGTGTGACAGGTGGCTGGTGTGACAGAGGAGTGGTGTGACAGGGGGCTGGTGTGACAGGTGGCTGGTGTGACAGAGGGGTGGTGTGACAGAGGGGTGGTGTGACAGAGGGGGTGGTGTGACAGGTGGCTGGTGTGACAGAGGGGTGGTGTGACAGGTGGCTGGTGTGATAGAGAAGTGGTGTGACAGGGGGCTGGTGTGACAGAGGGGGTGGTGTGACAGAGGGGTGGTGTGACAGGTGGCTGGTGTGACAGAGGGGGTGGTGTGACAGAGGGGTTGTGTGACAGAGGGGGTGGTGTGACAGATGGCTGGTGTGACAGAGGGGTGGTGTGACAGAGGGGTGGTGTGACAGGTGGCTGGTGTGACAGAGGGGTGGTGTAACAGAGGGGGTGGTGTGACAGGTGGCTGGTGTGACAGAGGGGTTGGTGTGACAGAGGGGTGGTGTAACAGGGGGCTGGTGTGACAGAGGGGGTGGTGTGACAGGTGGCTGGTGTGACAGAGGGGGTGGTGTGACAGCGGGCTGGTGTGACAGAGGGGGTGGTGTGACAGGTGGCTGGTGTGACAGAGGGGTGGTGTGACAGGTGGCTGGTGTGACAGAGGAGTGGTGTGACAGGGGGGTGGTGTGACAGGTGGCTGGTGTGACAGAGGGGGTGGTGTGACAGAGGGGTGGTGTGACAGAGGGGGTGGTGTGACAGGTGGCTGGTGTGACAGAGGGGTGGTGTGACAGAGGGGTGGTGTGACAGGTGGCTGGTGTGACAGAGGGGTGGTGTGACAGAGGGGGTGGTGTGACAGGTGGCTGGTGTGACAGAGGGGGTGGTGTGACAGAGGAGTGGTGTGACAGGGGGCTGGTGTGACAGAGGGGGTGGTGTGACAGGTGGCTGGTGTGACAGAGGGGGTGGTGTGACAGGTGGCTGGTGTGACAGAGGAGTGGTGTGACAGGGGGCTGGTGTGACAGAGGGGGTGGTGTGACAGGTAGCTGGTGTGACAGAGGGGGTGGTGTGACAGGTGGCTGGTGTGACAGGTGGCAGGTGTAACAGAGGGGTGATGTGACAGAGGGGGTGGTGTGACAGGTGGCTGGTGTGACAGGGGGCTGGTGTGACAGAGGGGGTGGTGTGACAGGTGGCTGGTGTGACAGAGGAGTGGTGTGACAGGGGGCTGGTGTGACAGAGGGGGTGGTGTGACAGGTAGCTGGTGTGACAGAGGGGGTGGTGTGACAGGTGGCTGGTGTGACAGGTGGCAGGTGTAACAGAGGGGTGATGTGACAGAGGGGGTGGTGTGACAGGTGGCTGGTGTGACAGGGGGCTGGTGTGACAGAGGGGGTGGTGTGACAGGTGGCTGGTGTGACAGAGGAGTGGTGTGACAGGTGGCTGGTGTGACAGAGGGGGTGGTGTGACAGGTGGCTGGTGTGACAGAGGGGGTGGTGTGACAGCGGGCTGGTGTGACAGAGGGGGTGGTGTGACAGGTGGCTGGTCTGACAGAGGGGGTGGTGTGACAGGGGGCTGGTGTGACAGGGAGCTGGTGTGACAGGGGGGTGGTGTGACAGAGGGGTGTTGTGACAGAGGGGGTGGTGTGACAGGGGGGTGGTGTGACAGAGGGGTGGTGTGACAGGGGGGCTGGTGTGACAGGGGGCTGGGGTGACAGGGGGCTTGTTGTAACAGACGGGTGGTGTGACAGGTGGCTGGTGTGACAGAGGGGTGGTGTGACAGGGGGCTGGTGTGACAGAGGGGTGGTGTGACAGAGGGGTGGTGTGACAGGTGGCTGGTGTGACAAAGGGGTGCTGTGACATGGGGCTGGTGTGACGGGGCTGGTGTGGCAGAGGGGTGGTGTGACAGGTGGCTGGTGTGACAGGGGGCTGGGGTGACAGGGGGCTTGTTGTAACAGACGGGTGGTGTGACAGGTGGCTGGTGTGACAGAGGGGTGGTGTGACAGGGGGGGTGGTGTGACAGGTGGCTGGTGTGACAGAGGAGTGGTGTGACAGAGGGGGTGGTGTGACAGGTGGCTGGTGTGAAAGAGGGGGTGGTGTGACAGGTGGCTGGTGTGACAGAGGAGTGGTGTGACAGGGGGCTGGTGTGACAGAGGAGTGGTGTGACAGAGGGGGTGGTGTGACAGGTGGCTGGTGTGACAGAGGGCTGGTGTGACAGAGGGGTGGTGTGACAGAGCGGGTGGTGTGACAGGTGGCTGGTGTGACAGAGGAGTGGTGTGACAGGTGGCTGGTGTGATAGAGAAGTGGTGTGACAGGGGGCTGGTGTGACAGAGGGGGTGGTGTGACAGAGGGGTGGTGTGACAGGTGGCTGGTGTGACAGAGGGGGTGGTGTGACAGAGGGGTTGTGTGACAGAGGGGGTGGTGTGACAGGTGGCTGGTGTGACAGAGGGGTGGTGTGACAGAGGGGTGGTGTGACAGGTGGCTGGTGTGACAGAGGGGTGGTGTGACAGAGGGGGTGGTGTGACAGGTGGCTGGTGTGACAGAGGGGTTGGTGTGACAGAGGAGTGGTGTGACAGGGGGCTGGTGTGACAGAGGGGGTGGTGTGACAGGTGGCTGGTGTGACAGAGGGGGTGGTGTGACAGTGGGCTGGTGTGACAGAGGGGGTGGTGTGACAGGTGGCTGGTGTGACAGAGGGGTGGTGTGACAGGTGGCTGGTGTGACAGAGGAGTGGTGTGACAGGGGGCTGGTGTGACAGAGGGGGTGGTGTGACAGGTGGCTGGTGTGACAGAGGGGATGGTGTGACAGGTGGCTGGTGTGACAGAGGGGGTGGTGTGACAGGTAGCTGGTGTGACAGAGGGGGTGGTGTGACAGGTGGCTGGTGTGACAGGCGGCTGGTGTAACAGACGGGTGGTTTGACAGAGGGGGTGGTGTGACAGGTGGCTGGTGTGACAGGGGGCTGGTGTGACAGAGGAGGTGGTGTGACAGATGGCTGGTGTGACAGAGGAGTGGTGTGACAGATGGGGTGGTGTGACAGGTGGCTGGTGTGACAGAGGGGGTGGTGTGACAGGGGGCTGGTGTGACAGAGGGGGTGGTGTGACAGGTGGCTGGTGTGACAGTGGGGGTGGTGAGACAGGGGGCTGGTGTGACAGGGGGGTGGTGTGACAGGGGGCTGGTGCAACAGAGGGGGTGGTGTGGCAGAGGGGGTGGTGTAACAGGGGGCTGGTGTGACAGAGGGGTGGTGTGACAGAGGGGTGGTGTGACAAGGGGGCTGGTGTGACAGGGGGCTGGTGTGACAGGTGGCTGGTGTGACAGAGGGGGTGGTGTGACAGGTGGCTGGTGTGACAGAGGGGGTGGTGTGACAGGTGGCTGGTGTGACAGGGGGGTGGTGTGACAGAGGGGTGGTGTGACAGGAGGCTGGTGTGACAGGGGGTGGTGTGACAGAGGGGGTGGTGTGACAGGTGGCTGGTGTGACAGAGGGGTGGTGTGACAGAGCGGGTGGTGTGACAGAGGGGTGGTGTGACAGAGGGGTTGGTGTGACAGGGGGCTGGTGTGACAGAGGGGGTGGTGTGACAGAGGGGTGGTTTGACAGAGGGGGTGGTGTGACAGGTGGCTGGTGTGACAGAGGGGTGGTGTGACAGGTGGCTGGTGTGACAGAGGAGTGGTGTGACAGGGGGCTGGTGTGACAGAGGGGGTGGTGTGACAGGTGGCTGGTGTGACAGAGGGGATGGTGTGACAGGTGGCTGGTGTGACAGAGGGGGTGGTGTGACAGGTAGCTGGTGTGACAGAGGGGGTGGTGTGACAGGTGGCTGGTGTGACAGGCGGCTGGTGTAACAGACGGGTGGTGTGACAGAGGGGGTGGTGTGACAGGTGGCTGGTGTGACAGGGGGCTGGTGTGACAGAGGGGGTGGTGTGACAGATGGCTGGTGTGACAGAGGAGTGGTGTGACAGATGGGGTGGTGTGACAGGTGGCTGGTGTGACAGAGGGGGTGGTGTGACAGGGGGCTGGTGTGACAGAGGGGGTGGTGTGACAGGTGGCTGGTGTGACAGTGGGGGTGGTGAGACAGGGGGCTGGTGTGACAGGGGGGTGGTGTGACAGGGGGCTGGTGTGACAGAGGGGGTGGTGTGGCAGAGGGGGTGGTGTAACAGGGGGCTGGTGTGACAGAGGGGTGGTGTGACAGAGGGGTGGTGTGACAAGGGGGCTGGTGTGACAGGGGGCTGGTGTGACACAGGGGCTGTGTTGTGACAGGGGGCTGGTGTGACGGGGGTGGTGTGATAGAGGGGTGGTGTGACAGGAGGCTGGTGTGACAGGGGGTGGTGTGACAGAGGGGGTGATGTGACAGGTGGCTGGTGTGACAGAGGGGTGGTGTGACAGAGCGGGTGGTGTGACAGAGGGGTGGTGTGACAGAGGGGTTGGTGTGACAGGGGGCTGGTGTGACAGAGGTGGTGGTGTGACAGAGGGGTGGTGTGACAGAGGGGCTGGCTTGACAGAGGGGTGGTGTGACAGAGGGGGTGGTGTGACAGGGGGCTGGTGTGACAGAGGGGGTGGTGTGACAGGGGGCTGGTGTGACAGAGGAGTGGTGTGACAGGGGGTTGGTGTGACAGAGGAGTGGTGTGACAGGGGTGGTGTGACAGGTGGCTGGTGTGACAGAGGGGGTGGTGTGACAGGGGGCTGGTGTGACAGAGGAGTGGTGTGACAGAGGAGTGGTGTGACAGAGGGGTGGTGTGACAGAGGGCTGGTGTTGCTGAGAAACCACCAAATAGGTAAGGTGTATTTTTATTGCATACACACAAAACTGGATTTTATTAGTGGAATTGGAATATATATCTAGCCCTCCATGCATCAAGTCGATACTGTCCCACATGTTTATTTTTATTTCCCATTAATTTAACCCCACATGTTGGACACGCCTCCTCACTGGCACACTAGGGGGGGGCGTGTCACGCATGTGCTCTGGGCACCCTGGCCTCTGCTCATCAGTGCATTGCCTAGTAGACTCTGGAACTGTGCCAGAGTCTATTGCACATGCGTTGATATCTGGCAACATGACAACAAAAATAATTTCCCTGTGATCGCTCTACTGCGCATGCGCAGATCTCTGGGAAAATGACGTACCCGCGCCAGACAGGGTAATGACGTAGACAGACAGGTAAGTATCATATATGGGTGCAGGGTGTGCAACCATTATACAGATGTGTCCACATACATCCATCCTCCGTGGACGCGGGAGCTCCGTGTGACTCGGTAGCGCTGGGCGTCTTTACGTGCGACTTTTTACCTTCAAATGCGGGTGTATCTGCATGTGAAACGCTACGTTACAGTGTTACAGCCGCTGACACTGTAACGTAGAGTTTTGCATGCAGATACACCCGCACATAGGGTCTGATTCAGACCTGCTCGCAAGCGCTGTGCGGCGCGTGCGAGCCCCAGAGCGAGCGAGAAATCACTCGCTCCGGCGCTTGCATCTAAAAGGGGCGGCTGTCGATGTTGATTGACAGCTCGCACCGTTTGGTAGGCGGGTCAGGGGGGTGGCTGGCCAAACGGAGGCGTTCCCGAAGGAACGCCTGCCGTTTGGGGGCGGCCCCACTGACATCACGAGTGAGTACATAAAAAAAAACACCACACTTCTCAGTCCAATGGGAAATAAAATTATTTTCTCCTTCACAGTAGCCAATTACAAGCAGTTTTCGACCCTGGCCACTTGTGATTGGATGGTGGTGAAGGGACATCCCAGGGCCTCTCTGCTCTGATCCCGCCTCAGGGCCTCCAGCAGAAACAATGGCCCTCATTCAGAGCCGCACGCAAGCGGGCGCACGTACGTTAGGCGTACGTACAAAAATATTTAAATTCAATGGCTCGCTCGTATTTTCGTTCGCATCTAAAATTCCTCCCTAAACTCTGACGACCCCTCCTCTAACTAACGAGCGTACGAAATAGCGAGCGTACATCCCCGAAATGGCTTGAAAGGAACGCACGCACAAGTATAAACAGGAAGTGGCCTTGTCAGATGTCGATTACCTGCTCCTTTATTCTGCCTACCTCCATCAATCGTATCATGCCAATCAATGTATCAATTAGCTTAATTGTTTGTTTTTTTTCAACACAATGCAAGAAACTTTACTCTTGTCCGTGTTTGTGTTTACCCGCAGAATACGTACGGATGAAACATTCGCTTGTATTGTTTAAAAAACATGTGAACCACAATTAAACAATTGTACTATTGCTGTGTATCCCCGCATATTTCCCTGGGTTCATTTCTTTATTTAAATTTGCTTACGCATGTCACTGCATCAAGCCTATCCTAACTCTCCAGAGATTTCTGGCCCTGTCGAACACATGACTCATACACTAACCAATAAAATTGCTCCTGTTAATTTCCAAAATACATTAGCCAATCAGAAAATTTTTACACACTTTATCAAAAATGATTTTTAAGAAAAACACCATTGCCATCATGAGAGCCTCCGCATTCACCAGACGTGAGCTGCTGGTGCTTACGGAGGTAATGGTTCGCCGGATCACCAGCCAGCCAGAACCCATGACCAACCGGCAGAAGCGCTCCGCGTATGCGGAGGTACGGTCCCGCCTGCGGTCCTTTGGATCACGCCGCAACATCGGGCAGCTGGAGCGCAGGTGGTCCGACCTGCAACGGCGAACGCCCCGCTTGCTGGCATGCTTTCGCATGCAGATCCTGGCAAGTAAGTGTTATGTATTGTGGTTTTAATGTTTGTGTTTGTGGGGCAAACTGCGTGTGCATGTTTTCATGTTTGTTCTATTTATTATTTGTACTCATATCTGCGTGTGCATGTTTTCCTGTCTGTTCTATTTATTATTTGTACTCATATCTGCGTGTGCATGTTTTCCTGTCTGTTCTATTTATTATTTGTACTCATATCTGCGTCTGCATGTTTTCCTGTCTGTTCTATTTATTATTTGTACTCATATCTGCGTCTGCATGTTTTCCTGTCTGTTCTATTTATTATTTGTACTCATATCTGCGTCTGCATGTTTTCCTGTCTGTTCTATTTATTATTTGTACTCATATCTGCGTCTGCATGTTTTCCTGTCTGTTCTATTTATTATTTGTACTCATATCTGCGTCTGCATGTTTTCCTGTCTGTTCTATTTATTATTTGTACTCATATCTGCGTCTGCATGTTTTCCTGTCTGTTCTATTTATTATTTGTACTCATATCTGCGTCTGCATGTTTTCCCTCTTTTTATGAATTTTTAATTCTACTGCTATTTTTTTTTGTTTGTTTTTTTTATTTTTATTTTTTGTTTGTTTGGCCGGATTTGTCCATAAACTAAACGCAATTTATTTGACATATTTTAGGGGGACAGCCAAGACTCCGCCGTCAACGTCGGCGTTCCCGCCCACTCTCCCCAACCCCCAGCCAACACTCCACCCCAAATCTTTCCCCTATTCCCCACTCCTCCCCATCCTTCCCAGACCCTCTCCCGGAAATGTCGGGACTCCTTCCCCTCCGTCCCACTTCCCCCTCTCCTCCACCCACCCCTCTTCCAATTACCCCCTCCCCGGAGTCCAGCATAACTCCGCCCCATTCTTTGGGGAATGACGGATCCTCCGAGGAGGATCATGGAGGTTTTGCCGGAGCTCCCGATTTTTTTCCCGGTATGTTTTGTATTATTTTTTTTTAAAGCACAAACTGTTTGTATGTAATCATGTGTCGTGCCTTTCTTCGTGTTTTTGTGGCTTGACTTTTGTTGATTGTGAAGGTTTGCCTTTACCTCTTCCTGGTGATTTAAGCATACACATATCATACCTGTGGGAATTTGTACCTAGGCCTTGTATTTTTGCCAGCCCACACTTTTTATTTATGTTTTTGGGTTTAAGAGTGATTTGTTTTTGAATTAATGTTTTTCTGTGGAGTCCCTATTGTTGTATTAACCCACACACTTTTCTCACCCACAGAGGAACAGAGGCGTCGGCAAGAGGTGGCGGATGTTGTGGGGCAGATGCGCCACCATGTAATCGGCCTTCTGGTGGCCCTCGACTGGCTGTCTGGCCTCCTTCGGCATTAGTTTTTTTTTTTTTGTTGTATTTTCCCAATAAAATTTTAAAGACAAATATACGTTGTGGCTCATTTTTAAAAACCAAAACCAAGATAGTTTAGCCTGACATAAGTTCCTGCAAGGATTTCCCTTTTGTAAAAGTTAGATTGTGTTTTGTCTTTGTATGTCAAACAGACACCAGAAACACATAACAGTAACAATGTAATTTCCCTTTTTGGGTGTAGTGTCAATTTCAGATTTCTACATTTTCCAGGTTCCTACTTGGTGCGCAAGCTGCTTAGGCCAATCTTACAAATCCCAAGGTTGGGCCAGGCTTCCTTTTGGTGTGGATTGGAAAGCTGAAAACATATTTCAGTTTTGCTCATCTGGCGTCAGTACTGGTTTACCCCTTAGTCAAATGTAACTTGTGTTAACCTGGTTACACTTGCTGTTAACGTCCCAAAAAAGGAAGACCATTTCACTCTTCAAACATTTATTCACCACATAACAGAGAAAACAAAGTGGTCACTCCCAAAAAAAATACACAGTGATAAATTCAAATACAACACATACCAAGAAAAAAAAAAATAAAAACACAAAATCAAGAACTGGTTGACGAAGGACCATGCCAACATGATTCCACAAACATGGCGTTGCGATATGGGTTCCAGAATATATGCCCAAAAGGACCAGATCCAGGTTTGGTAAGGGTAGCAGGAAGTAGTGAGTGTTGGAGTGCCAAAGATTATGTGAACAAACAGAAGATGGTGAGAAAAATAAAAATAAATTAGATGTTTGCCAAAAAAAAAAAACACATTAGGTATAAACACTGGAGTTTGGAACAAACTTACCTAAAAAATCTGGCCACCACATCATCGCGTATGGCCCCCCCACATACTGACCTTCGACCAACCTCGGGGGGGCCATCCTCAGGTAAGGCATCCTCTGGCTGCATTGGGACACCACTCCTTATGGCAATGTTGTGAAATATCCCACACAGGACCACAATTTTAGACACCATATCCGGCACATACATGAGCTCGCCACCAGAGCGGTGGAGGCATCTGAATCGGCCTTTTAAAAGGCCGATACAGCGCTCCACCACTTGCCTGGTGGCTGTAAGTGCGGAATTATACACACTTTGTGGCCCTGGTGTGGGAGCCAAATAAGGAGTGAGCAGCCAGGACATGCAAGGGTATCCACTGTCTCCTGTGAACAAAAATAGACCACATCAGGAACACTGTGTATCAAGCTTAACATTGTTATGTACTAAAGGTCTCCACTTACCCAGAAGCCACGCATCACCAGCTTGTAGGTTGGTTAATTTCTGCCATATCCCTGATTGCCGGATGACGAAGGAGTCATGAGCACTTCCGGGTAATTTAGCATTCAGGGACAGGATCTGGAGGGAGGCATCACATACCACCATTACATTCAGGGAGTGATAGTGTTTCCTGTTTCTAAATATGGCCTCCAGCCGTGCTGGAGGCTGAAGTGGTATGTGAGTACCATCCACA
Source organism: Taudactylus pleione (assembly GCA_031769625.1). Taxonomy (NCBI): domain Eukaryota; kingdom Metazoa; phylum Chordata; class Amphibia; order Anura; family Myobatrachidae; genus Taudactylus; species Taudactylus pleione. The sequence goes on from JAUIMM010000521.1 coordinate 3,394,697, forward strand.
ACCCCTATGATGTGTGGGAAGCCAGCTATTTGGTAAAAATTGGATTTGGCCACACTAAGGGCACCCATATCCAAAGGCATTTGAATAAAATGATGGAGGTGCTTGAAAAGTGCCTCCATCACTGCCCTCAGGATCCGGGAAAAGGAGGATTGGGAGATGCCCGCCACTATTCCGACCGTTGTTTGAAACGATCCTGAGGCACAGAAATGTAACACCGCCATAAATTGCGTCAGTGGTGGTATTGCTGTTGGACTGTCAATTTGCCGCTCAAGATCACTTTCTATTAATGAGAGAGTGTCTATGATGATTTTGGGAGGTAGACGGTAGCGTCTTAAAACCTCATCATCGGGCATTCCAAAAAGGGTGACACGTGTTCGAAATATCTGGGGCCTTGCATGCCTACGATGCCTACGCCTGGGACGAGTTTGAGGTTGGTCGTCTTCCGGGAGCAGGGCCAGAACAATTCGCCCCAGATCTATCTGAAATTCAAAGTTTACAATGTAAGGCTTTTGACCCACCCCAAAAGTAAGAAAAAACAACTTAGCTTTCTGATACCATCCATAGCTGCTTACATGCCGGGGTATTGTCATGATATGTATAAACTGTAAAAAAGGCAACAATGAGACGTCAAAAATTTAAAGGGTTTTTTTTTAGGTAAAAAATTGTTGCAAGCCAACACAGAAAATAACGGAAAAACACATTTGGCCATCGATGAAAACTACATTGCACACCGTACGTCAAATAGGGTTCAAATGGACCCAAAAAATGGAAAAGGGAAAAGCAAAACTGGATTATATGATGAATAAGCCGTCCAAAATGCGGTAAATTATTCGCAAATGCAAGTCACTACACCAACAGTCAAAAATGCGGTAAATTATTCGCAAATGCAAGTCACTACACCAACAGTCCAAAATGCGGTAAATTATTCGCAAATGCAAGTCACTACACCAACAGTCAAAAATGCGGTAATTCATTCGCAAATGCAAGACAAAAAATGGACTTACCCAACTCGAATATATAAGATGTCCTCAAAAAACTTCTTTGGGTCCGAAAACAAAAAAAAACTAAAAAATATGAAATGAGTGTTAAACAAATTAACTAACCACAAAACAGAAGAATACAACAATTGGCCACAAATTTGAATGCACAAAACTTACCAAATCAGGAAAGGATGTTGAAAAAATGAAAAAAATGCGAACGGAAAAACCAAAGAAATGTAGCAAAAACAAACAAAAAAACAACTCTCCAAAATCCTCCAAACGCAACCAACCAACCAAATCCAAACCACTTCACCGACAACACTCCAACAACCCCACCTCGAATCCACACACACCAAGCCATAAATAGTGTTTATTTTCCCGCACAAATTAAGGATGAATCATAGGGACGCACAATCAATGATGCGGCCGCAAACTAACGACGCATGTATAAATACGTCACGAAATCACATAGAATTTCTGGATGATTTCATGCTGGAAGCAGAGACATGGCTTCAAACCAGGGAAACAATGGTCAAAATTGCGGCGGTAAGGCCTTCATGCATTTTGTGTCAATGAGTATTTTAAAACATAATATTGTGCAAGTTGTGAAGTGGCTAAATCTGCATATTTACCCAAATAGGTGAGGAGGATGACATGGAAGAGACTGCTGGCCCCAGTCAACCCGCCAAAGCTGCAAAAAAAAAAAGGCAGCCACATTTCACAAGCAAGGAGATGGAGGTTTTGATCCAGAAGTGCGTTGACATCCTGCCCCAGGCAGCCAGGAATATGAGCCAAAGCCAGAAGTGGAGAATGTGGGAGGAGGTCGCCGTTGCTGTCAATAGGGTGGGTGATTATGTCCGTCTAGCCCGGGATGTCAAACGGCGGTAAGTAAACACTTTCCCATCCTATAAACAAACCCCATTGTTAAAAAAAGGATAATGGTTCCAAATTCATTCCACAGATGGGCAGACTTCAAATATCGTCTAAAGCAAAAACTTGCCGACAGGGCTAGGCATGCAAGGGGGACAGGTGGGGGTCCCACCCCTGTGTCATTGGAGTTGACAGACTTAGAAGAGATGGCACAGGGGTGTGTGCAGGCTGTGGAGGTGTTTGGCGTGTCCAACATGGATACGGACATGCCAGACTTTGCGGCTCCTCATGTTGGCCAAGGTAAGTCTTGTGATGTCACCATCTCAGAAATGCTATTGTGCCAATATGTAGATTCTAATGTGAGTCTTTTCTCCAATTTCCTAACAGAGACAGAGGCGGATGAGTCTGCTCCAGAGGGGAGCCTTGGCCGCAGAATTTCTGCTGACTCTGCAGGGGAGGAACCAGTACATCCGGCTGAGGACCCTGCAGAAGCCAGTCCAGGGCGTGCCCCCTCGCAGGCAGTGGGCCTCCTCACAGAACTCAATTTTAAATCGGATTGCCATACGGAGATTCTGCAGAGGATGGACGCCAGTCTGATACGGGTGGCTGAGGCCCTGGAGCAAAATGCTGCGGCCAACGTGACCATTGCTCAGGCCCTGGCGGAAAATACCAGGGCCAACATCCGCATCGCCGATGCCCTGGAGCAGCTCGTTCGCCAGCACATGGTGGAGCCGACCTCCCTTCCTGCCGGAACATCCAGATCCTCCACCTCTGGCACAACATCAGGCAATCCTCCAAATGTGCCTAGCCCTGTGCCTAGTCCAGAGGCCACAACATCTGCCTCTGGACAGGCCAGCCCGATGGCATCCCGGACCCGGTCTGGCGCCCACCCTCACCCATCCAAACGGCCGAGAAAACGGTGACAGCAATGGCGACTTTTCCCACTTTCCTTCTGTGCTTGGCTCATATTCCTTTCTGGTCAAAACTTCCCTCTCCTTTCTTGTGAAATGTTTTTAAATTTTGTATTTACGATTATGTTAGTAGTTATGTTTTTTTTTTTTTTAGATCAAATATCTTGGCCACAAAAAAAGGCAATACAATATTATGCCAATTTGTTTGTGTGTAAACAATAAATTTTACAAAAAAAACAGACATTGTATTGTGACATTATTGTACAAATGGGTTACATTTAATCCTGGCCTTAAACGCAAAAACTGACCCTCTTTTGTTAAAAAAAAGGCCTCTTTAAGGAACGTTTAAAAAAACACATAGCGATGCAAATTCCACAGTAAACCAAAAAAAAGGGGAGCTAATTAAAAGATGATGACATTATTTTTACAATAGGCCATAACCACCAAATTGTGGCCAAAATAAAAGCCCAAAAATGTACGCTAATTGATTATGTAATCATGACATTAGCAGCTCTGATTTCCACCTGCGTACGCTTTTGTGCTATCCCAATAAACTGCTTTCCAAACACATACCAAGCCGGATTTCAATCCAACACTAATTACTTTACTGACCAGCCACGATTAATCGCAGCACCATCGTGGAGTCCCAGGACGGAGGAGAAGGCCATCGCCAATGTGGTCGAGTAATCCTGACCCTAAGCTGTGCGAGCATTTTGAAGGGAAAGCGGATGTTTCAGTGACGTATGAGACGGTCCGAACACATTTGACGTTCGCATCTGCTAATGTATGTACGCCCCAAAAACGCTTCGCCACGCCTGCGTTTTGTCATCTCCACCCCCGTCAACACCCAAAAACGCCCTGTTCTGTCAATCACATTTGACTTGTCACTTCCTGTACGCTATTTTAGGAACGAGAGAAAAAAAGCTCGCAATCTGCCGTACGCGCATGCGCGGTGTAACACCGACGCATGCGCGGTTAGTCAACATCGGAACGCAACGAGCGTACTGTTGTTAACGTGCGGCTCTGAATGAGGGCCAATGTCCGCTGTTAAATGAGGCCCTCGGCGATGAATATTTTAAATTCCTTTGCTGTTCGAATATAACAATTCAACAGACCTGCACTCATTACAATGGCTATTCAACATCAGTGGATGATATGTAATGAACTAGAGTGCGTTACTGATGGTCGATATTTAATTACAGTCTACATGATGAATGCTGACATGGTCAACAATGACATTATGACCCTGTTGACATTCTCCCAACCCGTAGCACACACAGGGCCTGATTCAGAGGCGGCCGCTAATGTCGCCGCAACTGTGTCATTTTCCACAGGGTGACTGCGATTTTTTTCTAATGCCGCAGCCAATGGAATTCGTACAGAGATGCTCACCGGCTGTGGCGCTAATCCACCACTTTGCGTATTAAGATGCACATAGGTTGCCATCATACATTACACCAGCCCTATGTAGGAGCAGACTGTCCGTCTGAAAATGGTCGCCGAAATCAGTGCAACTACGGAAAAACTTGCAGTTGCGGGCTGTGACATGTCCGCGTCTGTCCAGCCACCCCCGTTACCTTCTAGATGCACCCAATGAAATTGCATCTCTCTGCGTCCAAATTCGCTCTCCGTCCACCGGTGGTAAACATCAGGAAGCATGCGCATTGCGACTCGGACGCATGCACAGACTTAAAATATCGGCCGCTAGCATCCGATGCCACAACAGCGCCCTCCCCTGAATCAGGGCTACACTGGACAACACAACAAAATGATGGATGGTTCACTGGGATAAATGGGGAGAAAGCTCAGAATTAGTTTGTTTTTTCTTTGTTTTTTTTAATCATCCAAAATCAGAATCCGCCCAATTCTCCTGGTTCATAAAGGAAAACTGCTATGTAGATATTAGATAGTGTGCACAATGACTTCACAATTGTTTTGTAATCTGTGACAAGTCTACCTGATGCAAAACTAGTGACTACAGTATATAGTATATACTGTACAATCCCTAATAGATTCCTCCCTACGGTTCTATGACTTATAAAGAACTGCAAGCATGTAATAGGCATCAAGTATATTGACATTTTAAGAAATGTATTTTTCCTTCAGGGGCACTGCACACATTAAATATGCCAATAATTATTTTATTAATGGAGAAATTCCAAACAGCAAATGATCATTTATCCCTTATGTTTTACTCCTACGCTGAATGAAGAGCACAGCTCTGCTATCGGTTCCTTCACTATTATATGTGTGTGTATATACTGTGTGTATATATATATATATATATATATACTGTATATGTAACATAATAAATGATTTCTTACCATGTTTCTCCATGAAGTAAAAATATGTTTCTGCTTCAACATACCTGACCAGCAGCGTAACTAGAACTTTGTGGGCCCTAGAGCAAAATTCTGAAAGAGTTCCCCACTCTCAGGGCTCGATTCAGACCCGCTCGCTGGATGCGTATGCAAATTCGCCTAAGTGACGGCAAGGCAGGCGATCGCACGGCAAGGCATAAGCACGCCCACTATGGGCAGGATTCTGTTCAACGCGAAGTGAATAGCGCCGGGAATCAGCTCCGGAGCTATTCAATTCATTTGCGCTGCTAAGCCCGACTAAGGATTTCTTCTCGCATCCCTCCGGGGACGCGAGCAGAAATCCGACAAAAGTCCAGGTGCCATGCTGTTTTCTGCCCTTAGCGCCGGGGAAACAGCATCGCGCTGGGAAGTTTAGTCGGAGAATGCCCATTCTCGCGCCTAAACACCCTGTTTAAGGTGCGAGAATGAGCCTTCCCCGACCTAACTCATTCCCAACGCTATTCACTTTGCGTTTAATTGAATCGTGCCCTATGTCTTGACGTGCGATCACCCTGTGTATGCAGATGCCCACTTGCACACATCATCTCCAGGAAGTGTATGCAACCATCGGTACATTGGTTACCATCGGAAGCGAATGCAGCGCTTGTGGTTGCTATACCCTACCGCAAGCACTGCGAGCACTTCAGTGTAAAAACCAGCCAGGTGACGTGTACTATGATGCTGCCTGTTAATTATGCACGCCTCTAAAATGGCGTTAAGACGCTCAGGCACGATTGCGTTCGCACCTCCACTCCCCCGTTTTTAATGGCCAGCAGCTGTCACCACCCACAAACGGCTTCTCCTGTCACTCACTCTGCTGGGCTGTCTGTGCGCATCAAGCGAACGCTTCCCGATCTCTCGCACTGGTTTGCGCATGTGAACTGCGAAGCGCACGCATGCGCACAATGGGAAAATCGTCCAGCTATGAGCGAACACATCCTAGTGAGCGGGTCTGAATCAGGTCCTCAGTTCCTAGAGAGACACATTACACAGCGCTCCACCTGAATCAGGTCTGAATCAGGTCCTCAGTTCCTAGAGAGACACATTACACAGCGCTCCACCAGAGTGGGCATGGCTAGTGCTGCCCCGGGGGCAATGAGGAAAAACTTTATGGCGCCCTCTGTTGGTGTTAACAATTCATTTTAAACTATTAACTGTCATGAGGGGGCCTCAGTCTGCATTGTGATTGGGTAGAGCAAATGCAGGATTTCAGGTGTGTTGGCAAGGTGTTTCCTAATACTTGCATGAGGAAAACTATTTAATAAATATCACAATAGTCGCCATGCCCCCTAGGGGTAATGCTAGTATCAGAAAAAGAGGGACTGCAGATGGGAGAGCCACCGTTCTGAGAAACAGAGGACACACGGTAAATTAGGTAAATTCTCCACAACCAAAATTGCCATTGCTTGGGTCAGATTCCTGTGATAGCAGCAGCACATTTGTCCAGTTTTGCAGAATGTTGGGAAGGTGGGGCACGATGGAGGCTGGCCTTTATAGTGCGTGTGGCAATACAATTGTGTTTTTGTGCTAGGCACATCCAACGGGCAAAGTTTCCATGACATTGTGATGCCTTCACACCCCCATCAGCCAGTTACCTTCAAACCCCACCTGCACCCTAACCCTTCCCATCAGTGCCACCTTCATGCCTAACCCCAACCCCCCCCCCCCCAGTGGTGCCTAGCTCTAACCCCCCCCCCCCACCCTCAGGGGTGCCTAACCCTAACCACCCTAAAAAAAAACTAACGCTAACCCTGCTATGGTACCTCTACCTAACCCCACCCGGCTAACAGCTAAGACACTCTGGACTTACCTGGTTCACCTGTCTGTGACTTACCTGGTTCGCCCTGGACTTACCTGGTTCGCCCTGGACTTACCTGGCACCTGTCTGTGTTCCGGCATGGGGATTAAGATAGGCATCGGTATTTGGATGCCTATCTTAAGTCCCGTGTCGGACTTCCAGCGTAGGGATTCAGACCGGCGGCATGCCGTCTGCCGGTCTGATAACTACAGTGCTCCAGAAAATATTGTGAAAATGGCGCCGGCTCGTGTGCATTAGAGAAATCACCATGAAAATGGCACAGTAACAATTTTTCCAAAGATCAGCACATGCGCAGTAGATTTGCACAGTGCCAGAGACTACTCAATGGGGGGAAGGGGTCCAAAAACCGCCCTTGCCTATCATGCAATGGTTAAAAAGATGAAACATTACTCCTTGTGAACCAGAGCATTTCCAATACATATGGATGGACCTAGTCAAGAAGGTACAAAAAACCTCCAGTCAGCACCGTAACAGGGCTTTTCTGTGCCAGCCACGCAACACGCACGCATGAAGTCATGCGTAGGGGCGGGGCTGGCAGCATAGGCGAAACTAAATATTTGGTAATGGGTGGTCTCAGTCAGTGGCGCACACCGGCAAAAAAGGGGGCGTGGCCTCGTGACCCGATCCCCTGTTTTAGTCACTCCGGGGGTCCCGGAGATGCGGACTGCCCCCTGGGACCAGTCTGTGTGCAGTGCCAGCTCCCTCACTGTGCCAGGAGGCAAGTGCTGCATGTAATGCTTTTCTACATCTCCTTTATCCTGATGACGGGGTCCTGCGAGGCCCAGAAACGTTGACCACAATTGAAGTTTATGATGTTCTTATAGCAAGTTTGCTTTTGATATAACTACATTGGTTGATTAATCCTAGTAGTGCCGTGCCTCTTGCTGGACATCTGTTCAGTAAGGTGATTATATACAAATATAGCAGCGGCACACAGGTGGCTGTGGATGAATTGTTTCAGGGAGTGCCTGGATTTACTATATATATATATATATATATATATCACAACAAGGGGCATGGCCTCAAAGGGAATGCCATATCCTCAAGCCACAGCCTTGCTGGAGAGGTAATGGGTGATGCCAAGGAGAGGTGGTGAGTGATTCTAGGGAATGGGTGACATGGGAAGTCAGAGGGTGACGCCAGTGGGTGGCAGTAGGTGATGTAATGGATGACTGGGTGACAGGAGAGATGGGTGATGGGTAGAGATAGTGGAAGACGGAGAGGCAGTGGGTGAAAGGAAAGGGTGACGGGGAGAGGCAATAAGTGACGGGGAAAGGGTGATGGAAAGAGGCAGTGGGTGATAGGGAGAAATAGAGGGTGATGGGAGGGTGATGCCTTGTAGAGGGCAGAGGGTGACAGGAGAGAGAGGGTGATGGGGATAGTGACACATGGGAGAAGCAGAGGGTGATGGGGAGAGGGTGACAGGGAGAGCCAGAAGGTGATGGGGAGAGGGTGACAGGGAGAGGCAGAAGGTGATGGGGAGAGGGTGACAGGGAGAGGCAGTGGGTGACAGGGAGAGGCAGTGGGTGATCCCAGTGATAGGGTGTCAGGAAGAGGTAGTGGGTGACACCAGGCATAGGGTGACAGGCAGTGGATGACAGGGAGAGGCAGTTGGTGATGCCAGGTAGAGGGTGAAAGGCAGTGGGTGACAGGTAGAGGCAGTGGGTGATATATAGGGGGGCACTGGGCTGGATGGAAAGAGAGCAATAAGATGGTGGTGGGAGGGGGGAACACTAGGCTGGAGAAGGGGTACACTGGGCTGAATGGTGGAGGGACACTGTGACTGGAATGGCTGGGGGGGCTCTTGCTGAGGGCAGTTAGATGGAGGCAGTGGGCTAGTTGGGGAGGGAATCTGCGATGGGCAACCTCTGAAAAAATTGATTCTCCCTGGGCAGACGGTGTCTTCAGTCGGCATTCACTATTCTTGTAGGAAATCCCATTGCCCGGAAGATGCCTGTGTGTGTCGGAATATAACTAAGGTCATTATCATTCAACAGAGGTTCAACCAGACTCGCCACCTGTGTCCCCTTCGGTCTCCTGCCCATGTGTCACTCCAGACTCCTGCACCCTGTGTCACGGGTGCTGCAGGAGTGTCACACTGCAGCACCTGGCTCCTGTCACTGCAGAGGAGCCGGCATTTTGGTGTCACCACCCCCATCCAGTGCGGCCCGCACCCCCAGCACCTCCCTCATAATGCCATCGGCTGATGCCACCCCTCTGCACTCTTGCAGTGACACAGCTTGCACACCCCTAGTTATGACACTGCCTCCAGACATATTCAGGTCAAAGGGTGTGATATGCCATATATTACTATAACATTAGCAATCAAGATTAAGACACATTTCTAAATTGGACACCTGTGTGCCACAAGAGCTATAGTTTTATTTACTGTACTTACTGCATGCTGTATTACTGTACTTACTGCATGCTGTATTACTGTACTTACTGCATGCCGTATTACTGTACTTACTGCATGCCGTATTACTGTACTTACTGCATGCCGTATTACTGTACTTACTGCATGCTGTATTACTGTACTTACTGCATGCCGTATTACTGTACTTACTGCATGCCGTATTACTGTACTTACTGCATGCCGTATTACTGTACTTACTGCATGCTGTATTACTGTACTTACTGCATGCCGTATTACTGTACTTACTGCATGCTGTATTACTGTACTTACTGCATGCCGTATTACTGTACTTACTGCATGCTGTATTACTGTACTTACTGCATGCTGTATTTGTTTGTGTACTTTAAACAAAAAAAGAAACAAGAAAAATAAATGGTATATTAAGATGTATTCCAATAAACTAAAAGATGCTGAGATTTTCAGAGGATCATAAAACATAGACGTTGCAATAGATTCTATTTAAAGTTTAAACTAAATCCCATCACCATCTGCAGATAAAGCAGTTTTCTTTTGTACAGCAACATGTTTGCATAAATATTTATTGTAACAAATATGTAATTTACTCTAGAAAGAACAGAATGCAGAAAGAAGGTGAGGGGAGGCTTTGTAAGCACTTCCACTTGTCGTTTTGCTGATGTTTGGGAACACTGAACAATGTAATTGTTGCCTAGTAGAGTTTTATTGAATGCAGTAAAACATTGGCTATATTTTTGCTGCACCGTGCTATTCTGGGTTTGGGGGGAAAAAACCCTCTGTAAGTCTTTTTCCTATTCTATGTGCTCTCTTTAAATGGAACCTTTCACCGTATTTATTAATTTAGCATCCTGGGTAGTTTGTCCTTGTATGTTTGATATGAATCTTGTTTTTACGCATTCCACCATTAGAGATTGTGCTGTCACCTTTGATTATCGATGATGTAATATTCAATCCCATATTCCCATCTCAGAAAGGGCCTCGAGTCATGTGTCATGTGGTGCCGCTACAGTATGTTGAGTCATGAAGGACTGACCCGTCTTGGCATGTCAGATTACAAGTGTGCAGTCATATGCAAGATGTGCTATGCACTCAGAATCCACATTTACTATGGGCATGATTCAGAGATGGGCGCTTTTGCGCAGGCCCTACGTCTGTGTATGCAGCGGCTGTGCTAAAATATACAAAAGCCGCAGGAAGCGTCTTGTGTAAAAAGATACCCACTGCAGGCATTTTTTTGCAAACCGATGCTGTGTCCAAAGATGCAGCATCTGATCATCTGCTTGAACATCGGTCATCTAACCCTCGGGTTACTCAGGATTGCCGGTGTTCTCACACTACAGGGGCCAGTGAAGCTGTGTTGGAAGACGCAGAACCTGGATTCAGCATGCCTACAGAACGAGTCTGACACCCCCACGTTTTGTGAAACATTCTCCATCGCAACCCCCTCCACGTCCACAAACAGCTGCAGATTGTCACTCACCTGATGCCTGCAGCCACACTGCGTCCTACGGTGCAGGACCCAATCTGCATCACAACAAACATCGGAGATGCACCGTTACCCGCATTCAGAAGACAGTCACCAGGTGGTGAGCTGTCCCAACTCCTCTCTGCTACAAGCTCCGCTTCATGCCTCAACCAGTGTAACAGTGAGTACGGCTGTACCTTCACTTATCAATAAACTACACTACTGGTTAAGCCACTGGACTTGTGATTGGGTCAATTACAAATTCTGCTGGTGTGTACATTACTCTGCTAAACCACCGCTACACACATTGGGGGTCATTCAGACCCGGTCGTTAGCGCCGATGCGCTCAGACCGGGTCGATGGCCCCCCACAGAGCATGCGCATGACGGCGACGTCGTGCGCATACGTGAGACCCGCTACGACCGACAGCGCCGGTCGTAGTGGGTCTCGATCCAAAGGGGGCGAGCTGTCGATGTTGATTGACAGCTCGCCCCGTTTGGAAGGTGGGCCAGGGGGGTGGCAGCCCAAACGGAGGCGTTCCCATGGGAATGCCTACCGTTTGGGGGCGGCCCCACTGACATCACTAGTGAAGTCAGTGGAGAGCTTCCGGCTCTGACAGAGCCAGAAGCTTTCTGGGGCTTACGACAAGGGAGACCCTACCCTAGGGTCTCATCGTAAGCCCCGATGGTCGCGATGGTCTCTGACCATCGCGAACATCACCGGAGTGGTCGTTAGAGCTGTGGGTGTTAACCCACAGCCTAACGACCGCAACAGAGGCTGGTGGTCAGGATGCAAGTGGCCGCCCAGTTTCTGAGCGACCGCTTGCATCCTCCGACCGCCTCTGAATGAGGCCCATATTCCCAACAGAAGGCCATATAGAAGTTTGCTTTTCTACTGTCATGCTACTTAAAAATGTGTCCCTTAACCTGGCACCCACTTTCTGAGGATATGGAAAAAAATTAATTACTTTGCTGGGAAAACAATTCAGGAAACATTCTCCTAAAATAATGCACCTTGTGCATGTTGTCTTTGCACATTGATGAATAACCAGGTGCAGTCATGTGCCAAGCCCACACTTAGCGCATTATACCCTGACACAACAGCCCTTATCACCAGAGATCTAGCATGGCCAAGAAAGGCGTCATCATAGCCCGCAAGAATGGGTGCAATTAGAAATATTTCACAAATATGTAGGCATAAGTGGCATATGTGCTGCTGGGGGCACCCGCTTTGCATTTCATAGGAAGATTTAGCAAAGGATCATGTGGACATTAGTAAGTGACAACAGACTGGCAGTCACCATTGCTGAGGAAACAAGCAGACATGCTTGTATTGTTCCACCATTCACCCCCAGATGTTAGCTAGTGGCAATGGAGAACACACTGCCATCTGCTGGTCAGTAAAGTCATTTTCGGCCAAACTGTCCACAGACTACAGTGAAGCCAGAAATAGCGCCGTTCCCAGTAATATCTAATCAGGATTTTTACATAGATGTCACGTCTACAGGCTGGACGTATGGACTCTAGTCAGTTACTGGTTAGTGATAGCATTGCCAAGGTGCCGAATCTAATAAGAACTGCTGCAAGGCAGGGCCAGATTAACAATGGGGGAGATCAAGCTACAGCTCCAGGCCTCCACTTAAATATAGGCCCATCATCAGCATGATGATGACCAGCTGCCTAGCTGGTCACACAGTCAGCCATAAATCACAAGTATTAAAATTGTTTTTCTAGAATTTTTTTTACAAAATAGTTTTTCTAGTGTTCTTACAAAATAATGTATTTTTCCTATTTTTCTGTATTTAGGGAGACAGTGGGGCTGATAGTGTATGTGGTGTATACACACACTTGGCTCTGGTCATCACCACACAGCACTGGTTACAGCTCTTCCCCTTATCAGTATATTACATTGAACATTTTCAGCCCCAGACCCATGTAGCCCTTAATCCAGCCCAGAAAATAGTGACCTTTCTACCAAAGATACAGGGGCGTCTTAAGAGAGGAGGGGGCCCGTGTGCACTCTCCGTGCGGGGCCCCCTCCTCTCTCCCCGGTGGCCGGCAGCAGCCACCGGAGCCTTAGTAGACTCCGGGCACTAGAGTGTGCTCGGAGTCTACTGCGCATGCGCAGAACACCAGAAAAATGGCCGTGACGGCCATTTTCCGGTGTTCTGAGCAGCGCTGACAACGGACAGGTGAGTTTAAAAAAATATGGGTGCAGGGTGTGCGGTGCGTAGCCCCCCTGCACCCATTATAGATATGCCACTGCAAAGATGAGTGACATCTCAAAGGCTCTTTATGATATATCAAGTAGTCTATCGCAAAATATTTTCATATACAACATTTAGATTAATGTAAGCATACCTTACATTGTGGTTTGTGTGATCAGCAGATACAGTTGACAGTTCTCAATAAAATTGGGATCTTTCTAACAAAGCTGAGTGACATCACAAAGACTGTTTATGATGTAACAAGTCATATGGTCAGTATACTGAGGTGCAAAATCACCTCCTACATGCAAGTTGCCATTTCTATCTATTTATAATCTATTATTTAAGTTAAAATAAGATTACATTACAAGGTCAGTAGATATATTAAGAGATACAGTTGAAAACTGACAGTTCTATAGCAAGTTACATGATCAGTCTATAAGGTTATAAATAATAATCTGACCTGCATTTCACTATTGCTATCTATCTATCTATCTATCTATCTATCTATCTATCTATCTATCTATCTATCTATCTATCATTTAGGTTAAATAAGCTTATATTATACAGTCAATATGCATATTAACAGATACAGTTGATAACTGACAGTTCTATTGAAAGTCACATGATCTATCTATCTATAATTGTTTTCATATAGCATTCAGGTTAAAATAAGCATACCTTAGATTGTGACATGTCATATCAGCAGATAAAGTTGATAACTGACAGTTCTCTACAAATTGCTTATCTTTGTACCAAAGCTGAGTGACATGATGTAACATGTTTATGATGTAAAAAGTCACCTAGTCAGTATACCATGGTAAAAAAAATCACCACCTATCTATCTATCTATCTCATATCTATCTATATATCTATCTATCTATCAATATTTGAATATATAACATTTAGGTTAAAGTAAGCATACCTTTCATTGTGAGATGTCATGTCAGCAAATACAGTTGAGAACTGACAGTTCTCTACAAAATGGTGACCTTTCTACCAAAGCTGAGTGACATCACAAAGGCTGTAATATGTAACAGTCAGTATACTGCTGTGAAAAATCACCTCCTACATGCAATTTGCCATTGCTCATACCTTACATTGTGAAATGTCATATCAGCAGATAACTGACAGTTCTCCACAAACCGGTGGTGCGGGCTCTGCTGCTGGTAACCGACTGATTACTGCAATCTATCTGCCCCCATAACGTGACTACCTGGGACCTTATCTGTACCTCACAATAAGTTTCTATAGTGAGGTACAGAATTGGAAACCTAAAAATGGTCAGACAGAGAAATAAAAGGTCCAGGGTAAAAGCACTGGTTTGGTAAAAGCCAGTGTCTCAGGCACAGGTTTACAAGTGGTAAAACAGGCAAAGGACTGGTACGGAGGAATGTATGGGATCTGATTCCCAGGCCAGCTTCAGTCCTAGGTACCTAAGGCAACTGCGATGAGCCCCTAATTTACTTACTAGTTACAATTTTTGTTCCTTCCTTTGAGGCCGAAATTCTGAGAAAAAGGAAATTTAAATTAAATGGAAGAACATGTTGTATGAAAATAAGATGCCATAGACACTAAGGGGACCCCACCAATGCCAGACACAGGATGGGCCAAAGGGGCCCTGCACATTATCTGTAGCATTCTGTGTTGGATGAGGAGCACTCTGGGGCTGCCTCCATCCTCAGTGCAAGTGGGTAAGCTGAGCAGGTGGTCTCTAGGACCTGCCAGAGCTCAGCGTGTTGTCTAATCTCTGACATGCGCTACTGCACATATGTGGCGTCTCCATACATCTTTCTCCTTGGTATTCATGCTGGCTAGATGTGACTCCAAGACTCTCCAACATTCTCGTACGGAGCCTATACAAACACTGCAAGTTCATTGTATCATCGCTATAGTGTGTGGGCATATTGCTAACATTCGTCAGTGCATTTACCACTCAGACGCCCGCGCACTAGATACCCGTGCACTAGATACCCATGCACTAGTTACGCTCAGACGGCCAGCAAAAGCTCCAGGCTGCTTCTATATGCTACAGTTATACCTGTCATATAACCAGTGTCTTATGTTACTTGTTGTTCAACCTGGTTCCTAGTTATGCTGTACCACATGCGGACTAACTGCCACCAACATCATATATACTTTGGCCAAGTGTATTCCCTCCTGGTGGGTAAATTGTCTGGGGGACTACTACAACCAGCATCTCTGCTGCACAGTTCTGCCAATAATTTATGGGCCCAGCAAACTCCAATTAATAGCCTCATACACTTACCAATACTCTGCTAATATTGTGGGATAAACACACTCCCCACTCTGTATTCATACTCTGACCAGTGCAGTTAAACTGATATGGGCTTCGGGCCTAGCGCTGCTGTGTGTTGTGGGGCAGGGCCTGATTCGACGCCTGGAACCCTGCTCCCTAGCGGCACCTGTTGCCGGCAGCGCTGTTGACGTGATGTAATGAGGCCCAATAGGAGATTGTTGCAACAATTATGGTGATTTAAAATCATCATGAATCAGTATTACAATGAACATAAAGTAGTTATTTTACTACGTCCATTGATGCACATATTGTCGTTATGGCATATAAAATAATATATACTAGTATCTACCTATAGTGTCATAAAGAAAAAGTTCTACACAGTAGATTTAGATTAAGCGAGTGCCAGGAATCTCCACAGCTTTTATAGTTTAAGTGTGACCTCTAGTGAAAATTATACTGAATTGCATTTCAGAGTGGCTTATTTCATTAATTAGAATTTCTACACCTGCAACGGCTGGAGGCCCAGGGGTGTGTAATCGCAGCCAAAGTACAGGAAAGTCATGTTCACACAGAATGCCCCCCTGCTAACCAAAAGACATATGCACCTGTTTGGAGGCAATTCCCTTGTGGGTGCTGGAGCCCGGGTGCAAAATATGTACTGATGTTGACGAGCGTTATTTTCTGATTGGCTGATTGCATATAACTAGTACTCTGCTGTGATCTATTCATATTATTACAGAGATATTAGAAATCCATTATAGCAAATATATCCATTTGAACTGTTACAGGGGGAAGGCGACAGATGTGTGAATTGAATTGATCTTAATTAAAACTGTAATTTTGTCTTTGCGTTTTGGCCTAATTTCATAATAAATGTGGCTTTATTAGTAATTAATAACACTGTCTGGACATTTACTTTTGTGTATGAATCATGTACTGTACTTATACAGTAGCACTCACTACTGCGACTATGAAGTCACACATCCTGGCATGAACCAGGTGCATATACTAACTGGTATCTCCAAAATGCACCTTTTTGAATTCTGATCTTACATAAGTATAGATGAAGTTAGATATTGGAGTTTCTATAGTGAGACGAAACACATGAGATCCCAGTGTAAAATCTTGCTGTAAACTACCCCATTTGCATATGTAGAGAGGTGCCCAGCCGAGAGCCCAGAAAGCCCAGCTAGGAGCCCAGGAGATACTTACCCAGCCTTGGAGTAGGCAAAGGACTCCCACAGAGCGGTGCAGATGAGGGCCATTGTCACGTTACAGTCGGTCAGCAGGTCAAACTCGGTGGTCAGTATTGGGGAGCTTGAATCTGAAGAGATTCCGGCTCCACCAATCCAAGCATGGCAGTTTAAATCTGGCATTGCCCATAAACCAATAGCATGTTGCAACCGGTTAGCCAATCCAGGGCTGCTACGGAATTAAGGTAAATTCAACAACGAAAACAGAGGAAGACAAGTTCTGGCAGCTGCGGAAGAGGCCTGATGATGCTGCATCCCAGCTTTTAAGACTGCGGGATCAACAGGAGAAGACCATCTAATAGCAGTTAAGCCTTGAGGACTGCGGCAGCTCCCAGGAGAGAAGAAAGAAGCTGAGGACCGGGAGATTTGTGGTGGTAGCAGGTAAAAGAACTTTACAGAGCCCCCACCGCAGTGTATCCCACCGTAATGGGTAAGACGCCTGTGGGTATTCTCAGCCTATCTCTAATTCTCCCTACACCTAGGCCCATGGTACCAGTAATAAGTTTAGGTGTTAGGCCCATAGTTCATCAATCTCTAAATAAAGTGTGGGCCCGTAGCCCCATATAACAATCAAGCCTGTGCCAATGCTGCATCGCGTAGGAATGTGGAGATGCTTGCCGGCCCCCACACTATTGCATGTTTTCTGACAAAACACATCAGTTTTCCAGACAGAAGTAATTGATCTAAAGCCTGAGGGGTTCTAAAGATGAAGGGTACAGAGTCTTAATAAAGTGAAGCTGGTCAGCTGGTAGGATCACAGGAAAAACATAATTGTAGGCCTCTCCCTGTTCGTTTGACTTGTCTTATTGTCTGTGATTATCTCAGAGATAAGTTCACCTGTGATGTTCTCTAAAAATTGTAGTGGGTTTACTTAGAGTTTAAAAATATTACATTACACCTCTAGATAGAACTGGTGCAAGTTTTGATGGTGCATCCGATGGTGCGTCTTAAGATGCACCGAGACAAATTTCCACAGACACTGCAAGTGGGCACCTCAGTTTTAAAGAAATCAGCCATGACAAAAGATACAGTCTCCATGCGACTCATGCCCTGAGTGTCCCTTCTCATAACAATACAATGAATCCTATAGCCCTATGACCCACATACTCCCACCCACCCCAAAACACCAGCTCTCAAACTCAATACAGCATCATATTTTTTAGTTTTAACTACTGTGGCAGTATCACCAGAGATGGCGCTGGTGAGCAGCAGATTCTGTGTGTGGCAGGAGAGATCCGCCCACACAGAATACAAAAGCATTCTGGGAGATTGTGTAAGGGCTGTCCAGTGGATTCAGTCCAGGGAGGACTGAGCCAGAACAGTCAGACAGAGCTCATTGAGCCAGGAAGCTATTGGGGGAAAGGAGGACTGAGCCTAGACCTGTGAGATACAGGGAAGGCCATCAAACTCTGTTACTGAGCCTATGTTAACTGCAAGGAAGCAGGCCAGACTGTGAGGCTGTGGCAGCTAAAGACCAGGCCAGAGCCTGTGTCAGGACAGCGGACAATTGAAAAGCCAGAGGCCAAGCCAGGCCAGGCTAATTATCCCAGTGTTACTCTGCAGGAGGCAGAGAGAGACTTTGAACTATATTTGCAGACTAGCTGCCCAAGGTTAGTTAGGGGCGAAGAAGTGAGCTAGTGCCCTAAGAAAGGGCTAGGAGTTTATTATTTTCTGTTTGTTTCCTGATTATGCTGGAAGTAAAGCACCACGTTCATTAATTTTACTGAAATGCCATGTGTAGAGTCTGATTCTGCACCTAATCACTGCACCAGTGACACCAGTCTACCAAGCTAACTACCCCAAGTTGTCACATATGGTGGGGAATGCGGGCATAAAGATTCTACACACACAGGTTTATGCAACAAGACCGGAACAGAAAGTGGATTACAGCAGCTAATGGAAATATGGGGCCTGATTCAGAGCCGGACGCTATTTGCGCTCGCTCGTCAAGAAAATAGGGGTGGCTATTCAAATGAACCGTTCGCTGTTTGCGGTCTGTTCACGCCTCTAGGTCTGAACGAGCGTACAAAACTTGCGGTCGTTTTTTGGGAAACTACGCCCCCTGGCCGCTCGCATCCTACGTCATGTCCGCTATTTATTAGATTAATCGAGTACATCGAACAGGGTATGAGTTGCTCGCTATTCCTGTGGTTGGTTTTTGCTACCACAATTTTGCGAGCAGTTCTAGCAAAAAAAAACCCTGTGACGTAGTCAATGACGCTGAAGTTTTAATTATGCACACCCATAAAACGCCCGTTTTGACCTTTAAGCACGCCTGCGATCGGATCTCCACTCCCCATTTTCAAGCACCTTCCCCTGTTACCACCCACATACGCCTCATTCTGTCACTCAAAATAGCAGGCATTCGCTATTTTGCGAGCACACGATTTTCGGCCGCACTGAGTGGTTCGCGCATGCGTATTATGATCCGTACGCATGCGCAGTTGGGCAAACATCGCTCGGAGCGAACGAGCAGCCACTTGCGTCCGGCTCTGAATCAGGCCCATGGATGGTTACTGCACCTGCATAGTGGACTCAACAGTGCAATGCTCGTCAGGCTGGTGAGTGAAGATAAAAGTCTGTTGTGTTGTTTAAACAAAAAAAAATTGTCTGCAAATGTGCACTATTGCTGCAAGTATATTGTCTGTGAAGAGAAATGTACACTTCCTCAGCATTGGAAGAGTTAAAAAAAATTGTGTGGTTTATCCTGGTGAATTGTTCATGCTCATTAAGTCAAGGTGTGGTACTGAGGGAGCAGAGGTTCCTATTGAAAGGCTATTGAGACTGTTTGATACATGCTGGTAATTGTAGTGCCACATGAAGAAAATTTTTTTGCCGTGTTAAAAATACTTTTGAAGACAAACAGGGGTATTCAATATGGGAGCGAAAAGTCCATGCTGGACTTTTCGCTCCACATTGGAGATTTTCCTGGGATAAAGTATCGGGGCGCGCGCCCGCTTTATCCCCGTATTCAATATAAAACCTACAAAAACGGGAACCTGCGAAGTGGGATCTGCGAAAAAAAAAACTAAATTTATCTGGAATAAATTGTAGGACCCCCCTAAAACTGTAAAAACATGGGGGATCACTATGGGTACCCCCGTTTTAGCCTGCAATTGAAAGTCGGGGATTTAAATAGCCGCAGCAGGTGTTTTTTTCCCGACATTGAAGAAGTGATGCAGAAGAGCACTAAGGTTATTTTTTTCGTTTTTTTAAGTGGTCCCATCAAATTTGGGGTACATGAAAATGGTTACTAGCATATTTTTATGTCCCTAAAGTCTTTATTTAAAAATTCTTCAAATATGGACCTGCCGCTAATAGCCTATTCTAGAATACACCTGCCGCATATTTGCAGAATAGCCCTGAACTTATTTCCCTATTTTTAAACACTTTTTTCCCATATTTTTTTTTTCACCCCAAATTTTCAATAATTTTTTTGGGGTGTCCCTATTTTTTTTTTTTACTTATTTTGACACAGTTTATTTTAAAATGACATTCCCAGGGATGCAGGCTATTTTTTTTAAGCCTGCACCCCTAAACCCCAATTCTGCACTTTTTTTTCTCCCCCTATTCAGTGGTGAAAAGTTAGCCCCGTTTTTTTTCAAAGACTTTTCGAACCTGTGAAAAGTCTTTGAAATTGAATATGGTGTAAAACCAAAACCTGCGAAAATGACGTAATCGGTGCAAAAACATCGCAAAAACTGTTGTTCCTGTGTATTTTGTGCCAAGAATCATGGAAAATAAAAAGAAAAATTTTAAAGGAAGAAATATTCCTACAAAGGTTCATTCTCAATCTAGAGAGATGGAAAACCCGGGCTGGAGTTTACAGTCTGAATGTGAAGAAAGTCGGTTACATGGAAGGGATTTAAAGCTGTTTGAAATCCTCTGTGGTGAATCCTTTCAAATGGATGGGGTAAACAGTGTTATTCCATCAAAAGAGACATTTTCAAAGCAGAATAAAGATGTCGGTGTGTGTGGTCAGTGTATAGTGCAAGGTCCTTCTAGTGAGGGCTATATCAGCCTGGAAGAATTTGACAGAATGCGTAAAGCTTTGAATGAAAGTAATACGTATTATGCTGGGAAGATTGATGACTTAACTGACCAATTGACTGATGAGAGAAATTTTCATGAACAAGCTGAAAAGAAATTACGGAGTGAATTGTCCTCTTTGAAAATGGCATTTGAGCAGGAAGAAATAAAAAAACGTGAAGTTCTTAAAGAGACAGACCTGAAATTGGCAGCTATATCTGAACACCTTGAGGAAGCTAAACTTTTTCAATTTGTTACAAAGTATGAGAATGATGTGCTCCTAGCAAAGAATGTTGTATTAGAGCAAGATATTGTTGAATTGCAGCAAAAGTGTGTGGTACTTCAGCAGGAAGTAGAAGAGTTGAAAGAATGTGTCCAGAGACATCAGAGTGATACAGAGCGTGCACACGTGAAAGTGGCGGATCTGACTCTGGTGTTAAAAGGAAAAGACTCTTTAATTGTGTCCACACAAGTAAAACTTAAAGATTGTGAATTGGAGAAAAGTTCTCTGGCTGAAGAGTTCTGTGAAGTAAAAGAGAAGTATCTCCAGATGCTGCAGACTCACGCTCAGTGAAGAAAAAGAGATGGAGATGGTCCGTCTTAAAGTCTGCTGTAAGGAGCAAGTACAAACTCTCCAGTCCAATTTAGCTGCAGCTAGAGCAGTTTCAGAATGTCTGACGGAAAGAAATGTGTTCCTGGAGGAAAGTATGCATACAGCCGCCAAGCATACTGAATCTTTGGAGAGAGAGCTTAGCCTTGCCCATGGCAGGGCTTGGAAGTTGCAAGAACAGAGGGAGAACTTTGAGAAGTGTCTGCTAAGTAAACAGAACCAGTTGCAAAGATTCCAAGTGGAGAGGCGTACCAAAGAACTGGAATTGCAAAGTGAATTAAACGTGGCAGAATCTGAAATAATTGTACAAAAGTTGAGACTTGCTGCACATGAAATTGGGAAAGCGCAATCTACTGCAAGCTGAGAGCAAGTTGGAAAGCGCCATGGTGAAAATTGCCCAGCTGGAAGAGCAGCTGTCTATGGCTCAGAAAAATTTCCACATGGTAGTGGGAAAATCAGAAGAGGAAAATAAGTTAAATAACAGTCTGAAGTTGGATTCTGGAACCAAAATGGTGTCCGATGTCTTTGCTGAACCCAGTGTGGCAGAAGTACATAACCACAAGCAGTAATTGGTTCAAGTTTATCCTGAAAAGGCTGGCGCACAGAGTGATATGCTATCGCTGCAGAGTGTCTTGTGTGATGACCAGCGGACAAACAGTGAATTGCGGGAACTAAGTAAAATGTTCCAGAATGATGTCTTTCAGCAGCAATCTGATCATAGAGATGTCCTCATTAACTATACCGGTGTACAAGAAGGGACAAAAGTATCGGAGTTGGGAAAGTCCCTAAAGGTACGTCTTGGAAGATTCCTTGCAGTGACTTTCAGCTTACAGCAATAACTGAAGGTGTGAAGTCCTCCCAAAAGGACACAGGTCCAGGTGGCAAAACCATGTCTGAAATTGGCGATAAAGAAATAACGTATACAGGTGGTGATCGCATAACCCGTGAGGCAAAGGTACAAGATGTACAAAAGTCTACAGATGTTGATGGCTTCCAAAGATGAGACTCTGATGTCACTATATGATCACAGTGATGTGAATGTGCCCAAGTCATGTATTTTTGCAGTGGAAAACAAAACCTTACAGGCAGTTAATGGCAACAGTCTTGTGAAGAGTAATTCTCATGTATGTGAAGTAATGCCATCATGCAATCAGGATAAAACTTGCAATACAGCTGAATTTATCTGTGAGGAAGTGAAGTGGTCTCAAATTACAAAGCTTGAAGCAAAATGTCTAGCTAAAGTGAATTGGAAAATCAAGACCTCTGTAGAAAATGAACTTCAACCTGTGCTGGTGGAACATGTGGAAGTTCATTATATTTTCAAGGCTCAAAAATCGGGAGCACAATAAAATCCGAGACATCTATGCCTTAATGAAGTGGCAGATAGCCATCAAAGCCGTTAGGTAAATTATGTGGATCAATGGAGTAAATATTCAAGTATACTATGTGGACACGGGAGTCCGGAATCTGAGGGTGAAAGTGCCAGTACGTTGTCTGTTGACATAAAGCCAAGGTCCGGAATTTGTGATGCTAATGACTCTCGAGATACTGATAGCTCCTCTTCTTTCAATGGGCCATCAGTGAAGTATGCCAGTAGCCAATACAGAGATTTAAGGCTGAAGATTAAAGATGTGACAGGTAGAAGTGGGCCAAAAGATGTGCCTTTAATAGGTTTAAGTGGCAAGAGTAAAGATGAAGTATGTCACTTTGTAAAAAGTTACTTCAAGTTCTTAATGCCTGTTACAGTACCCAAGGGTAAGCCTCAAGTACTGCATAAAGAAAGCAAGTACCACCATTGGCACCCTAAAGTTAGGAAAAAAGTAAGGAGAAAACTTACCTCCGGAACTTGGAGGATGAGACCCCCAGAAATTACCAGAGTCTGGATGAGGGTGGATGCGGTGGATTTTCCTCATGAGGAGAGTGAAGAGGGACATCATCATGAGAATGCCTCGTCCCATGTAGCTGAACCCAGGGGTTTCAAGCTGGGGAGGGGGATACATGGCAGTATCAATAGAGATGGCGCTGGTGAGCAGCAGATTTTGTGTGTGGCAGGAGAGAGCCCCCCACACAGAATACAAAAGCATTCTGGGAGATTGTGTAAAGGCTGCCCAGTGAATTCAGTCCAGGGAGGACTGAGACAGAACAGTCAGACAGAGCTCATTGTGCCAGGAAGCCATTGGGAGCCAGGAGGCCTGAGCCTAGACCTGTGAGATACAGGGAAGGCCATCAAACTCTGGCCCTGATTCAGAGCCAGACGCTCTGACAGAGCGCTCGCTCTGAATTAGGGCCGTCCCTCCCTCATTTTGGAGCGTCCAAAATGATGGTCGCGATGGTCAAGACCATCGCGACCTTCGGGCTTGCGATGAGACCCTGCGGTAGGGTCTCGCTGCCGCAAGCCCAGGGGTACTTTTGCCCAGGAGTGCCCAGGAGTGCTTTTCTATCAGAGCCAAAAGCACTCCCACTGACATTACTAGTGATGTCAGTGGGGCCGGCCCCAGACACCATCGACAGCACGCCCCCTTTGGTGCAAGACCCTTAGCGACGGCTTGGCCGTCGTTATTCGGGTCTCGCGCATGCGCACGATGGAGGCGCCTCCGTCGTGCGCATGCATACTTGGGCACCATCGACCCGCTTGCGAGTGCTCAGCGCTCGCAAGCGGGTCTGAATCAGGCCCTCTGTTACTGAGCCTATGTTAACTGCAAGGACGCAGGCCAGACTGTGAGGCTGTGGCAGCTAAAGACCAGGCCGGAGCCTGTGTCAGGACAGCAGACAATTGAAAAGCCAGAGGCCAAGCCAGGCCAGTCTATTTATCCCAGTATTACTCTGCAGGAGGTAGAGAGAGACCTTGAACTATGTTTGCAGACTAGCTGCCCAAGGTTAATTAGGGGCGAAGAAGTGAGCTAGTGCCCTAAGAAAGGACGAGGATTTTATTATTTTCTGTTTGTTTCCTGATTATGCTGGAAGTAAAGCACCACGTTCATTCATTTTACTGAAATGCCACATGTGGAGTCTGATTCTGCATCTAATCACTGCACCACTGACACCAGTCTACCAAGCTAACTACCCCAAGTTGTCACACTACTTAACAAAAAACTCTGTCCTATGTGCTCTGAATATTCTTTACAGTCCAGGTGACAGCTCCTCTACACTGACACAACAATGCCACAGTGTCTCGAAGCTGAAAGTACTGGGGGGAGCTGGGTACATCTCAAAGTTGTCCATGACTGCTCAGTCTATGCCCCAATAGGGAAGGTTGGTGCCCACACAAGCACCGGTACTTTAGGCTGCAGTCTGGTCTGCCTAATGGGTGATCAGTAACTGATCATCCTCATTTCCTCCCACTATGGTCACTTCCTCTCCTTTATTATCCTCCTTCCCTCACACCCGAGCCAAATCCTCTCCTCTATCACCATGCTTCTTCCCTCACACCCCAGCCACATCCTCTCCTCTATCACCATGCTTCTTCCCTCACACCCCAGCCACATCCTCTCCTCCATCATCCCCCTTCCCTGACTCCCCAGCCACATCCTCTCCTCCATCACCCACCCCCTTCCTTCGCACCCCAGCCACATCCTCTCCTCCATCACCATGCTTCTTCTCTCACACCCCACCCACATCCTCTCCTCCATCACATTGCTCATTCCCTCACATTCCGGCCCTTCCTCTCCTCAATCATCCTGCTCCTTCCGTCACATCTCGCTCATATCCTCTCCTCCATCACCCACCTCCTTCCCTCACACCCCGCTCATATCCTCTTCCATTACCCTACTGCTCTCACACCGTGCTGATATCCTCTCCTCCATCACCCTCCTCCTTCCCTCACAACCTGATGATATCCTCTCCTTCATCACCCTCCTCCTTCCTTCACACCCTATCCATCCATCTCCTCCATCACCCTCCTCATTCCCTCACACCCTGGCCATATCCTCTCCTCCATCACCCTCCTCCTTCCCTAAAAGCCAGGTTATATCCTCTCCTTCATCATCCTCCTTCTTCCATCACACACTGGTCATATCCTCTCCTCCATCACCCTCCTCCTTCCCTAAAAGACAGGTTATATCCTCTCCTTCATCATCCTCCTTCTTCCATCACACCTGAGCAACATCCTCTCCTTTATCATACTCTTTCTCTCACACCTCAGCCATATCCTCTAATCAATCCCCCTCCTCCTTCCCTCACACCCCACTCAAATCCTCTTCCATCACCCTACTCCTGCTCTCATACCCTGCTCATAGCCTCCTTCCCTGACACCTGAGCCACATCCTCTACTCCATCATTCTCTTTCTCTCACACCCCAGCCATATCTTCTCCTCCATCAGCATCCTCCTTCCCTCACACCCTGGCCATATCCATCAATCTCCCTCCTTCTTCCCTCACCCTGGCCATATCCTCTCCCATATCTTTCTTCTCCTTCCCTCACACCCCGGTCATATTCTCTCCTCTATCACCTTACACCTGGAACACATATTCTCTCCTCCTTCCCTTACACCTGGACCACATCCTTTTCTCCATCATCTCACTCTTCCTTCACGCCCCACTCATATCCTCTCCTGCATCACCCTCATCCTTCCCTCATACCCTGGTCATATCCTCTCCTGCATCACCCTCATCCTTCCCTCATATCCTGGTCATATCCTCTCCTCTATCTCCCTCCTCCTTCCCTCATACCCCGGTCATATCCTCTCCTCTATCTCCCTCATCCTTCCCTCATACCCTGGTCATATCCTCTCCTCTATCTCCCTCCTCCTTTCCTCATACCCTGGTCATGTCCTCTCCTCCATCACCCTCATCCTTCCCTAAAAGCCAGGTTATATCCTATCCTTCATCATCCTCCTTCTTCCATCACACCTGAGCAACATCCTCTCCTTTATCATACTCTTTCTCTCACACCTCAGCCATATCCTCTAATCAATCTCCCTCCTCCTTCCCTCACACCCCACTCAAATCCTCTTCCATCACCCTACTCCTGCTCTCATACCCTGCTCATAGCCTCCTTCCCTGACACCTGAGCCACATCCTCTACTCCATCATTCTCTTTCTCTCACACCCCAGCCATATCTTCTCCTCCATCACCCTCCTCCTTCCCTCACACCCTGGCCATATCCATCAATCTCCCTCCTTCTTCCCTCACCCTGGCCATATCCTCTCCCATATCTTTCTTCTCCTTCCCTCACACCCCGGTCATATTCTCTCCTCTATCACCTTACACCTGGAACACATATTCTCTCCTCCTTCCCTTACACCTGGACTACATCCTTTTCTCCATCACCTCACTCTTCCTTCACGCCCCACTCATATCCTCTCCTGCATCACCCTCATCCTTCCCTCATACCCTGGTTATATCCTCTCCTGCATCACCCTCATCCTTCCCTCATACCCCGGTCATATCCTCTCCTCTATCTCCCTCCTCCTTCCCTCATACCCTGGTCATATCCTCTCCTCTATCTCCCTACTCCTTCCCTCATACCTCAGTCATATCCTCTCCTCTATCTCCCTCCTCCTTCCCTCATACCCCGGTCATATCCTCTCCTCTATCTCCCTCCTCCTTCCCTCATACCCCGGTCATATCCTCGCCTCTATCGCCCTCCTTCCTTCACACTCCACTCATATCCTCTCCTCCATCACCCTCCTCCTTCCCTAAAAGCCAGGTTATATCCTCTCCTTCATCATCCTCTTTCTTCCATCACACACTGGTCATATCCTCTCCTCTATCACCCTCCTCCTTCCCTAAAAGCCAGGTTATATCCTCTCCTTCATCATCCTCTTTCTTCCATCACACACTGGTCATATCCTCTCCTCTATCTCCCTCCTCCTTCCCTCATACCCCGGTCATATCCTCTCCTCTATCTCCCTCCTCCTTCCCTCATACCCTGGTCATATCCTCTCCTCTATCTCCCTCCTCCTTCCCTCATACCCTGGTCATATCCTCTCCTCTATCTCCCTCATACCCCGGTCATATCCTCTCCTCTATCTCCCTCATCCTTCCCTCATACCCTGGTCATATCCTCTCCTCTATCTCCCTCCTCCTTCCCTCATACCCCGGTCATATCCTCTCCTTTATCTCCCTCATCCTTCCCTCATACCCTGGTCATATCCTCTCCTCTATCTCCCTCCTCCTTCCCTCGTACCCCGGTCATATCCTCTCCTCTATCTCCCTCCTCCTTCTTTCATACCCCGGTCATATCCTCTCCTCCATCACCCTCCTCCTTCACTCATACCCTGGTCATATCCTCTCCTCTATCTCCCTCCTCCTTCCCTCATACCCCGGTCATATCCTCTCCTCTATCTCCCTCCTCCTTCCCTCATACCCCGGTCATATCCTCTCCTCTATCTCCCTCCTCCTTCCCTCATACCCCGGTCATATCCTCTCCTCTATCTCCCTTATCCTTCCCTCATACCCTGGTCATATCCTCTTCTCTATCTCCCTCCTCCTTCCCTCATACCCTGGTCATATCCTCTCCTTTATCTCCCTCCTCCTTCCCTCATACCCTGGTCATATCCTCTCCTCTATCTTCCTCCTCCTTCCTTCACACTCCACTCATATCCTCTCCTCCATCATCACCTTCATATCCTTTACTCGCACACCAGCCATATCCTCTCCTCCATCACCCTCCTGCATCCCTCACACCCGTACACACATCCTCTCCTCCATTATCTTTGTCATTCACTCACACCAATGAGTGCATACACACTGTCAGATCTGTCAGATGAACGAGTTGAATGATTTTACCAACGATTTGAACGATTGAAAGATTTCAGACAGTATTAAAAAAATCAATGAAATCGACCAAATCTGACTGCAAACACATCAAATGTCAGATATCGTTATCTGACATGCGGGAATGCGCATCGTTCATTGTTGCAGGGACGCGTCAGATTTTCTTTCAGATATGAACGATTGAACGATTTTTAAAATCGTTATCGTTCAAATCTGAAAGAAAATCTGACCGTGTGTATGCATCATTACTCATACTTTAGGTTGTGACCCTTTCTGGATCATTTACTGTATATTGTAACTAATAAAACAACAGACGTGACACCACCAGTAGAACCTTTACATTAACCTGTTTGTGTGCTAGGGCTCTGACATCTGTGTCTTTGTGTCTTTCTTTTATTAGACTTTGCAGAGTGCACCTGCTGCGCCACATAGTCACAGCACAGTGACTTCCTTTACCACAATCCAAATATTGTTCTACATATAGAAACCTACAAGCAAACTGTAATGTTTCCATTTCTCTTGGCCACAGTTTCACAGACCATAGCAAAATGTGGTCTGTGTAGGCAAATGAGATGTTACTATTTAATGTGGTTATAGCGTTCTTCCCATATATTGATTGTGGGGGAGATGGTGCCTTAGTTCCAGAGAAAGTTGTTTTTGCAGTTGAATGTTCGTATTGTCCTTGAAAATTAACAATTGCGCATTATGGGTCTGATTCAGAGACGGACGCTAATGTGATTGCAGATGCGATTTCGTATGCAACGCAGCAGCTAAAACATGCTAATGTTTGCACAGATCACCCTAGCATAAAGATATCCACTGCTGCCTTCTTAACTGCGTGCGATGACGCATACCAGCGCAAATATCGCTAACATTGATGCACATCAGCGGCCATCTTACCTTTGCGGCAGGTCGGACCTGCCGTAGCCTTGGGAGCTCTTCTGACATGCAGAGCTGCGTATGCAATTGCAGTGACTAATTTATGCATGCCCATGTAATGGCGTTTAAAGGGACAGACGCGCCTGCGTTTCTCAGACCACTCCCCCGTCACCACCCCCAAACGCTGACAAGCGATGGATTCCTATGTGTGCCTGTAATCGCAGAGCGAATGATGCACACGTGCAGTGTGGCTTATACGCATACGCAATGGTAAACAAGCGCTCGATAACCTTTGCGTCCTCTCAGTCAGGCCCTATGTCCCTAACATGATATGCTGGATGTGGGACTGTTCTGTACAATGTATAAAGTAGCATCTATTGGCTAAAAACATTATTAAATAGAAGCCTTGACCCAGCAATTAGGTCGATAATAACAATGTTGACATTCATAATGTCGACACTACAATGTTGACAGTTATGATGTCACACTTAAAATGTCAACATGTGAAATGCCAACATTGTCAGAATGACAACATTAGGGTTAGGCTGCGGGATGGGAGGGTTCGACAATGGGGAGGTTAGAGTTAGACTATGGGGGGCAGAAGGTTAGGGTTAGTAGGCACTGGAGGGAGGGTTAGGAGACGGGATTAGGGTTAGGGGAACTGTACTTACTGGAACTATGGCGCATGAGATATGACCGCCAGAACTGACGGTCACATTACCGCCGGGACCTGGAAGCTGTAGCCAGACGCGCTGTGGCCGCCGGAACCAGGCAAGTGACCACTGGGCCACCAGGGACAACATATCAAAATTCTACTGTATTATGTCGACATTCTATCAGTGTCTACAAGATGAATAACTACATGGTCAATATCAACATTATGACATACTCAGCTACTGTCCCGGAACGGCCGGGAGGCTTCCATAAATCGGACGGGGCTCCCATCGGCCGAGAAAAGTTGGCAAGTCCTGGGACACATGGGAACTACTGGGGCAGCACAAGCATGCTGACAAGTATGGGTATTCTCTTTCAACTATAATCAGTGCGAATCACAATCATCCAATCACAAATAGTTTCATGGACTGAACGGTACATTAAATATTTAGGGGGTCATTCAGACCCACTCGCGAGCGGCAGTACGCTCGCAAGTGGGTCGATGTTCCCCACTGCGCATGCGCACGACGGAGGGAGCTCCGTCGTGCGCATGCGCGAGACCCGACGAGCGAAGGACTTTCCTTCGCTCGGAGTGTCTCATCAAAGGGGGCGTGCTGTCGATGGTGACTGACAGCACGCCCCCTTTGGTGGGCGTGCCAGGGGCGTGCCTGCCAGACGGAGGCGTTCCCATGGGAACGCCTACCGTCTAAAGCCGGCCCCACTGACATCACTAGTGATGTCAGTGGGAGTGATTTTGGCTCTGATAGAGCCAAAATCACTCCTGGCCTTGCGGTTGAGAAACCCAACCGCAGGCTTTCACTCGCAGTTCCGATGGTCGCGATGGTCAAGACCATCGCGACCATCATTTTGCACGCTCGTATATGCTGTGGGTGGTGACCCACAGCTATACGAGCGTCCAGGAGGACGCTCCATATTAATGGAGGTGGGCCCTGATTCAGAGCGAGCGCTCTGAATCAGGGCCTTAATGTGCTTTTTGGTTGGATAGTGTCAGTCCACTTTAACAAATGCATAAGTGATAGCACAGACAGTTTACATCGGTCTGCATTATTATTGCAAACCGGTGTTATTAAGACAATTATATATATAAAGAACTTTTTGTGTGCTTTCTATGTTTTACATACCTATCAACTATCCCAATTGTGGCTTTACTGCATATGGGGCGAGTTTCACTGCATAGTGGGCGATTCTGGTCGTAGTGGAGTTTGGTCGGGTCAGGTGCATGGCTTATTTTATCTGCATTTCACCTGTGTGAATGTTGAGTTACAGTATTATTATGCACTATTCAGTCATTAAGCAGCACATCAGTAATAGAACCAATAACCTAATGATCTTCAAACCATTGCATACTAAAATGTAGACCAGTGATAGTCAACCAGATACATTTCAGGGGCCACATTACTCTTAATATTAGTAATAAGTATAAAACATAAAATTAAACCAAAGTGAGAAGCACCTATCTGTAATAATAAATTGGTAGGCACTTTAAACAAATCTGAAGGAGCTGGGGTCCCCAGGTGAAGGCCGCAGAGGGACAGGCCATCTGTTGCCCAATACTGACATAGTCATTGTGTTGATAATTTAAGACGGCATCATGTACTATTGTTATTTTTGCAATTTAGTGCCTGTTAATATATTTAGATGTTTCTATGCATTGATAGGGTTTATCAGTACAAGGGCTATTTATCCAAAGTAAATTTGCAGACTATCCCCTGAAAATACCCATTTTGGGGGATATCCGCAATTTTACAGTATCCCCTGGATCTATAGTGGAGGACCGCAGAAGATATTCACATTTTCAATCGCAAAAGCAGCCCCCATAAAACCTATGAAGTCTGTTTCTTTGCCAAATTTACCAAGCTCCAGATGGCGTGAGTACCGGTGTGTAGGAACCTTCCCCGACACTCATCACTCGCGCATGCGTGGTCTGCAGACCGCACATGCGCAGAACAGCTCCGAGCAATAGAAGTAAAGGGATCGCATTAGCAATCCTTTTACTTCCAGCACACCACATCCCGGCAATCTATAATATTTTATCGCAATGAATACCGGCAATAAGAAATTATAATTATCGTGTCTAGAGCCCGATTGAAACATATGTCCCCAAAGGTAGAAAGCCTGTGCGTCATAGTAACTGCAATGTCCGCCAAAGTTTATGTTGTTCTAAAGGGTAATTAGTGACGCAGAGGGTCCTGGGGGCCCCACAACGCACACCCTGCACCCATATGTTTCATACTTACCCGTCTGTGGTCGCCAGCCTGCTGCTCCGCAGCACCGGCCGGCACTGCAAAGCAGCAAAAATCACTGAGAGAATGGGCGGCAGACATTTTACTGGTGACTCTGCGCATGCGCAGTACTGCTGCCCCCAGGAAAACGGTGCGGGCACCCTTTGCCAGGAGACCCACGCATGCACACTTGCGCAGTAGACTCTGGCACTGCTATACCACCTGCCATGGCACCACACGAGAGAGGGTGGGGCCCGCACTGAGGACCTCATTCAGAGCCGCTCGCAAAATGCGAGCGCTCGCTCTGAATGAGGGCGGCCGCTTCTATGTACAGAGCTGGCCTCCTGGCCACTCGCTAGGCTGTGGGTGACCACCCACAGCTTTAGCGAGCGGCCAGGTTGATGGTCAAGACCATCGCGACCATCGGGGCTTGCGGCGAGACCCTTGTGGTAGAGTTTCGTCTACCGCAAGCCCCAGTCAGCTTTTGGCTCTATTAGAGCCGGAAGCTCACCACTAACATCACGAGTGATGTCAGTGGGGCCGCCCCCAAACGGCAGGCGTTCCTTCGGGAACACCTCCGTTTGTTTAGCCACCCCCCTCACCCCGCTTACAAAACGGGGCGAGCTGTCGATCACCATCGACAGCCGCCCCTTTTGTACTAAACCCCGGAGCGAGAGAATTTCTCCGACCCGCTTGCGAGCGCATAGGTGACTGCGAGCGGGTCTGAATGAGACCTTGAGTCTGCACACGGGCCCCCTCCTCTCTTACAACGCTCCTGCTGGCAATACCCTCAATTTAGCCTATGACACATTTATGGTAGCCTCAAACTGTATATTATAAATCGCACCCTTACGGGGCCGCAAACTACACAATTTTGTGGCGAATTGGGTGCGATTTAGTGTGCGTTGCTGCCTGGCGTCCAATCCCTGTCACAACGACACTGTTGTGGGTGGGTTTTACCAGGCGTCACAGAGATCCTTTCTCCACATAGGATCTAGCATCAACCACCACGGTGAGGCTGCTGCAGCAAGTTCAAAGCGTCTCCATGGCAACAACGCTAAGCCTGTGCTACACGTGCTCCCACAGCCCCTCCTCCCCCGCTCGCTGATTGGCTCCCGCTCTGTCCCACACATCCGTTCTGTCTGTGTTTCCCGCCAGCTCCGTGACTCCCGCGCTGCGCAGGACAGGAGTGGGGGGAGACACTGACTGGCTGAGCCGCCGCCATGTCCAAGCAGAGCACCCTCTTCAGCTTCTTCACCAAGTCCCCCCCGGCCAGGAGCAGCAAGCTGCAGAGCGGGGACTCTCCCACCGAGGCCGACGTGCCGCTCCCGGGGAGACACAAGTCCGGCTCCTCTCCGAAAGAGTCAGCAGCGGTCCCGAAGCCTGGGGGGAAGACTCCCCGGTCCTCCACGCCCAGGTACGGTGGTGGGCGGTGCGTATGGCGTGCTGGGCTCTGGTTGTTGTGGAACTACAGGTCCCAGCATGCTATAGCCAGCAGATAAGCACAGGCAGGAACTACAGGCCTCATAATGCATCAGGAGATTAGGTCACAGTTTGGTCCTCAGGCTAAGAGATGTCATGTACACAGCACACCCTCCCTTCTATGTAGTGTCATCAGCCTGGTGTGTGTCACATCTAGCACTGACCATGTGTCACCTGCCGTCCCCGTAGGGTCAGCTTCTCTATGTAGTGTCATCAGCCTGGCGTGTCACATCTAGCACTGACCAGGTCACCAGCTGTCCCAATAGGGTCAGCTTCTCTATGTAGTGTCATCACCCAGGTGTCACACCTAGCACTGACCATGTGTCACCTTCAGTCCCTGTGGGGTGAGCTGCTCTGGGCACTGATAGCAGGTAATATAATGCCAGCCATATACGGTGCAATGCAATCCGACGTATCTGGTGGTCCGCACACACTGTGCGATTGGGTGGCCAACTGCCCGATAACGCCGGCTCCCTCACCCGCATAGTGATGCATGGGATCGCACATCGTATCGACTGATCCTGCAGTAAGATCAGGGGATGCGATGTATGTCACCACGGGAACGCTCTTTGTGCAATATCATGGCTATACACGTGTGATATAGCAGCCGAACGTGTATAGCCAATATCATGGCTATACACGTGCGATATAGCAGCATCCGTCGGATTGGCTGCTTTATTGCACTGTGTATGGGGGGCCTTAAGCAGTATGGATATATATATAACAATTATTGCTTAAAGGCAGCACAAACATCCTTCCCTACACTTCACTATGCTACACTGAGAGCTCCCGGAGGGTGATGTCCATCTGTTGGGGCTCACTGCACCGTGAGCTGCACCCCTACCTCATCATGCTGTAAAATGCTGTGAATCCCTGGGATTTCTGAAGAGCTGCTGAATTTTGGGATTATCACTAGAAAGTATGACTTAAATCTTTCATTTGAAACTAGTGCCTAAATAAGTAAAGGGTTGTATTTATATTTAAAATGTCTATTTGCTAGATGTGTGAATGAGAAAATCCTGTGAAGGCTCGGCACTCACGCTTACAAATGCTCCCTTTGCCCTGGTGACACTGCCTTCTTATTAGTTACTTTATATAGCACGATCCTCATTGGTGTCACTGCCTGCATACTGTATTGGGAGACCCATATGCAGGGACAGTGACTCAGATGAGTATGATGGTGCTAGAGCTTCCTAATGGTGGGTACACGATATGCTCCCTGAGCGATATCGTGTAGTGTTGTCCCCGGCAGGCTGTGCTCAATGTCGTTCATGACATTGAGCACAGCCGCTGAACGATATCGTTCAGCGCCGGGATCTCTCCCCCATTCCCCAACATGCAGCAACCTGACGAGCTCGTCAGGTTGGCCTGCATGTCAGCCCGATGAACGATGATGACGAACGACCCGCGGGAATGCGCGTCGTCGTTATCGTTCATCGTTTTGGGGTTAAAAATGGACGATAAGGTGGACGACTGAACGATATCGTTATCGTTCAGTCGTCCACTTTATCGCCCAAGTGTTTGCTACATGTGCTGCATTTTTGGTCTGATAACCCTATGTGGCAATATAAACGTTTTGATACTTTTTGCATATACTGTACGAGTATTGGGTGTGCAGGTGGCTGAACTTCATTTTAAGCCAGACAATATATTCACTTTCACCACAGCCTGGCCCTTGTCATGCAGGGTTCTCTTCTGGGGAAGAAGCACGAGGCCTTGGAAAGTGATAAAGTGGGAAAAAATAAAGTTCCAACCAATCTGCTCCTAATAAAGTACTAAACAATCTGCTCCTGTCATGTTATGGGCAGTGTTTGAAAAAAATGGCAGTTAGGAGTCTTTATATGGATTTGTAAAGATGGAGTGTACACTCGGCTACATAGGTTCCAGTGATTGGGTGACTAGTTAAGAGGAGAGCCTCAGTCCTTGATAAACTCCAGAAATCCTGCAGCACTCTTGGATCATCTGCATATTTAAATAAACTAGCCTTTGAGTTCCCATGGTAACGCGGTGTAGTCATGTGTACAGCTTTGCACTCTTATAGACCAGATGAGTCCGACCTTTGATCTGAAGTTGAGTTTGTGTTGTCCTATTTTATTGCAAAGACTTATTCCTACAACGGTGGCAGAATTATTACATTGGATCTCACGCAACAGCCTAATGTTACTTGGTCTTAAAAAAAAAAAGTCAACCATGGTTTTTTCAGCCAAGCATGAGATTTAGAAGACAGAGGATGTAGTGTGTTGCATATAACGCTAAGCATGGTGTAAAATCTTTCTATGGGGGATATGTAATAGGTTTGAGGTAACGACACCGGGGTGATTTCAGCAAGTTCACAGCTACATTTACAGTGGCAATACATTATAAGGCAAACCCAGGCTTATAGCTGATTGCCGCTTTAAATTCAGCAGCAAACTCGCCAAACTCATGTTGGTTCTATATTTTTTTCCCCTCTAATCGCAATGTGACTTCATAGTTTTATTGAGAAGCTGTTTTTCACTGCTTTCTATTTAACTTGGTGCTTTAAACATTTATTTTTCATGTGTATAGCTATAACCTATAAACTTGTTGTTATCGTTCTGGCTGTTCTTTTTGAGAATGGGTCTCTGGTGAATAAAAAGGGGTCTATCTGCTTTAAACATAGTAATTAAGACTTTTGTAATGCTTAGGGACAAATTGTGGGTGATGTGCGCTGCTGTAACCTCCCTAAATAGCTTTTTTTTTTGGCAGTCCCATATGGGTGTGTAAAAAAATTATGCTACCCCAAGTGCATCATTGGAGTGCGCTAAAACATGGGCATCACCCCCTAATTGAATTGACCCCTATGTCCTTTCCTAAACTATCAGTGAGTCCTGACACGATTGGGAGCTGTAAGCCATATAAGGCTTTGTTAGTGTAGTCATACAATTAGATTTTGACAAATTGTACTAAATCTGTGTTGGAGACGTGCAATCAAATCCTGTCCGTGATCCGGTTTGCATTAATTTTGTAGTGGATGAGTAGGATAGTTTGTCTGTAATGCAAAATGTGCTGTAAATGTATACTGCAAGTGTTGGCAGGTAATATCTCTGCACTTGGGGATATATATATATATATCAAATTCCTTTGTGAATGGGAGGCGCAAAAGTAGTAGTGTGGGCTAGCGAAGTGATGGATAGCTTAGAAAAGGGATTTGTGGAAGATGGCGATGTGTGGTTAGCTTTAGAATTACGTAGCTCCTAAATTATGCAATCGTATTTGTTTAGCTGTTCAGAATAAAATAGAATGAACCATGATCTATCCAAACCGGCGGCTTCTTTAAGATAAAACAAGAAAAAGAAAAAACACCTTATTTAGCCAAACCTTGAAATTTGCTGTGTTGCTTCATACAGTGGTTCCAAAACTTGAATCACTGAGTCCTAGGGGGTAAATTTACTAAAGTGAGAATTTTTAGAAGTGAGTTTTAGAAGAGATGTTGACCATAGCAACCAATCATATTCTAGCTATTATCTTCTAGAACAGGGGTGGCCAGACTTTTGGACTCTGTGATCTACTTTTAAAACAAACAAACTTTTGTGATCTACCAAGCCCGAAAAAGGGCATGATATGCAAAAAGGGGGCGTGACATCACAGCAAGGGACGTGGGGTCTGTCCTGCCGAAATCACACAGTATCCCTAATTCAAATTGCTACACACAGCAGCACAATCTTATTCACGTTACGACACAGTAGTGCCCCTTATGCTGTGCCCCTTCCCCTGTTTAGTACTTACCTCTCTTCACGCTCCCACGTAGTCGCTGGCTGCCTGCCGCTGACTGGATCGGCGCGCAGGCTCCTCACATGGCTGCCCAACATGCGCACCCCGCGCAATGCATCACTGGGAATGCCAGCCTCTGAAGTGAACAGAGGCTTCTTTAGTCTCTGTTCACTTCAGAGACCAGCGTATCCCAGTTGCTGTAGCAGGTTAGTCGCAAGCTTCCGGTAGTTCGCGATCGACCTTTTGGCCAGCCCTGTTCTAGAAGGTGCTAGTTAAATGTTAAGTAGAATCTGATTGGTTGCTATGGGCAACATCGCTTCTAAAACTCACTACTAAAAATTGTCACTTTAGTGAATTTACCTCCTAGAGCATGGGTGGGGAACCTTTTTTTCTGCCTAGGGCCGTTTTGATATATAAAGCATTATTTACGGCCTGGTGCAGGCCACACCCCCTCCGCGTGACTTCACACGGGGGCCACAATCGCCGCTGATTACAGCAATGCCCGGAGCATCCTGAGGATGTTCCGGGGAGCTGAAAGGGCAGCGATGTGACCATCTGAAGTGCCCTAAGGATGCTCCAGGTGGCACTGCTGCATAGATTCTGGCTGCAGGGTGCCATTCTAGGCACCCTGCTAGCCAGATGAGGATAGCAGAAAAAAGCTCCAAGGGCCAGACCAAATGATTCCGCGGGCCTTTATAGGCCTGAGGT
Organism: Taudactylus pleione; assembly: GCA_031769625.1. Lineage (NCBI taxonomy): Eukaryota > Metazoa > Chordata > Amphibia > Anura > Myobatrachidae > Taudactylus > Taudactylus pleione. Next base: position 3,432,268 of record JAUIMM010000521.1, read on the forward strand.
TCCCCATCCCTGCCCTAGAGTATCAGCTATTTTTATGGCACCCCTAGGTCAGATATTTGTATTGTAAAATTCCGAAAAAAATATTAAATTTAAGTTTAATTGTGCTAACTCGTTATCCTTGTTCAGTTATATGGGAGATGGGCAGGGCTGAGCTTCTGTTTGTCCACATTTTGTTATATTTGGGAAGAATTGGCTTCAGATATATTTACCCTCTGAAATGCAAAACTGCCAGTAAAGAGGCCACATTTACTCATTGGTCACAGAAAATAAATTTTTCAGCTTTAGCTAAATAACCTTGTAAACTTTGTCTATTGAACATAGGTCCACGATGCATATGTGTGTGTGTATATATCTATCAATGAAGTTACTAAGTGAGCGACAATAGTGCCTATCCACTGCATATATTTATATAAAGAACCGTGTATATAAAGAGAAATATAAAGTGTAGTGCATATGTGCAAATAAATCTTGAGGTAGCATCCAATACAATTGTCAATAATTAGTTGATTATTAATAAATAGCGACAGTGCAAAAACATTGTAAAAAATATATATAAGAAACCATTTAATTTACATAGAAAGCAGACCATTATTAAAATACAATAAATAAAGGAAGGCAAGGTTGGGCAATATAAATATATGGATCAAAATAATAAAAAATATATTGTACTTCATGAAAGTAGAAACAAAATAACAGAGAGGATAATCATATGCTTTTCTTAATGGGGTAGTCAGACCCAGTTCATGGAGGTAAGAATAGTCCAAGTCCCTTGTTTTTTTGTTTCTACTTTTATGAAGTACAATATATTTTTTATTAGTTTGGTCTATATATTTATATTGTCCAACCTTGCCTTCCTTTATTGTATTTTAAAAATTGTCTTCTTTCTATGTAAAATAAATGGTTTCTTATATATTGTTTACAATGTTTTTGCACTGTCACTATTTATTATTAAACTAATCATTGACACAATTGTATTGGATGCTACCTCAAGATTTATTTGCACATGCGCACTAGACTATATTTCTACTTCAGGGTCCATAGGGGTCCACAGGGTGACCTTGGGGGTATAGCTGGATCCTCGGGCACCACGGAGTTAAAGCTTTTAGCTGCTCCCAGGATGCACTTGGGTCCAACCTCCCCTATACCCCGCCCCCGAGCCACAGGCACCTCAGTTTAAGATGGTGCCCGGCCGGAGTCGGGTCACCCTGCGGGGGGGGGGGCTGCAGGAGTAGCCCCCTAAAGCTTTTTATTTAACTAGGTTAAATTTATTTTTACATTAGTTCTTTTTTCCAGAGCGGCAGCACTGGGCTGTCTGTAAGACGCCCACGCTGCCGCTCCTTCTCCCTGCTGGCGCCGCGACGCCAGCACTGAACTGGGGATCGCGGCAGGGGAAGCCAGAGTCTGTACTAGCCGGACTCTGGCTTCCCCCGGGACTGCTGCCGGAAGACGCCGGGGAGATCAGGTAAGCCGCGCACCGCTGATTAGCGGCGGTGCGCGGTTAATGCCTTTTATATGCAGTCCCATGCCCCTGGTCTAGGGGACAGACCGGGGGCGCTAGCGGTGGCGGCGGGCCCCCCCTCCATCGGAGGCATACCCCGCCAGACCACTAGACCACCAGGGTAATTAAGCGGCAAGCGGGATGCCGCAACCTTGGGGGTTAAATATGCTAGCCAGGGGAGGAAGCCTTCCCTGTCAGCGGCTCCTCCCCTCAGCTCAGCGCGCCTTTCAGCTCGGAGTCTGGCGTCGCTGAGCTGCAGCTACTCAGCCACTCCTCCTCTGAGGTCTCCAGCGGCCATTTTCTTACTGGCAGCGTGGATACTCTCAGGGAGCACGCGGACCGGTCCCCCTGTGTACCTCTCCCCCGACAAGGACAGTGTACACAGCACTATAGCCCTCCCAGACACTGAATCTGGGAGGTTGATTGTAGTGGAAAGGTGCAGTGAGTATATCTTCCTGCATGGTATGTGACTTTTGCTAGTGCTGCCTGTCTGTGTCTTTTTTCTACTTACTGTCAGCCTGTACCTATCCCTTTCCTTCTCCTACAAGCCCTACAGGTATGCGGGGGAAGGGTGTTTCTACTGACCTCACCTATATAGATCACGTATTTGTGAGGTCCGTCACATACAGTTGTGTGCTACACGGTGCCATATTGTGGGCTGTTGTTCAGCACACTGGTGAGTGCGCACGTTTTCTTCCTAAGTCATGTCTGAGGAGGAGATTGAGCACTCCGGGGCTCCGGCATTGTTCTCCTGCAGGCGCTGTTCTGCAGGAGTGGATAGGGAGGATTTGTCACAGGACGGCCTGTGCGGACGGTGCCAGGCGGTCCCTGGTACGTCTAAACCTCCCATGTTGCAGGAGCCACCATGGGCGATGTTTTCCCAGGTGCTGGTGTCCATCGCGGACCGTCTGTCGGTCCCGACTGCCGCCCCTACTAGTACGTTGCCCCAGCCTGCCATCCCCCATTCCCCGGGTGTCCCACAATTATTGCAGACTCCCCCGGGGTCTCAGCCTGTTGGTCCCTATGCGGCGTTGCCAATGTATATTCAGTCCACCCCTGTGGCACAGCCGGCTGTGGTGCCGTTTCAGGCTCCTGTGACAGCTCCTCCACCCTGGGTGGATGCGCTTTCCCACACTGTCCAAGATTTGGCGGCAGCATCTTCGGCTTTTCAGTCGATGTTGCGCAGTGACGTGCCCTCCAGGGCGTCTAAACGCTCAGTCATGGCACAGGCTGCGCATCTTTCGGATTCTGAGGGGTCCTCGGATGATGGTGAGGTGCAGGATGACTCAGCCTCAGATGCCTCAGTCCAGGAGGTAGACACTAAGTCTTCCATCAATGTGCGGGCTCTGGTTAAGGCGGTGCGGGTTATTCTTCTGATTGAGGATGAGGCACCCGCTCCCAAGTCAAGGTATCCTAGTTTTAAAAAAGCTAAGGTTACTTCTACAGCGTTCCCCTTGTCTGATCAGTTGACTGATCACATGGCGGTGGCCTGGCAGACGCCCAGTAAGCGTTTCCTGCCACAGAAACGCTTGGCGTCCAATTATCCATTCCCGGAAGCGCATTGTAAGAAATGGGAAACTCCACCTGCAGTCGATTCCCATGTAACAACACGCCTCATCAGGAGTGCTACTTTGCCATTGCCGTCTATATCCTCGCTGAAGGATCCTACGGACAGGAAGGTGGAGACTTGTCTAAAGTCTATTTATTCTCTCTCTGGGGCTGTAGCTCGGCCGTCCATGGCCATCTCCTGGGTGGCCAAGGCCATTGAGGGGTGGGCCAACGCCTTGGAGGACACGTTTACGGATGAATCTCCGGACGTCCAGAGGGCGTTGTTAGGACAGATGAGAGATGCCGCCTCCTACATTGGAGAAGCATCTTTGGATGCTAGCCTGTTGACCTCTAGGGTTTCGGTGGCAGCAGTGTCTGCTCGTAGATCCTTGTGGTTGCGGTCTTGGAGAGCAGACGCGGATTCAAAGAAAGGCTTGGAGGCCTTACCTTTTAATGGGGAATTACTATTTGGTCCGGACCTGGACTAAATAGTAGATACCCTGGCAAAATCCAAGTCAGCCTTCCTCCCTTCAGCTACTACACCTGCTAAGGTCCGGAGCTCGGCGTTTCGTTCCTTTCGGGTTCAGGGCAAGGCAAAGGGTCAGTCCTTCCCGAGGCAGTCCGCACCCAAGACCGCCTCAAAGCCAAAGAAGCAAGCCTGGAGTGCTAGGCGCCCTTCTTCCAAGCCAGAAAATAAGCCTTCTGCGTGATGGGACGGGCCTCCCTCTGGGGGACCCCAGAGTGGGAGGCCGACTTCTTCAATTCGCCCAGTGCTGGCACAATACCACCACGGATGCCTGGGTGCGAGAAGTGGTCTCCCAGGGGTACGCCCTGTCTTTTCGGCACAGGCCGCCTTGCCAGTTTTTTTGCACAAGTCCTTCTCAGGACAAAACCAAGGCCTTGCAGGTTCAGGAAGCCATAGAGGCCTTGCTGACGGCGGGGGTCATTATACCCGTACCACAGTCTCAACGTGGGATGGGGTATTACTCTACGCTGTTTCTGGTGCAGAAACCCAATGGCTCTCATCGCCCCATCCTCAATTTGAAGTCCCTGAACAGGTTTCTCAGGGTTCCCAAATTCAGGATGGAAACTTTGCGTTCCATCATACTGGCGATGGAACCGGGGGATATCCAGGACGCCTACCTCCATGTGCCTATAGCAATATCGCGCCAACCGCCAACGGTTTCTGCGGTTTGCTATTCTCCACAACCACTACCAATTCAGGGCTCTACCCTTTGGTCTCTCCACGGCACCAAGGGTATTTACCAAGGTGATGGCGGTCATGGCGGCTCACCTTCGGAGCCAGGGGATACGGTTGCTACCGTATCTAGACGACCTCCTCTTGCTGGCAAGCTCCCCGGAGGTACTGATCCAGCATCTCCACCTGACGGTCGCTTGTCTACAGGCGCACGGCTGGTTGATCAACTGGAAGAAATCCTCCCTCATCCCATCACAACGGATGGTTCATTTGGGGGCCCTGCTGGACTCTCGTCAGCAACGGATTTTTCTGACTCCAGAGAAGGTCTCCTCCTTACAGCTGTGGATTTACAGTTGTCTGAGCAGTGGCAGAGTGTCGGTGCACTCAGCGATGAGAGTTTTGGGGTCCATGGTGTTGGCATTCGACATGGTGGAGTTTGCCCAGTTCCATTCCAGGCCCCTGCAGGGGCTGATTCTTTCAGAATGGAACGGATTGCCACACAGGATCCGCTCTCAGATGCTGGTGTTGTCCTCGGAGGTGCGTCTGTCCCTAGCCTGGTGGCTGCAGACAGCGCATCTCCTGGAGGGGCGCCCCTTTTGGATCCCAGAATGGGTTCTGCTCACGACAGATGCCAGTCTCCGGGGTTGGGGGGCGGTGACAGGCTCCTTGTCACTTCAGGGTCGTTGGTCGGCGGAGGAAGCGATTCTTCCCATCAACATCCTGGAACTGCGGGCAGTATACAGAGCCCTGCAGTCGTCCGGCACCGCTCTTCACGGAAGGGCCGTTCAGGTGCAGTCAGACAACGCCACCACGGTGGCGTACATCAATCACCAGGGAGGGACTCGCAGTCGAGCTGCGATGTCGGAGGTGTCCCGCATCCTGGCTTGGGCGGAGCGCTATCTTCCAGCTCTCTCGGCAGTTTTCATCCCAGGAGTCCTCAATTGGGAGGCAGACTTCCTCAGCCGTTACGATGTGCATCCCGGGGAATGGTCGCTTCATCCAGAGGTATTCCAACTACTCGTGGACAAGTGGGGGCTGCCAGAGCTGGACCTGATGGCGCAAGTCTGATAGACGCGCTGTCGGTGAAATGGCTGTTTCAACTGGCTTACTTGTTCCCTCCGATATCTCTGCTGCCTCGGGTCCTGCGCAAGTTCAAACAGGACGGAGGCACATTGATCCTGGTGGCCCACAAGGCCGTGGTACTCCGATCTGCGGAGCCTGTCCATCGACGCTCCGTACCTCCTACCTCAACGGCGGGACCTGTTGTCTCAGGGGCCCTGTCTTCACCCGGATCTGGGTCGACTATCTTTGACGGCGTGGCTCTTGAGACAGCCGTCCTGAGGTCTCGGGGCTTTTCTAGCTCCGTTATTACCACCATGCTGAGGGCGCGCAAGCCTGCTTCCGCGAGGATCTATCACAGAGTGTGGCACACTTACTTTCAGTGGTGCGAGGCCAGAAACTATGATCCCCAGGTGTTCCGGGTTTCGCGTATTCTGGCTTTCCTTCAGTCGGGTTTGGACTTAGGATTACGTCTTTCTTCACTGAAGGTACACGTGTCTGCTCTGTCGGTGTGGTTCCAGCGCAGGATCGCTGCTATGCCGGACGTACACACCTTTTTCCAGGGTGTTTTGAGAATCCAGCCTCCCTTTGTGCCACCTGTGGCCCCGTGGGATTTGGCGGTGGTTCTTAGGGCCTTACAGGGTCCTCCTTTTGAGCCCTTGGAGTCAGTGGAGCTCAAGTGGCTAACTTTTAAAATTGTTTTCCTCTTGGCAATTGCTTCTGCCAGGAGGGTTTCAGATTTGGGGGCGCTTTCTTGTCGTCCCCCTTTTCTGATTTTTCATCAGGACAGAGCGGTGCTTCGCACTCGTCCTGATTTCCTGCCTAAGGTGGTTTCCAGGTTCCACATTAATCAGGAAATTGTTGTACCAGCCTTTCAGTCACCTGATCTTTCGGCTGGGGAGACTTCCTTAGACGTTGTAAGGGCACTCCAGGTTTATGTGGACCGGACTAGTTCTGTGAGGAAGTCGGATTCTTTGTTTATCCTCTTTGGTTTTCACAAGAGGGGTTGGCCTGCCAACAAACAGACTCTAGCCCGTTGGCTTCGTTCTGTTATTATTGAGGCTTATATGCAGGAGGGTTTACCTGTTCCAGCCTCTGTTAAGGCTCATTCCACTCGGTCCGTGGGCCCTTCTTGGGCTGCTAGCCGTGGCGCCTCTGCTGTTCAGCTCTGTAAGGCGGCCACCTGGTCTTCCATTCAGACCTTTTTGAGGTTCTATGCGTTTGACACCTTTGCCTCTCAGGATGCATCCTTTGGGCGCCGGGTTCTCCTATCAGCACAGGAGCGTCCCCGCCCTTAGTTGGACTGCTTTGGGACATCCCCAAGGTCACCCTATGGACCCTGAAGTAGAAAACAAGAGATATGGTAAGAACTTACCTTTGTTATCTCTGTTTCTACGAAGTCCATAGGGTCCACAGGGCACCCGCCCTGACGCACCTGGCTTCATATGGGCTCTGTGACTGGTCACCGGTTTTCCGTCTCCCATTTCTGTGAGTATGGTTCTTGTGTGTTCCAGTCTTCCTTCTCTCTGTTTCGTCTCCTCCTCCGGCCTGGGCTGCTTACCAACTGAGGTGCCTGTGGCTCGGGGGCGGGGTATAGGGGAGGTTGGACCCAAGTGCATCCTGGGAGCAGCTAAAAGCTTTAAATCCGTGGTGCCCGAGGATCCAGGATCCAGCTATACCCCCAAGGTCACCCTGTGGACCCTATGGACTTCGTAGAAACAGAGATAAAGGTAAGTTCTTACCATATCTCGTTATATTTATATATATATATATATATATTTTCTCTTTCTCTCTTTCTCTCTCTCTCTCATATATATGAATAAATATATATTTTTTTCTAATATTTATTTTGTTTTGTATTTTTGCAGTGTTGTGTGTGATTTTTTTCCTGGAGACCTGGTATGGGCCAAGATGCCAGGTCACCCTTGGTGGCCCTCTTTAGTCTACAACCACCCCAGGGAAGGCACTCATCTCAGGGGAAAGGGGAAATCCCTTCATGTCCATGTGCAGTTTTTTGACGAGTCTCCAACCAGAGGATGGATAGGTGCAAAATATATAAACAGCTTTTCAGGTACGCTCATATGGCTGAAATTGTATTTGGAGAAACTGGACAATCACGTTTTTATTGTGTGCATCCCTTTGGGGCGATTCAATAGTTCGCAGCTCCCATCTGAAGAGCCCGGGAGCTATTCATTTTTTTTTTTTTGGATGACTAGCCCCGAAGCTGCACTTTTTCACAGATTTCTGCTCAAACCCTTCTGAGGTGCAAGCAGAAATACGTGATAAAGTAGAGCTTCGGGGCTGGTTGCAAGTGCCAGGCGCGCCTTCACTTTACTGCACTTAGCATGGGAGAAGCTTCTTAACGCTGCTAGTTAGCTCCTGGCCACTTTAGAAAAATATTCAGTAGATCATTCTAAAACAAATGTTTAAATGATACTGGAATGCTTATCCTCACGATTATAACTTTTTTTTTAATATTCGCTGCTGCCTTTGTTTATAGTATGACATACTAATATATAATGTGTGATTTTATAGGGACCTTCTAAAATGTCAAAGCATTGACCTTGAAGTTTTGTATTTATGACCCTCTCGGTGCTTTAGGATATAGCTGTGTGTGCAGAACACGAGTTCTAAATATGATGAATCATGTTTATTGTGCCTGTAGGGTCGGCAGCTTCAGAAGCCCAAAAGGGAGGGAAGTTTTTCAGTACTAGACCAGACCTTAGAAAAGCGATGAAAATGGCAGACGAGGCAATGAAGGCGGACAAAGAGAAGAGGCTGGCGCTGGCAGTCTGCGCAGAATCGTCGCATTCAGAGGAGGAAATGGAGGTAACACTCATAGGAGATGAACATAAATATAATGTTCCAATTTCCTTGCAGCATCTCTAATTTTTTTTAGATGGGTAGATACATGTGTGCAAAAAGGAACCATAAATGATTTAATGAGCCATTCGCAGTTTTACTGTACCGGCCATGTGTGCATAATTTAATCTTTGAGACAAGCATATGCTACTGGCAGGATCAGCCAGGTAGCTCTCTGTCCACGCGGTCTGTGGTTGGCTGATTTCAAGTCTCCATTTCATCTGGTTTTAATCTATATAATTTCTGCAAAATCTGTTCAGAATCAGACATACGCAGTGTCTGGCCTAGCAGGAATTAGTCAGGTTATGTGTAGGGATGGTAGGACCACTATGGTAGTGTGCGGGTGTGTACATGTATTTATCTGCCGCTCTCCTTTACACGGCGGTGCACGTACTGATACCATTTAGCGATCTTCATCGCTGTATTGAATCCACCTCAGTGTCCAGAATCAAGACAATATTATCTTACCCCTTATAGCCAGCATTAATTGATTCGGTGTAAGTTGTATCTTAACCACTTATTCCATGTATTATGGTATTATACAGTATGTAGGTTGCTTATTCTTTTGTAGTGCTGTAGGTTTCCCACCTACACACTTCTATCTAGGGACATTATTAGTGACGCTAAAGGTTGTGACGTCACCGGTTTTCCCCTTATGCAGAACATTACGACGTTCGGGTTTGAATGCAGTAATTGGGTAACCGGGGACCTAATTAAATGGCTCCTGCTTGGTGTGTTAGTGCTTGCAGAACATACTAGGTTCATGTTTATAGATGTGAATTTCCCAAATTATAATTAGAGATCATTCTGTTTTATTTATGATATCTCGGTACAAATATACAATGGACTGACTTCAGTTTTTCTTTTCCCCACCAGGTAGAGGAGAGTTCTCCTGTAAGTGTTGAGGAGGTTTCTGAGCAAAAGACAGGCCGACCACCTCGTGAAAGCAGAAGCAATGGGAAGCCCAAGAGACGGAGAATTATAATGCAGTCCGACAGCGACGACAATTTCTCAGATGACGAGTTCAAGCCTGATGCGAAGGATTCTGCAAGCAGCGATGAGGCCAGCAGCGGCGTAGACGAGGACAAAGTGTCTGAACCAGAGTCTATCACTGAAGACAGCCCGGTCAAGGTCCCTATCAAACGCAAGCGAGGAAGTGGTTCAAAGGCCCCATCCTCAAAAAAGGTTCTTCAGAACGATGTGGCAGAAACGCCAAAGAGAGCAGTGAACGTGTCCTCAGAGGCCAAGTTGAAGCTGTCCTCTTTTTCTGCCCCAGAAGCCTTTGAATCACAGTCAAGTCCTGGAGGCACTGGAGGTGGTGGTTCTGCGTGGGATCATGAAAAGTTGGAGTGGCTTCAAGACGGGAAACGGAAAGATGCTAAACGCAGGAGACAAAGCGATGACGATTACGACCCAACCACTTTGTATGTTCCAGATGATTTTCTTAATAGATGCACTCCAGGTATGAGAAAATGGTGGCAGCTGAAATCTCAGAACTTCGACACGGTTATATTCTATAAGGTTGGGAAGTTTTATGAACTGTATCACATGGATGCCGTTATTGGTGTCAGCGAGTTGGGCCTGACCTTCATGAAGGGCGCTTGGGCTCACTCCGGATTCCCAGAGATTGCCTTTGGGCGTTTCTCCGATGTCCTTGTGCAGAAGGTTTACAAAGTCGCCAGGGTAGAGCAGACCGAAACCCCAGAGATGATGGAAGCCCGTTGCAAGTCCATGTCTCATCCCAGCAAGTTTGACAAGGTTGTGAGAAGAGAAATATGCAGGATCATCACAAAGGGGACGCAGACTTACAGTATTCTAGACGGGAACCCATCAGAAAGCCACCACAAATACCTTTTGTGTTTCAAGGAAAAAATGGAAGACTCCGCTGGTCAGCCTAGAGTATATGGTGTCTGCTTTGTGGACACATCAGTCGGAAAATTTCATGTCGGTCAGTTCCAAGATGACCGCCATTGTTCAAGGTTCAGGACTTTGGTAGCTCACTTCCCTCCAGTTCAGGTCTTGTTCGAAAAGGGTAACCCGTCGCCGGATACAAAAAAAGTTCTCAAAAGCTGCTTGTCCACTTCAATTCAAGAGGGGTTACAGCCATCCTCTCAGTTTTGGGAAGCCTCTAAAACACTAAAGATCCTGGCTGAAGAGAGTTATTTTGTGAAAGACAGCAAAGATGACCATGATAACTGCTCTTTACCCCCGGTGATAAACGGTATGACTTCCGGTAGTGACTCCTTGGCACTTACGCCCGGCGAAAAGAGCGAGCTGGCTCTTTCTGCTCTTGGGGCCTGTGTCTTTTACCTAAAGAAATGTCTTATTGATCAAGAGCTGCTCTCTATGGCAAACTTTGTAGAGTACGTTCCCGTTGACGTTGACCTTGAACAAGCCCAAAGCTCAACCAGTTTCTTTGCTAAGACAAACCAACGCATGGTTCTAGATGGGGTTACCTTAACAAACCTAGAAATCCTGCAGAATGGGACAAACGGTTCTACAGAGGGTACACTACTGCAAAAGCTAGACAACTGCTTCACCCCTTTTGGGAAGCGCCTTTTAAAACAGTGGCTCTGTGCTCCTCTCTGCAACCCCTACTCAATAAATGACCGCCTCAATGCCGTGGAAGATCTCATGGCCATCCCAGAGAAAGTGTCAGAAATTGGTGAACTCTTGAAGAAACTTCCTGACCTCGAGAGACTTCTGAGCAAAATACACAGTATTGGCTCTCCACTAAAAAGCCAGAACCACCCGGATAGCAGAGCTGTAATGTACGAGGAGACCACCTACAGCAAGAAAAAGATAGTGGATTTCCTTTCTGCTCTGGAAGGTTTCAAGGTGATGTGTGAGGTCCTCGCCATTATGGAACATGTGGTTGATGATTTTAAGTCAAGTATTCTTAAACAGGTTGTTGCTCTCAAAGGTAAAAATCCTAAAGGGCGTTTCCCAGACTTGTCGGCTGAACTGAAGCGGTGGGATACCTCATTTGACCATGAGAAAGCCCAAAAGACTGGTGTGATCACCCCCAAAGCAGGCTTTGATCCTGACTATGATGAGGCATTGAGAGATAGTAAGACTTCAGAACAGGGCCTGGCTGATTATCTGGAGAAGCAGCGCAAAAGACTTGGGTGTAAAAGTATAGTTTATTGGGGGACTGCAAAGAACCGCTACCAAATGGAGATACCGGAGAGTGTTGCAGATCGCAGCTTGCCGGAAGAGTACGAGTTAAAATCCACTAAGAAAGGATTTAAACGTTATTGGACAAAGGCCATTGAAAAAATGTTTGGCGACCTCGTAAATGCAGAAGAGCGCAGAGACGCTGCACTGAAAGACTGCATGAGGAGGCTGTTCTATAACTTTGATAAAAACTATAAAGAGTGGCAAACCGCAGTTGAATGTTTTGCTGTACTAGGTAAGCCTGTGTAGTTACATCTCACATACGATACTGTAAACTCCATTGAGTAGCAGTTCTGAAACACTCAATCAACAGTAGGGTGACACCTGTCGGTCTCACTCCACCCATCGACAGGGATGTATGTGGTAAAACTGTTCATCCTTACTTGAAAATCTACACCCTCCGCTCCTTATTTTTCCTGAAGACCTTCACAGCTGGTGGACATAGGTTACTTGTTCGCTGATCTGTTGACCCTTGAAGTGTGGTTGTACATGTCCAGTCTCTTCCTTACCCCGCTCAGGCGGTAATCTATTACAGTAGTGCCACAAGCTTTTGAGGTACACTTGGTTCCTTTGGCATTGGTATGAAGAGGGCTAAATAAGCAGCATGTATTCATTTACTAGCTTCCAGATACACCTGGCAAACACGCACACTTAAGATAGTAGTATTGTATTGATCTTGCGATTACCGCAACGTCATGGAAGAGTATGATGTAGAGAACAAGCTGTCTGGAGTTGGCTACTGGCAAAAGGTGCCACTGGCCGCATTACAGGGCATTAAGTCATATTTGGGTAGCCACCAAGATAAGTCGGGCAGGATTACGTCAGGGTCTCAATAAAAATGAATATTAATGGTACCTGGCCATACACTAGGCAACTTACATCCAACTAGTTGGTTGGAATGAAAATCTGGTCATGTATGGGAGCAAATGACAATCAGCAATTGGCTTCCAAACGCAGGAAGACAAACCAGTTGTTTAAACAAGTTGGTTAAATCTGTTCTGACACTGTACCCTCCCCCTCTAGTACTGAGGAGAGGTGGTTTTCACTTATCAGATGATTAAGTGCTTTCTTCCAGACATGTACAGATGCGTCCTCTCACACCTTGGGGCATATACAATGGGTAGCGAGGTTTTCTCCGCAAACAATCACGCGGACCTCATGCCCAATTGTAGAATACTGTGGGTATGCACGCTCCCTATACCCGCAGGATTCAGTTTAAAAAAAAAAAAAAAAATGCATGTTGTGTTTTTAGCACTGAAAATTGTGGTGAGAGGAAAATAAAAACCTACTTACCGGTGCAGTGGTCTCCACGGCTCCTGGTCATCTCCCCTCCATCTTTGCACTGGGGAGGGGGCTGCTGGGAGGGGAGGTGGCTGCTGGGAGATGTAGTTTCTCTGCAGCTGCCTCCAGGGGGTGCTCACACAGAGGGTTACACTTACAGACCGTTGCTGGAGGAAGAAGACAGCGCTTCGGAAGGTAATTACTGACTAAGCTAATTGGAAACTTCCAATTGTTTAATTAGTCATTAGGAGGGGTGCTGCCGGGGTCCCAGAGCAATTACTGACAGTTATTCCTAAAAATATGGATTTTAGGAAAAATTAAAGATGCGCAAAAAAATGAAAAACCCTGCACCTAATTGAATACTCTCCTTAGCCTCAATGCGCCATGCGGCACGGGTGTACTGCGCTGAATGGTGTAGTGTCTTTTTTGCTGAAATGTGCATCTTAGTCACCGTGCAGTGCGATAAAACTGCTTCATGAGACTCTGTAGCAAGCAGATAATAAAAATTTTGCACATCAAATGAGTCGGCACAGTCTTGTGAAGCCGGAACAAAAGACAATCATCCATTTGCTCACAAACACTGGAAAATAGTCAAATATCGTTGTTCAGACAAATTGTTAAAACGCACAAATTTAACCAATTTGAACAATTTTTTTTTTGTCCTTTTTTTTTTTTTTTTTTTTTTTTTTTTTTCAGTGTTTAAAACCATATTATCGACTGTCATTTGCTCCCATACATTACCAGGTTTTCATTCCAACCAGCCAGATTGGACAGATATCTGACAGAAAATTGTATAGTGGATGCCCAGCTTAAGAAGCACATCAGAATGAAAGACGTTCGGCGCAAGCTGAAACGCACTGGACCTGACACCACTGCGGCAATAGTCTGATGACGCCTGTGTAGGGAACACAGACCATCCCACCCAGACAGTCAGCACATCTTACATTCTATGCTTTGGTTTGCTCCTTGCTTGGTTAGTTGTAAACTGTGTAAGGAGGCTTTCTCCTAGACCACCGGTCCTCAGGACTCCAAAACAGTGCTCACAAGTGAAATAATTGGCTCCACCTGTGGATCTTTTAAAATGTCCATAATGAACGCACCTGGACAATGTGAACTGTTTGGGGTCTTGAAGGCAATTTGAGAACCACCATCCTAGACAATTAGGGCCGTATTCAAATAGCGGCTAAAACTGATGTTTTTCGCCCAAAAAACTGCAAACGGGCGTAAAGTTTTCTCCATCCCAGACCAGGAGAGGAGAAAAATGCAAAATCCCTATTTTTGGATAAAAATGTGGGGATTTCTTTCAGAACCCTTTGTACATACCAACCACCCCCCCCTCCCCCAATGATAAATTACCCCAACGTCTTTTTTTAGTAAGTTGCGTACTTTGGCAAAAAAACGCACAAATCTTGGGCGGGGGAAAAAAAAAAATCGTTCACTTTTCTTTTTTTTTCTTTTCTCCGTTTTCACCTGTTTGGTGTTTATTTAGTTGTGAAAAACGACCATTTTCGCCAGTGGTGAGAAAAAAGCATCCATTTTTCACCAATGGAGGAAAAAGTAGTTTTCGCCGATAATTGAATACGGCCCTAAATCCATTAAGCCAGCACCTGTACATGCCTCAAAGAAAGATTTAACTAAGCTAAATCTTCAAAATGAAGAGGGGTAAAACAGTATTGAGGCTCTGATCCATGGACCGTTTGCTTGGTGCCCAACTAAAGTAACCAGTGTTTGAGTACTGTTGAAAGCTTTATCTGTGGTTGGTGCTTCAATCCAGGGCAGTATTTAATGACGGAAAGGAGAGAAAAAAAGTGACAATTTAAGCAGCCTTTGTGGAGAGATGAAAAGAAACCATCCTATGACTTGCAGTAACTTCTGGTCTCTCTGTGCTGCAGATGGCCTAATGTGCCTGGCTCAGTACAGCCGGGGAGGTGATGGACCGGTTTGCAGACCCGTTATTTTGTTGCCTGGTGACACCCAGCCATTTTTGGAGCTGCGAGGATCACGTCATCCTTGCATAACAAAAACTTTTTTTGGAGATGACTTTATCCCAAATGACGTTGTAATAGGCTGCAAGGAGGACGAATACGATGAAGATGACAATGGGTCCCACTGTGTGCTTGTCACCGGCCCAAACATGGGCGGCAAGTCAACTCTGCTGAGACAGGTGAGCTCTTACCATGGTGTAATGGAATCCAATACACATCCAGGGCCACAGTTTGCATTTGTGTGTCCCTGCTATTTGTGTATTAAAAAAATAAAATAATGCAGGTTAATCTGTTTTGTGCTGATCGAGTGGCAGCCATGTTTTCTTGCAGGCCGGTCTGCTGGTGGTTATGGCACAGCTGGGATGTTACGTGCCTGCGGAAACCTGCAGACTAACTCCTGTGGACAGGGTGTTTACAAGACTGGGGGCATCAGACCGGATCATGGCAGGTAATGGTGCTTGCTTTTTTGGTTAGCACTTGTACATGTATTATACTGTTAACCCCATTCTTAATGGTTTAAAGCAGTTTTGCTGACCACAAACTACCTCCTTTAAAGATTTTGGCGTAAGTGAGCCCCTACCCATTTGTGTCTTTACACGGGCTTATCTTGCACTACCGGATTGTTATATACATTGCTATTCTGATTCAGTGTGTTTGCAGCACAGTTGCCCTTTTATACGAACCTCTCTGAATAGATCCATAAAGACATCACATGTATGTGATTAAAGTGCAAGTGAAAATGCAAATCAAACTCCACTGGGTATCTAGTCTGTCGTTTCCTACAGATGTGTCCTCGCACGCCTATGCCTATTGCGCAGGTCACTCCTATTGGCTGTTTTACCAGTGTAACCTGCATTGTGCAAATTATTATTATTATTTTAATTTTGCAACTTTGTTTCGCTTATAGTGTACTAAGGGCCTGATTCAAAGATACCCTGATGCTGCCGCCGCTGTGTCTGTTTATAGAGTGTATGTGAAAATATGCATTAATGTTTTATTCTAGGCCTGGTGCTGGGTAGGGCGCCGGACCGTAAAAAGGGCATTGTCGCACGTGTTTGTAAAGGGGGTGTAACCTTAAGGGCAACCCTTTTTCGGCACTCTTGGGGGCGTGCCCAGCACTTGCGCACATTCTGGGCTGCCCCAAACTCTCCCCTCACTGTGAATAGATGTCGTGCATCTATTCACCGGTGGTGAGTGCTGTACCGCAATTCCCGTGCGCACACTGCACACTGGCCCACGGGTGGGGACGACACACCCAGCAGGCCGTTTCGGCAGGGTGCCAGATGGTAGGGCAGGGTTTTGCAGTTTTAGCAGTGAGCCAAACCCGATGTTAAAACAGCCTAGGGGGAAGACTATACCAATCTAGGAGTCTACGACATATGCATAGACGCCCACTTGCGGCTTTGAAAATCCAAGCGTCTGCATTCAGCATCGGACGCAGATCCTCTGATAATTGGCCGCCTGATTAACCCTACGGTTGTGTATAATGGCTGCGGGAACTGAGACGCCGGAGCAGTGTTCTCTGCTTACGGGATTGCAGTCTGTGACGCGCCCTGAAACCAATCACAACACGACTGCGGATTTTGCTGCCACACCCACGTTACCTCTGCCAAACGCTCCCAATTGCACTGCGGGAAAACAATCGCTGTGACAGCCGACTGGAATGAAATCCAGTATTATAATGTCTGCGTGTCCTCAGTATTATATTAGTGTTCTGGTCTGTAACCCATTATCTGCTTTTCATGTGCGCAAACTACTGTCATAGCTTCATCATAATGACCACCAAGCATGAGGGTTGGCACGGACTGTGACTGTGATAGATGTGGCGTAGCGGTGAGGCTGTTCTCTAATTGCGCCATTTATTTTTATCATTAAGTACATTTTACTAACTCCGTGTCACTTTTGTAGGAGAAAGCACATTCTACGTGGAGTTGAGCGAAACCTCCAGTATACTTCAGCATGCAACAGAACATTCCCTGGTGCTCCTGGATGAACTTGGTATGTCAGTATACATTGCTGTGCCTTACTACATACTGAGCAGCGTACTGTGTATAATCCCACAAACGCCAATCACATGACAGATGTCACCAGGAAACTGGCCGGTACTTGAGCTAACCTGTGATTTTATACAGTAATGGGATCAGTGTAATGTAAGCGAAAAACTGGCAAACCTTCCTTTGTCTCCACGTAGCCTTGCAGAATGCGTGGGACAGATTCATGTATTAGCTTATAGTGCTGTGGGCCTTTAATGTGAGAGGTCTTTCCCCTGTGTTTCCAAATACAGAATGATTATAGATTTTTTTTAGTACATATACATGCAAAACAATTATAGGTAAAATTTGGTTTAAATGTTAAATTACGTAAAGCAAAGATATGATTATTTAGGTACAATTACATGTAGAGATGTGCGGTTTTACTCGGATATGTTCGGATCTCAAAAACTGCATCATATTGGCTACCCAGCTGTCACGTGTGTTGGATAGCCAATAAGAGAAATCCAAACTAATCCGAACTTGCGATAATTTTGGTGAAAAGAACCTGCACATCTCTAATTACATTACATATGAGGAAGCCAAAGACTAAGTACACTAATGTAACTGTGGCCATTTTACGTTGCATATCAACTGCTCTATTTGTGTTTCATCTAACAATCTAATTCTAGGCTATTTTCTTATGCTTTGTGGATTTAAATATAATAGGTGTCTTCCTTAGGTTGTACTAACAGATGTTACTCTGGGACTGGTGCATAAGCCAGTGCTTCACAAATCCAGTCCTCTAGGCACACTCACCGTGCATGTTTTCCAGGTCTCCTAACAAAATTGCAATTCAAATAATGAGTACCACCTAGTGAGCTATGGACAACATTCACTAAAGCTGGCCACACACTAACTAGACCAACTTCCATCCAACTAGTTGGTTGCAATGAAAATCTGGCAAGGTATGAAAGCAAATGACAATCAGCAATTTGCTCCCAAATGCCGGAAAATGGACAAACTGTGAACAAATTGTTTAGATCAAACATTTAACAAATTTGTCTGACACCATTTTCATCTGTTTTCTGGCATTTAGGAGCAAATTGCTGATAATCAGTGACTCCCATACCTTACCAGATTTTCATTCCAACCAGCCAACTAGTTGGATGAAAGTTGGTCTAGTGTGTGGCCAGCTTAACACTGCATGTTGTCCATAGCTCACCTGTGCACCAGCGCTGAGATAATAACATTGGAGAAGCACTGGTCTCAGCCATAGTCCTGCAATGCATGCAGTATCATCTTTCACTGCTAGGTGTCACTGTGGGAGTTTTGCACTGGAAAGTGTAACATTCCTATTTTGCCCATTTAACCTCAGACGTTAATGAAATAAAGCCAATTAAAGCTGCATGGAGTTTCCCCAGCATGGATGCAGAAATGGATTCTTGGAATTACTGTGATGCCAACAACATGCACTAGCTTTGTGCTCCAGTTAACTACTTTGGAGAAACTAAAGACAACTCCATCTTAAAAACTCCTTTTTAGTTTACATATATTGTTTCATTAATGTATTGGAGACATTGGATCATTTTAGTTAACATCTCATCTGTGCTTCCAAAAAGTAGCAGAGCACTTTAGCCTCTAGCATTGATAACTGGGTATCGTTCACACTACAATATGGGGCATTCAGTTAGACATGGTGCTTACCGTGGACTTAGACTCTCCAGTTTTAATGGCCAGAGATATTCAATTAATAGCCCATTTCTTCGTGTTATCCCATAGATTCTGCGTTAAATGTCTAGAGCAATGGTTAATGTTCTTGTGGTAATCTGCCCCACTGTTGTCAGGTTGTAAAACAGGTTCTGATGAGTGTTACAAAAAATACTGTTTATATATAATCCACAGGTTCACAAGCTCTGTCCTGCTGACCCAAAACAGTGCATGTTTTCCAGGTCTCCTCAGTCACAAGTGAAAATATTAGCGCTATCTGTGGATCTTTTAAAATGTGTCAGTGAGTAATGATTACACCTGTGCACCTGCTGGGTGACCTGGAATATGTGAACTGTGTGGGGTCCTGAGGACAGAGTTTGAGAACCACTGATGTGACCTAATGTATTGTCTGTTTGTGCTATAGGCAGGGGCACGGCTACGTTTGACGGAACAGCTATAGCAAGTGCCGTTGTCAGAGAGCTCTCCGAAAGGATTAGATGCCGTACTCTGTTTTCCACTCACTACCACTCACTGGTGGAGGATTGCTCCCATACAGAAGCAGTACGACTGGGGCATATGGTAAGTGACCGTTCCATCTGCAGGATGGGTATCTGTCCGGCCTGGCACTAGTCCTCTCATTGTTGTCTTAGGCTTGCATGGTTGAAAATGAATGTGAGGATCCCAGCCAGGAGACAATCACCTTTCTTTACAAGTTCATCAAGGGGGCATGTCCGAAAAGCTATGGCTTCAATGCAGCAAGGCTCGCCAGCATACCTGATGATATAATTCAGAGTGGCCATAAGAAAGCCAGGGAATTTGAAAGGAACACACTCTCGATGAAGATCTTCAGGTATGTGGTAACTATGCACTAACAGTGGTAATACTGTGCACAATTCTGACACACGTATATTTCTGTTTACATAATGCTTGTGTATATGACCAGCTTGATGTCAAATGCGAACTCTGCTAGTTGTAGCACGTGATTATAACCTGCTTTGGAAACTCTTTCCCAGTTACTCCTCTTAGTCTGTCCACAGCGCTCTGCCCCTGACCAGCCCAATTGACCACTTTATTTTTGAATGCAGCCCAAATAGCTATAATAGCAAATTAATGTTTGGGAGCTGAATACCTTTACAGTCAGGTGCATAAATATTGGGACATTGACAGAATTTACAGATTTTGGCCTCTATTCTCCACTACAATGACTTTGAAATGAAACAAGCAAGTTGTGCTTTAACTGCAGACTTTCAGATTTCATTTAAGGGTAATTGCATCCAAATCAGGTGAACGGTGTAGGAATTACAACGGTTTCTATATGTGCCTCCCACTTTTTAAGGGGCAAAAAGTAATGGGACTATCAACTCAAACAGGTGTGGGTTATTCCCTTGTTATTTCATTATCAATTAAGGAAGTAAAAGGTCTGGAGTTGATTCTAGGTGTGACATTTGCATTCGGAATTAGTTGCTGTCAACTCTCAATATGAGATCCAAAGAGCTGTCACTATCAGTCAAGCAAGCCATCTTTAGGCTGAAAAATCTAAACAAACCCATCAGAGAGATAGCAAAAACATTAGGTGTGGCCAAATCAACTGTTCGGTGCGTTCTTTCTTTTTAAGAATGTTCCAGAGAGCTCAGCAACACCGGAAGACCATGGAAAACAACTGTGGTGGATGACAGAAGAATTATTTCCCTGGTGAAGAAAAACCCCTTCACAATAGTTGGCCAAATCAAGAACACTCTTAAGGATGTAGGTGTATATGTGTCAAAGTCAACAATCAAGAGAAGACTTCACAAAAGTGAATATAGAGGGTTCACCACAAGATGCAAACCATTGGTGAGCCACAAAAACAGGAAGACCAGATTAGAGTTTGCCAAACAACATCTAAAAAAGCCATTACAGTTCTGGAACAACATCCTATGGACAGATGAGACAAAGATCAAAGTGTAGCAGACTGATGGGAAGAAAAGAGTATGGAGAAGGAAAGGAACTGCTCATGATCCAAAACATACCACCTCATCAGTGAAGCATGGTGGTGGTAGGGTCATGGCGTGGGCATGTATGGCTGCCAATGGAACTGGTTCCCTTGTATTTATTGATGTGACTGCTGACAAAAGCAGCAGAATGAATTCTGAAGTGTTTTGGGCAATATTATATGCTAATATTCAGTTAAATGCTTCAGAACTCATTGGACGGCACTTCACAGTGCAGATGGACAATGAACCGAAGCATACTGCAAAAGCAACCAAGGAGTTTTTTTAAGGCTAAAAAGTGGAATGTTATGCAATGGCCAAGTCAATCCCCTACCCTGAATCCGATTGAGCATGCATTTCACTTGATGAAGACAAAACTGAAGGGAAAATGCCCCAAGAACAAGCAGGAACTGGAGACATTTGCAGTAGAGGCCTGGCAGAGCATCACCAGGGATGAAACCCAGCGTCTGGTGATCTCTATGCGTTCCAGACTTCAGGCTGTAATTGCCTGCAAAGGATTTGCAACAAAGTATTAAAAAGTGAAAGTTAGATTTAGGATTGTTTAGTTTGTCCCATTACTTTTGGCCCCTTAAAAAGTGGGAGGCACATATAGAAACCGTTGTAATTCCTACACCGTTCACCTAATTTGGATGCAATTACCCTTAAATGAAATCTGAAAGTCTGCAGTTAAAGCACATCTTGCTTGTTTCATTTCAAAGTCATTGTGGTGGTGAATAGAGGCCAAAATATGAAAATTCTGTCAATGTCCCAATATTTATGCACCTGACTGTATGTCAGGTGGACAGTCATACACAAGCAGGCTCTGTCTTTCTTTTACAGTACAAGGCTTGGATAAGATTTCCCAACAGGTCATGTTATGTAGAAGCAAATGGGATAACTACTGACCCACCCAGATAAATTAACTCACTTGTGCATGATTAAAGATATCCACAAAACGTGACCTGTTGGTACTTGAGGACTGGAGTTAAGAACCTGTCTTAAAACAAATCTGTGATCTATGAACCCCATCCGTTGCAGATTTCAACCAAAAAGTGATTGGAATTGGTAAATCAGGTTGTAAAAGATGATTGATTTCACAGAATGATTGGTGCTGCAGATTTGCAGACTACTAGTAAAAGGATGGGCCTTTCAAGATTGGCAGATCTGTATTTGCCAAAGACATCTGCAAATCACAGAAAAATCTAATGTATAGGTGCAGATTGCGAAATCCTAAAGTCTGACAACAAATATTCATAATTGTGGATTGCTGATATATGGGGGCAGTAAATTACTGTATTTTCACAATCCTCCATGGGGGAAGAGGTGGAGTATGGGCACCAAAGAGTTAATGTTTGAAGCAGCAGCTCCTATACTGCACCCCCTGCCTACAGCAGCCAGTTAAAAAAGTTTGATACTGTAGCAAGGCTATCTTCCACTGTTCCCTGCATTAAACATGTTACCTGTAATTCAATGTAGCTACATCAGACTATAGCATATTTACAGATGGCATAGCATAAGCAAGGGTATTCAATGTGTGACCACCCAGCTGTTTTGCTAGCAGGGCATGCTGGTATGTGTAGTTCAGCTGGAGTTTACACCATTGGTGGTAGAGAAGAAACAACGGTGGGCAGTATAGTGTATCTGGAGTATCCTAGGGCAGGAACACTAAGTGATATATAGTGCACAGATCGCTGCAAGCATATGACTGGCAGGATGATATGGGATCCTATATGGTAAATGCATTATCTACGTGTGGGACATGTAAACTAGTTCCATGTCACTCCTGGATCCTGTAGGTACTAGAACAGTGTTGGCTAACCTTGACACTCCAGCTGTTGTGGAACTATGAGGGGTATTCAATATGAAAGATTATATACTTCCCTGCCGAAGTTAACGTTTCATATCGGAGTTTTTTTTTCTGCGTAAAGGTATGGTGCGCGCTCCCACTTATCCCCGTATTCAAATTATATCAAATTAACGAAAACGGGAAACTCCGAAGTTGGATTTGCGTAAAGTTACGAATTTTTCCTTAAAATAATTGTAAGACCCCCCTAAAGTTGTAAAAACATGGGGGATCACTATGGGTACCCCCGTTTTAGCCTTTAATTGAAAGTCGGGGCTTTAAATAGCCGCAGCAGGTGTTTTTTCCCCGACATTGAAGAAGTGATGCAGAAGAGCACTTAAAAAAACGAAAAAAATAACTTAAGTGGTCCCTTCAAATTTGGGGTACATGAAAATGGGTACTAGCATATTTTGATGTCCCTAAAGTAAGTTTATAAAAATTCTGCAATTGTGCACCTGCCGCTATAATTCTATTCTAGAAAACACCTGCCGCATATTTGCAGAATAGCCCTGAACCTATTTCCCTATTTTTTAACAATTTTTTCCCATTTTTTTTTTTTTTTTGCACTTCAATTTTTAAATTCATTTTTTGGGGTGTCCCTATTTTTTTAAAACTTTTTTTGACAGTCCTTTAATGTCAATCTCAGGGGTGCAGGCTATTTTTTTTTAAGTCTGAACCCCAATTCTGCACTTTTTTTCGACACTTATTCAATGGTGAAAAGTTATCCCCGTTTTTTTATCAAAGACTTATCGCAGTTTTGAAAAGTCTTTGAAATTGAATACGGTGTAAAACTAAAACCAGTGATATTAACGCAAAAAATGATGTTATCGCTCCCATATTGAATACCCCTATATATATCCTAGCATGCCCTAATAGCAAAACTGTAGCAGTGCATGCTGGGTTATGTAGTTCCATAACAGCTGGAGTGTCAAGGTTAGCCAACACTGTACTAGAACAAAGGTATTGGAAGAACTTGGCCCCGTTGACCTGATTATTTTTCCTCTGAGGTATTTGGTGTTGAATATCCCTGATATAATGGAAACATTTATAAATGCAGAAAAGTGTATTACCACCAGCCGAGATGAAGTCACCTGCCTTATAACACCAGTGCCATACATCTGAGCTGTTCTTGTGGGGTATACAGCTAGAGAAAAATGAGGGAGGGCACTTATTTATAGGTGAGGAGGCACAGTTAGCCGATTATAAAACACACCACAATTTATAGTCTTACAACTGTGGTACATTCACACAATTCTTGCCTATACACCTTGTACTTTACTAGGCAACAAGGGGTACAAACCTTTTTAAAATATTTTTATTCTGTAATAACTTCCAACATTTAAATGTGTATCTTAATTTCAACTTTTAGATTTTAATAGCTCTTAAATGTAAATAGCCATAGGGAATGGCCAGATCTGTTTGCAAAACATGACAATATAGTTAATACAGTAATAACCTCCGCGTTGCTGTGCTGGTAACACCACTGTCCTTCTATTGTGCAGGGAGCTTTACGTGTTGCTGCAGGAACAGACGTGGGATAGCCAAGCTCTCTACAAACTCCAGAAGATGATTTAATAACTTAAGTACGACCGTGGTTTTGGCGTTTATTCACAAGGCTGGTTTTCACACATTATGATCTAATAAACTTTATTTTTTAAAAATGACCATATTTCCATTTTGTTTTTCTTTCCTAGGAAATTAAACCCCCTTTTTTTTTTTTTTTTTTCTTTTAATTCATACCTACCCTCTACATAATGGTTATTGAATACTCCACAATATATTAGTCTAGATGTTATGGTACATGCATACACTTTCAGGCTGTTTGGATTACCCACTGTCACCAATACATATAAATGGGGGGGAAGGAAAAATAAAAATTAAAAAATAAAACAAAGCTATGACTCTATATATGCTTGTCTCGGCTTCATAAAGAGCAGGAAATGTCTTCATTTCCAGCAGTGTAAAAGTTCCAGGCTGTTCAAACAAAAAATGAACAGTAACATACAAGAGCAATCTGCGGAGACGACAGTAAACCTTTAACCCAAAGTCCCACCCCCCAACCCCAGTTCCCAAGGCGGTGATAGCCTACACTTGCCGCGTCGTTGTCTCCTCGCACAACTTGTCCTTGTCCAGGTGTTATGTATATGAAGACTGTTGCAGGGAGGGTACGAGAGGAAAGGAGACAACATTCTAACTTTTCCAAAAGGATACCAGAAAAATTGCTGGATTAAGATTAGTGTTTTCCTCTTTCATAGAAAGAACATAGATACTGGGACATGAGTACAGTTTACAGCAATGCTAATGGTGTGCTAACAAAACAGGGACACATTCAAGTACAATAAAGTTTTGCTTGAAATTTAAAAAAAAAAAAAAAACCCTACGTGAGATTAAAGCATTAAAATATCTCAATCTGAATAAGTCTTAAAAAAAAAAAAAAACAACAAAAGTCAAAAAGAAACGCAGAAGTGCTAGCTCACATTTTACCATGTTACAAATATGCTATTGGTACCCATGTCCGTGTTTGTGGCAGCTGCAAGAAGAGCTGCCTGCCTACAGAATAAGGATTACCTCCCCTGCCGCCTGTAAGGACAGCGGCAGGCATCTGTAATAGACTGGAGCGCTTTCCTTTTTCTTCACTTCTGAAAGTCTAAGTAAAGTAATGCTTAAAATAAAAAAAAAAATGCCCAGTTCTTCCTTATATCCTGAGTCAACATATTGCCTCGTCCATCTCTACTTCCTTGTTTTTGGCAGCTCGACTACGATCGTATCAACATCGATATTCCAAAAGAAAAAAGAAAAAAAAAAAGCAAAATGGGCAATTTTTTTGATTTATTTTTTTCCCAAAATAAAAAGTGTTTTAACAGTTGTTAGAATGGCAGGACTTCCCCCTTCGGCGTAAGTTCAGTTGTGTTGCAAAGTATTAGATTCTATAGGAGGAGCAGAGTCATATAATGTGTCTGTGTCGTGTGTGGGCTCTCCAGCTAACGTACAAGGATTAGACAGCGTTCCGGCACCACAGTCACAGAAGAACCTGGATACAAAAAGGTAAGAAGTTAGTGAGAGAACCATGTACTTTCATCAGGAATGGAGGGGAAGGAATCTTACCTATCATGTCTAATAAACTCTACATCATGTCCTTGGTGACATTTCTTAATGCAGTTCACGCAGATGGCATTACGGTCTGTGGTGTTGCAAGTGTGACATCTAAGAGGAGACAAAAGTTTAAGGTGCACTTTAAGTTTTCTTAAGAGATGGGAAGAGTGCAGAGGACAATGTAAATGTTCCCTGCTAACAAAGATACACATTTTAAACTGAATCGGTATGAAATACAGACAGCTGAATAGCTGGCAGTTCCCATACTGACACATCGAAAGCACAACCCTCCCTTGGTGGTACCTAACGTAAGTCCCCCAAGGAGTGCCTAGACTTAACACTCCCCTCCTCACACTCTAAACCGAACACATAAATAAGGGGGGGGAGATGTATGAAGCCCAGAAGTGGTATCAGCGCACATTATGTGCACTGATACCGCTTCTATGCGCCCCTGTCATTATTGGCGCTGCTATCTACAAGATAGCAGCACCGATGGCCTTGGCCGTGTACGAATGATCATATCACCCAACCGTTCAGCACGCTGTAGCTGTCATTATCGACAGCCTGGCTCTAGCCTATCCCCACAGCAGGGACAGCGCTGTTCCTGCAGCGGCAGCTGCACGCAGGGATCTCACGATATCATGCTCAGTGGAGCCAGCGGAGACTGACATGCTGTGCTCTCTAGCGGTTAATGCTCCCCCTCTCCGACAGATGATATGTTATACATCTCAATCGGTAATGCTTCCTGCTCCGCCTCGGCAAAGAGGGGAAGCGTTATAGTGGCACATTAAGTGCCGCTATCATACATTTACCCCAAGGAGAGTTATGGTAAAATTTACCCTGGTTAACTTTCTTCAAAGTCCACAGGGAGACGATGGGGTGTAGGTGGTACTTGGAGGACCGGACACCAAACAGCAAAGCTTTATTCTATCCCAGGATGCTCCAGTCCTTCCCCCTATACCCCCACCCACAGCCTGAAGGCAACACAGTTTTGTTAACAAGCCCAAGGCAGGATATGAGAGAAAGAAGACTCTCTCAGAGCAGGATACAAGAAGAAACCCATAGAAGCCAGGTGCCCTGTGGCCCCTATGGACTTCAAAGAAAAAGTTAACAAGGGTTTACCATAACTCTTCAGGGAGACAGTGGGGATGTCCCTAAACAGTTGTTCAAGGGTGGGAACTCTCCTGAGCTAAGAGGAGAACCTGGCGCCCGAAGGAAGCATTCTGAGAGGCAAATGTATCAAAGGCACAGAACCTAAGAAAGGTGTGGACAGAAGAACACGTGGCCACCTTGCATAGTTGTTCAGCAGACATGCATGGCGGGCTGCCCACGAGAGAGCCACAGAGCGAGTAGAAAACAGATACTATGGCGCTTGAAAACCAGTCTGCATGTAAGCCTGTGAGATATTCTAACCAGATGGTTTCGCATGACTGTTTGTTAGGTGGCCATCCCTTCTTGTGGAATCCATATAGGACAAAAAGTGAGTCAGATCTTCTGATGGAACTAGTACAGTCCACGTAGATCTTCAGAGCACGGACCACATCCAAAGAGGCCTCACCTGCTGAGAGGTCTGATGATTGAAAGGCCAGTACCACAATTTCCTCATTAAAGTGGAAACAAGAGACCACCTTAGGAAAGAAGCCATGGCGCATTCAAAGAACAGCCCTGTCCGGATGAAAGATTAGAAATGGGGAGCGACAGGAAAGCGCCCCTGAATCTGAAACCCTATGGGCAGATGCTATAGCCAGAAGAAACAGTCTTCGCAGTGAGCCATTTGGCATCTACTGAATCCAGGGATTCGAATGGAGGTTCCTGAAGTGCATGAAGAACCAATGACAAATCCCACAGAGGGACAAAGGGAGGTTTGTATACGTAGAACACCTTGCAGGAAGGTGTGAACATCCATTAGAGGAGCAATTCTGCGCTGGAACCAGATGGACAGAGCAGATATGTGCACTTTCAGAGACCGACTAAAGTGCCTCATTGGTGATTGAGGTAGGCCACTGCCGTGGTATTGTCGGACTGTACTTGCCTGCCCTGAAGAATATCCTGAGCCAGAGTGAGGGCTTTGTAAATGGCTCGGAGTTTCAGGACGTTGATTAGCAAGATTGCCTCGGCTGGAGTCCAGTGTCAACGGCATCCCACACGCAGAGGCTTGTTTACATGGTGAGGAGTGCCCAGTCCGGGGATCCAACAAGGGCGACCCTTGTTTAGATGGTACGTTTGTAGCCACCAGGACAGGCGAACCTCTGGAGAGAGGCCCATCGTCTGGGATCTTGGCGAACTCCACGATGTCGAAGGTGGGCACCATGGATCCCAAGGTCTGCGTTGCAGACTGAATTTACACTCGACAACTGTGGAGTAGTTTGCGCACTTAAGTGCTGTAATACAGAGATTTTATTTGTGGTAAGGAAAATTCTGTGAGCCTGAGAATCCAGGAAGGCTCCCAGATGTACCATTCTTTGAGAAGGGGTCAAGGAAGACTTTCTAGTTGATCAGCCAATCATGCGTTTGTAGAAAGGCAATGGATACTTGTAGATGGTGAAGAATTCCTGGGGAGCTTGCTAAGAGCAAGAGATCGTCCAAGTATGGGAGCAGTCTGATCCCCTGATGACTAAGATAGGCTTCCATAACCTTGGTAAAGATCCAAGGAGCTGTGGAAAGCCCAAAAAGACAGTGCTTGATATTCCTAATGTTGCTGTAGGACAGCAAACCGGAGATATTGTTGATGAGAAGGTGATTTAGGTAAGAATCCAAAGACACCACAAAGGGCCCAGGCTACATAGCCAGGATAATAGAGCATAGGGTTTCCATATGAAACCTGGACATCATGATAAACTTGTTCAGAGACTTGAGGATAGGCAGAGGAGACCCATTGGACTTCTGAACCAAGAAAAGGGTAGAATAAAAGCCCTTCTGTTGCTGTGATGAGGGGACTGGAATTATTACCCCCGAGAGCAGTAAGGACTGAATGGCCTTCGGGAAGAGCAGGGCGTTGCTTGGGGCCGATGGAGGTTCTGTGCAAAAAAAAAAAAAGCTGCTGGGTGGGGCCCGCCTCAGGAATGAGAGGGCATATCAGTGGGAGACCACTTCTTTTACCCAGGTGTCTGATGCCAGAACTGTGCGAACTGAAGAAGTCTACCTCCCACCCCTGGGAGCTCCCAGGAAGAGGCCCACCCGGTCAGGCTGAAGGTGTGTCCTCAGATTTGGTAGGTGGACATCTAGTAGCCCAGGTCTGTTTGGTTCTAGGCTTGTGGGCTTTAATGGATGCTGACTGCCATGGAAAGGACTGACCTTTAGCTTTTCCTTGGGGAGGAAAGGATGACATCCGAGGCTTCGTAGTAGATGCAGAGGGCAAGAACACTGTCTTGGAAGCTTCAAAGGTAGTCACAATCTTGTCCAATTCTGGGACAAACAGGATCTCCCCAGAATAAGGCAGAGACACCAAATCCTTTTTAGAGTCTGAATCTGCATTCCATGAGCAAAGCCAAACAATACGGTGGGCTACCACGGAAGTAGCCGATGCATCGGAAGCTAGGAGACCAGTATCCAAAGCAGCTTCTCCTAAATAGGAGGCTGCATCTCTAATGTGAGATATGTAGGTCAGCTGTTCCCTCAAAGCATCAGAGGGAAAGGTATCTGCTAGGGCCTCTACCCAAATCTCAATGGATTTTTGCCACCCAGGCCGTAATAGCTCCTGTAAAAAGAGTATAAAGACTTCAGGCTAGCTTCAGTCTATCTATAGTCTCCTTTAAGAAGGTTGCAGTATGGATAGGTGTGTCACGTGGGAATCCACTGCAGGGGGAACGTCCCATTTAGTGCTATCAGTAGCTGGAAGAGGGTAAAAAGAAATAGTGTTTAGGCAGCTGAAACATTTTACTTCACAATAGATCAGTGAGAGGAAACTCTGTCAAAACTACCTTCTGTTGCTTAAATAGTTCTGTTTGAAGAATAGATTTTACAGCTCTCAAGTGCAGGTATGTTCAGTTTAGAGGGGGGGAGGGAGGGCGCAAAGTGGTCTGCATCTTCTGCCTCCCCAGATGATAACTCAGAATCTGATAGCTGGGTGGAGTGGGAAGATAACGGCACACTCAGTAGGTTTACTAGGTAAGGGTTTCTCCTTTGCAGCATTTGTTGAAAGGCTGTAGATGTAGCTGCCAGACTCTGCACTGAGGTAGAAAGTATGGCTACCCATGGGGAGGCAAAGGATTCGCAGGGAGTACCTGCTGTGGCCATCCCATAGTGGGAGCTACCACAGGGACCGCTAGGCGGTTCACAAGTTTTGCCAACACCTGTGAAAAAGAAGCCCAGGTGGGGTCCTGAGAAGAGGATGCAGGGGCTGATAGGCCAGGTGTCATAACAAGATGCACATAGACCATCTTGAATGAGATCCTCTGAAGCTAAGCCTGCTAAACAGGACTTGCAAGACTCCAGAGTGGGAGCAGCAGGCTGCTTGTTATTCTTGCCTTTGCTACACATAGCTGTAAGAATAATGCAATCTGGCACAGTGCAGGGAGCAAACCAGATCTGTACAATATGGCACAGTGTAGTGCGCAACACATATACACAGTATGTGATAGCCCTCACATATATAGGAAGATGTGAGGTACAATGAACACCCTATACCTCAGTATTCAAGGGTTATAGTGAAATAAAAGGGAAAGGTATAAGCTGACAGTTGAGGAAAAATAAGCAGCGCTAACCCAAGTCACATGCAGAGCATACAATATAACTGCAGTGGGCACTAAATTCAACTACACCGACTGCAGTGGCTGGTAGGAACTAGCGCTGTATAACCTGGCTCCTGGGAGAGGTATACAGGGAGACCGGACCCAGTGTTCTTGGAGACCTGAGGCGGTTGCAGAAAATGGCTGCCGCAAGTCTCTGAGGGGGCGGAGGGTGAGGGAGGAGCAGCTCAGACCACAGTGGACTGGTGCCCTGAGTTGGGGGGGACCACAATGAGAGGGCTTCTCCCCTATGCTAACATCAACCACCGGGTCCCTGGCCTGAGCTGTCCCCTGCGCCAGCATAGTTTATACCAGTGTTGGCTAACCTTGACACTCCAGCTGAACTACATAACCCAGCATGCACTGCTACAGTTTTGCCATTAGGGCATGCTAAAACTGTGGCAGGGCATGCTGGGATATATAGTTCCACAACAGCTGGAGTGTCAAGGTTAGCCAACACTGGTTTATACCATGGTGGTCGAGTGGTGTCCACATCAGCGCCTCCGGTCTATCTTCAGAGACTGGAGGTAAGACTGCGCATAGACCTGCCTTACATGTTCCCTTGAGTCCCAGCTGCAGTATGGGGTTCGAGGAGCCCTGCTGGCTAGGTGGCCCCGGAGCCCAGCAGAGGGCTGGAGTCACAGCGCCGTGGAGGGGAGATTGAGCAGCAGTGCAGACGTCCAGAGGACTGTCTATCGCTTCTTGCTCTGTATGAAAAAATGAAAATATAAATAAATCATAAAAATAATGCTTGGGCTTAAAGCCCACTGTTCTAAACGGTGATCCAGCTTCTGTCAAACACCAACGAAACTGAGTTGCCCCCTCAGGCTGTGGGTGGCATATAGGGGGGGGGGGGGAAGGACCAGAGCATCCTGCGATAGAAAAAAAAAAAGCTTTGTTGTTGGTGCCCGGTCCAACAAGTACCACCCACACCCCCCAATTGCTCACTGTGGAGCCTGAAGAAATATTACCAACACAACCACATAATGCTGATTATAATAGATAATGTGGCCATACGGGGGTGGGGAGGAAAGAAAGATTAGGATGGAGCTTACATTCTAAAATGGAAAGGGGAGGAATAAGGTACTGGCGAGATCCAAGGCTTAGCAATGTGGAAGGGAAGACTAAATTAGGTTGAAGATGTAGGAGGGAGTAGAGAGTGAGGAAGCTTTGAAGGATATTGTGATTAGTTTAAGCTGGATCCTGAAGGATAGGAGGGAGCCAGTGGACGGATTAGCAGAAAAGATCAGTCTAGCAGTGGTGTTCAGAAGACATTGCTGAGGAGAGAGGCGGTTGAGGGGAAAAACATTGGTCAAGTCAAGAGATAATGGAAAAATGTTTTGGTGGCATTGAGGAAGGGACGTATACTAGCAATGAAATAGACGTGTGTAAACGAATGAATGAGCGCGCAGAATCAATAGTAATTCCCAGGCATCAGACTTGATGAATAGAGAAGATGGTGGTGTTTCCCACAGTGAGGGTGAGATGGGGAGGGGTGGAGACACAAGAAGGATGGAAGACAATGAGCTCAGTCTTAGACATCCTGACATTGAGAAAGCAAAGAGGAGATGGCAGATAAACAGTTTGAAATGCATTAAGAGGCAAGGGGAGAGGTTGGGGGAGCAAAGATAGAGTGTGGTGTCAATATAAAAATGGTATTGAAGACTGAAGGAGTCAGGCTGCGAGTGAGGCTGTGTAGAACAAAAGGACTTGGGGCACCACTACTGGGATATGGTTAGAGAAAGAAGACCGTATCACAGAGACCAAGGGAAGTAGTGAATGGTTAACTGGGTCAAAGGCTGTGGAAAAGGAAAAGAAGGATGAGGACAGAGAAGTGAGGAGGTAATTTGTGACTAGGGACAGGGCAGTTAGATGGGAGAAAGATGGAGAGGTGGGTATAGACAAGCCGCTCAAGAGGCGAAGGGGAGGAGACGGAATGGACGGTAGCTGGATGAAGTTGTGGAATCCAGAGTGGATTTTTGAGGGTGTTACAAGAGCATGTTTAATGGAGGATGTGAAAATGCCAGAGGAGAGGGAAAGGTTGAAGAGGTGCGCAAGCTGTAGGCAGATGTTAGGGGAGCTAAAACCGAGGAGGTGGGAGGGGATGGGTTCGGTTGGGCATGTAGAGAATTAATTGACTCCCCAGAAGTGCGGTGCTAGATACACTATCTCAAGCAAAGCATACTAAATGTACTAAGATGGAAACTGCAAATATGCAGACTGTTGCTTTGTAAGTTATTAGAGGGCAACAAGTATTCAAACTGATAACTCCTGCTACATTTGAATATCAGAAACTGTTCATTTAAAAAGAGAAAAATCTCTATACAGTAGCATAAAAATATTGTACGTAAATTTTGAAAACATGATTAAATGCAAAGCTCTTGTCCCCTACTTCATATATAGGCCCCTATTCAATTAGAAGCGAAAAGCCGAGATCCACGGAAAAGTATAGCCGATTGCGACTTTTTATCTGTCGGAAAAGTATCGCCGTATTCAATTTCATCCGCTTTTAGCCCCCCCAATGGACAACTGCGTCACAAAACTTAAAAAATCTTAACACCCCAAAAAAGTACTTTGAATTTGGGGGCGAAAAAGTGTGAAGTGAGGGAACAAGTTCGCAAACTAGCGAAATAATGTTCTAGGGGTGCCCTAAGAAGGGGGTCAAGTGTTTTGGGGATTGCAGGTGCATTTTAGGGGGTGCAATTTCACGTTATTTAAAAGTTCACTTTAGAGACATTAAAATATGCTTGCACCCATTTTCAGGTACCCCAAATTTGATAGGACAACTTATTTTCACCTAAAAAACAAAACAAAAACAGCTTTATGCTATTCTCCACCGCTTGTGCAAATACTCTAATTAGAGGTAATTATGCGAACTTAAGTACACCAAATAGTTTTATTAGGGCTAATTGGACACTACTACATTGATCCCCAATGCAACTTATTAGGGGGGTTCAGGCTGATTTCCCCGATTCGGACACCACTTTTCGCGTATTTTGACTTCGCATGTCTCCATTTTTGCGTCTCTTGAGATTGTATACTGAAAATAGCGGGGGCCCGCACAATAAGTTTCCGCGGCTAAAATGCCGGCAGCTGAAACTTTATCGCGGGTGCGATACCAATTGATTACCCCCCATAGTATTAATACCACTCTTTAATGATTCCAAAAGCTTTCGGGCTCCTGCATTCAAAATATTGTAATACATTATATGTTTTCTTATACTTGTAGAATGTGTAAAGGTGCGTACACACGGAGCGATTTAAATGCACGATAACGATCATATAGTTATCGTTCATTTTTCGGTGGCCAACGACATGCGATGAGCGGGCACGCGTGGATGATCGCGATATCGTCCATCGTCTGTGCATGCAGGTAACCAAGTTACTATAGGCCGTTATAGTGGTTGGTGTGCTGGATGATCGATAGCGATCATCCAGCACACCAGGAGGGTGCAGGACGATCAGACAGCGATATTGTTACCGCTGTCTGATCGCTCCGTGTGTATATGCACCATAAGTCATTATAATGAACAGGGTGTCTGTTACATTACGTTACAGTCTTTGCTTTTTGTTATCGTTGCAGATTCAAACGACATTACCAACAATAAGAAGGGGAGGTTTTGTTTTATTTTAAAAACTTCTTTTGACATACCAAACACATTATCCAATATTTCTATATTCAATCAAGTACATTTTCCAGAGACAGAACGAGCATTTTGGAGATTGGTTTAACATTCAATGCCTAGAGGGACTTTAGGCTAGGATTTGCCGGGAGTATGCAGCAGTCTGGTATTAGGTGACGGGGGAGATAGCTCAGGTCTGTACATACGATTAGAATAATGTAAGTCTCCAACTGCATCTGGGTCATTTCTTTCTGACTCCAACACGTTTATTGTCCAAGGACGAAGGCGGTTACCTGTAAAAGTCATGCATTGGGTAGCTGGTATAACTGGATATCTTATATAGACACTGGCCTCTATTGACTGCTTTTTCTATGGCATCTTGATTGTTCATTATTTTGTTATCTGCAAGAATTATCAGAAAGGTTCTAATTACTCATCAGATTTAGCCAGCAAAACCATATTAACCCAATCTACATTTATTAAGGATTCACAATTGGAAAACAAGAAAGATGCTGACATGACCACAATATTGCCGAAATCTGTCATTCACACTAATAAAAGGGTCCAGTAAACACATGTTTTGAATAGGCTATCCCCCCGGGCCCCTTTTATTGGGCCACCACAATGGGGGAGTAGGGACACGAGTTGAGCTGTATGTTGGCTTCAGGCTGAGTTACACATGAAATGTAATGAGCCTAGACCAGACATAGGACTAACAAGACACAGGGCAGCCATATGCTTCAGCTTTCAGGCTACTTGTGCATGGATCCTCCCAGACACAGTTACGGCAACCATCAGCTCATAAATGGTGTCCTAGGGGAAGGAACCTTCAATTAGGCCAAACTCTGTCCTCAAGGCACCCTAACGGTCCAGGTTTTAAAGGATATCCATGGTTGAGCACAGATGGTTAAATCAAAAGACTGAGGTACTATTAAGTCACCTGTGCACAAGCATGGTTATCCTTAAAACCTGGACTGTTAGGGTGTCTTCTCCGTGCCAGTAAAGAGGATAATGGGTGAGGGGATACTTTCATATATGCACTATAATAAAAGAGACGGCAGTCTTGCGTGTGCCGAACCAGCATTAATGTGAATACTGAAATCTGTTTACGAGGTACAGATTCTATTATCTGGAATAATTGGGATTTGGGGTGTTTTCCATTGTTCCCGTAATTTGGAACTCTGTGCCTAAAATAATGGTGAATTACCGTTACTATAACCCCAGGCATTCCCCTCCTCATTAAAGTATGTAGCAGTAGTGTACAATATAGGATGTCACACAATCAATGAGCAGCAACTATTTACTGTTTAAGTTTTTGGCTTTCTGGATAAGACAAACTATCCATATAGTATAATGCTGAATATCAGTGCAGCCCGTAATGGCTGCCCCCATGGGGTGTAGATGAGGACCAGAAACATTAATAATGTCTGCTAGTATCAACCAGAAACACAACCCAGCTGTACTTTCTATACAAGAACTACTTTGAATAAGAGCATTTTTGGTACTCACCGTTAAATCTGTTTCAACAATTGGGGGTCGTTATTACCAGGAGATTTTAAGGGCTTAGGAGTTAGGCAAAGGTTAATTATTTGAGGCTGAAGCTCATCCACTCACCAAGCTTTCTCAGTTTCCATGTTACAAAAGCCCCAAGACAGGGGTAAAGAACAATTACAGAAATGTAAACAATGTCCAGAATGAGCTTAAGGAAAAATGCAGTACCTCCCCAGATGGCTTCTGAGAAACGGAATGAAAGAAGAGTACCAAACATCCTCTCATCATCATGCAATCTGGGGGACATCGCTCCTATCGGGACTATCCAACGCTGCCCCTTATGGGAGGGTACACTTCGACATGCCTGAATTTGTATGCTAATATATGAATAAAGTAAAACGTGTACAGAGGACCAAGCGGCTGCCTGATGCAGTTGCTCGATAAAGGCTTTGTGCCACGCTACAAGGAAGAACGCACGGATCTGGTTAAAATGCGCAGAGATTCGGTCTGTATCCAGCTGCTCGGCACCTGAAGAAGTCAGCTGAATTATGAACCTGGTGCATTTGGTAATTGTCTGTGTGGATGCTGGCCAGAGTCCCAGAGAGCCAGCAAAGTTTACAGTTTTCCAAAATCTGGAAGTGCTGTCTGGGTATATTTTCAGCACTCAAACCAAATCCAGAAAACCTGGCTGTCCCTCTTCAGTTGAAAAATCAGATTCCACAGTTGGCATGACGTTCTGGTTAAGGTGAAAATGAGACTCCTCCTTCAGCTGTACAATTTGAGTCATAGCAAATGCTGCCTTATTATGAAATGGGATCCCCCTTGCACTGTATTACAGTCCTTGTAAGAGAGGGTTTCCCTAGCAGTGCTGCATCTCTCTGCTGGCATTCCTGGAGTCAGCAGAAAGACATTACCACTACTAGCAACACACAGAACACTCCCGCCAGGGAGCGTAACAACCACCTGCTACAGCAGCAGAAGGCTAAACGTTTCAGGATAAAATAAATGAAAAATAAGTCTTCCCAAGGTAAACCTGTCCCAGCCATGGGCACTTAACTGTTAATGGGAGGGGGTTGGGTGAAGAAAAGAATTAACCTTTAAAGCGCCCAGTGCTCTCCATTCAACCCCATAGTAGGCACTGTCCACCAAACTGTTACAAATAATTTAGAAGTGTAAAACTTACTGAAAGAAACAACTTTTACATAAGGACAGACATTAAAAAGCTTTTTTACAGTGTGTATTGTATACTATTAAAGGGAGAGACTCTGTGGCTCAATCCAATGAACTCGCTCCAGCACGCGAGGAGGACAAGTTGCTGTTGCAACGGCGTGTACATATCGACATCGGCATTTGCCTCATCTTACCACAGATCCGTGGATTTTTCTACACAATCCACGAATCTGGTGGTACCGTATAGCTGCACTTACTCACACCCGCAAGTAAATCGCAGGTAACTAGATTGAGCCTTATAGGTACACTTGAGTTGTTACACAATGGATGGAATCAGCATACACATGTGCACAGAGTACCATGGAACATGGAACTACGTATATAAGCTAGTTATACCTTTCATAGTAACGTTGACGCCAGATGCCAGAAATAACCCTCCAAAGCGGTTGTTAAAAATCTGATTACCTTCAAGGGTCGCCGTTGCATGATTTGTAATTTCAATACCTTCAAAACAAATGAGGAAAGGTTTCATGAGAAACTCCTAGATTACATTTTTAGTACTGGTACTAAAATAATCACAAAGCCACGGATAATGCCATGAAATTCACCAACCTGCGGCAAATCCATCGAATATCCTATTTTTCCGTAAGACAGGGTGACTGTTGGTGCTGATCAGCACGCCGGCTTGAGCATTCCTGAAGATGTCGTTCTCCTCGAGTAACCCTGTCACCAAATGAAGAGATAAAGGTTTATTTCACTATGGGGAGTTTATAAACATAACAAAAAATGGAAAAAGGAATTATGGGGGGGCTTCTGCAATACATTAAGTTCAAAATAGACTAATTAATAAATCACTACCACAAAATCCCAATCAAAGCATGCTGGGCATCTGTAAACAGGTGCAGGCTTTTCTCCAGTATTTTCACTACAGTGATATGGGCCAGAGATGCTAACCACTGTGCCACGCAGACTAGACTGCCATCTGTTACCAGATAAATATACACAAAAGTTTTTGAGACGCTCTAGCAGATATAAAACTAGGTCAATAAAGACTATAGAGAACAACAAAAATGAGAGTTATGGTAAGAACTTACGTTTGTTAACTTTTTTTTCGAAGTCCATGGGGAGACCTTGGGGTGTAGGTTGGATATGGATCACGGGCACCACGCAGTTAAAGCTTTCACCTCCCAGGATGCACTGGGTCCACTCTCCCTATAACCCCGCCCCCCGAGCCAGAGGCACCTCAGTTTGTAAGTAGCCAAAGGCCGGAGGAGGAAAAAGCGAGTGAGAACAAAAAGCACTGGAACACTCAAGAACCACACTCAAAGGAGAAGGAGACGGGAAACCGGTGTCCAGAAATATAGCCCATATGAAGCCAGGGCAGGTGCCCTGTGAAACCTATGGACTTCGAAGAAAGAGTTAACAAAGGTAAGTTCTTGCCTTAACTCATTTTCTTCAGGGTCCATAGGCTCCACAGGAAGACCTTGGGAATGTCCCAAAGCAGTCCAATTATGAGTGGGGACGCTCCGGCGCTGAGAGGAGAATTCGGCGCCCAAAGGAAGCATCCTGAGAGGTGAAGGTATCAAATGCATAGAACCTTAGAAAGGTCTGGACAGAAGAACATGTGGCCGCCTTAGAAAGCTGAAAAGCCGAGGGCGCCACGGCGAGCCGCCCACAGACAGAGTAGAAAGAGCAGTAACAGAAGCCAAAACAGGCAGGCAGGTGTGTGTAAACCCCTGAGATAGTCATACGAAGTCATCTGGCCAATGTTTGCTTATTGGCTGACCATCCCTTCTTGTGAAATCCATAGAGCACAAACAAGGAATCCGATTTCCGAAGGGAACTGGTACGGTCCACATAAATCCTGAAAGCGCGGACCACATCCAATGAAGTCTCACCAGCCGAGAGGTGTGGTGACAAAGGCCGGTACCATAATTTCCTGATTTATATGAAAATGAAAAACCACCTTAGGAAGAAACTCAGGGCGAGTGCGAAGCACAGCCCTGTACTGGTGAAATATCAGAAAGCGACGACGACAGGAGAGCGCCCCCAATTCTGACACCCTCCTGGCAGATGCAATAGCCAGAAGAAAAAAAAAAAAGTCTTCGCTGTGAACCACTTAAGTTCTACAGAATCCAGGGGTTCAAATGGAGGACCCTGGAGGGCACGAAGAACTACTGACAAATCCCACAGAGCCACTGGAGGGACAAAGGGAGGTTGAATCTGGAGGACACCCAGGAGGAAGGTGTGGACATCCTGTAGTGCAGCAAGTCTACACTGGAACCAAATGGATAGAGCAGAGACATGCCCTTTCAGTGAAGCAAGACGAAGTCCAAGGTCCAATCCAGCTTGAAGGAAGGCCAGAACTCTGGAAACCCTAAACACCTGAGGATCGTAGATTCTAGTACGACACCATTGGAAATCTGTACGCCACACTTTCTGGTAGATCCGAGCAGAGGCTGGCCTACTCGCTCTGAGCATAGTGTGACTATAGAGCTAGAGAATTTTTTTGACCTAAGTAGGAACAACTCAAGAGCCACGCCGTCAAAGACAGACAACCCAGGTCCAGGTAAAGGCAAGGACCATGAGACAACAGGTCCGGACGTTGTGACAGCAGGAACGGAGTGTTGATGGAGAGACTCCAAAGATCTAAGTACAGGTGACGACTGGTCCAAGCTGGAGTCACCAGCAGGACAGTGCCTCAGTCTTGTTTGAACTTCCAAAGAGCTCGAGGAAGAAAGGGGAACTGGAGGGAAAAGGTACGCAAACAGGAAGGTCCACTTCAGTGGCACATCTACAAAGGTTGCCTCGGTATCTCATGGACCCATACACTAGCAGTTTAGGATTGTGTCGGGAGGCCATGAGGTCCATCTCTGAGAGGCCCCATCTGTACACTAGAAGTTGAAACACCTCTTGGAGAAGCGACCATTCCCCGGGATGCACGTCGTGACGGCTGAGGAAGACTGCTTCCCAATTGAGAACTCCCAAAATGAACACTGCAGAGATGGTCGGGAGGTGACCCTCGGCCCATATCAGAATGCGTGTCACTTCTGTCAGTGCCTCCTTGATGGTCGATGTAAGCCACTTTTGTGGCACTGTCGGACTGAACCTGTACAGGTTTTCCATTTAGTACTGTATGTGCTGGGCCAGGTTAAGGGCCTTGTAGACAGCTCAAAGTTCCAATATGCTGATTGGCAGGGTTGATGCGACCGATGTCCAGCGGTCCTGAAAAGAGCACGGACAGGTCACTGCGCCCCAGTCCGGGAGACTGGCATCTGTTGTTAGGATTACCCAGTCTGGGAACCAAAAGGGGCGACCCTTGGTTAGATAAGATGTCTGATAGCGACAAAGATAAAGAGACAGACGCACCTGGAGAGAGTACCATCGTCTGAGCTTTGAGCCGATGGTGGCAACCCGTTCCACCTGGAGAGGATCAGCCTTTGCAAAGGCCTGGAAGGAAACGGAGAATATTCCCCCTTCGAAGGCAGACACCATGGATCCCAGAACCTGCATTGCTGAGTGGATCGACACTTGCCAACTGTGAAGATATCTGTGCACTCGTAGATGAAGTGTGGAGAACTTGTCCAATGTCACAAAGATTCTCTGATCCTGAGAATCCAGCAGGGCTCCTAGATGAATCATTCTCTGTGAGGGATTCCGATCGGACTTTTTCCAGTTGATTAACCATCCGTGCTTGTGCAGGAAAGCAATGGTTAACTACAGATGGCGGTGAAGCATTTCTGGGGATCCTGCTAGGAGCAGGAGGTCGTCCAGGTATGGAAACAGGCGGACACCCTGACCACTCAGGTGGGCTGCCCTGACAGGCGTAATTTTGGTAAACACTCATGGAGCTGTGGAAGTCCAGAAGGGCAGAGCCTGAAATTCTAAGTGTTGCCATAGTATAGCAAACTGGAGACATCGCTGATGTGAGGGCGCTATAGGTACATGTCCTGAATATAGAGAGATACTATAAAAGTCGCCAGGCTCCATAGCTAGGAAGATGGAGCATAGGGATACCATCCTGAACTTTGGCACCCTTAGGGATTTTTTCAAGGATCTGAGGTTGAAGATAGGCCGATGAGACCCATTCGGCTTCTGAACCAGAAAGTGTAGAATAATAACCAGTCCCTCACTGAGATAGTGGGACTGGCACAATTACCCCTGCTTGCAGCAAGGACTGTATGACTTTCTGGATTTGTAAGGCCTTGTTCGGGTCTGAATGGGTTTATCCTAGGGCTTTGAAGCAGGGTGTCTGGTGTTCCAGGTCTGCTTGGTCCTGAGTTTGGCGGCTCTTAGTGGAAGCAGACTGCCTAGGAAAGGACTGAAATTTAGGCATTCCGAGGCCTAGTAGAAGTAGTCACAATCTTGTCAAGGACTGTGCCCAACAAGAGCTCTACATTGTAGGGTAATCCTTCTAGGCCTTTCTTGGAATCCACATCAGCCTTCCATGAACATAGCCACAGGTGCAGCGGGCAGACACAGCTGACTCTGTAGGTTAAGAGACTGGCATCTAATGTTGCTTTACCAAAATAGGAAGCTGCATCTCGAATGTGAGCAACAAAAGACATCTGATCCCTAGAAGCAACTGAGGGGAAAGAAGTGTCTTCAAGTGAGTCAGCCCAGCTCTCCATAGCTTTAGCCACCCATGCAATAGCCATGGTTGGACGGGCAACAGTCCCTGAAAAAGAGTATATCGATTTCAGGCAAGCTTCTACTTTCCTATCCGCAGGATCCTTCAAGGAAGTAACTGTAGGAATAGGCAACGTAGCGCTTTTAATTAAACGCGTAATATGTGAATCCACTGCAGGGGTTGTTTTCCATTTTGCACTATGAGCCACAGTAAAAGAGTAACTGGAGGTCAGTATGAAACCTCTTACCGGGAGATTGCCAGGCTGCAGCCATGAGTTCAGATGATGTGATCGAGGGAATTCTGTTGAAGCTACTTTCTGGCGTTTAAACAGAGGGTGCTTGGATTTAGGGTCTGGCTCGTCCTCTTCTATCTTCTATTAATTAGATGGATCCGACAGCTCGCACCAAGGCAGGATTATTAATTTATGACCGTCTCTCATATGCCTCTGGAGGGGAGTCAGGGTTAGAGAGATCAGCATCTGAGCGTGGACTGTGACGATAACACAGCACATATTACTGGGTAGAGGCTTCCCTACCTTGCAACCCGGTTTGAAAGGCATTAGATGTAGCCATCAGACTCTGTACTTAGTTAGAGAGTACGTCTACCCATGGTGAGGGTACAGGAGGTACCTGTATTGTGACAATCCCAAAGGGGGAATTCCGTCCTGCTGTGATAACCCCCTCGGGGGAATTACAGCCAGATCCGCTAGGTAGTCTGCAATAGTGGCCAGTACCTGAGCGAAAAAGCCCAGGAGATAAAGTATGTATGTGTGTGTGTGTTATATATAGAAAATCCTCCTCACTTAAGCCTGCAGCCCATAACAGGCATCTGCCCCCATACTGCTAATACTCCTACCTACGCTAGACATACCTGCAGAGTAAACGGCACACAATATGGCACTGGGTATAATGCAACCAGCGTGTATGTAGGATACTAGTAGGAAACAATATACTGGTCCTGTCCTTATGTCCTGGGTAAGCTGCTGGAGCACACAGCCCAAATATGGCACAGTGCAACGAATGTATGTGAGGCACAGGAAAAAACCCTGAATACACCTGTATGTTAAAGGTAATAGTCTGAGAAAAAAACACTGGTCCTGACTGATGCTTAGATAAGCTGCAGGAGCCCACTGCCTAAGTATTCGACACACTGCTCCTGTCTGACACTTTGGTAAGCAACAGTATGTGTCATACCTCACAAATATCTTTTATATATCTGAGAGAAAAGAACCACCTTAGCTACACCTACAGTATATAAGGTTAGAATTAGATGAAAGGTATAGATATATGCTGACAGTTAGGAAACAAGACACTGCACTACAATCAACTGCCCAGATTCAATGTCTGGGAAAGCTATAGTGCTGCATACACCAACCCAAGGGAGAGTTATGCAGGCGGACTGGACCACGCGCTGGCCTTAGAGATCTGCAACGCACCATCCAAGAAAATGACCTATCCCTGTACGTCCAGCAGCAATCTGGGATGTCCCGCGGGGCCCAGCTGGCACAGACCCCCGGGGGTCCCACCGAGATCCCAAGATCGGTACTGGCGTCGCGACGCCAGCTGGCAACAGAGCGGCAGCGCAGACATCCTATGGACAGTCTGCTGCTGCACGCTCTGATGGAAGAAAAAGTATCCAAATCATAAAAATAAAATTAGCTTTGGGGCTGCTAAACAGCCCCCCTGCATAAACAGTGACCAGACTTCGGCCGGCCTCCAATTATAACGGAGGTGCTTCAGGCTCGGGGTATAGGGAGGATGGACCAGTGCATCCTGGGAGCAAAATCTTTAACTGCGTGGTGCCCGGGATCCAGATCCAACCTACACCCCAAGGTCTCCCTGTGGCGCCTATGGACCCTGAAGAAGAAAACCCTAGCTTAGGGAAAGGCTACTGTAGATTAATTTTTGGAATCACCATTCCTCAAGTGAATAGAGTAGAATAGTGAATCTCAAGTTTGGTCCTCAAGACCCCAAAACAGTTTACATTTACCCAGTCACCCACAGGTGGCGCTAATTATTTTGCTGGCTATTTTGAGACCTAGAACACACACTGTTTGGCATCCTGAGGACCAAGTTTGAGAACCTATTGAGTAGAAGATACCAAAACGGGAGACCCCCATGGACAGTTTTGTAAAGGTGCAACAGGGGGATATTTATGAAATTTGGAGCCGATAAGGTGGTGTTGCCCATAGCCTTCAGAACTACAACCCTTCTTCGTAGTCATAAGTGCACCCTGGAGGTGTCTTAGGGTGAACTAACACTTACTGAATTACAGAATAACTTCAGTATTCGCCATAGGGTCAGATAAGTGTGCGCTACAGGAAAGATCACAACATTTTACCTCGGCCTCCATTAAATATACAGATTCCACCATCTCGTCCATCATGGATTTTGTTACGTCTTAATGTTGGGTTGCTGTCTGTTTTAATCCAAACTCCAGCCATTGCATTGTCAAAAATCTCATTGTCTTCAATGAAGCCAAGCCCTGTTGGGAAATTAACAAGACAGTGCTGTTAATGAGTGTATATCAATCTTTATGCCCATACACAGTTTTAGCAAAACAAAAAAAATCCTTACCAGAATTATACACAAGTATTCCGCCATTCTGACCTCCCCAGATTTTGTTGCGTCTAATCTTAGGGTTGCTTCCCGTTCTAGAGAACCGGTAAAATAAATAAAATCAGCATAAAAAAGGTAGGTATGACATAAGTGACTGCTGAAAGCACCAAACCGGCTAATGTTAAAACATAAACCATAGCTGCAGTTCACCCCACCTATGGTCTGAACCGGAAATATGGAAAGGGGGGGAAAATCTTGTTCCTTTGTATATATTTTACAAATGGCAGAGGACTTTTACCAGGGCATTTTTGATAAATGATCCAGTAAATACTTTAAACTGCGTTAGTTTTAGCCAAATGTAACATAACAAATATTTAGTTAATTGTCCCTCTGAAATGTACCCAGACACGTCAGTAGATGGATGATCAGACTGAAGAGATTTGTTAGAGATACCAGGGAATGGGCCTAGCTTATTACTGGGGTACCAGTGCACATCAGCAGCATCAGTGCCAGCTGACTGTTACAGTGGGCAGTTTTGCCAAAACTCTACATTATAAATACAAGAAAGCCTTACCGTATTTGTACCCCAGAATACATGTGGTTATAGATGTCATTGTCTTCTAGCACACCATGGCCATTGTCATAGAAGTATACTCCAACCTATGAAACAATATTTGTTCTATTATAAAGGCTCGCCAGTCTCACCTGCTTGTAGTTGAAATTAAAACTACTAAAAATACGTTGTAAAAATAAGTGCTCTCTCTTTATAAACACACACATAGAGATATAGATATGTATATCTCTATGTCCCCGAGCAAGTCGAATTGACCCCAATAATGCCAAGATGTAATGCGTTGGGTAATATACTTATATCACATCCAGAAACTAATGCTATGAAGGTCTAGCTCAGCTGCTCAGTGGTTCTCTTTGATGTGGACTGTGTTCAGGAAAAGCTGTTTTTATTTGTTCTGTTGTACATGTGAAATGTCGCTCATAAATGTACGGCGTATATACAGTACATACACTATGATTCCCATGATCATATGTTCTATGCGGGGATCATAGATCTCTTTATTGACCTTGAAGGAATTACTACCTATGGTTAGAGAAGCACATTTTCTCGACCTAATGGATCACACTTGGATCATTTTAACATGTGGGTGTAAATATGAAACTATTGCACTAGGAGGCACCTTTTTTGTTAGTTATCTAGAATTCAATTTGTTGCAGCAAAGCTACGGAAACTGGACTGCCGCTCTGAGAATGGAGTATTGGGGGCACATTTTCTCATTTGGAGATATCTGACTGACCACAAGCACTATGGCTT
The DNA here is from genome assembly GCA_031769625.1 of Taudactylus pleione. Taxonomy (NCBI): domain Eukaryota; kingdom Metazoa; phylum Chordata; class Amphibia; order Anura; family Myobatrachidae; genus Taudactylus; species Taudactylus pleione. Next base: position 3,476,988 of record JAUIMM010000521.1, read on the forward strand.
ATTTTTTTGTTGAGCAGTGCGCCTTTGTTCACGCAATTATACTCAACCTCAACCCCTTAAGTTTTCCCAACAGGTCATGCTTTGAGGATTTGTGTCTGTGGAAGCAGGTGGGATAATTACTGATCCAGCAACATAGACTAACTCACCTGTGCGTGATTAAAGAAATTAAGTACAGCTCAAATAGACACCGTACTAGAAAGCTGAGGCAGAGCCAAGCCAAGGTAGCGAAACGAGAGCAAAAATGTAGTGCATAGACAGAGGCCTTGAGCCAGAGTGGAACACAAGTAAGACCGGAGAGGAGAAAGAACGGGCAGGCTGTGAGGGGGCTATGAGAGCTGGGAAGGAGAAGGGTCAGTGCCACAGAGTGGGACAGAGACGCATTTTGGAGGTGCAGGCAAAGGAAATCTGGAAAAGTTTGATAAAAAAAAAAAAAAGAGCAGTGACATTTAGAAGAACAGGTAAGTCCTATAGATATATAGAGGCACACAAGTGACAATTCTCTTCCCCCGCACTGAATGTGATGTAGGAAAAGTTTTTGCTTTGAGTATGGCCTCTATGTTTGATCAGCGCTAGAATAATTTCTGAGACAAAGGGAACGGGGCAGAAAAAGTTTGGGCATCACTGCCATAACCAGACCAAATGGAAGAATCTTGTAATGAAAAGGGGATTCTTGGAACAAAAGTTTGAGCATGTAATGTTGGAAAACGAAGATATGCTATATGCATGATTACTGATGCTAAAAACATACTTGCCTCACTAATCTCATCTCAGGGACTCCATCCTGAACCTGACCATCTGAAGATTGGTGCTCAAGATAGGTCTAGAAGATGTGAGTACAAAACCTACATGACTCCCATCACCGAGCAGTCTGAAGAGATATTCCCTTCACCTGTCAGGGATCAACAACACAAGACTGTCTCCCACCACAGTCAGGGCTGAGTGAATGAAGATGCAGTCATGCACTCTGTTTGACATTCTTTTTTTGCTCTGATGTTTAGGTGTCCAGGCTGGTTTACATCTTTGATCCGACGGGAAGAGGAAGATTGGCGATTATGACCCACTGATGCACATGCTAATGGGGAACATCCACTAGACTATCTACTCCCTGTCCAATCTCTAAACGATTTTCCCTTGAAATTTTATCTTTCAGTCTGAAAGATTTGCAAACTATCTTTAATACTTCAAGTGAAATTGATCTGCATGTTCAGTCAACTGACAAGACGATCAAACGACCAGCGGGAGCGCGCATCGTTGATCGTTAACGACCAAACACTGCACAATTTATAAACGACTGAATGATAACTATGTCATTATCGTTCGATCGCCTGCTAAAATCGTGTAGTGGATGCCCCCCTTAAGGCCTGCTGTGAAAGGAGACATGAAATACCAAATCTTGGTTCCTTTGATTGAAGAGTAATGCCTGAAATAACTGGATTGGTCGCGCTACATCAGTAGCGTGACAACTCAGTCCATCAAGTTCAGTCCCAAACAGGTTCTTCAAAAAGCAATGCCTCTAAAAAACCTTTTAGTCTCTACATCCGTGAATCAAGCCCCAGAGAGACGACTATAAAGGGCAGCCACAATCCTTTCTTAAGGGGGATGTCACTGGATTAAACCAGCCAGCAATAAAGTATTGTGGCACACATATCTGGTCCTATTCATCTCCGAACATGAGGAGAACGGTGTCACCTGTGGGCTCTACCCTCCCCGATATCAATAATCCCCTCTACAATTTTAACACAGAGAGAGACCCTAGTAGTGCGGGGGGGGGGGGGGGGGGGGGGGGTCCTGTCAAAATGCAACCATCACTGTAAATTCCCAAAAGGGAGTAAGGCAAGCTCTGTGCTACAAGTAGTAGAGACTGTCAAAATTAAGTCTTACATAAAAGAGAACAACTCGATATATATAAGCAGCTAAAGCCGAACCTGACCACTCATCGGGGCACTTAACTAAAAACTGAAGAGGGGTTGGTGAGGAAGAGAGCTTCAGCTCTCAAAGCAAGATTAACCTTTCAAGTGTTCAACTCCTACACCCTCGGCTTAGACCCAAGGTAGCAATGTCCCCCCATATAGGCTGATGAAAATGAATTACCCAAGGAGATGCCTCTAATATGGAATTCTGTTTAAGACTACTCTACAAACATTTAGAACGCTTTGAAAAATTTGGATGAAATGTACCATATTGCCGTAGGATGTGGTTGAAGATTACTTTATCTGGACGGAGACTGATCTCTCTAATTAGCCAGACAAGTTATTCCTGAGACCACCATGCTTTCGGTGGGCAACAAGAAGATTGCTAATCTTCACTGTGGCCTCCAAGTCTCCCAGACAGTCCAGAGAAAGCTGTAACTCCTCACTAGCCCCGACATGCAGCTTCACGATCGTAGATTCTCTTCTCCTGTCTCTAACCCTAGTTCTAAAGTGTTCCTCAGCCTTTAGAGTTGTAATTCGGTTGCATGCCCCCCAATTGTGGGCCACTATCTTTTAAGGCTGGATCATGCCTTCCATCAGATAGTAGACTGTCCGCTCTTCTCTTCTGAGGCTGGAATGCACGTCAGGCAGTGACAACTCAGTCAGACCTCCTTGCTTGCCTCATCTCCCATGTAGTCTAAAGGGAAGTTCACACTATGAATGCACTAGAGGAACCTAAATCACTGGAGAGGAGTCACAATGTTCCTGGATTTTTTGTTCTCAGACAGAGCGGCACTTTCAACAGAGATTGGTCCAGAAGTGCAGAACTGCTCTTCTGGAAGCATAGCTCGGTGATCAGCAAAGGCATGAGTCAGCGATTAGTGCAAAGGAGCAGGTTGCACCAGTCTTGATCTGGGAAAGGTCACTCTCTCCCAAGCTGGCTTTCTTACCAACCTAGGGCTTGTACAAACCTAATACATTTTGTACACAGTGTATAAAATACATCATAAGGTTAATACTGGAAAGGCTAGCCACAGAAAAGCAGGTTCTAATGGGCTTTTACTGAATAAGCCTGGTAGCTCTCTAAAAGTGATCAGAACATTTTCCTTTGCATTTTACACTCAATCACAGCAGTTAACACTGGAAACTCCCAGCCTTAGAAGATCCCCATTAAGTGAATCATCTAAACAATGTATCGTTTACTGGTGGTCCACAATCAACTCTTCAAGGACCCTCATAATATTTAATGGGAGAGGAACATAGGGGAGAAGCGGGTGACCCTGAAGCGTTGTCAACAATAATAAAATCATTGTGAAAAGAATGTTTTCTAAAAAATAAAAAAAAATCTCATTAGCCTTTCAAGTATTGTCTAGCTCAGTGGTTCTCAAACTCGGTCCTCAGGACCCCCACACAGGTCACGTTTTCCAGGTCACCCAGCAGGTGCACAGGTGTATTCATTACTCACTGACACATTTTAAAAGATCCACAGGTGGAGCTAATTGTTTAACTTTTGATTCTGTGAGGAGACATGGAATACATGCACTGTTTGGGGTCCTGAGGACAGACTTTGAGAACCTGTGGTCTAGCTGTTACCTTATCACAATAGGATTAATGCAGCTTTACAAATCTATGCTGGCCCCACGTATTCCCATCATCAACCGCACTAGGCAAATGTATTGCCTACAGTATATACCAGTAACATTATTCTGCAAGTGTATAGCTACTTTGCTGTCTTATGGTGCATACACACGGGACGATTGTCAGTGAGAACGATAATCGCTGAACGATCTCCCTGCACCTTCCCGGTGTGCTGAATGATCGATATCGATCATCCAGCACACCACCAACGACGGGCCGTTGATCTCGGGTCCCTATGTAACCAGGTCCCGATATCGACCAGGTTGGCCTGCATGCACGGCCGATGGACGATATCGTTATCGTCTATACGTGTATCGCTGGTCGTTTGTGGGTTGGAAGGCACCCAAAAATGCACGCTATGAACGATATCGTTCATAACGTGCATTTTTATCGTACCATGTGTACGCACCATTAGGCTTTATTATACAAGCCTGGAACACCTTACACTATCTACAGCTCTCCAGAACTAGACAGAAGGTAACGTTGCTCCATCTTCTAGAATAACTCAGATATAATACATTTTGTTCCACTTTAATATAGCCGGATGAACACCAGTGAAATGTTACTTATGTTTGTAGAGAGGAAAAAATTAACATTAATAAATACTGCAGGTTAAGTAGTGGGACACACAATACACTATGGGGGAAATGTATCAAGCCTCCTAAAGCGTGGTGGAGTGGAGACGTTGCCCATAAAACCCAATTAGCTTCTACATAGCTAGTGTTTAGCAAAAGCATTCTAGAAAATGATAGGAAGTAAGCAGATTGGTTGCTATGGGCAACTTGTCCATTCGTTTGAAGGCTTGATACATCTGCCCCTAAATGTGAAAGATCAGAAATTGTGTACAGCTTAATACATACCTGTTTCCCACTGTGTATTCTGTTCCTCCGGAGCACTGGAGTACTTCCTGTTGTCACCCAAACGCCAGCCAAAGTATTACTATAAACCTCATTTTCTTCAATTACACCCTGTCCCTTTTCATGCTTTAAATAGAACATGTAAATACATTAACATTTGAAGTTTAAAAATGATAAAAGACAATTCAAAACTTTGAAGGTGAATGTTATTTCAGTGGTCACATTATTTATTTTATGATTTAGTAAGTTTTAGGTCTATTTTTTAACCAAACAGGGCAGGCTGGCAAATGTTCCACCCATTGTACACACGCACACTTGGTATGGTTAGGTTACAGGGAATTTGTACAGAGACAGGAAAAACATGGACCAACTTACGACGTAGATTCCACCATGCTGACCATCATGAATTTTGTTATGTCTGACAATAGGGCAACTGTTTGTGCGGATCTGTATGCCAGCTAACGCATTGCCTGTTAACACAAAACAAATCAATACCAAGAAAACCAAAATGAAGAAGAAAATAATTAAAAAAAATAAATAAAAAAAAAATAATAATTACCATAAATGTCGTTTTCTTCTATAAGGCCTCTTCCATCGCCAAATATATACACACCGCCTTGATTTCCATTAAAAATTGCATTTCCCCTGCATTATGAGAAACGAATTACAGTAATGTATTTTTTATGACTTGTACCTGCCAGAGATTTTTTAAAAACTATTAATAAGGCCTACACAAGTCTAGCTTCAATGTACACTTCTTAAACACTTAATAAATCACTGCCCAAACCATGGTCCTAATATTTCTACCTTCGTTCCTTCATCACACTGTGGAGGGCATCAATGGAGAAAAAGCTGTTAATGGTTTACCAGCATTGTAAAGCATACCATTCCTCATATAAAAACTGTACCATCCTACTCTGTGCCTCCAGGCAGAAAGCCTTGTGCATTATCTATATTAGCGGAATGGGACCAAGTCTTGTGGAATGAAAAGCCTGTGACCATCATTTCATCATATACAGCTGCAAAGTCACAAAGTTCCTCAATGAGCCAGTATATGGGATGTCCACCCTGAAGAAAGCTCTTGTAAAAGAAATTATTTATAATGTATATAAAAAAAAAAAGTTCACAGAAGATGCAATACTTTATCTCCAATATCAACAAATACATTTTTATATGGTAAATTGGGGTTATTACACACGTGGGCCTATTTCAAATGGACGTTAGATCTGATTCGCAGTGTCACAGATGTGGAGCTCCAAGGCTGCATTTTGGCACTTACTCTGGGCACTGCCAGGAAGTGCAAATCTGTGACTGCATTCAGGACGGAGTGCCCGCTTTACCCTCATTGGGCTCTATGGTATGTCTCTTTGGCATTTCACTGACATTTCTTTTCATGCACTAATATAGATGTATTTAAGTGACTGACACTGGCAAAAGTTATAATAGCCAGGACTTATCTGGCAGAGGACCCCCACCCTGACTTTAATAATGTAAAGTTTGGTTAACGATCCTATGGGGTCAATCCTATTTAAGTGCGAATTGTGAGTAGCTAGTTTCTTGAAGCTCGCAGACTTCTCAGCCAAGCGCACTCCCGAGAATTCTCCAATCCAATTAAAAATGCCTATTCGCACTACTCGCAGCGGAGGGGTGTGAAATGACTGCCAAATGAGATTTGCAAGAAATGCATGAAAAAGTAGGGAGACCATCCTGGACCCCCCACAAACTGGATAATTTCATTAGCAGGACCGTATAGAAGGCGGTTTGCGGGCATTAGGAAGTTACTGTAGGTTTTGAAATGGTATCAAATGGCTGATTTGTTTTTTTTTTTTCTAAACGCAAGAAAATGATTAAAAAAAAAAAAAAAAAAAACTTTTGTTGTTTAATCCCAAACGAAAGAAAGAAAGAAAAAAAAAAAAAACAGTGATTTTGGGGTACTTTGAGGGCACCTTGAAAATTGTTTAAAAAAAATATTATAATTTTTCAACTAAAAAATTATAGCAATTAAATTTGGGGGTGTCTAAACCAACAAAAAAGTAGATTTTCGGGTTAATTTGAGGAATTTTTTTTTTAACCCCAAAAAATGACATGTAGTTATTGGACTAATTAAGCTAATTGGAAACATCCAAATGCCTAATTAGTCATTAGGGGGAGGGGGTCCAAGGGGTTCATCACAGTATCCCGACAATTTAACCTTTAAATAGTTTCCTTTCCATCTCTCATCCTCAGGGAGGTGCGAGCGGAAAGTTGCAAATTCAGTCTGACTGGGTCAGTGCGAGTTGCTAATTGGATTGCAAAATTAATTTGCTGTACGAATTCAAAGAGAAAATAGCAACTCGCTCCTCGCAATTCGCACCTAATAGGATTGACCCCTATGAATCACAACTTCTATCTGTATGATAGTAGAAAAGCTATGGGAAATGTTAAACTCTAGTCATATTGGTATGAATCCCGGTATAGGAGAAGTGACTAGGATGTGTCCCTGGGGGGTGGCCGCAGAACGGCATGGTTTACTATGACGTTGTGAGTAGCGTATATCAACTTTGTACGGTCTTGCTATTATGTGCTATATTGCACAAAGTATAATATATGCAGTTTCACTGTGCTGTGATCTATGCGACTACGTGAACGGTCTATGCTGCATCTTGGTTTATTACCAATGTATGTTCCTCAGAGTTTTGCTTTTGCTGTAGTTTTCTTGGTGTTTTTCTAAAACCGTCAAAAAAAAAAAAAAAAAAGTGATGTCTTTAGGTCAATGCATTTAATTCTTTCTTTGCCCAATACCCATCTCATGACATGTCCAATGTCCCTTGCTTCCTAGGTCACTCATCCTCTATACTCTCGTAGCATTCCAAGCTGTGGCCATATGGATCTCACAATTTGCATTACATGTGTTATCCGAATACACATCCTAAATAGTCACTTTTATGTAGAAACAACATTAAAACAAAGCAACAAATTAAAGACAACAAAGTGTCCTGTTCATGATCAGTCATATTCATAGATGTATGATGCAAGGGCTGGCAATGAGCTAAAAGGCAGTTGGCATTCACCAGAACCATGCCCAGGTCCCCGCATTACCGGGCATCCTCTGTATACTCACCGTATGGTTGGGTCACTATTTGAGGTAATCCAAACACCAGCAAAATTGTTTGCATAGATTTTGTTTTCCAAGAACTGTCCTCTGCCTTTTTCATGGACATAAATCCCTCCTGTCTGGCCGTGGTGAATCTCGCATCTCACCACTGTTGGGTTGGCATAGGCTTTCACTTCAAAGCCCGCTATTCGATTTCTATGTATGTTGCAGCTTTCAAAGTAGCCCTGCAAACATGACAAGGGGGTTACAAATGCAGGAAGGTAAAGTAAACAGACACAAACTGCACAGGAGTGGGAGTGTTATTCCTAGCATAGGGTATAAGGAAATATCCGCTGACACTGTGCCCTGGTGGCCAAATGATCATGAAAATACTCAGGTCTGTATCATAATCTTGGAAGTAATGTTATTTCCCTCTAATAAAGATTTTTATTTTCACTATAGTGAACAAACTTTGAACAGAAAATGTGCAAAATACCCTTCACTCAACATTTAAATAATCCATTATCCTCAAAGCTTCAGCCAACAGTTAGTTTATTGTCCCCACGAAGCCTCACCCAACAATGAAGCTGTCCATTACCTCCACTGAAGCATCACCCAACAGTGAAGCAGTCTATTATCCACACTTAAGCAGCACCCAACAGTGAAGCAGTACATTCCCACTACCGAATCCCCACCCAACAGGGGAGCATCCATTATCCCCACCGAAGCCTCAGCCAACATTAAAGGGAATTCAACTAGAAGAAAGGGGATGTAGCTCCCAGGATGACTGCCCAAACCAATTTAATTGTCCATGCTGTAATCCCACGACTAGTGGATTTCTGTGCGCACCACCCCGAGGTGAGAGCAGGAATCCGCGGTAACTAGTGCATTGGGGCCAGTCTCTGTTACCAAGTGCGGTAACAGCATCGCGCCTGGCACTTATGTCGGAAAATGCAGTTTATCGTGACTAAGCCCCAGGTATCAGTCTCTGTAAACTGCATCTCCTGGCTTAACAGAAGGGTGCGATGCAGCCAAATAAATAGCACAAGGCACTCATTCTGGAAGCTACATTCCCTCGCTTCTAAATGAATCCCCCATGTGGACCAATCCTTTATCCCAGACAGTGATGCAGTCCATTACCCCCAATAAAAAACTTCATTGCATTGCTTTACTGTGGTTGTTGAAATGATCAACTGGATAAGTGTAAAACCTCAATACAACAGTAGTACAAGGGATTCTAGTTCAGACTTCATAGAATAAGTTAGCAGTGGATTATTTGCAATATGCACAAACAATATAGATGCATTGCATGTTGTCATTGTAAAGAGTATTTTATCCAATAAATTAACAAGGTAAAGCTTAGATTGATAAAAGGAAACTATAGTGTAAGGATGGTAGTGAGTCCGGGGGAATGTAACTTACCATGCCATGGTCAAACGTGAAGACTCCAACATCCCGCCCATGGTGAATATGATTTCGCCTGATGATCGGGTTGCCATGATTTTTCACCCATATACCGGCTAAAGCATTATTGGAGATTTCATTGTCTTCATAGATACCCTGAAAAAAAAAAGACAACAGCACACATTTACATCAATGCTAGTAACGCAACTGAGAATACAGTGAAATTGGAAGAAGGACCATTACCTCTGCATGGTCCGTGATATACAGTCCTACATTCTCGCAGTCACTGATGTTGCAGTGCTTGATAGTGGGGCATGCTCCCTGGCCGCTCACACAAACTGCAGAGCCGACTGCAAGAGATAATGGCGATCAACACAGGAAAGCTCATCAATCCAACAAAGTGATGGCAGAATGGCACAATTATGTAACGCAAAATGCCATGTACCTACCTGTGCAAGTACTGCGAATGATACAGTGATCAATGACCGGACTGCAGTTCACTGTGATCTCTAAGCAATGGTGGGCATTATGGTGCTGGGCAGATTTGTCATCAGGGTTGAACTGAAATTAAAATAAACAGAATTACTGATAGAATGAAAACTTATAGTTACAGTAGCCAGGTATATCATGCATCTTATACGCATATATAAGTAGAAGTCCCGTTCCTCCCTTAACTTCTGCAGTAGCCAGGTATATCATGCATCTTGTACGCATATATAGGTAGGGGATCCGTTCCTCCCTTAACTAGTGCACGACCCTATCTCCCCCAACTGGCTGGACAGTGCATTTATGACAATTCACGCTATCCTGGCGTAGAGTGCTGCTAGAACTCCTGGATGTACGAAAGGCAGACAGAAGCAACGCTGCCATCCAAGGATAGAGGGTCAATGTCGGAGGGATGGCTCCAAGGATAGAGGGTCAGTGTCGGAGGGAGGGCGCCTAAGAAATTGCTGTGAAGGGAGGAGGGAGGGCTAAGGAATTGCTGTGAAGGGAGGAGGGAGGGCTCCTAAGGAATTGCTGCGAAGGGAGGAGGGAGAGCTCCTAAGGAATTGCTGTGAAGGGAGGAGGGAGGGCTCCTAAGGAATTGCTGTGAAGGGAGGAGGGAGAGCTCCTAAGGAATTGCTGTGAAGGGAGGAGGGAGAGCTCCTAAGGAATTGCTGTGAAGGGAGGAGGGAGGGCTCCTAAGGAATTGCTGTGAAGGGAGGAGGGAGAGCTCCTAAGGAATTGCGGTGAAGGGAGGAGGGAGGGCTCCTAAGGAATTGCTGTGAAGGGAGGAGGGAGAGCTCCTAAGGAATTGCTGTGAAGGGAGGAGGGAGAGCTCCTAAGGAATTGCTGTGAAGGGAGGAGGGAGGGCTAAGGAATTGCTGCGAAGGGAGGAGGGAGAGCTCCTAAGGAATTGCTGCGAAGGGAGGAGGGAGAGCTCCTAAGGAATTGCTGCGAAGGGAGGAGGGAGAGCTCCTAAGGAATTGCTGCGAAGGGAGGAGGGAGAGCTCCTAAGGAATTGCTGCGAAGGGAGGAGGGAGAGCTCCTAAGGAATTGCTGTGAAGGGAAGAGGGAGGGCTAAGGAATTGCTGTGAAGGGAGGAGGGAGGGCTCCTAAGGAATTGCTGTGAAGGGAGAGCTCCTAAGGAATTGCTGTGAAGGGAGGAGGGAGAGCTCCTAAGGAATTGCTGTGAAGGGAGGAGGGAGGGCTCCTAAGGAATTGCTGTGAAGGGAGGAGGGAGAGCTCCTAAGGAATTGCTGTGAAGGGTGGAGGGAGGGCTCCTAAGGAATTGCTGTGAAGGGAGGAGGGAGGGCTCCTAAGGAATTGATGTGAAGGGAGGAGGGAGGGCTCCTAAGGAATTGATGTGAAGGGAGGAGGGAGGGATATGGTTTTCACTGAACGTGTTGACCATGTCGGCACTGACCGTGCCAATGCTGGTATCATGTACACATTTGTGAGAATGTCGGCACACTGTTTTTCTTCTCACCCTGTCCCTAATGGAAACACTAAGGCTACCCCTTTACCCTCATGGAAATGCCGGCATACTGTCAATGTTGACATTTTAACCATGTCGACTTTTTGTTGTCAACATTGTGAATATGGACCTGGTGATCAGAGACATAGGGGTTTATTTATGAAAAGTCGGATTGTGAAATCTGAAACTCCCGTTTGTGTTTATGCCCGATAATTAGAAGGGCATTGCTTTTACTAACCATATCTTGCTACTAAAAGCATTGCCTTTTTAATTATTGGCCATAAACACGAACAGAAGTGTTGGGCTTTACAACATGACACTTTGTAAATAAACCCCAAAGAAGGAGAAGGAGAGTATTTTATAAGGCCCCGGTGGTGTAGTGAGGATGCGGACAATCCCTGGTCCCTGACAGCAGCGGCTTCTGGTGAGTCTCTGACACCAGAAGCAAGGACTGCCACGCGCGATTCCCCGTAAGCGAGGAAACGCCTTACATGACATCTCTGTGCGTACGGTTGCAGTCCAGGTCGCAGCAAGCTTAGCGGCGACCCGATGAAATCACCAGCCCAGTTACTGATGTTGCGGCCCGGCGGAGGCAGATTGAGTCGCAGTATATGTGTCTTAATTCAGACGCTTAGTACTGCCAACCCGAAAACATTAAATAAAAGCTTAGGACTGCCTGAGCAGTCCCCGTTACAAAGGTGTGCCTTGATCCTGCCGCACCAAACGAACAACTGAAGGCCTATGGCTAGAGGCGGGGTATATATGGAGGACCCCGAAGCATCCTAGGAGCTGAAGCTTTAACTGTTTGGTGCCTGGTCTCCAATCATAACATTCCCCATGGTATCCCTGTGGATCCCTATGGACCCTGAAGAAGAAATTGGTTTCTCTGTTAGCTTTGAGTACTAGTTATGTCACGGCTATTTTTTTTTTTTTTTTTTCAGGAGGGGTGATGATAGGTCTCGGTTTAGTAAAAAGTGGACCCTAGGGCTCACTGCAGGTAGAGAGATCCAATTATTTACCATCGGTGCTATGGATTGAAACTCTGGACCTGTTGAGGCAAGAAAGTTCACTCATTGCTGGTTGTCCATGTATTTATCAATTTTTTCCAAGCAGGGCCCAAAATTCAAAGACCCAGATAATCACCAACTGAGCATAAGACACAAGAGAACCCGCAGGTAGCAAAGCTTTAACAGGTGGGAGAGGGCAGAGCATTCCACCACTGTCCTGATTCTGGCAGGACAGACCCAAATTATGGAAGGGGAAACAATTATTTGTAATGGAGTGCCACTCAGAAAGGTTATTTAACAGGGAATGTTGATGGCCTGGCACCCAAAAGAAAAAACTGTTGCCTACCCCTGCCAAAGATAATGAATATCACAACAATTTGGAGGCAAAACATCTTCAGATATCGTTATACATATTATACACATAGAGGGAAAAAAATAGAAGTAAAATGTGTTAAACCATCACTGAAATACAGCGTTACCTAATCTCAGTACAGATGTAGTTCTTAATGATCATGGGAAGGACTATAGTAATAAGACAGGTCAGACTTCACTGTGTAGTGTTTAGCACATAACAGACAAAACTTCCCAACTTATTGTAGTGTGCAACCAACATCATAAATACCTATACTGAATTACCTACAGCATGATACACCACCACCAAGAGAGGAATGTATAACTGACGCCACACATCATATCACAGCTGATAAAACTGAGAAAAGGATAATAATGGCAATTTTCTCCATAAAGAGTAAATAACAGCATAAGACAAAACCTTACCCTGATTGTCATATACCCAACATAAGCATCTTCTGAACCTTCCATGAAAACAAACGTGGAGTCTCTAGTGTTTTCAATGATCACTTTATCGGCAACTTTTCCTGGTGCTGTAAATCACAATAGAACCTAGATTACTAGCAGCAGTGGTTCATACTACAGGGATACATATGAAAACTGGTGCATTGGGAACACTTACAAAACAGAAAAAAGAAGCCGCTCTACTGCCTACAGTTACCACACAATGGGGCAGATGTATTAATCGTGCGCCGATACCGCTTCTCCCCATGTATTACTGGGGGGCTGGAAAATAATTGAAAGGGCGCCATGCGCCCCTGTCAATATCGGCGCTGGGCAGGGCACTGTATTAACGATCGGTTCGCTTGACCGTTCCGACGGCTGCAGCTTGGCGATGCCCATTCCCCACAGCAGGGATAGCACTGTCCCTGCTGAGGGGGCTGCTGGCTACAGGGTTGCACCCGGGATCTTGCGATGCTTGCGAGATCCCGTGCATGCCCAGTGGAGCCGGCCGGGGGGTGAGAGACAGCGTATCATCAATCTCCCGCTCCGGCCGATGAGATGTTAATACATCTCATAGTTCGTGTTTGCTGCTATGCCTCTGTGAAGAGGCGAAGCAGGAAGCGTTATAGCGGAGCGATAAGTGCCGCTATAATACATCTCCCCCAATTACTTTTATTTCCTTACATGCACCAGGAGTAACAAATCTGGTGGGTTGAATACAGCACCATAGTTAAGTTCATAATTAGAACTTGTAACGTTACCTGCGCCAATCATAGTGATTGGAGACTCTATGTAGATCCATTCGTCTGTGTAGATTCCAGAATGCACAAAGATGAGTCCATCGAAGTGAGCTTCCTGGACACCACCTAGTGCGTCCTCAATGGTATCATAATACTAAAGAGAGGGAAGAGATGGGGGAGAGAGATCATCACAACCTCCTTCCAAACCAGCCCCGAGCGCACAGAGGCAGACACTTACCAACATGTTCTCTCTGCCTTTATATCTTGTGGGATTGCTGTAAAAGTGTTCCGCAAACCCTGGTTTAACATGTGCCCCTTTGTACTGTGAACAGAGAAAACCATACATTAGTGATCTGCAACCAAACAAATGAGACCCGACAAGTTATTCCTAGATTAAATGTGGTTTCACTTCACACTGCAAAAATGTTAAGTGTCAAAACATTAACTGAATACCTGTAACCAGGTATAAAGTAATCCTTAATACATATGGCATTATCCTCAGTACCTCGTGTGTTGTAACTCGGAGTGAACAAATATTTGGTTACATACTCTATTAGAACGCTTAGAAAAACAAGACAATTCTATAAGTCTGCATTTAGTTCTTGGAACAAAACTAAACACCTGATACAGGGGGGGGGGGGGGGGGGGGGGGGTAGAACAAAAAAAAAAACAAAACCACACATTTATCCCAAGCAGGGCTAGAACTATTTTAAAATCGATTAAAGCCATTATACCCTGTATTAGCAATATCATTGCAGCAAGAGTACAGTGACTAAGGTGAGAGCTTCCCATTCATACCAGCTGTTGAAAGCTCTCCTTCCACGGGTTTGGATGCTCATATTCCTCAGGGTTAATCTGATAGAACTTCCCAGGTTCGGGGTGCATCATCGGACGTGTATACTCAAACACTTCCATATATAATCGTTTCCTGCAAGAGAAGCAGCGCGGGGTGAATGCAAGTCAGAATTACTGTCTATGGGCACTTACACCCACCACCCGGAGGTGTCACACCAACTCAGTCTCCACCTTGTGACCTGATCCAGTTCTGTAAAGGTGGGAGGAGCCTCAGTTGTCAGTAGCGAAGAGGAAATACTGTATACTTTGTATACTTAGAACTGCAGCAGTGTGTCAGGAGGGAACAGTGTACAGTACTAGTATTTTTCATGTTCCAGTATTTAAATTTTAGCGTGATGCTCAGTCAAGCACATTACACACACATATATATATATATATATATATATATATATATATATATATATATATGATGTCCATATCAAAAGACCAGGTGGCACTCCAACTAAGACCCCCTCTACAAAACAGTAATAGATAGATAAATCTATCTATCTATAGAGAGATATAAAAAATTTGTGCATTGATGACTGTTTTAATGAAATATTATATTGGGGAAACAGAACTTTAAAAAAAGAAAGATACAAAGTTACATACATTCTAGCTCTTGAACAGTGGGACAGCAAAGTATCTGGGCAATCCCGTCCAAGTTTAATAAACACTGCATGAGTAAAGCTATTATGAGCTGTGTACTTTTCCAGCCATAAGGAATAAAATACACTTGTTCCTTTGCAGTCAGGCTCTATAAGAATGCCTGCAGCTTGAATACACTTAAAATAACTGGGCGATGAGTTAAGAGCTCCTCTCCATAGCAGCTGGTTAAAGCTCTCCTTCCACAGAGCGAGGAGTGTCACGGTAGCCTTACCTAGTGCAATGCTGCATGTATTACGCTAGGGAAAAAGCAGGACTTTTAGTGCTTCCACATTACCTACAGCTTCAGGATTCAACCATGTGCACAAGTGTCTTTGCTTTAAAAAGTCTTCATGGACACGAAAGCCCTAAATTACATAAGACCAGTGGGATCAGGCATCAACTTTGGGTTTGAGTACTTACTAGGTTAGCAATGAACATATGGCTAGCCGTCTGCTGTATAACTATAAATTACATCATACCAAAAAAACAGGCTGGAGGGAATTGTAATTCCGTAACAGCAGGAGAGTAACATGTTGACTAACCTTGATGTGGATGTAACACATCACCCAAATCAATGTGTTAAGGTTGGAGCTAGGACCATCAGTAGTCCTTAGCTACATTCAGAGATATGTACTGCTCAGATTCCAGCTGAGATTACCTGGCGTTACCTACATAGAGTCACCGCTGAAATGACCACATCTGGCAAGATGAAATGTACGTGGAATAAGCACAATCTACTAAACGTTTCGGTATTGTGAGACTTGATAACTAAAAATAATTGTAAAATATATATAATTTTTGTGGTAAAAGCCAAAAGTGACTTTAAGGGAGCGATTCTATTCAGTGCGATGTTGAACACCACCAGGAATGAGTTCCTGGAGCTATTTAATCGGTCGCGCTAAAAACCCCGACTAGAGAATTTCTTCTCGCACCCTCCTGAGGTGGCGAGCAGAAATCAGACTAAACAAGGGCCATGATGTTTGTTTCAGGCTCAGCACGTGTCCTAACAGCATCGCCGCCATCACTGAAGCTGGAGTGTGTACGTTACTGCGACTAAACGCCCAGCTTTAGGCGCCATAACCTGCATCTCCCGACTAAACTGCAGGGCACGACGAGGACAATTGAATAGCTCCAGGAACTAATTCCCAGCGCTAATCAACATCGCACTGAATTGAATCGTCACTTAAAAATCTTGAAGACACTAATGTGTTTTTTGTTGTGGGATTACATTTTAGTAGGAATTTGAGCTCACCAGGTAAAAATCAGTAGTCTCTAGGTGGCTTTAAAAGTTCTATCTTTACATTTGGAAACATGTATCTCGCACATTTGTTTATTTGCAGATCCATTAGTAAAAGACCAGTATGATATTATGAGGATGATTCAATGCTTTTAGCGAGCGCCTTAACTAATGGGTGCCCGACGGAGCAATTCAATTGTTGATCCGTTCGGGCACTTATAGCCGCAGGTAGACATTTCTGCTCATGGCCTCCTGAGGTGGCGAGCAGAAATGTGCGAGTTTTCGGCACGGAACTTGGACGCCCAAAGCAGTACTTTCGATGGTTTTAGTCCCGCTGCTGTCAGACGCGCACACTAGGAACGGGCGCCCAAACGGTGCAACAATTGAATTGCTCCGTCGGGTGCCAATTAGTTTAGGTGCCTGATAAAATAATTGAATCGCCATCTATGACTCAGCGGTCAGAAGCTTACACTCACCATAAAATAGGATCATTAGCGAGCTCGCTGAAGCGCTTGCACACACAAGCGGCTCTGCAGAGGTCCTGCTCCAGCAGGTAGGAGAATATCTTTAAAACCACTTCATCTGGCAGCTTTTCTTGAAGGTACTGTTCTGCAGGTGCTGCTATAAAGGTATTAAAACACAACCACATTACTTGCGTATTCCATGCACAGGCTTTTCATTTGGGCAACATGGAAAAACATTCCGCAAAAAGAGAATAATTCTGATCTTCTAACTTTGGGCTCCATTCAATTCCACGCAAAATTGAATAGTGCCGGGAAAGAGCTATTCAATTTAGCGCGCTCTCAAGCTGATTTCTTCTCGCATCCATCCTGGGGTGCGAGCAGAAATCCGACAAAACTACAAGCGCAATGCTGTTTTCTGCCCTTAGCGCAGCGGAAACAGCATTGCACCGGGCAGTTTAGTGGGAGAACGCCGGTTCTCGTGACTAAACACCATGTTTAAGGCGCGAGAACCAGCATTGCCCGACAAAACAGCTGAATTGAATAGCTCTGGAAGCTCCTTCCCAGATTTATTACATTTGCATTGAATTGAATCGTGCCCTATAATTTATATCCATAGCATGGTCACTATTACGGAGGTAACTTGCACATTTCACACTGCACATGCTCTGGAGCCAGGTGCTTGCAAGTATGGGTGACAGAGAGACGTGTACACCTCTGCTGCATATATCCCCCTTGTGGCTGAAGAGTGATTGGGCATTCTCAGAGGGCGTGTGTCGACGGAACTGCGGGTTGTGCATAAGCGCAATTACACCAGTTTGCAGATGGACCTTTTGCAATAGGACTGGTAAAAGTGACAGATCAGTTAGATGCGTATACACCTCTGCATACAGGTGAAAATCCACATTAAGTTCTGAGCGCAAAATGCGGCAGTAATTTCGACAAACTTGTATTCTGGTCAAAGCGTCTGCAAGTGACACAGCAGTAAATACATTTTTCCCTGGCCAACAGTGAGGCAAGTCAGACACACCTGATAATATTTCTACACCAACACAATTACCAGTAAAAGCCATTGACTTTTTTTTTTGTATTATTAATAATCATAATAATAATAAAAATTCTAATTATAACAAAAGTAGTAAAATTAGAGATGAACAGACACTATTAAAAGTCTTAAACCATTTAAAAAAAAAAAAAAAAAACGGAAACGGAAACTGTTTTAATTAAATGTTAAATTGAGGAAACAGCCATCCATAAAAACTGCTTAACTCAGCATTATTTAATCCTGCTGAAAAAAAAATAAGACAGCACATTACAAATCGCATGACAGGCTCGGAGGGGCAAACCTTACCAGGCAAATCCTGTGATTTCCCAGACACCCTTGCACGTTTTGCTCTATGGCCGAAGTTCTCAGTTGTCGACGTTGAAGCACCCTATAGAAAAAAATACATGGTTAAATAATAGTTTTAGGTTGCCTATAATTTAAACTAAAAACAAAATGGTTGTATTATTTCAAAAAGGAGTAAACAATCCTAAGCATAAGTCAGAGGCTGCTGTACTGCTCTTATAGGGGCAACATAAAACAGAGCTAAATGAAGGCGTTACCACTGGAAGTTTATGTAATTGGATTAACAGACAAGTAACTTCTGAACAAAGCACCTCCTGAACCATAGGACTAGACCGTGCAATGAGCTTCACATGTGAGACAAAAAAAGTGCCATCCCCTTTAAAATAAGAGAAAGTGAAAGGAGAGAGTAGGTGGTTTCATTTCTCTGGCACCATCTAGTCCTGGACATGACGCAATGACAGCATGTTCCACAGCTGGCTTTAGCAATCATGGAAGGAAGTGCAACACAGAGGTACAACGCACATTCAGCAGCTCTTCTGCAAGTAACATTGCACAGGACGACATTGTTTATATTGTGCCACTCATACAAAAACGATGCAATGTGAAAGGCAGGCTTCCATATTACAACAGAAACAAAATGTGCCTGGATGAAATAATGAACATATATTGAATATTTACTTTTACACATGTATTTTCTATTTATGTAAATAATTATAAACAACCCTACATAGTGTAAGGACAAGGAATTCGTCATAGGAGAAAGTACCCTCCCCCCATAATTTTTTTTTTTCTTTTACTTCCCCTTAAATTCAATCTGGGGGACACTGCTACCACGGGTTTATGTTGAGGGCGCAGGAGCTGGGCACTTAAAAGCTTAATCATATTTTGTGGGCTAAAGCCCCTCCCCAACCCCTTCCCTTAAGAGGTGGAAAGGCCAGGGTACACAAGGAACGCAAGGTAATGCAACACAGTCCAACAATAAACAAATAATCTCAGACTGAGCCAAAGGGTGACAGCTCAGTACCCCTAAGATAGATTTAGAGGAGTGTATTTAACGGCGAGTACAAAAAAAAAAAAAAAACTTTTCTCCATCATACAATCTGGGGGACACTCCAAAACTGCCCCTAGGGGTGGGGGTACGCTCAGACATGGTTGAATGCAAAACTGTAAAACGTGTGTAGACAGAGCACCAGAAAGCTTGTCGGAGAGAGCTGAATGGATGAAAGAAAAATGGATGAAGACGCAGCAAATCTTTCCAGAACTGGACGTCTCAAAACAGAATTACAGTCAGGTGCATAAATATTGGGACATTGACAGAATTATCATATTTTGGCCTCTATTCCCCACAATGGCTTTGAAATGAAACAAACAAGATGTGCTTTAACTGCAGACTTTCAGATTTCATTTGAGGGTAATTACATCCAAATCAGGTGAACGGTGTAGGAATTACAACGCTTTCTATATGTGCCTCTCACTTTTTAAGGGGCCAAAAGTAATGGGACAAACTAAACAATCCTAAATCTAACTTTCACTTTTTAATACTTTGTTGCAAATCCTTTGCAGGCAATTACAGCCTGAAGTCTGGAACGCATAGACATCACCAGACGCAGGGTTTCATCCCTGGTGATGCTCTGCCAGGCCTCTACTGCAAATGTCTTCAGTTCCTGCTTGTTCTTGGGGCATTTTCCCTTCAGTTTTGTCTTCATCAAGTGAAATGCATGCTCAATCGGATTCAGGTCAGGGGATTGACTTGGCCATTGCATAACATTCCACTTTTTAGCCTTAAAAAACTCTTTGGTTGCTTTTGCAGTATGCTTCGGTCATTGTCCATCTGCACTGTGAAGCGCCGTCCAATGAGTTCTGAAGCATTTGACTGAATATGAGCATATAATATTGCCCAAAACACTTCAGAATTCATGCTGCTGCTTTTGTCAGCAGTCACATCATCAATAAATACAAGGGAACCAGTTCCATTGGCAGCCATACATGCCTACACCATGACACTACCACCACCATGCTTCACTGATGAGGTGGTATGTTTTGGATCATGAGCAGTTCCTTTCCTTCTCCATACTCTTCTCTTCCCATCACTCTGGTACAAGTTGATCTTTGTCTCATCTGTCCATAGGATGTTGTTCCAGAACTGTAATGGCTTTTTTAGATGTTGTTTGGCAAACTCTAATCTGGTCTTCCTGTTTTTGAGGCTCACCAATGGTTTACATCTTGTAGTGAACCCTCTATATTCACTCTCGTGAAGTCTTCTCTTGATTGTTGACTTTGACACATATACACCTACCTCTTGGAGAGTGTTCTTTATTTGGCCAACTGTTGTGAAGGGGTTTTTCTTTACCAGGGAAATAATTCTTCTGTCATCAACCACAGTTGTTTTCCGTGGTCTTCCGGGTCTTTTGGTATTGCTGAGCTCCCCGGTGCATTCTTTCTTTTTAAGAATGTTCCAAACAGTTGATTTGGCCACACCTAATGTTTTTGCTATCTCTCTGATGGGTTTGTTTAGATTTTTCAGCCTAATGATGGCTTGCTTCACTGATAGTGACAGCTCTTTGGATCTCATATTGAGAGTCGACAGCAACTGATTCCAAATGCAAATGTCACACCTAGAATCAACTCCAGACCTTTTACCTGCTTAATTGATAATGAAATAACGAGGGAATAGCCCACACCTGTCCATGAAATAGCTTTTGAGTTGATAGTCCCATTACTTTTGGCCCCTTAAAAAGTGGGAGGCACATATAGAAACCGTTGTAATTCCTACACCGTTCACCTGATTTGGATGTAATTACCCTCAAATTAAATCTGAAAGTCTGCAGGTAAAGCACATCTTGTTTGTTTCATTTCAAAGCCATTGTGGTGGTGAATAGAGGCCAAAATATGAAAATTCTGTCAATGTCCCAATATTTATGCACCTGACTGTAGCTTGTTGAAAAAAAAGGGCAAGGGACATACAGAACCCCCGGCCTTTGGTTCTGATGCCTCTGTCATGGACATAAGAGTTCTTACCGCCAGTCGTTTGACAAATCATTTTGTCAAGTTCAGCACCAAATAAACCTGTTCCATCAAATGGTAGAGCTTCTGAGGATCTTAGCCTTAACATCACCCATGCAAGATACTGAGCTAAAGAAAATTGTCTGGCTACCATCTCCAATGCAGAGATCCTAGAGTTAATAAATGTAGCCTCAATGGTTGCAGATCAATGGCAAATAGATCAGTTCCACTAGGGACAAGAGTTCAGATCAGGATCAGTCCGATTGCAAGCCGTAAAGTAGTAGTTTGGGCCATTTCTCTAAGGGACCCAATGCAGATGCCAAGATGGGTCTGAGTGCTGCACCAGCAACAAAATTAATATGCCCCTGCATTTCCCTTTTCATCCGTAAGCAAAACTTCGGCCATAAAAAAAAAAAAAATATATATATCTTTCCTCACTACTGTGGATAGAAAGGTCTATGTTTGGGGTGAATGCACTGACATAGTTTCACTCAGTCCGGGCTGCAGCCACACTGCGGTCAACACACAATAAGCTAGCTTGTCTCCTCAGGAGACATTGAGAGTTAACTCTCACAGTATTTAGATAGGAGCTAGGGGGATAGAGACCCGGAGTGGTCATCCTCCCATTGATTGTGCAGCCGTTTCCCTCTGACGGTCAATAGAGACTCCTGCAGCATTTTCAGTTACAATAAAAAGCCTTACATAGAGCATGAGTGCAGCTCTATAGAAACCTGCCTGCTCCTCTGGGCACTGAACCTAAACTGAGGAGGGACTGGTGAGGGAATCAACTTCAGCCTCTCAAAGAATTATGTTGACTTTGTAAATGCCCAGATCCAGCGCACTCATCCAATCTGGGGGTCCTGGCTACCATGGGGGTTGGATAACGGGGAAATGTAAGTTTCTCTTATGACAGGACATAAGTAAAAAGAAAGGTCTACCATTAGTTTCATATGGATTCCCACGAGAATTTTCAAAAAGCCAAATAAAACCACCAAACCTATTCCCTGCTTGATATATGCCTATGCAGTTAGACACACTTCACTGGGTGCCTGCAGATATAGTCTACCTTCCTATCCCATACACCCCTATTACAACTCCGTCACCACCATCAGCACCATAAAGGAGTGTCCCTATAGTGCTGCATATAAAGCCAGTTACACATTGTCTTACACTCAAAGTGTTTTGAGCAAAGCGCAAATAAAATAATTTAAAAAAAAAAAGTAATTTTGCACCTGGACAAATGACACTGCAATACAAAGGGTGCAAATGCATTGATTGTTCCAGCATGCAGGGCTAATACTGGCTGCTTTTGCAGGTAGCCTACATTCACTGAAAATCTTTGGGGGGGGGGGGGGGGGGGGGGAGAGATAGAGAGATTCCATTCTCATTGCGGGAAGGTAGCTCCCAGGTTAAGTGCCCAGAGGTATTCAATTGACTGCATCATGGCCAATAGTTAAGTCGGGAGATGCACCTTACCGAGACTAAAGTCCAGGGCTTAGTCGCGTTAAACTGCATCTCCCGGCTTTATTGTGCCGGACACTATGCTGTTGCCGAATGTGGCAACATCGTAACTAGTCCTAAGGCACTATAACTAGCGTTGCACCTCAGGAGGGTGCCAGCAGAAATCAGCTAGATGTGGGTTTACCACACGGGCGACTGAATAGCTCTGGGCATTTAAAATGTGATCTACAGTGCATCCGGAAAGTATTCACAGCGCGTCACTTTTTCCACATTTTCTTATGTTACAGCCTTATTACAAAATGGAATAAATACATTTTTCTCCTCAAAATTCTACACACAATACCCCATAATGACAACATGTAAAGTTTTTTTGAGATTTTTGCAAATGTAATAATAATAATAATAAAAAAAAAAAAAAAAAAACTAAGAAATCACATGTACATAAGTATTTACAACCTTTGTTCAATACTTTCTGTTTGCACCTTTGGCAGAACTTAGAGCCTCAAGTCTTTTTGAATATGATGCCACAAGCTTGGTACACCTATCTTTGGGCAGTTTCGCCCATTCCTCTTTGTAGCACCTCTCAATTTCCATCAGTTTGGATGGGAAGCGTCGGTGCACAGCCATTTTCAGATCTCTCCAGAGATCCAAGTCTGGGCTCTGGCAGGGCCACTCAAGGACATTCACACAGAGTTGTCCTGAAGCCACTCCTTTGATATCTTGTCTGTGTGCTTAGGGTCGTTGTCCTGCTGAAAGATGAACTGTCGCCCCAGTCTGAGGTCAAGAGCGCTCAGGAGCGGTTTTCATCCAGGATGTCTCTGTACATTGCTGCATTCATCTTTCCCTCTATCCTGACTAGTCTCCCAGTTCCTGCCGCTGAAAAACATCCCCACAGCATGATGCTGCCACCACCATGCTTCACTGTAGGGATGGTATTGGCCTGGTGATGAGCGATGCCTAGTTTCCGCCAAACATAACGCCTGTCATTTATGCCACAGAGTTAAATCTTTGTCTCATCGGACCAGAGAATTTTGTAAGGTGCATTTTGGCAAACTCCAGGCGGGCTGCCATGTGCTTTTTATTAAGGAGTGGCTTCCGTCTGGCCACTCTACCATACAGGCCTAATTGGTCGATTGCTGCAGAGATGGTTGTCCTTCTGGAAGGTTCTCCTCTCTCCAAAGAGGAATGCTGTAGCTCCGATAGAGTGACCATCGGGTTCTTGGTCACCTCCCTGACTAGGGCCCTTCTCCCTCGATCGCTCAGTTTAGACGGCTGGCCAACTCTAGGAAGAGTCCTGGTGATTCCGAACTTCTTCCATTTACGGATGATGGAGGCCACTGTGCTCATTGGGACCTTCAAAAGGAGCAGATATTTTTCTATACCCTTCCCCAGATGTGTTTGTCGAGACAATCCTCTCTCGGAGGTCTACAGACAATTCCTTGGACTTTATGCTTGGTTTGTGCTCTGACATGCACTGTCATGTGTGGGACCTTATATAGACAGGTGTATGCCTTTCAAAATCATGTCCAATCTACTGAATTTACCACAGGCAGACTCCAATTAAGCTGTAGGAACATCTCAAGGATGATCAGTGGAAACAGGATGCACCTGAGGTCAATTTTGAGCTTCATAGCAAAGGCTGTGAATACTTATGTACATGTAATTTCTTAGTTTGTTGTTATTTTTATTAAATTTGCAAAAATCAACAAAAAACTTTTTACACGTTGTCATTATGGGGTATTGTGAGTAGATTTTTGAGGACAAAAATGAATTTATTCCATTGTGGAATAAGGCTGTAACATAACAAAATGTGGAAAAAGTGACGCGCTGTGAATATTTTCCGAATGCACTTACATCCCGCAAAGAGAATTGAATCCCCCCTCCCCCTTAATTTGTCACTGCAATTTAGAGATCAGTTAGGAAACGCCTCCCCCAAATCTAAATCTCTGCACAATTTATCTCTGTCCCACCTGCATTGCAGCATGGTTCTGCCAACGGGAAACATTTTTTTTTTTTTTTTTTTTGCTTTGCCCCCAACTCTGAAGTATAGAGCTCATGTGAAGGGGCCACAATAAAACTACTGTAAACATGTAAAATATGTAGAATTTACTAAAGAATAGAAGATCATGTTTGCAGTTTTGCCATATTCCTCAGGATGGTAAAAAAAGTACTTAGTAGTACTTAGGACAGTGTGTGCACCACACTGCATGTCCTACATTTATTATCCACAATTATACAGTATCAGCTTAGTAGAGAACCAGACTGAAGCTCTTTCATTCCGATTCACTGTCAGCATGACATCACTGGTAACACTGCGGCCATACTGGCTCTTCCTATAATGCAGTCAGATGCAGGGGAACCTGGGACTGATGTACTGTAATAATATTCCTTTCCCGGGTTTCTGCTTCCTACAGCCGAGAGCCAATTGCAATCTACGTCACCTTTCTCAAGGTTTCCAAACATGGGAATGAGCACTTAAGATGCGCAAATGTAGAAGACTAATGCTGGGCATACACTATACAATCATCTGTCAGATATCTATCCAATCTGGCTAGCTGGAATGAAAACCTGGTAATGTATGGGAGCAAATGACAATCGATTATATTGCTCTAAACACTGGAAAACAGACAAAAACCATTGTTGAAATTGGTTAAATTTGTTTTATTTAACTAATTTGGCTGAATGTTCATTTTTGTCTGTTTTCCAGTGTTTGTGAACAAATGTTCGATTGTCATTTGCGCCCATACATTACCAGGTTTTCAATCCAGCCAGCCAGATTGGACAGATATCTGCCAGATAATTGTATAGTGTATGCCCATTAGGGCCTCATTTATCAACGGGTTTTATTCACGACAAGTGATAAAACTCGTTGCGTATAATAAATGCTGCTCCAGCCAATCAGCTCCCAACTGTAATTTTTCAAACAGATGACCGTTGGGAGCCGATTGGCTGGAGCACTGTTATCATACGCATCATTGTGAATAATAATACTTGTTGGTAAATGAGGCCCTAAAAGGCGCATATCCACTTTACGATTCGCTCCATGAGCGATATCGTGTAGTGTGACCCCAGCAGTGGTGTGTTCAATGTTATTAACAACATTTAGCACCCACATTGAACAATATATCGTTCAGTGATGTCACCCTCACTCATCCCCGTACTCACAGAACCTGACATTATAGTCAGATTGCCCTGCAAGTACGGGCGATGAGCGACGTCATCAACGGCCAACGGGAGCGCGCATTGCAGGTCGTTGGCAGCATATCAACTGGACGATATAATGAACGATTGAACGGTATAGTTATCGTTCAATCGCTCGTTACATCGTCTAGTGGATACCTGGCTTTAGACGGAGTAAAAGCACATGAAATAGCACAATACTGGTTATAACGACACAGAACTAAATAAAAATTGAGTGCATTTTACTATTTCAAATATAGCGCAGGTTTTTGTTTTTTTTTATATATTATTCTTTTGAATAACCCCCACACGTCTTCCTGTGTCTAGTGAGATCTCTGGATCTACTTAGCGCAGATCAGGGAGGCTGGGAGGTATTTGTATCATATCTAGGAACAAGCAAATCACTACTGGTGACAAAGCACAACAGACCAGCATATTAAGCAGCCTGTCCCCAACACATTACAACAAAGTCAGTCAGACAAAGCGTAACCCCAGTGCAACAGCTGCCAATGTAGCCACGGTTAGTAAATATGCTGTTGCTATTCTCAAGTGGTAAGAAAGTGCAGGGATAATACGCTCTCACAGTAAAGACCCTCTTCCTACTCAACACAGTGACACTGGCACGTTCACTAGATGACTCCGTGCCATACTAGGTTATTGTGCACAAGCCTGTGCTCCCTCCTCTGCCACTCGCTGAATATTTCTTAGTACAAACACAAGAGTTTGCCAAGAACAACTAAACTGAGGCCAGGACTATGCCGGTTGAATACGTTTTACATCATATAAATACGCTTTACATCATATAAATATACTTTTATTCAATTATTGTTTGGGCACCCAACAGAGCAATTCAATTGTTGCTCCGATTGGACCCGAGTGCTGCGGACGCCCATTGCTTATCGCACCCAAATGTAATGGGTGCAGCCACATAAACAATTGAAGTGCTCTGAAGGGCGCCAATTACTTATGGATGTGCGCAAAAAAACAATTACATCTCCTCCTATAAACACTATTTTAATATGTGCCAAAATATATATATATATATATATATATATATATATATATAAAAAATAAAAAAAAACCTTGTACATGTTTAAAGACCATTGTAAGATGCAGACAAACATGTTACACTGAAGGAGAACTAAGGGGTAGATTTACTAAAACTTCTAAAAATGTAAAGCGGCGGTGTTGCATATGGCACCAGATTCTATCATTTTCCAAGATGCAATAGAGAAACGATAGCTAAAATCTGATTGGCTGCAATGGGCCACACCAAAACTTTTCATTTTTAGAAGCTTTATTAGATCTACCCCATAAAATAGGAATGGTTTCTTGGGCAGAGTATATGACCGAATGACATCTAAGGTCTTCCAAACACAGATGACACAAACAATGCTTATTTAGGAATTTCAGTTTCCCTCCCCAGACACTTGTCAGCCAGGTGGCATTAAGTAGTAGCCGTGTGAGAATAAAGTGTAATACTTTGCAGTAAAGAACCATGTTGAAATCCTTGTATTGGTTTTGCACTAAAAACAAAGACTCTTGCAGAAACTGCCCACTGACACACACATATATTTGTATCCTGCAATGCTCAGAGACACCATGCATACTCTGCGTCTACCCTTTCTACAATGTCCCTGGCATCCAAACCGTGCCCTGCCTCTTAAAGATGGCGGAGAGATCTCTGTTACTGTGCCTGTCACAGTAACGTAAGCGCAGCACAAACCCGATTCTGTCCTGTCATTTATTCAAACACAGCCTGCAAAGTGATGTTAGGAGCGGATTGGTTGGTACTTTATCTCTCTCCAAGTCTTAGTACATAGACCCCCTTGTCCTCTGACTGCACAAATAGGCTCTAATGTGATCTGAGCATCAGGATGTAGTATCAGCAGACAAGTGACTGGCTAAATAATGTCATGTACCAAATGGAATTATACTTCAGTATGTTTACAACTCATCTCTAAGCCTCTCTCACTAAAAATCAGCACAATATATTGCTCTGAAAACAGTTAAACCTTTTGTTGAAATTTGCTAAAGTAACATTAGCTATATAAAAAGGCACAAAACCATTGCACATATGATACAATACAATTGAGCTCAATACCACTTCTAAATGGCAAGTTTGAATATTGTAAATCTGAAATGTCAAATCTGAGAGTTTGCATTTTCAGGACCTCACTGACCTTACTGAGAACATTGTTACCAAAGTTAAGCAAGTTCCCCATAGATGGCTCAATTACTGTACATTTGTTTCATGCAGTTCAGCTCTTTAAAAATGGAACTGGAAAATGGCTCCAAGCAGATGCATAGAACTGGCAATGACGGACTCTCCTCTTACCTCCATACTGCTCTTTGTTGGACAAGCGGCTCTTTTAGGGACGAGAGTTTTTCTGCGAAGTTGATATGGACTATTCTGTGCACCAGGACCTGATTCTTCTGCAACCATGTCTGCAGGCACTTCATCTGTACACAGAGGAGCAGGAGTTAGCAAATGCA
This sequence comes from Taudactylus pleione, assembly GCA_031769625.1. Taxonomy (NCBI): domain Eukaryota; kingdom Metazoa; phylum Chordata; class Amphibia; order Anura; family Myobatrachidae; genus Taudactylus; species Taudactylus pleione. Next base: position 3,505,037 of record JAUIMM010000521.1, read on the forward strand.
CTAAGACTGTACAGGTTCAAACAATTAGGCCCTTTCCATTTAACAAAGAAAATATTAAAAACAATAAAAAATAGTAACTTACAGTCTATGAACCGGTATTTTGTGTGAATGAGGCAATGAGCAAAGACTTATTTTACTAAACACTTATATTTGTGTGGAAAATTCTTGTTATTGTGGCTTATAACTGTCTGTTGTCATATTCAAACAGATAACTTGCGGATAACTGTTCTACCAATACATCCACCTACAACTTATTTTATTATCAGTTATTTATACACCGCACACATATTGTGCAGCACTGTACAGAGAATATTTTTAGTAACACACATCAGCCGGTACCCATGTGGAGCTTACAGTCTATAGTCAAATATACAATGCATGTAATCTACCAGCATATTTTTTGGATTGTGGGAGAAAACCATCGTACCAGCAGTAAACTCACGCAAAACATGCAAAGTACTCACAACCTCAATGCTTTCAGGCAGCAATGCTAAACATTGCGCCACCATGCTGTGATGGTCGTATTATATTCATTAGTGGAAAATTATGTCTTCCAAAACCTCTTGAAATCCACTTCTGCAGTTGAGAGATACTGAAAATGAACTGAAATAAATGTAGAGGATAGCAAATCTATTCTGCCGCTATTTTCCAGCATGGGAGTGTGAATGTCATATCATGGTAAATCTACCAATGGGAACAGACTGATAAAACAGACAACTCAGTGATGCGTTCGTAGTAGAGAACACTCTGGAGGGCAATTAGCACCAGCGGCTATGGTCATGCTCACTGACAGCCGTCGGTGCCAACATTTGAAAGTCGCCAGTGCCAACATCGCCCCCTGCTGAAGAGGCAAGCAGAAATGTGCGATAAGTCCTGGTTTGGGGCGCCCAAACAAGCCCGGGTTTAGCAGTTTTACGCAGCTCAGTCTAATCAGACGCAACAAGCGCGATAATTAATGGGAACCAAAAACTATTTAATTGCAACATTGGGCACCCTTTAGAGCGCCTTAAAAATCATTTGGATCCCACCTTAAAAAGGAGAACTACATTTACACTTAAGTTGTTTCTTAACCATCAGATGTAACATGTACTTACAGCCTGTTGAACATGCACAAAATCAACACCCATGTGTACAACGCCTCAGGAAACAGCTCAGCTAGTATGAGGTTACTAAACAACTTGTGTATGCAGTGTGAAACGGCAGGGAACCGTACAGACAACAAAACACACAGGAACAACAACACAGCAGGTTGGTTGTTAGGATACCAGCTAAATTATCTCTAACTGGAAATGTTTATTTGCAAATTAATTAAAAACTCCATTAATAAAAAAAAAAAAAAAAAAATACTATAAGACTCATAGGGGGCAATTCATATCGGAGCGAGGAGAATAGAGCTGGGAAGTTGGTCCCAGAGCCATTTAATTCACCTCGCGGTTTAGTCCTACTACAATCACTTAAGTCGGAGAATGACGGTTCTTGAGACTTGTGAACCTGAATAGTTAGTCGCGAGAACCAGCAGTCTCCGACTAAAGTGCCGGCCACTTTAATAGACTGAGGCAAAAAAATGCAAAGTATTTGACACAATCGACACTCATGGTAGAATGAAACCATATCCTATGCAGGATTACAGGAATTGGTCAGGGACCAGGTGCAAATGGAAGATCTGTGCTTTCCCAGCCAAGGGCCTCTGAACATTGCTGCCGTTCTTAATGTCTAGGTGTAGGTGTAGTACAGACCTACAACTCCTTAAAACCCTGATAATGCTGTATTGTACTTGTAGTGCTTGTGTTTCTTTAGAGTCAGTTAAGATTTTGACCATGCCTCTAAAGACTTCTTTAAGGACCCCCTCTCTCCTTAGCTTTTTCTAGCTGCCTCAATAGCAATACCACCATTTACTTTAGGGCAAAAATGTCAAAGTCGTGAACACCTTGGTGAAATGTAATAAAACTACATTTCAAGGATTCCAAGCAGCAAACTCCCAATGTTTTGTTTTGTTTTTTTCTTTAAATAGCTAGTTTAGTAACTTTTATTGTTAATGCAAATATCTAATCAGCCAATCATGTGGCAGCAACTCCAAGCATAAGAGCATGCAGACATGGTCAGGAGGTTCAGTTTTTGTTCAGAGCAAGCACCAGAATGGGAAATAAATCAGATCTAAGTTACTTTGGGCCTGACTGAGAGTTGCACAAAATGCCCATCGCTGCTGCGATCCTGTACGCTAATGACTCAGCTCTCATCCTGAGATGCCCACCGTCGGCACCTCACTTCTGCGGCTTATATACAAAAGCAAAAACATAGGTCGCACATCGAACCTCTGAGCAAGCCTATGCTGCGTGAGAATTAGCACCTCACCTAAGATGTCGGGGCCTCTCCAGCTGCGTATGAAAATGTTCCTGACATGCCTGCTTTTTACTAGCCACCCCATGGTTACCTCACCCCAAATGCTAACTACCTGTCACTCCCTTTGTGAAAAATTCATCTCTGCGGCCGCTGTTGCTACCCAATAACTGGTAATGAGCAGTGCAGCTTTGGCGCACCCACTGCAACAGACATCGACACTGCATGAAGTGTCAGTGAAGGATGGCCAGACATGGTTCACGCGGACAGGTAGACGATACCTCAAATAACCATGAACTACAGCAGTGATATGCAGAGTAGGAGGATTTTACATGGACAACAGAGTACTGAAGAGCATTGCAAAGCCTGTCTGCTCACCACATCATGTGCCATGTGACTGTGGTTGCCAAGGTAATTCATACACAACCACAGTCAAAACTAAAAAAAAAAATAGTAATAGCAGCCTGGAAAACAAAGTATTTGTTTTTATTTACAAGTGAGTCCTTATAGCTTTCCTGTGATTCATGTTCATGGATTTGTTGCTTTTAAATTCTCCCTTCCAGTAAGCTACTCAATTATAGAGAATAGGAGCTAATCAGATAGTAATTGGTGTATAAAATGCAAGTGTCATTAATGGCATTCTAAGTACCTATTATATCAAAGCCAACCACTTGGTAGGATAATCACCACATAAATAAAGACAGAGGGGGCTTTAAAATACAGAGATTGTGGGACAAAGACTAAAATAAATTACACCCCACAAAGAGATTAAGGGGCATATTCAATTAGACGCGAAAAGTCCCGTACTATTCACCGACATCGCTGGTTTTCCATGCGAAAAAGTATTGAACTCGTCTCCGCTTATCCCAGTATTCAATTAGAAATCGGCGAATTCGGACCTTCCGAAAAGTGCTGTCAGGTTTGGGGAAATCAGCCTGACACCCCCCAAAAGATGCACTGACATTGGGTATCACTATAGATACCCCTGAATAGGCCTGCTGAAGGTATTTGGGGTACTTAAATGCTCTCAATAGCTGCTAATTAGCGTCTTTGTAGAAGTGGTGAAGAATGGCATTTAGCAGGTTTTTTTGCAGAAAATAAGTAGTCCCAGCAAATTTGGGGTACACGAAAACAGGTACAAGCATATTTTAAAGTTGCTAAAGGGAAGTTTTAAAAACAACCTTAAAAATCCACCTGCCACAACCACCTGCAAACTTAAAAATACCTGGGACATCCTTGGGGACCCCCCTGGTGTCTATTTCGCAAGTTTTTAAATTTGTCCCAACTTTGTACTTTTTCGCCGCTTTTTTCAAAGTCATTTTTTGGGGTGTTAAGTTTTTTTAATAACTTTTTTTTTTGACAGTTTACCTTTGGGGGATTGTCCCAAGGGTGCAGGGAGGTTACTGCAAGTTTGCACCCCAAAACCCCAATTCTGCACTTTTTTTCCACAGCTTTCATAGGCGAATCTTTTTCGCCTATTCCAATGCATTGACTTTCCGCACCGGCTAAAAGTCTTTGGAATTGAATACGGGGATAAGTTTTCACCTGGCGAAATAACGCCACCAGCGATACTTTTCCGCAGAAACTGACTTTTCGCACCTGATTGAATATGCCCCTTAGTCTACTTACAGTAGAAAGGTAATGCCCTATGACAGGTTTTGTATCAAAATGTACTTACATAGGTGTCCACATACATCTATGCTTCATGCGCTACAAGTCGCACCACGCAACACGGGAGCTCAGTGTGCCTCGGTAGCGCCGAGCGTCTTTCGCGCGACTTACCTTCAAATGCACCTTATTCGCACAGTGATGCAGATAGCTAGCACAAGCAGCTTCTGCTGATTAAAATGTTCTCTGTGTGTCTGCGGGTGTATCTGCATGCGTAACGCTACGTTAGTGTCAGCGGCTGTAACACTAACATATCGTAACGCATGCAGATACACCTGCAGACGCACACAGAACACAGGCATGCTGCATATTCACATCACTGTGTGAATAAGACGCATTTGAAGATAAGTCGCACAAAAGACGCTCGGCACTACAGAGTCACGCCACGACAATGGCGCGATTAGAAGGGCTGTTAAACGCGCAAGTCGGCTAGATGTATGTGGACACATCTGTAAAAGTAGAAGTCCATGACAGGTTTATTTCCATTTCCCTTGGATACAACCAATAAGCTACAATCTGTGCACTAGAAACTTTTCTAGATTGCAGTTATCGTTGCCTGAAGGTGGACTTTCCTTATAATAGTGCAGAAAATAGCTTGCACACGCAGGGGAAAACTAAATGTTTATCTATTTTTTTATATTGATGTGGTGTCATGTTGAATTTTATAATCCGTTGTGACAGCATTACCATGCATGTTGGGATCTTTCTACCCCCCTAACCACCAAGTAAACTGTGAATGTCTTTAAAAACAACAAGTCAGTACTTAGGAAACTGTTTAAGAAAAAAAATAAAACCACCATGATAATTAAAGCTGGGTACACACTAAACGTTGTGTGACCCAGCCAACAGTGTTATGCTATGTGACGATACATTACGCACACCGTACACACTACATGATCCGATATACAACGGAGCGATGTGTCGCTACATGCGGTGGTCATTCACCACATTGTCCCACTTGCTGTGCAGCACAGCAGATGGGACAATGCAATGAACGATTGTTTTGCACGTACGATCAGTCTTACACGTTGCACGAACCGTACGATATATTGTTCAGATTTGCTCGACATGATCAATAGTATAGCGTGTACCCAGCTTAAGTCTTCATTGCTCTCCTGAAAGTGGCAGGCAGCATAATTCTTTTTAACCTCATCAAGCACTGTGGGGGGGGGGGGGGGGGGGAGGAATTTAATTGGTTTTGGGTGCCCAATCTCCTGAAGGGCGTAAGAACTGCGGGTGACCATTATTACTCCTCCTGAGGTGGCAAGCAGAAATCCACATTAAAGTCAGGCATTTGGCCGGTGCGCCCAATACTCTGGATGGGTTTAGCCATTTTAAGGCTGCGTTTCAAATACTGTTTCTCCGTTCGGGATCCCATTACTAGTTATCGCGGCCACAAGCACCAGGTCCAAAACAATGGACTGTAGACACATTTCTATCAGGCTATGGGGGGAGAGGTCTCAAAACCTCCTATAGAGAACAAGTAGATAACAACCAATCAGGTGCTAGCTGTCATTTATCTAGTACATTCTATAAAATGATAAGTAGAAAGTGATTGGTTACGACAACTCTCAAAAAAGTCACTGTTGAAATCTGCCCTTCATGATTTATACTCCATTTAGTTGCAGGAGTAATAGCATTACAGCAGAGCATCCCTGTATTCCTACAGTGATTGTGGGGCAGAGCATCAGTACATTCCTGACTGGCTTGGACTTGTTGATACGTCCTTCTGTCCTCACCTTGCGGTTATCCGCTAGCTCGGCGTAGCCACCAGAGGTTTGCACTCATCATGTCGACATTCAGAAAGCCTGTTGGGTTAGGCTGCGGTTAGGGCTACAATCATCTGAAAATGCAATATCGACATTTTATACCACATCCCTATTAGACCAATGTTTGTATTTGAATTGTGCTCGATGTTGAACACAAAACCAAGACACCTGTTCCCTATGTACGAAGAGAAGAAATGCTCTAAATAACCGGCTTTTGTGCCATGATACTGCTTGGCACCAATTTGTAATTTCTGCCTTCCAACATTTTTTATTTAAACTGTCAGAAGACCTCATGTGAAGTGCATCGATCACCAACTGCCCTTCACACGGTACCACGCTAATCGTGTTGTGTTAGGCAGAAGCACTGACATTCATGAGCGTACACGGTTTGTATGATGAATGTAATAGAATCAAGTTGGATTCTAGCACCTTTACATGTATATTTAATTTTAACATTCAACTAAACTGTGCAACTGCACTTAATCATGGTCTCTCCATAGCACAAGACAAAGGAAAGTAACGCTTTTAAGCTCTGCTAGCGCCAATAAACAATTATAATGGCACATTAGACTGGTTACAAATAGCTGTACGTGAGGACCTTAAATAGTCAAATACCCTGACTGGGCAAGATCCCATATTAATCATGACTTGTAGAAAATGCAGTCAGAAAATTCCATCACTCAGTCACCTAACTAACAATAACCAACTGGCCAAAGAAGGAAATCGGCCAGAACTGTCTACTTTGGCCACACTATACATAAATCCAATATCTCAGCAAAAGCATCCGGATCTTGACATGTATGGCCACTTTTAGTATCAGTGTCATGTGACTGTGTGCCACTGACCCACAGGGTGAGCAGCATTGCAGTACATGCACTGTTTTGGGGTCCATAATCACATCTTCTAGAGCAGTGTTTCCCAAACACAGTACCTGTACTGTGAGTGGGCAATGAGGACTAAGGATATCGATGCATGAGCACAGTTGGATTAATTAATTATTACTTCAGTTTGATTTATGCACCTGTCCTGAAGCCGGAAAACCCCTAATGTCTGGACTGTGGGTTGGACACGAGGACCGGGTTTGGGAAACACTGCTGTAGAAAACCCAAATTATAAACCACCTCACTAGAGGCTCTAGAGAAGGGTAGGTGTACCACTGCTCCATACCAATCTGTAATACATTTCAAAAGACTTGCATTGCAGTGTTATTCTAAGAAGCTGCATTATACATACACAAGAGGAACAGGTCCCAGCACCATACAAACATACCCCCACAAGATTCAAAAAATAAATCTGGTATACACCCTTGAGACGTGAACTGAGAACACAAAGGGTGAACCACACCCATTTGCATCACTGCAATTCAGTTTCCTAGAATGTGTAAAAAAATTGAGGGGGGGGGAAAAAAAAAAAAATGTCCACACTATCAATACGTCGCTGATGCTGTAATGAAATAATGCAGAAACTGTCTACACAATTATCCATTACCTCAAATAATCCCAACTGCAGTAGAAGCCATTATTTCTGTCACAGCCCAGGGAAAAATCTGCCGCTGTTTATTTTAAAGTCACTGCTGAACAACGCAATAAATAAGTCAACTTTCAAGGTTGTTGATGGTGTGGATGAAGCTGACAGCAGGAGAAAATGACACTGTAGAAATCAGGAATGAGGAGACAAAGGGTGGCCTGGGAAGGTGAGAGATAAGCCTGTCTGCTGTGCTGCAGAGATGCCAGCACTCTGCAGCATGACACAAGCTCCTGACCATGCCAGCGTACTAACCTCCAGACTGCCATTCTCACATCTCACCTACAAGGAAAGAAAAGGTCAGAAATGTGACAGGCGATAAACAGGTCAGACAATGAAAAACTACACTAGGGTCTCCTTTGGAGCGGATGATTTTTTTATTTTAAATGTTAGCATCATTTACAATACAACTAATGTAGTCAACTCAATTGTGTATCACACATGCCCACCTCTATATCATCCTGACCAATGAATTCCATTTTGTAACTTGCTCCATTGCCATCTTACTAATTTATGCTTTATGCACATGCTGCCCCAAATTTTGTAGTTTTAATGTACATAAAAAAATATGAATTGAGGGCATATTATATATATATATATATATATATATATATATATATATATATATATTAGGGGTGTGCACCGGACACTTTTCGTGTTTTGGTTTTGGATCTGGATCTTTCTTCGTGTTTTGGATCTGGATTGGTTTTGCCAAAACCACCCTTCCGTGTTTTGGGTTCTGGGTTTTGTGTTTTGGATCTGGATTTTTTCTTAAAAAATAAAAAAAAAACGCTAAAATCACATAAATGGGCCTTTTTTTGTTCCTACGCTATTAATAACCCCAATAACATTAATTTCCACTCATTTCCACTCTATTCTGAACACCTCACACCTCACAATATTGTTTTTAGGCCAAAAGGTTGTACCGAGGAAGCTGGATGACTATGCTAAGCGACACAAGGGGGCGGCACAAACACGTGGCCCATCTAGGAGTGGCACTGCAGTGGCAGACAGGAAGCCAATCAGCGTTATGGTGCCCATTTGCATGTAGCACGAACCCGGGAGATCCGTGCTACATGCATCTGTGTGATTGGCACAGAGCAATGACAGGTCCGTGAGACCCGTCTGTGCTGCTGTGGTAAAAAAAAAAAAAAAAAACCTGTGTAAAAAAAGAAAAAAATGGCGTGCACCCCCCCAAAAAAGAGCAACCAGCCCCGGGCATTAGTAACCCAGTGCTGGGTGTGCTTAAATACAGGGGACAAACGACGTAGGGGTCCCCTGTACTTAAGCACAACCAGCACCGGGCTAGTCAGAACCAGCGCTGGTTGCCAAAATACGGGGGACAAACGACGTAGGGGTCCCCTGTATTCTGCGCAACCAGCTCTGGGCTCTGATCCGGTCCTGGTTCTGGAAATATAGGGGACAAAAAATGAGTAGGGTTCCCCTGTATGTTCCAGAACCAGCACTGGACTTTTTCTAGCGGGGGGCTGATGCCACAGCCAGGGGAGCCCTTTCACCGGGCCCCCCAGCCGCAGCATCAACCCTGACCGCTAGTCAGCCCAGGCCGGGGATCCCTGGAGAGCTGGGGACCCCCCCAATAAAGGGGTCACCCTCTCCAGGGCACCCCAGGCCCAGGCTGATAGCCCGGGGCTATCCCCGCCACCCCTGGTGGCGGTGGGTGGCGGGTTGATTGTGTGGTGTGGTGTAAATAAAGAATATCAAACATTGTCTTTACAAGTAGAACTGCAAGTCCCAGCTAGCCTGCCCCGCATGCTGGTACTTGGAGAACCACAAGTACCAGCATGCAGGGCATTAAGGGCCCACTAGTACCTGTAGTTCACCTGTAAAAAAATGTTTAAAAAAACACAGGACACACACACCGTGACAGTATAAGTTTATTAAACATACATACACACACACACATGTACACATACTCACCTATGTAACCTGTAGCATCGGTCCACTTGTCCGGTAAAGTATCCCTAGGGGACCTGTGAAAAAAAACATACTCACCATCTCCTATGCGAGGTTCTGTCCTCTTCGTTCCAAAGTAGGCATCCCCGGACTTGGCAAAAAAAAAAAAACGAAAACGCGATCCACGAACTTAGTACCGTTCTATAGAACGGTACTTCCCGAATGAGAGCTTAGCGGCGGGGTATCACCATGGAAACCCCGCTGCTAAGCGTTCATTGGCTGAGAGAGGTCATCTCCCGTCTCTCAGCCAATGAACGGCTCCCTCCATTGTAGTCAATGGTGGGAACCGCAGGGTAAACTTTAATAACCTTGCGGCTCCCAGCATTGACTACAATGGAGGGAGCCGTTCATTGGCTGAGAGAGACGGGAGATGGCCTCTCTCAGCCAATGAACGCTTAGCAGCGGGGTTTCCATGGTGATACCCCGCCGCTAAGCTCTCATTCGGGAAGTACCGTTCTATAGAACGGTACTAAGTTCGTGGATCGCGTTTTCGTTTTTTTTTTTTTGCCAAGTCCGGGGATGCCTACTTTGGAACGAAGAGGACAGAACCTTGCATAGGAGATGGTGAGTATGTTTTTTTTCACAGGTCCCCTATGGATACTTTACCGGACAAGTGGACCGATGCTACAGGGTTACATAGGTGAGTATGTGTACATGTGTGTGTGTGTGTATGTATGTTTAATAAACTTATACTGTCACGGTGTGTGTGTCCTGTGTTTTTTTTAAACATTTTTTTACAGGTGAACTACAGGTACTAGTGGGCCCTTAATGCCCTGCATGCTGGTACTTGTGGTTCTCCAAGTACCAGCATGCGGGGCAGGCTTGCTGGGACTTGCAGTTCTACTTGTAAAGACAATGTTTGATATTCTTTATTTACACCACACCACACAATCAACCCGCCACCCACCGCCACCAGGGGTGGCGGGGATAGCCCCGGGCTATCAGCATGGGCCTGGGGAGCCCTGGAGAGGGTGACCCCTTTATTGGGGGGGTCCCCAGCTCTCCAGGGATCCCCGGCCTGGGCTGACTAGCGGTCAGGGCTGATGCTGCGGCTGGGGGGCCCGGTGAAAGGGCTCCCCTGGCTGTGGCATCAGCCCCCCGCTAGAAAAAGTCCAGTGCTGGTTCTGGAACATACAGGGGAACCCTACTCATTTTTTTCCCCTGTATTTCCAGAACCAGGACCGGATCAGAGCCCAGAGCTGGTTGCGCAGAATACGGGGGACCCCTACGTCGTTTGTCCCCCGTATTTTGGCAACCAGCTCTGGTTCTGACTAGCCCGGTGCTGGTTGTGTTTAAGTACAGGGGACCCCTATGTCGTTTGTCCCCTGTATTTAAGCACACCCAGCACTGGGTCACTAATGCCCGGGGCTGGTTGCTCTTTTTTTGGGGGGGGGCACAACATTTTTTTCTCTTTTTACACAGGTTTTTTTTTTTTTTTTTTACCACAGCAGCACAGACGGGTCTCACGGACCCGTTAGTGCTCTGTGTCAATGACACAGATGCAAGTAGCACGGATCTCCTGGTCCGTGCGTGCATCTGTGTCATTGAAATACACAGCAGCACAGACGGGTCTCACTGACCCATCTGTGCTCTGTGTCACTGTCAATCACACAGATGCATGTAGCACGGATCTCACGAGTCCGTGCTACATGCAAATGAGCACCATAATGCTGATTGGCTGAGAGCCGTGACAGACGGCTCTGTCAGCCAATCAGCACTTTGCCCATTAAAGGCAAAGGCATTTTTTTTAAAATGGCCGCTCGAGGCAAAACCTCGAGATCCGACAGCAGATCTCGAGGTTTTGCCTCGGGAGAGGGATCCGGGGCAGACAGGGAGATCCGAGCTTGGGCTCGGATCGCCCCGGATCCCCGAAGTTCGGGTGGGTTCGGTTCTCAGGGAACCGAACCCGCTCATCCCTAATATATATATATATATTGTAACATTATAGTGATGTATTACCAAAATTTTACCCAATAAAATATGCCCTCCTCACTGATTAGTACCCTACCCAAAAGAAATCTTAGGGGTCAATCCAATTGTTTGCTTTGATCTCGTGGGTGCGAGTCATCGCGACAACATCCGCACTTGACGGGAGCCCGAACTTGCACAAAAGTGCTCACAGCTGCATAGGGCTCTGAACAAAATTGTGCGAATTCGGGCTCAGAGTGGGCTGCGAGGGATGAGAGACGCAGTTCCGAATACTAACTTGATGTAATCTGTATAGGTTACAAAATGCGTTCTCACAAATACAAAAATCAATATGCAAGCAACAATGCATCATGGCCTGCAATCTGTCTGCAGGCAAATAGTAGGAGAGACCGTATAGTCTAGTGTTCACGCTAGGCTGTTTTAGTAGGGCGCAGTGCCCTGCCCGATTTTTAAAGAGCAAAATGCACCCTGCTAAAACAGCCTGGCTGTTCTGCTGCCGTGTGAATAGATGCCGGGCACATGCTATTACATATAAGACTTAATTAAAACATTCGTTTCTGTCAACCCATCTTATTAGACATATTTAGAAATTTTTTTTGTGTTACGGTTTATAAGCCACTTGCGTTTTAGGTTAAGTGGTCCTTTAAGAGACAGGTCATTTCTTTTTCATACTGCTGCCCAAGGACACCCCCCCAAACTGCAGAAGAGACATTTAGTACTTGCAACAGCTGAGATCAGACTGGTAACTTCAGATCAAGAGAGGAAATGGTTACATCCATATACAAGACAATGGAAACAATTGAACAACCAATCAAGGAAATAAAAAAATAAAAAAAGACTGACTAATTAATAATGAGTAAACAAGCAGGATGTATGAATTTCATAAGGAGCTAAGTCTGACATCACAAAAATTCCTGTATCAGAAGCCTATAATAGCTGCTCTGCTGCTAAAGGACCCGTGCTCCTACCGTCTTCTAAATCTCAGTCTGCAACTTCCGGCCTCTTAACATTATGACCGCCTGTCACACGCAGCTCACAGGATCAGCACCTTCACCGAGACACTAACTCCTCACAGGATCAGCACCGTCACCGAGACACTAACTCCTCACAGGATCAGCACCGTCACCGAGACACTAACTCCTCACAGGATCAGCACCGTCACCGAGACACTAACTCCTCACAGGATCAGCACCTTCACCGAGACACTAACTCCTCACAGGATCAGCACCTTCACCGAGACACTAACTCCTCACAGGATCAGCACCTTCACCGAGACACTAACTCCTCACAGGATCAGCACCTTCACCGAGACACTAACTCCTCACAGGATCAGCACCTTCACCGAGACACTAACTCCTCACAGGATCAGCACCTTCACCGAGACACTAACTCCTCACAGGATCAGCACCGTCACCGAGACACTAACTCCTCACAGGATCAGCACCTTCACCGAGACACTAACTCCTCACAGGATCAGCACCTTCACCGAGACACTAACTCCTCACAGGATCAGCACCTTCACCGAGACACTAACTCCTCACAGGATCAGCACCTTCACCGAGACACTAACTCCTCACAGGATCAGCACCTTCACTGAGACACTAACTCCAAAATTTAGGGCATCCTAGACGTACAGGAGATGAAGGCCAAATAAGGAGCTCAGACCCTAATCATAGAACAGTGTCAGAGTCTAATGAGGGAATAAGTGCCACCAACACTGCCTTATGCTTACACAGTTGTGCCATCTCCAGTGCTGACTGTATAATAATTTGCCAAAACCTCATATTAGGGATTACGCTGCATATAGGGGGAATTCAATAAAATGCAATATAGAATAGTGCCGGGAAGGAATTCCAGCAGCTATTCAATTGGCCTTGCTATTAACCCCGACTAGAGGATTTCTCCTCCTGAAGTGTGAGCAGAAATCCGACTAAACTTGAGCCGCAAAGATGGTTTTGGGCTTAGCGTGTGCGCTAACCGCATTGCATCCGGCACTTAAGATGGATAATGCAGGTTACCGCAGCTAAGCACCCGGCATTAGGCAATGTAACCTGCATCTACTAACTTGAGTGCAGAGCAAGAAGGGGATAATTGATTAGCTCCGGTAACTCATTCCGGAGCTATTCAAGATCGCACTTAATTGAATGGCCTCATAGGGGGCGATTCAATTCAGCGGGAGTTAAATAGCACCGGAAAGTTTGCCCCTGAAGCTATTCAATTCTATGTGCTGTTAGACTAAAGGATTTCTTATCGCACCCTCCTGAGGGTGCAAGGAGAAACCAGACTAAGTGCCGGCTTCGAGGCTGTCTTTCGGCTTAGTGCAGTGCTAACAGCCTCGCGGCAGGCACTTTAGTCAGAGAACGGCAGTTCACGCAACTTAACACTCAGGTTAAGTTGCGAGAACCGGCAGTCTCTGACTTGTAACACTCGCTCTAAACAGCGCACTGAATTGAAGAGCCCCAATGTTTGTTCCAAATTATTAAAGTGTGTTTCATAGTGTTCATTCTAGCACCCTGCACCTCATCACAATCCATGCAGTTCCTCTGTCCTGCCTGGGTTGTCGCTCTCTGCTCTGGTGCTTCTAGCACACTCGACAACAAACCGCTGAGGTACAGACCAGAGTGTGCTAGAAGCACCAGAGCAGAGGACGACTCCCCAGGCAGGACAGAGGAACTGCACAAGTCGGGACAGGTGCAGGGTGCTAGAATGAACACAATAATATATAATTACTACATGAAATACTGTCACCAGAGGAACATTAACATTGTTGTACAAAATTGTTGAAACACATATCCCCCCCAACTGTTGAAACACATATCCCCCCCCTCTATCAGAGAACTCTCAGATACCAGACATGTACTTTAAGCAGTAAGTTTGTCAGAGATTTTACGGTTGCCCTTATTGTCATAATACTGACACATGCCAGTCACATCTGCACAGCACATTCTCTACACCTTACTTTGCTCTACATAGCAAAATGCTTATAAACCACGTTTCTGCAGAAAGCCAAGACACACATGCACTGTGCTGTACTGAACTTCTATCACACACAGTACAACCATTCCTCCGCATTACAGATAGCATTCCTTCACAAGTTACGCTAAGCATCAATTTATGCTATTATTAACTTGTCTTGTTCCATAAATATGGGACCTCAGCTCATCCTCCCTCAGAATATTTTATATCTTAAACAAAGTTATTATGAGATTACGCAGAATATAACCACGTTAATCATCGTTTTGGCTATGCCATAGATTCCCAAACGCAGTCCTCAAGGCTCCCAACAGTTCAGGTTTTAGAGATATCCATGGCTGAGCAGAGGTGGTTAAATCAAATTAACTGAGGTACTAATTAAATCATCTGTGCTCAACCATGGATATCTATAAAACCTGAACTGTTGGGGAAGCCTTGAGGACAGTGTTTGGGAACCTCTGGGCTATGCATTTAAGGGGCCCTGTCCAATTTAGAAACCACAAGGCCCTGTATAATGCTGTAATAGTTAATGAAAGACGGCATATGAGGAGCACAGTTTAAACAGGAGTCCGCACATCAACCCTGGCGCGCTGCTAAGAACGGTTGGTACTTTCACATTCTGTAGCAGCAGTATTCCCTACACACAATACAATAGTCTGTTCTTTATTTCAGAGGCATCCTTAACTTTTAAAAAGGGGAACCTTTACCTTTCACATAACATTTAAAATCACCTTGAAAAGACAGACATTGCAACATGTATAATGAATGATAGCAATTATTGTATATTACAGCTACCAAACCCTGCTGCTTAGAGAGACTGCAAAAGCAAAGCCTACATTTTTATTGGCTCATTTGACATCATCCCAAAATCCATGCCAAAAAGTAATCATGCCAACCCTGGTAGGAATAAGTAATTCCATTAAAAAGTCCTGTGAATGAAAGCTGAATGTCAATTGGAGAAGCAGTCGCTTATCCAATCAACAGCCAGTTGTCATTCAAAAATGTGGCAGATCTTTCATTCAGTATCCAGTATTTAGTGGTCTATTTATCAAGCAGTGCAAAGTGTGGAGAAGTGAACCAGTGGAGAAGTTGCCCATAGCAACCAAACAGCTTTGAAGTAGCATTTATCAAGTGCAGTCTAAAATAATAGGTAGGAGCCGATTGGTTGCTATGGGCGACTTCTCCACGCTTTTCACTGCTTGATAAATAGACCCCTTAGTCACGGCCATTGCACTGCTTCAGGAAGACTTGAGCAGCTCTTAAGGTGATAAGTAGAGATCCTCAAACAAACAACAATGGAGGGCTACAAAGAGAAGCTGATCTCTAAAGGCCCGTACACACTGGACGACATCCATGAACAATAACTAGATCGTTGAATGATATATTGTTCAGTGTGTAAGTACTCACCGATGAACGACGCACGCTCCCGCGGGTCGTTAACGATATTCCCAGTAACCTGTACATGCATCTAAATCTGGGGATATCGTTAGCCGAAGGCAGTATGCGCCCCCCCCCCCCCCCCCCGACCATCGTTCGTCGTTGCTGGCATCAGCAAGTGTTAATGCACTTACAGATGCCGGCACCCCCTCCAGGCCTGCCGCTGTCGCATACTGGACACATCGTCCAGTGTGTATGCTCCTTAACAAAGTTACTATAGGCAAACAGTGATTTGAGCACATTGCTGTTTAACCCTCGTTGTTCAAGATAACGTACGTGCACACACACTACAGCTTCAAAGAGGCAATGGACACAAGTTACATTCATGCATGCAGCTAAATCTTGTTCACTCAAAGCTATCACCAATACTGGCGATGGTGTACTACCCTTTTTATGTTCATGACATTTTCTGGCACTGAGTGAACCCCTCTCGGAGTGTTAGGGACAATTATTGCCCTCTGTCCCCTATGTTTTATTTATTTTTAAAAATGTATTTCTGGCGAACACTGCAACAGTGTATTATAAACACTTAAGTATAGAGTGCCTTGCAAAAGTATTCACCCCCCTTGGCTTTTTACTTTTTTGTTACATTACAACCTGTAATGTATTTATTTTTTTTCATCTGAATTTTATGTGATGGATCTGCACAAAATAGTCTCATTTGGTTAAGTGAAATGACAAAAATATACATAAAAAGAATCTTTATAAATAAAATTCTGAAAATTGGCATGTGCATATGTAATCACCCCCTTTGCTATGAAGCCCCTCAAAAGTTCTGGGGCAACCAATTACCTTCAGAAGTCACATAATTAGTGAAATGAAGTCCACCTGTGTGAAATCTAAGTGTCACATGATCTGTCAGTATATACACACCTTTTCTGAAAGGCCCCAGAGGCTGCAACACCACTAAGCAAGAGACATCACACCATGAAGACCAAGGAGCTCTCCAAACAAGTCAGGGACAAAGTTGTTGAGAAGTACAATGCTGGGTTGGGTTATAAAAATAAAAAATATCTAAATCTTTGATGATCCCCTGGAGCACCATCAAATCCATCATCATCAAATGGAAAGAACATGGTACCACAACAATCCTGCCAAGAGAGGGCCACCCACCAAAACTCACAGACCAGGCAAGGAGGGCATTAAACAGAGAGGCAGCACAGAGACCAAAGGTAACCCTGAAGGAGCTGCAGAGTTCCACAGCAGAGACTGGTGTATCTGTACATGTGACCACAATAAGCCGTACACTCCATAGAGCTGGGCTTTATGGAAGAGTGGCCAGAAAAAAGCCATTACTATAATAGGTGCATACATATACACACACACACCGATTTTGTAAATGAACGATTTTAGTAAACGATTTTCGTTCACTTTTTCAAGGGAAATATGAACTAAAATAGTTTACTAAAATCGTTCATTTACTAAATGTAATGAACGATTTTTTTTTAACTACAAACGATTTTTGCATATTCCCTTAACGAAAATCGTTGAGTTGGTCAGTCTGGGCGGAATTCAATTGTTTTCGCGGCCCGGATCTCCAGTCTAAAGTGACGGGAGATTGCGGGCCGCTATTCAATTGTTCCAGCTTTTCGCGCTGATCGCGCCCAAAGTGGTTGGTTTAGCCGCGTAAATCGGCTAACCCCGACCAAAGTGCTGGGTGCGATCGCGAAAAGTGCCATTTGGGCGCCCAAACAGGTCACTTTTCGCCAATTTCAGCTCGCACCCCTCCGGGGCTGTGAGCTGAAATGAAGCGCTGGCAGCTGATCGCGCCCGACAGGAGCAACAATTGAATAGCTTCATCGTGCGCGATGGGGGGCTGGAAACAATTGAATTCCGCCCTCTGACAACTACAAACGTGAACGATAATCGTTCATCGTTTTAACTTAGAAAGTGAATGATTTTTTCAACAACTGAACGATATAGTTAATAATCATTCAAAAGATCGTTCTGTGTATGCACCTTTAGTGATAAAAATAAGACGTGATTTGAGTTTGCCAAAAGGCATGTGGGCGACTTCCCAAATGTATGAAGGAAGGTGCTCTGGTCAGATGAGATTTTACTTTTTATCCAAAAAGGAAAACGCTATGTCTGGCGCAAACCCAACACATCCCATCACCCCAAGAACACCATCCCCACAGTGAAACATGGCGGTGGCAGCATCATGCTGTGGGGATGTATTTCAGCAGCAGGAACTGGAAAACTGATTCAAGTCGAGGGAAAGATGGATGGTGCTAAATACAGGGATATTCTTCAGCAAAAGGATTAGCCAGCCTCCCAGGAGGGTTAGGCACTAGGAGGGGAGGTTAGGGTTAGGCACCTGTAAAGGAGGGTTAGGGTACTTACCAACGCCCCTCGGGATCTCTCACTGTCAGGATTTGAACCGGCAGCTGTTGAGCCGCCTGTATTTCAATCCCATTCCTTAAATTCAATAGGTTAGGGGGGGGATGTCTACAATGAGTTTGAATACAATTCAGTACATTTTTTTTATTGATGCATACAGAAATGTGAATGCTGACTCAGCTAGCAAACCTGCCTAAATAAAGAGCAAGAAAAGTCAACTTGGAATCAAGAAGACTGATCCTTCTACTGTCTAGTAACCAAATAAATATGTGGCAGAATAGTTACACGAGAGAGTGTAAATACTGTAACAGTGTGTTTTTTTAAGATTAAAAGGCCCCTACACACTACATGATATTGCTAACGATTTGACAGATTCCGACATATCGGAACGACAAACCGTTCATATCGTGCAGAGTATGCACTACATCGTGTACTGCGCGCTACCATGCTGTCGTCAGCTGAATCATGTAAAAATCAGGTGATGCGGCTGACTATCCCATGCAACGCTATGCGGCTGCGGGTGGCATATCAGGCGATCGTGCACCGGATTGTCCAGTGTATACGGACCGCCCGATATGTCAGCCCATCGGCGCTGGGGTCGTAGGTTACATCGCCGGGTACACAGCCGTTTAGTGTGTACCCAGCTTTAGAGAAATTATTCTAGGTCTAGGTGAATAAGCAAGGGCACTTCGGGATATGGAAACTTGAAATGCTTATTTATGAAAGAAACGTAAGCAGCAGTTCAAGGCAATGACATGCCCCTTCTGCCCAAACCAACATGGTCACCATTGGCAATATTGTAAAGGAGATTCCAGAATTGATCAAGGTGCCCAACAGAACAAATGAGAAGAAATGGGAGACTGTGGCAAGTCATGGGAATGATAAAATACTAGATACTCATATTTCCATACAAAAAATAAAACCTATTTTTTTAAAAAAATCTGATGGGCTACTAAAACTTCTACCCCCTCCTGGGTGCGACTGGGCCACTAGATTGCCCTGTCGCACCCAGGAATGTGTTCATGCGCCCCGGCTGAAACCCGTCAGACAGGTGGTCCAACCCGGCATTAGTGCCATCGGCGTCATGTGATGAGCCGGCGCTTGGAGATGATCTCATCTCCAAGCGCCAGCTCTTCCTATGCAGAGAACGAATCCCGGGTCACATTATTACCCGTTCACACTGCATCATGAGCAGGATTGAACACTCATTCAACCCTTCTCGTGACCAAGGTTGAAAGGTCAGGTCACTCGACCCAGCTTATTGCAACCCTGCCCTTTCACACAGCACAATAACCCGGGTTGCTGCGCGCTCACGTGCAAAAACCTGGGTTATTGGTGCTAGTGGAAAAGGGTTTGAACAGAATTAAAAAGAAACAAATGCCTCTGCATTACATGGAAATGCTAAACCATAATAATACGAGTTTGAATGCATATAAAGCTCGTGCAAACAAAGTACATATTAATATCACCCATACACTACTGTGCAAAAGTTTTAGGCAGTTGTGGAAAAAATGCTGCAAAGTAAGAATGCTTTCAAAAATAGAAGTGTTAATAGTATATTTTTATTAATTAACAAAATGCAAAGTGAATGAACAGAAGAGAAATCTAAAATCAAAATCAATATTTGGAGTGACAACCCTTTGCCTTCAAAACAGCATCAAATCTTCTAGATACATTTGCACAAAGTCAGGGATTTTGTAGGATTATAGTCAGGTGTATGATTAACCAATCATACCAAACAGGTGATCATGATCATCATTTTCATCCATAGGTTGAATCAAGTCATTAACTGAAACAGCTGTGTAGGAGGCTTAAAACTGGGTGAGGAACAGCTAAACTCTGCTACAAAGATGAGGTTGTGGAAGACCGTTTCAGGTCACACACCATGGCAAGACTGAGCACAGCAACAAAACACAAGGTAGTTATACTGCATCAGCAAGGTCTCTCCCAGGCAAAAGATTTCAAAGCAGACTGAGGTTTCAAGATACGCTGTTCAAGCTCTTTTGAAAAAGCACAAAGAAACGGGCAACGTTGAGGACCGCAGACGCAGTGGTCAGCCAAGGAAACTTAGTGCATCAGATGAAAGACACATCATGCTTACTTCCCTTCGATATCGGAAGATGTCCAGCAGTGCCATCAGCTCAAAACTGTCAGAAACCAGTGGGGCCCAGGTACACCTTATCTACTGTTCTGAGAAGTCTGGCCAGAAGTGGTCTTCATGGAAGAATTGCGGCCAAAAAGCCATACTTCGATGTGGAAACAAGGCCGAGCGACTCAACTACGCACGAAAACATAGGAACTTGGGTGTAGAAAAATGGCAGCAGGTGCTCTGGACTGATGAGTCAGAATTTTAAATATTTGTATGTAACAGAAGGCAGTTTGTTTGCCGAAGGGCTGGAGAGTGGTACAATATGAGTGTCTGCAGGCAACAGTGAAGCATGGTGGAGGTTCCTTGCAAGTTTTTGGATGCATTTCAGCAAATGAAGTTGGGAATTTGGTCAGGATTAATGGTGTCCTCAGTGCTGAGAAATACAGGCAGATACTTATCCATCATGCACTACCATCAGGGAGGCGTCCAATTGGCTCCAAATTTATTCTGAAGCAGGACAATGACCCCAAACATACAGCCAATGTCATTAAGAACCATCTTCAGAGTAGAGAAGAACAAGGATTCCTGGAAAAGATGATATGGCCCCCACAGAGCCCTGATCTCAACATCATCAAGTCTGTCTGGGATTACATGAAGAGACAGAAGGATTTGAGCAAGCCTACATCCACAGATCTGTGGTTAGTTCTCCAAGACGTTTCGAACAACCTCCCTGCCGAGTGTACAGAGAAGAATTGATGCTGATTTGAAGACAGAGTGGTCACACCAAATATTGATTTGATTCAGATTTCTCTTCTGTTCACTTTGCATTTTGTTAATTGATAAAAATAAACTATTCACACTTCTCTTTTCAAAAGCATTCTTACTTTGCAGCATTCTTACCACACCTGCGCCTAAAACTTTTGCACAGTACTGTATAATATGTATATATTTTTTACACACACACACACACACACACACATATATTATATATATATATATATATATTCTCGCCTCTACTATACCTCTGTATACCTCTCACCTCTTGACAAAGGGGTGTCTGTGCCCCGAAACGTCAGATTTCATGTTGACGTAATCAATACAAAACTTTTTACATATTGAAACAACTAGTCCCGCTGCTTGTTTGTACAGGATCAGTGTGTGTGTGTGTGTGCGCATATACTGTATATTATATATACATAAATCATTTCACACATTTTGACGCAATCAAATTAATTCCACATCCAGGTATTTCAACTCTGCTAGCAACAATGGGGACTAGGCGATGCACACCAGGCATCACGGCAATGTCTGGCCACACCTATAACGGCCATTATCGGCAGTGCCAACATCGCAACTTTGCCCTCGCACCTTTATGGGAGTACGAGAGGATACTTGTGACGCTAGTGGGCTCTATAGGCCGTTCTGGAACGGCACGTTGCGTCCATCATGTAGAATTTTATTCCTCCCACAGAGTGAATGAGCACCTTAAGGCTACTTTCCTTCCTAAACTTCTCAGTGATCAGAGTGCTTTATAGACAATAATAGACCATTTATCTTGACCATACTCATCTTTTCAAGCAAGTACTGCAGCCCTAGATATAGGTCATATTTACTGTGTAACTCATTTCTCCCATTTACTTTAACATTACAGGGTCAATCCTAATAGGCGCAAGCTGCCATTGCAATGGTACCGCAACTCATCCTGGGCTCGCAGATTTTTATACGCAGCCATATGAGCCTTCAGGGAGTCTGCAGCTATAGCAAGCGCAGTATACAGCGCACTTACTCGCGCTGCAAGCTGACTCACGGCTAATAGGATTGATCTCTGTTTAGCTCACTCTACTGGAAGGAAATATTTTAAAAGTGGGAGTGGGCTGCTTTATTTTTCAGAATTTATACTTTGAAAACGTGTTTAGACTTATATTAGTGTATTCCTCATGGGTTAGAATAAACCACAGGACACTACAAGTAAATTTTATTTTTACATCAACTATTTGCTCTACCTCCAGCGGACATCCCAGCTCCAACTAGAGCTAAAAGAGAAATAACTTGCTTTCTCCTAAGTCGGGGTCTTCTTCGTGCCTGAAACTGCTTCCTGCTGGGAGTCTCCAGGGATGATGTGATGACTGGGTGGACACAGGATGTGGAATTCCTGCATCGAGCACATACTGCACAACATCTAATTCCTGGTACTTCAATTTGTTTACATTTTATGACCTCTCTAATGCTGGGTACCACACATGAGCGAGTCAGCAGCCGCCTGCCACCATGCAGACCGAGCAATCGATTTGGTAAGCTATACGCACTTACCAATCAGCTGCTCGATATGTCTGTCCAGACATCACAACGGGGTGCTAAAAAGAACACTAAAGGGGCCTGTCCATTAGCAGATGTTTTTCTGAGCGATGAAAGACAAAGGATATCCATTGAAAATTCCAGTGGCTTTGCTGAACGATATCTGTCATATACATGACAAAGTTTGGCAAACGACGAACGATATTGCATGACATCATTCAGGGAGAGATTTTTTTTCTGCAGCGCTCTGTAGCTGCTGCTAATATCTTTCACCGTTTACCGCATATAAACTGCCAGATATTTCTAATATCTATTATTATCATCGTTTATTTATATGGCGCCACAAGTGTTCCGCAGCGCCTTACAAAGTACATAGATTGATTTACAGTGACTCACAGTACAATACAATACATTACAGAGCATGGATAATATACACTGCTGCATTCGCGAGCATAACACCCAGATAAGCAACAATGCAAAGCAACTAAGTGTTAGGTGCCCTGGTAGAGAGTAAGAAGTAGATGAAGGTAGAGTAAGGAGAAGCACAAGAGGGTACAGGGCCCTGCTCATAGGAGCTTACATTCTATCTGGCAGCGATATGCGAGAATTGACCAAAATGTTGGAGAGATGAAAGATTCAATTTATTGGCCGCGGGAGTGCGTATCTGTCATCGTTCAGGGCCTATCCATAGCAGATAAAATGAACAATATATCGTTCAATTTATCTGCTAATGGATAGGCCCCTTAAATTATATTTTACCCCTGAAAGCAGAGAGGGAGGAAATTATTATTTGTGGTCAGGTTCCTCTGTATCAATAAATAAAGCTGACTGATTAACTTTGATACAGAGAAACTATATAAAGTTGATAAAATTCCAACATACCATCTAAACTAATGAAATGCCTCGTATGCAGAAACGGTTTTGTGATGGGCCACCTGCAGTGATATTAATGGTGATGCCGTCAATGGTTCTTTAACTCTTAATCCAGTTACCCATTAATGCTACGCTAAACACTTGGGTTTGAAAAGGCTTGTTATCATGAAGACGCTACTGGTAGTGGTGTGTTCACTTGCAGTGTACACAAGTAAATGAACTGTGAAAGGAAAAAAAAAAAAAAAGAATATCACCATTACAAATGCGTTTAGTGGGCCCGCGGTCACTAAAACAAGTGGGCCCTACTCCAATAGTCATTTCCATGCTTTTACTAGTTTTAAATCGCTAGCAGTAACGAGTATTTTCATGCCAGAGTGTAAAGGCCCTCAACGGTTCATAGTGTTCACTCTAGGTCCAGCGCTGGGCAAGGCACCAAGACCTAGAGAAAGTGCCCAAAAAGGGGGCATGGCCACAAGAAAAGGGGGCATGTCTTTAAGACGTGCCCCCTTTTTCATCACTCTTGGGGGTGTGTCCCAAGCTCTCACTTTTCTGTTAATAGATGCCGGGTGCATGTGCACGGCAGCTATTCACCGGTGGTGATCACTACACTGCAATTCTACTCACCCGCGGGACAATGTGGCCCGTGGGTGGGGACAGCACCCGACAGGCTTTTAGCAAGGCGCCTCCAAAAGGGGCAGGGTGCGGCGAGGCACCCCGCTAAAACAGCCTAGCGGGAACGCTAGTTCACATTGTCACTGATGGATATTCTCATTCTTCAGAGTACAAGACATTTCTACAATTTACACGGAATGTAACGCCCAATTACAAGCAACTGGAAACCAGGTGCCATTTAAACTCAATGCACAAATAAGTTACACTTCTAATGCAGAACCTAAATCAAAAGCAAATGAGCGCAATTTAAAGCCTGTTTGGTGTATGTGAAAAAAAAACAACAGAATTGCAATCTGTAGAAACATGAAGAATATCATAGCAGAACAGGACTGGGAGTGCCAGGAGCAAGATCGTATAGGTCACCTCACTTTTCAATGTTTAGCTTGGCTAATAGACATACTCTATACACAAATGGTGCATTAGGAATAAAATCTGCATAGCCATGCAAAATATTTCCCTTTTTTAATATAATTAAAAACATTCTACCAGGTAATTTGATGATCTGAACAACCATTAAAACCCGCTTATAAATAGAACAAAAAATAGAGCAAAACAAAGTGACGAAACTCAAGTAAATCCAGAGGTACAAGTACTATAAAGCTCTAAAGGGTTGCAACAACACACTGCAGAAACCCAGGATAGGCAAAAAATAACTTCATAGTGTCACAGCCAAATATACTTGCCCGTTAGATGGTTTTGCGTGACACCAATGATACAGGATTTACCAAAAACAAAGTAAATTTGATTGGATATTAATCTGCTCCCTCTTCATGATGTTAGGGACATGTACGATGTCTGGGATAACTGATTGGGATAGCAGAGAACAAAAACAAAAATAGTGAAAAGGTGAAGCCGCCCCCAGTATAATCCAAAATCCCTTCCAAACAATAGGGTCTTGGAGAAGAGACACACTGGGCCTGAAGAGACAACACAGCAAGTGGCAAGACTTTGTGGGGGAGGGGGAGCAGTGTAGAAGACACAGACAACAGGGGGTTTAGAAAGACATGTGTCTCAGAAGGTCACTGACAAAGCTGAAGGATCTCCCACTACAAAAAAGGCAATAAAACATAAAGAGGAACAGCTACGGTCTCTACAGACCAAAAAGCCAACATTTTGCAGTTACCTAAACCAGAAATAAAAACACTCATGTAAACAAGAAGCCGCGTGTATGTATATAAGCATAAACCTTGGAACATGTGCAGGGATAAATGCATAGCCAAATTTAGAGGATATATAAAAATCTATTGCATATATGTATTGATAATAGAACCACCCCCCCACAGCTTTTGTGTCTGTGAACTACAACTACCATTATCTACAGACAGGCAGCAAAAAAAAGGGGGGGGGGGGGTGAACTAAAGACAGCTGGGGTGCAGATGGTCATTTATGCCCAATATAAGCCCTCTTACCTAACCTTTATTGCACACTCTTAACTCATTATTGTGAGAAAATTTATAGAAATAAACCTTTATGTTATAGTCTTACAATGAGTTAACATTTTCTCGTTCCAAAAGGTCAAAACTCTGTCATGATAGGTGTTTGTTCCATAATGGCTGCTTATTTAACTCTTTATTGGACCTATCCCCTATGCCGGCAACGTTCCCTAGTCCCATGCCAAGAGTGTGGTTGGGCATGAATAGGACAAGTAGCAACTGATGAGAATGATCACATCGACAGACCACTATTTGGTGACCTAAACTGTAGCAGTCATGTATGGATTATATTCCACAGTATATGCAGGAAGCTACAGACACAGAAGAGAGGCCCAGCAGTGGCGCAGCAGTCACTAAATTCTTATTATCCCAGGGCTCAACAAAACGCAGGGGACAGGTCGCCATGGCGACCAGGTTTTCACCAACCCCCGAGCCCTATAGTGCAGACCACGAGCGTGGTCCACACTACAGAGTAACACATACAGCCGCCAGTGGCGGCTGTATGTTTGTTATAGCAGCCGATGAGAGTCTGTCAGACTCTCATTGGCTGCTGCGTCGTCCACGGAGTGAGTCGGGAGAGACGTCATTCATGACAGAGCGGAGTGCAGAGCAGCCAGGAGAAGCGAACAGCGGCGGGTCATCGGCAGGAGCGGGGATCAGGTAAGTTGCATGTTATTTTTGTTTTGTTTTTTAAGGGGCACTGCATAGGGGGATTGCCGCTACTGTAGGGACACTGCATAGGCAGGGGTGGCCGCTACTGGGGAAACTATGGGGGGGCCACTACTAGGGGAAATGCATAGTGGGGTCGACTAGTGGGGTCACTACTACTGGGGCAATGCATAGGGGGGGGGCCCTTATGGGGGGCACTACATAAGGGAACCACTACTGAGGGCACTGCAGAGGGAGGACTACTACTGGGGCAATGCATGGGGGGGGGGGGGGGGGACACTTATGGGGCACTGATTAAAGGGGCACTACATAAGGGAACCACTACTGGGGGCACTTATGGGGGCACGGATTAAAGGGGCACTACATAAGGGAACCACTACTGAGGCCACTGCAGAGGGGGGATTACTACTGGGGGCACTGCAGAGGGGGGATTACTACTGGGGGCACTGCAGAAGGGGGATTATTACTGGGGGCACTGCAGAAGGGGGGATTACTACTGGGGCACCCCGTTAGTGGTGTGGCCATGGGGGTTGGTTGCCAGGGGCGTAGGTGCTCAGTAATGCTTCCCGGGGGGGAAGGGGGGGTCTGGCTCCTACACTTTCATCCTGGCTCCTAAGTTTTAGAAAAATTTGTCAAGCCCTGTATTATCCCATAGTAACATTTCTTCCGGTTTGACACTATTCCTGATGAAGAAAAAAAAAATGTCCCTGGAGTTTATGGATTAACCCGCATAACATTATCCCCAAGGCACGGACAATAGGAAGAACATTAGGAGTGAGTTTCAGTTGTTTGCGCTTGCGGCTTTAACGACAATTAAATTGTTGCCCCGCTTGGGCGCAACAGCCGCCGGCATTGCTGCTCGCACCCTCCTGAGCTGGCAAACAGAAAATGCACGATAAGGCCTGATTTGGGGCATCCTAACCAGGACTTTAGACAGGTTTAGCCATTTTATGCGTATATTGTACGTTCTGTCATGTGTTCATGGGGTTCCTCCGGGTGCCTCCCATGTGTTTGTATCCATGTGAGCAGAATACTGACCGTAAGCTCTACAGAAGCAGGGATTGATGTATACGACCAAATATTCTCCATAAGGCATTATATATAATATGCATTGATACTATCTAAAAATTAATATGATCCTAAGCATGTAATCGTTAGGATTATTAGCACATTACCACAACTATTACTTGTCAAAGTTAGTGATATTTAGAAGGGATGCAGTTTATACACCGGCGGACTATGCCGCCAGTCTTTATCCCAAAAGGAGAAGCCTAACGGGGGACTTAAGGGTGGGCGTCGAAATACCGAAGGACACCAGCCCGAATTAGATAATTCCGGGGCGTCCTTAGCATTAGCCGCGGGGGGTGTTAGGTTTAGGGAGTGTAGCAGGGGTTAGGCAGCTCGGAGGTAGGTTAGGCACCACCCCGGATTGGGGTGCGGGAACGGGGGGGGTGGGCTTGGTTAGGTTTAGGCACCCCTAGGGGAGGGTTAGGGCACTTACCAGCCGGCGTTGGGCTCTCCTCCTGTTGGAATTTGAACTGGCGGCACCCACTTGGAAGAGCTATAGCAGTGTTGGCTAACCTTGACACTCCAGCTGTTGTGGAACTATATATCCCAGCATGCCCTGCCACAGTTTTAGCATGCCCTAATAGCAAAACTGTAGCAGTGCATGCTGGGTTATGTAGTTCCATAACAGCTGGAGTGTCAAGGTTAGCCAACACTGAGCTATAGCATTATTACTTTTTACACCACAATTGTAGAATGCATAACCAAAAAAGCTGGAAATACCCCATGAACCAGGTGATGCAATACACCAGAACACTGGGGGCGATTCAATTCAGCGAGAATTGAACACTGCAGTGCGCTGTGTGGTCGGAGAATGCCGGTTATCGCGCCTTAACAAGGGTGTTAAGATGCGGTAACCGTCATTTTCTGACCAAAGTGCCGGACGCGCAGCTGTTAGCGCCACGCTATGTAGAAAAACAGCCACACACCCGGCACTTTGTCGGATTGCTCTTCGCATCCCCCCAGGTGGGTGCGAGAAGAAATCCTTAGCGCGCCCAAACAGCGAGGTGTATTGAATAGCTGCGGGAGCTCCCTCCCGTCGCTATTCAATAGCGCGTTGTACTGAATTCCCCCCACTGTTAGCAGTCTGTATTCCTAATTCCAATGGGTGCATCATCTTTGTCTCCTTAAAGCTGCATTACAACTCAATTGTTACTAATCTGCTCGCACCCCCCCCCCCCTCATCAAAGCTCCAGAAGCTGCCTGATTCAACCACTTCCAAGGGCGACTTCATTTCCGTAACATAAAACGGGCAAATCTGTGACTACGGCTTCTGATTGGTCATCCTACTGATCCCCCATTGTCACTACTGGAGGACAATGAGCATCCATGGTCTCTATGCTGGATGCTTCAGCATCCGCAGTCTGGAATGTGTGCATAGTAGCATTCCCGTTTTAGCGCGGCACCGCGCCCTGCCCGATTTCAAAAGGGCAGAATTCTCCCTACCCTTTTGGCAGCACCCCGTTAAAACAAAATTGCACGGGCCATACTGTCCAGCGCATGGGAAAAATTGAGGTGCAGCAATCACCGCCAGTGAAAAGATGCAGTGAGCACAGCATCTATTTACAGAGGTGAGAGCTTGGGGGAAGCAGGGCATGTCCATATGTGCTGGGTACGCCCCCAAGTGTGGAAAAAGGGGGCGTGTCCTAAAGACATGCCCCTTTTATCGTGACCACGCTCCCTGTTCGGGCGTACGACTGACCTAGAATGAACACGACATAGGCAAGTGGAAACGTTACATCTTATTGCTATAAAATGAAATCTCACAGCTCCAATGACTAGATGGCGTATCATTGAAAAGGTTTCCAAAAACACACTTATTAAAACGATACTCAACTATATAATACACCACATTATCAGGGTGCGATTCAAATTGTTTTATCGCACCCTCCCGTTTAAAGTGACGCGAGATCAGGGTGCGATAGTCAATTGTTTTTGGGCGCCCGCGAACGTTGTGCCCAAAGGGTTTAGCAATGTACAACTGCTAAACCCGTCTAAAAGACCTGCAAAGTGCCGACTTATTGCACTACTGCTTGTCTGCCTGGGGGCTGCGAACATAAATGTGTGCTCCCGCGGCTGTACATGCCCATACAGAGCAACAATTGAATTGCTCTGTCGGGCACCCAGCACGATCAGCCGTGGGCTGAAACAATTAAATTTCTCCCTTTCAGCGTATTTGAATATAAACATGGAGAGGGTTCTACAAGCAGATGACATAAGACTGCACGGGTAAATTGCCATTTACTATTCTGAAATATCTAGTCAGTAGCCACTTATAATCATGTTTTTTCATGCTGAGATTACATTGATACAACGAACAATGTATTATCCCTAAATAAATACAACTTGCTGTATTGCCAGTGATCATATGCATTTAGTGGCGCAAACCAACTAGCATCCATACACCTATTCGTGTTTTACCTTACAGAGTTATCAAATTACACAAAACCATGTTTTACCTTACAAAGTTATAAACTTTAAAAAATTATCTTTAGAAGGTGGATTCCCTTGTAGCCGTGAGCAGCAAACAAATGTAAGTTTTATATATAGATACCCACCAGATATTTCTTTATGACTAATTTCAAACAAACAACCTAGACAGGGGCATCAAATTAGCAGCGCTGCTAATTGACTGTGGCAGGTCTATTCTATTAGCCCAAAAAAAGTGCCGCCCGACGCCGGCTTTTATCGTGGATATTTTTCGTGACCTGATGTGTCCCGAAAAATAATCCATGGTAAGTGCAGTTTTTTCACCACCTAAATTGCGAAAACACATAGATCCGCAAGCTTATCGTGGGTCCTATGCGTTTTTGGGAGAACTCTCTTATTAATTTTATCGAAATAGGAGAGGGAGGAAAAAAAACATCAGCGGAAAACGGGAATGATCGGCAAAAAATCCTCGTTCTTCACCGATCGAGGCTATCCATTAGCGCCCAAAGTCTTATTAGGGATGATTCAATTCAGTGTGATGTTGAATAGCCCAGGGAAGGGGTTCCCAGAGCTATTCAGTTGACCACCCTGTTAAATAGGACTACAGGATGTCAGCTCGCGCCCTCCTGAGGTTTGAGCAGCAATCCGTCTTAAGTGCTGGCCGTGATGCTGTTTTCTGACTTAGCTCGACGTGAACAGCAGCGCAGCTGGCATTCTAGCTAGAGAATGCCGGTGAGCGTAAAGCGGCTAAATTAGTCTAAAGAAGTGGTTAAACCATCATCAGATTCCCCCCCCCCCCCCAACCATGCTAACCTGTGAATGGCTCGTTCTCACTTATCTGCAGTCAATGCACTTTTCAGCCACCAACACCTAGATTGATCACTAAAAATAGGATAAACCGGGCTGATTCCCAGCTCTGCTGTGTAAAACTGTAAGGTCACATTTAAAATTGTAAAGCACGCACAATAACCAGTGTGAACTGCAATATGACTGGCGCTAAATAATGTTATTGTTACAGTGCGACACAGGACAACAGCAAGAAAATATCTCTAAGGTGCATGTTTGTTTTCATGCAAGCTAGCCATTGTCTCAGTGCATGGGATTGAGCTCTAAAGGTATAGTTCATCATTAAAAACATACATACTGTATATAAAAAAGGCACAAATATAAAAGTGGTGGGAGCAGCAGGACCGGACACTTTCACAAAAGTACAATATTCATAGAAACAAACACAGATCTGACTAATGTAGTAGACCCAAAGTATGAAAATCAAGCGATGTAAAACGTAGAAGTAGTTTTAAAGTAGCTTATTACCTTAATGAACTTAATTCTAGAGCTGTGGGGTCACATGCTTTACAATGCTCTGTACATGAACACTATATTGTTTATGACATGTTTGTTACCAGTTGCCTTTGAATGGTTGGTTAGCCGATTGTCCAACATAAGTTATAATCTGTCCCACTCGCTGTGGCTACTACTCCCATAGCAATCTGTGGATGTACACAAATACTATCAAAGTGGCAGCTGCTATGTGCTAATTGTTCATCTATGTAAAAGGAATTCTTTAAAAGTTAATGTTCAGTGGATGGAGTTCATTCTGCTAAAAATAATACAGAATATTACTTACTTGTGGCCGGCATTTGTTCTACTGATGTCTGTAAGTGTCCAGTAACATTCATCTCACTAGTGCGGTTGTCCTGCTTCCAATAGGAAGTTGTATTGCTATAGCCCCTCCTCATTGAGCTTTCCATTCATGCAGATGGGAAGGTCACCAGAGGAACTGACACCCCACTGGTATATATTATATAAGGTCTATCTATACACAAGGAGTTGAAGATATACAGAAAGTATTATGTTGCCTGTATTTTAACTGCAAATTGGCCATAATTGTATTCAAATATAAAATTGAAGACTTTAAAACTGCCATAAGCATTACTGCTGCGTTGGTCTCTTATGGGGAAATTCAATTCACCGGGAGTTGAATAGCGCCGGGAGGAAGTTCCCGGAGATATTCAATTCACTGCAGTGCTTACTCCGACGGGAAGAAGTCGTCGGAGAATGCTGGTTCTCTCGACTTAACCTGGGTGTTTACTCACTAGAACCGGCATTCTCCGACTAAAGTGCTGGTCATGAGGCTGTTAGCGCCATGCTAAGCCGGAAATCTGCCTAGCGGCGGGCACTTTAGTTTGATTTCTCTTCGCACCCTCAGGAGAAATCATTAGTCAGACTAAACACTGCGCTGAGTTGAAAAGCTCTGGGAGCTCCCACCCGGCTCTATTCAATTCCCGCTGAATTGAACTGACCCCATAAAGGGCGATTCATTTCAACGCGATGTTGAACAGCCCCCGGAAGGAGTTCCCAGAGCTATTCAATTGACCACGCTGTTAAGTCCGACTACAACCACTGAAGTAGGAGAATGCTTGTTTACTGTGCCTTAAACTGGGTGTTTAGTCGTGCTAACCGCTCCGACTTGAGTCCGATTTCTGCTCACACGTCAGGAGGATGCGAGAAGAAATCCTGTAATAGGACTTAACAGCGCGGTCAATTGAATAGCTCTGGTATCTCCTTACAGGGGGGCTATTCAGCATCGCCCTGAAATGAATAGCCCCTCCATAGAAAAGACCGTAATTTTGGCAACAATACTGCAGACGTCTACCAGTGTAAACAGGACAGGACAAGGGCTGCATCACCTCTGTACAGCCTGAAAGCCACATGCAGCACTTTGATGGAAAACTAATTTAAGCTGACAGGAAAATAACTGTTCTTATTCACGTCAATGTTATCCTGAGTATATTACAGTGCCTTTCAAAAGTATTAACCCCCCCCCCCTTGCATTTTTCATGTTTTGTCACAACCTCGAATTAAAATGGATTGTGAAGGTGTGCATCATTACATTCACAGAACATGCCAACAACTGAAGTTGTGTTTTTTTTTTTATATTGTGAATCAAACATTTAGGACAACATAACAGAAAACTTCAGCGTGCATAACTATTCACCCCCCTAAAGTCAGTACTTTGTCGAGCCACCTTTTGCGGCAATTACAGCTGCAAGTCACTTTGGATAAGTCTCTATGAGCTTGCCACATCTTGTCCATTCCTCAAGGCAAAACTGCTCCAGCTCCTTCATGTTGGATGGTTTCCGCTTGTGAACAGCAATCTTCAAGTCTGGCCACAGAGTCTCAATTGGATTGAGATCTGGGCTTTGACTAGGCCATTCCAACACATTTAAATGTTTCCACTTAAACCACTCGAGTGTTGCTTTAGCAGTATGCTTCGGGTCATTGTCCTGCTGGAAGGTGAACCTCCGTCCCAGTCTCAAATCACAGGCAGACAAATAGGTTTTGCTCAAGAATATTCCCGTATTTAGCACCATCCATCTTTCCCTAGACTCCCAGTCCCTGCTGCTGAAAAACATCCCCACAGCATGATGCTGCCACCACCATGTTTCACTGTGGGGATGGCGTTCTTGGGGTGATGGGATGTGTTGGGTTTGCGTCAGACATAGCGTTTTCCTCAGTGGCCGAAAAGTTCAATTTTAGTCTCATCTGACCAGAGCACCTTCCTCCATACATTTGGGGAGTCGCCCACATGACTTTTGGCAAACTCAATCGTGTTTTCTTATTTTTATCACTAAGTAATGGCTTTTTTCTGGCCACTCTTCCATAAAGCCCAGCTCTATGGAGTGTACGGCTTATTGTGGTCACATGCACAGATACACCAGTCTCTGCTATGGAACTCTGCAGCTCCTTCAGGGTTACCTTTGGTCTCTGTGCTGCCTCTCTGTTTAATGCCATCCTTGCCTGGTCTGTGAGTTTTGGTGGGCGGCCCTCTTGACAAGTTTGTTGTGGTACAATGTTCTTTCCATTTGATGATGATGGATTTGATTGTGCTCCGGGGGATCATCAAAGATTTGGATAATTTTTTTTATAACCCAGAATTGTACTTCTCACAACTTTGTCCCTGACTTGTTTGGAGAGCTCCTTGGTCTTCATGGTGTGATGCCTCTTGCTTAGTGGTGTTGCAGCCTCTGGTGCCTTTCAGAAAAGGTGTGTTTATACTGACAGATCATGTGACACTTAGATTTCACACAGGTGGGCTTCATTTCACTAATTATGTGACTTCTGAAGGTAATTGGTTGCACCAGAACTTTTGAGGGGCTTCGTAGCAAAGGGGGTGATTACATATGCACATGCCAATTTTCAGAATTTTATTTTTAGAGATTCTTTTTTAGATATATTTTTCTCATTACACCTCACCAAATTAGATTATTTTGTGCAGATTCATCACGTAAAAGTCAGATTAAAAAAATATAATCGGTTGTAATGTAACAAAAAAGGTAAAAAGCCAAGGGGGTGTATACTTTTGCAAGGTACTGTATATTAGAATAAATTACATTCTTGCTCATATGCCGGTATGACCTGGCAAGAAATCTGCCCACATTGTTCCTGACCAGTAGCCTGTGATTTCATCATTCAGTAGATTGGTTTCCATTGATGAACGGATATTAGTATCACACAAACCTCTGCCTTTACCAGCAGCTAAATGTATATAACACCTAGGGCTCGATTATATTCTGCGCAAAGTGAATAGCCCCGGGAATCAGCTCCCGAAGCTATTCAATACACCGCGCTGCTAAGCCCGACTAAGGATTTCTTCTCGCACCGGGTATGTGAGCAGAAATCCGACAAAAGTTCAGGCACGAGGCTGTTTTCTGCCCTTCGTGCCTGGAAAACAGCATTGCGCCGGGGAGTTAGGTCGGGGAATGCCCGTTCTCGCGCCTTAAACAGGGTGTTTAGTCGCGAGAACGGGCCTTCTCCGACTAAACACCGCGCAGAATAGAATAGCTCCGGGAGCTATCTCCCGGCGCTATTTACATCACGGGCAATTGAATCGAGCCCCTAGAATATAAAAATAAATTAAAAAATATATATATATTTTTAAAGACACACTTAACCTTAGTAAGTGTCTGTTAATAATTGTACTTTGTAGTTAGACTTTTACTCAAGTTTTTCAGGGATGAAGGGAGGGGGGTTGACTGTTCTAACCTCCACTACAACTTATGAAACTGGCATATCTGTTCCTTATAGTGTAAATAAACAAAGGTAGACAAGTGTAGGTAATGGTGTCAGCATGACTCATTTGATGTGATAGGTTGCAAGATGTAGGAGATGAATTTCAGAAACAGGTTGTTACCTAGTTAATATATTGAGTTCCCAAGTAGGTAAAGCCACTGACTTTAAGTCATGCCAATGATAAAGGCTTGCTGGAGTCCTTGGTTTAAATACTAGTGTTGACTTCTTGTGACCTTGGACAGTGTAATTGAGGGAAATTCAATTCAGCGGCAGTTTATTAAGGTCCTGGAACGAGTGCCAGGAGCTATTCAATTTCTCACAGTGTAAACCCGCAGCTAGCTGATTTCTGCTCGCACCCTCCTGAGGTGCGAGTATAACCTGCGCTAACTAATGCTTCTGGGCTAGTCGCAGTGTTACTGCATGCATTAACAGCATCGCACCCAGCATGTAAATCGGAAAATGCAGTTTACAGGAGACTAAACTGACTAAAGACTAAAGTGGGTTTACACAGCACAGGCAACCGAAATAGATCCTTGCACTCATCCCAGGACCTTAAACATGCGCTGAACTGAATTGCATCTCAAGCCAAAAATTTGCAATTCAATTAAGCGCCCTGTTGATAGCGCCGGCAAGGAGTTCCCGAAGCTATTCAATTCAGAGCGCTATTAAGCAGACGAAAGCATTTTTCTCGCACCCACCTGAGGGTGCGAGCAGAAATCAGACTAAAGTGCCAGCCACAAGGCCGTTTGCTAGCTAAGCACGGCACTAACAGCCTCTCGGCCAGCACTTTATTCAAAGAATGACGGTTGTCGTCACTAAACATTTTGTTAAATCTGAGAGTGTCTGTTCTCGCGACTTAAAGTTGTTATAGTCGGACTAAACAGAACAGTGAATTGAATAGCTCCAGGACCAACTTCCCAGTGCTATTCACCCCCATTTCATTGAACCACCCCCTAAGTGCTTTCATTTTATTTCCAGAAACTTAGTGGATTTCACATTAATGAACAATTAGACAAGATTTATGATTAACCCTGTATTAACAATCGGAAGGGTAGGGGAGTGGGGTGAGTGCATAGTACCGTTCTGGTAGGGCATAGTATGTAGAATTGAATTCCCTCCTTTTGGTAGCAAAACATTTGCACTGTCCACTTTAAATAGGCAGGAGGCAGCCTCCAGAGCTCCGGTGAATGGTTCCATGGGTTGATAATTTATTTATTTTTTTATACCCTACCTGGGAGTGTAGTTTTTGGTTAAGAAAAAATATTACCTAGCAGGGTTATTTGTAATATTTCCGTTTGTACCCTATTACTTTTTTGACAAGTTAAAACAGCATAGGGACAAGATGACCTGGCCGTGTTTCCAACTGGGAAAACAAGAACTGGGGGGCGGATTAATTGTTTTTGGACGCCCAAAGGAGGGTGCGAGCAGAAATAATGTGCGCCCGATCGGACCAACGATTACATTGCTCTGTTGGGCGTCCGACTGGACCAACGACTGAATTGCTCTGCCGGGCGCCCATTCATTACAGCTGCGATTACAATTGAATTCCCTCCATTGTGTTCAATATGCTGCTGTACTTTTCAAGTAGTTAGTAAGGGGATAATACACTAGTCCTGTGTACACACTGAACAGATATACCTTCAGATCGAGTGATCTACAGATACATCCGTAGATAATGGTCATTCATACACACAACAGCCATCGTCTTCCAGGCAGCTGCGGCATGTGTACGGGCGGTCTGCAGACACACTTGCTGATGGACAGATATGTCTGCAAATATATCTGTCCATCGGCTGTGCAGCACAGTCAAACTGATGTGTCAGAATGACGTCGTTCACAGACATATCGCTGGTACACACTGGCCGACTGGCACATTGGCTGATCAATTGATCGGCCAATATATCGGTCATTGTGTAGCCAGCTTAACTCTAGCAGGTAGTAAACAGTAAAACTAAAAAGAAGTTTCATAAGGAAATAAGCATAAAACTTTTTCTCAAATATTCAGTTTATCTAATCAGTGACACTTGCCAGTTCACATCCATAAACCATACATATTGCATATTTTCCCTGTGTCACGGTCCTCCATACACATAGACTATCTAATATGCGTTCTAAACAATAAGCACAAACTTGCCCACACTATCTTGACACCAGACGCAGTGGAGCAGAGACCAAACATAGCACCCTCTTCAAATTTTCCACACCCATTTGTGAAACTAAAGCCGATCTTACTAGTAATTTCTCACATACGTAACCCTCATACCCACTGACATTACAGTGCATGTGTTTACTGCATTATTATTGCCACTGTGACACAAGCAAACTGGTCCGACATTGGATCCCATTGTTTTCTATGTCCGTATACCCATTGGCGTTTTTACTTGCTTTCAGAGGTTGTCTGCAATGCGTCATTTGTCAAACTTATCTTTTTCCACTCAGTATTAAATGCATTGGGGGAAATTAAATTGTCTTTTCACACCCAACCCATCGTCTAAAGTGACGTGACTACATTCAATGTTTTTTTGCCTGCGGGTACAAGTAACTGGGCGCCCATTACTTATTGCACAAGTCGCACCCAAATGCGCTTCGTTAGGGAGCCCAAAAGCCCTCAGGAGGGTGCGAGCAGAACTAATGGGCACCCACGAAACTCGTGACCATCGGAAGTAACAATAGAATAGCTCCCGGTGGGCACCCATTACTTAAGGAAGTGATCTGGACATATAGGCATCTGAACTTGCATTTTAATTTAAATCAAACGCCAGTGGGTATAAGGGTTATGAGCAATACAGTTTTTTTAACAAGAATAAAAAACACTAGAAAGAAACGCTTCTCGCACCATACCCGCTGGTTTTGTCCTGTAGTAGCATTTTGTCAATACGCTACTATTTTACTGCTTGTAAACAAATCAAGAAGCCTACACCGAAACATAAAATACAAATAAACACATCACATGCGTTACATACGCATTTTTCTGAACATTAGAATATTTGTAAAAAGCCAGCGAGTTTAGGCCAAAATCTCTGCACCACAGGTGGGAAACACCCCCAGTTTAAAATCCTATGAACAAAAGATGCTTAAATTACCCTCACAGTCTATAGGCAACATGACATGGCAGTCGGAATGGACTGAGACCCATTGAGAATCAGACTGAGACCCACACAACATGCTGGCAAATTCTATAACATTCTTATATTCTCTTATGAAAGGTGGACATCACATATTTAATAAACAGACTTTGCCAGGCCAGAACCAGTTATCAGTTCCGCATTCTTGACTTAATTTCTAAATATAGCTTTAGTTATTTAGCTGTAATTATAAAGTATTTTGCCAGGAAGACTATATATCCAGAGCACATAGCTGTTGCATGACACAGAGCAGTCACCTAGAATGCTATTTGGCACGAGATACCATTTAAAAAAAAAAAAAAAACTGGAAGGTAAGCAATATGCAAAACATGCATACGACAGGCGGCTATGCGATGTCATAATAGTATAGCACCAAAGTTGCTCAGTGGATTACCATTATGGGCCATAGCTAAGAGAGAGACAGTAACTTATTGAGATCTACAGAAATTCCACAAAGCAAAGTTACCACCAACATTTATATTTTAGGTTTTGTGGCTATGATTGGTTTTATTATCTAGTACTGATCCAAGACATATTAACATAAGTTCCAAATTAATACAGCACTACTCGTCATGCCCTGAGACTACATGTGTGTACCTAGAACGTAATTATCTATATATCATGTTTCCGTGACTAGCAAGAGCTGTATGTGATAAACTGAAACACTAAAATTTTAAATAAACACTTATTGTTTGTCATTTCTAGACTATGTAAAATACACAGTCAACACTCCACATTTATTCTGGCAATGCCATTTTACATGCATTTGGAAAAAAAATGCATAAAGAGTTTTACTAGTGAGCACCACACTCTGCAGAAGATAGATTTACAGGGGTATTCAATATGAAAGGTTAACTTCCCTGGCTAAGTTAACGTTTCATATCGGAGTATTTTTCTGCGTAAAGGTATATGGTGCACGCTCCCGCTTATCCCCGTATTCAAAATAAAATTAACGAAAACGGGAAACTCCGAAGTTGGATTTGTGTAAAGTTACGAATTTTTCCTTAAAATAATCGTAAGACCCCCTAAAGTTGAAAAAACATGGGGGAACACTATGGGTACCCCCGTTTTAGCCTTTAATTGAAAGTCGGGGATTTAAATAGCAGCAGCAGGTGTTTTTTTTCCGACATTGAAGTGATGCAGAAAATGGGTACTAGCATATTTTTAAGTCCCTAAAGTCAGTTTTTAAAAATTCTGCATTTGTGCCCCCGCCGCTATAATTCTATTCTAGAAAACACCTGCCGCATACTTGCAGAATAGCCCTGAACCTATTTCCCTATTGTTTAACAATTTTTTCCCATTTTTTTTTTTTGCACCCCAATTTTTTTATTAATTTTTTTGAGTGTCCCTATTTTTTTTTTTTTTTTTACTTTTTTTGACAGTTTTTTAAATGTCAATCTCAGGGGTGCAAGCTATTTTTTTAAGCCTGCACCCCTAAACCCAAATTCTGCACTTTTTTCCGACACCTATTCAAGGGTGAAAAGTTATCACCGTTTTTTATCAAAGACTTTTCAAAACTGCGATAAGTCTTTGAAATTGAATACGGTGTAAAACTAAAACCAGTGATATTAACGCAAAAAAGTTAAAAAGTGCGATATTAATGCAAAAAACGATGTTATCGCACCCATATTGAATACCCCTATTAGAATATTAAAAACAAACATTGTACTCCAAATCCCATTTCAAAAAAAAAAAAGAAAAAAGAAAAAGCCTTGAAATTCAGTCAGCTGGACGGTCAAATCTAAACGAATATTATAAGAACGTTGTGTCTGTCTGTTTGTTCCAAGTTGGCACAAATACTACTGAACCGATTTTCCTGAAAACTGCGTCATTTTGTAGTGGAAACTCCTAGAAATAAGCTGCACTTTGTATCATCTCAACCCGTTAAGTTAAAGTTCCGCAATAACAAAAACAACATTTCTTGACATCAATGCATGAAGCAAGAAATCGGTGTGTCGCCATGCGGACGGCAGGTAAGGTGTGATGGGAGAGGCGCTTTGGGCCTGCGTTCACTTGAATAGAATAGGCTATATAGCAATCTTCGCACAGGGCACAGTGGCATTGGAGAGAGTGGTCACGTGGGCCCCTCCTGCAACAGGGCCCCTATGCAAAGCAATACAACTAGAACACGTCACATACAAAAAAAACCTTGGCAGAAGCGATTTTGTCAAGGACGAAGCCGCAGGCAGCAGCCAGTATATTATATCAATATAACACTGCAAATAATACGGAATTACCGTATACAAATTCAGTTTGTAATTTACAAAGCAGGACCTATATACCCATTGGTTACATTGTGCCTTGTGTTATCTTGCTTTGCTAGGTGTCATTGTTCCCATAACGCCAATATCAAAACAATATACTCAGTAGATTACAATGCCAGCATCAGAATTTCCTCTAATTAGCTCCTGGACGCTTGTCGGCTATTTGCAGAAGTCAAACATGCATCCTGCTATCATAGCGCCCTTCTAGATTGTAATCTCTTACTGACAGGGGCCCATTCTACCAGATTAAGATCTACATTTAACAAAAGATCAAAGTTGTTGATATTCCAGAAAAAAACTGATAGGTTGAATTTTATTCCAAATATAATTTTTTTTTCATTTCTGGCAAATTTAATCATTTATATAAAAAACATAAATAAGCACGATATACAAATATTAAAAGATACAAAGTAAAAAATGGAATGTGTGCCAATGCTGACGGCGCCCATGGAATCCCACCCCCCCTTCTCGGATGTCCGCCAATGTCTACAGTACAAAATAAAAGGATGTGAATTCAAGGGCTGGCAAATTGTTGGTGGTGCCCGTGCTGTTGGTATGCCGGGCAGTGGCACCCTAAATTGCTACAATTTCACCTCTAAAAAGTGCATTTTAGTTTGCAGCCACATAACATTACACAATTTAGTGGCTACTTTATGTGGGGTATTCAGCAACACTGCATCGCAGCCATCTAGTCTAACTGAACTGATAGCATAGAGTCCTGTGATCCATACAGTGTCATGTGTGTGTAGTGTCCCATGATTGTACAGCGTCATATGCAGTGACCAGGACATGGGGTGATATCTACAATGACATATGTCGTAGTATATACAGCGTACAGTGTATAGTATGTACATATAGTGTAGTATGTGTAACATCTATAGCATGTACATAGTGTAGTATGTATGAAGTATGTGGTGTAATGTGTAAAGAAAGTATATATAGTGTATTGTAGTAAGACCACCGGAGTTCTATGCCATGAGGACACCAAGGGCTGTACACACTGGCAGTCAGGTCACTCCCTAACGCGTTTCATATTCCACTTTGTCAGAGAGCTGCTCTCTGACGAAGTGGAATACAAAACGCGTTAAGGCGTGGACTGGCTGGCGCAGTACGTACACCCCTTGGCGTCCTCCTCGTGGCGTGGGGCTCCGGTGTTCTTACCTGTCGCGGCTGGTGAGCTGGCTTACGGTGCAGTGTGCAGGCCTCAAGAGAAAAGCGGCCGAGATGTAGCATTGCCAGTGTGGGGTGCAGTAAATGTCATGTGGTATCCAGCCCACAGTGCTCATTTACGTGGTACGCACATTATCTCCATACCTAGAGATGTTTTTTATGGCCTATAAATAAAACTGATTCATGCACGATAGAGCGCCCCCTTTTCTTTTTCAGATTTACAGATAGATATAGATGGCTATAGATAGATATAGGGGCATTCATTGTTTTATTGTGCCCAATTTCCGGTCTAAATCTGAGGCGACATGTTTTTTCACCCCGAAAAACAGTGGGTTTAGAAACGTAAAACAGCTAAACCTGTGCAAAGTACTCATTAGCGCACCCAAACGGGAGTTTGGGCGCCCCAAAAATGAACCTAGTAGGGTGCGAGCAGAAATCTGTGCGCCCGATCAGAGTAACAATTGAATTACATCTCTGACCTTATCTCCCTTCACACTCGTTGTCCGTCCTCTTCACTCCACTAATGCACGCCGCCTCTCCTGTCAACTGATTACTTCCTCCCACTCCCGCCTTCAAGATGTTACCCATGTCCTTGAATTCTGTCCCTATCAGACTGTCCACCTCTCTACAAAACGTCAAATGGGCTCTCAAGACTAACTACTACATCATTGCCTTCCAGCTCTCATCCTAACCCACTGCGCCATGCTCCTTCCTCCCTGGCTACCCGAACTGTGTCATCCCTGTCTGTCTGCCCCTCCCCTTTAGGATGTAAGCTCTCACGAGCAGGGCCCTCTTCCTTTATATGCTTCTCCTTTCCCTTACTTATACTATCATCTACTGCATACTCCCTACAACGCCACTGCCGTCCTGCTGCTTATTGGAGTGTTATGATCGCGGATGCAGCAATATTTATAAACCATGTCCTTGTCCTGCACTGTTTTGTACTTTAAGTCACTGTTTTATTGTTTTGCTCAATTGTAAGGCGCTGCGGAACCCTTGTTGCACCAGAAAAATAAAAGGATAATAATAGTTGCTCTGTCGGGCGCACATTACTAACAGCCACAGGAAAACATTTAATTCCTTCCATAGTGTATATATAGTGTAGTATGTATGTACAGTCAGGTCCATAAATATTGGGACATTGACAGAATTTTCATATTTTGGCCTCTATTCACCACCACAATGGTTTTGAAATGAAACAAACAAGATGTGATTTAACTGCAGACTTTCAGATTTAATTTGAGGGTAATTACATCCAAATCAGGTGAACGGTGTAGGAATTACAATGGTTTCTATATGTGCCTCCCACTTTTTAAGGGGCCAAAAGTAATGGGACAAACTAAACAATCCTAAATCTAACTTTCACTTTTTAATACTTTGTTGCAAATCCTTTGCAGGCAATTACAGCCTGAAGTCTGGAACGCATAGAGATCACCAGACGCTAGGTTTTATCCCTGGTGATGCTCTGCCAGGCCTCTACTGCAAATGTCTTCAGATCCTGCTTGTTCTTGGGGCATTTTCCCTTCAGTTTTGTCTTCATCAAGTGAAATGCATGCTCAATCGGATTCAGGTCAGAGGATTGACTTGGCCATTGCATAACATTCCACTTTTTAGCCTTAAAAACTGTTTGGTTGCTTTTGCAGTATGCTTCGGGTCATTGTCCATCTGCACTGTGAAGCGCCGTCCAATGAGTTCTGAAGCATTTGACTGAATATGAGCATATAATATTGCCCGAAACACTTCAGAATTCATGCTGCTGCTTTTGTCAGCAGTCACATTATCAATAAATACAAGGGAACCAGTTCCATTGACAGCCATACATGCCCACGCCATGACACTACCACCACCATGCTTCACTGATGAGGTGGTATGTTTTGGATCATGAGCAGTTCCTTTCCTTCTCCGTACTCTTCTCTTCCCATCACTCTGGTACAAGTTGATCTTTGTCTCATCTGTCCATAGGATGTTGTTCCAGAACTGTAATGGCTTTTTCAGATGTTGTTTGGCAAACTCTAATCTGGTCTTCCTGTTTTTGTGGCTCACCAATGGTTTACATGTTGTGGTGAACCCTCTATATTCTCTCTTGTGAAGTCTTCTCTTGATTGTTGACTTTGACACATATACAT
Organism: Taudactylus pleione; assembly: GCA_031769625.1. NCBI lineage: Eukaryota > Metazoa > Chordata > Amphibia > Anura > Myobatrachidae > Taudactylus > Taudactylus pleione. The sequence continues at coordinate 3,548,272 of JAUIMM010000521.1, forward strand.
CTACCTCCTGGAGAGTGTTCCTGATTTGGCCAACTGTTAAGGGGTTTTTCTCCACCAGGGAAATAATTCTTCTGTCATCCACCACAGTTGTTTTCCGTGGTCTTCTGGGTTTTTTGGTGTTGCTGAGCTCTCCGATGCATTCTTTCTTTTTAAGAATGTTCCAAACAGTTGATTTGGCCACACCTAATGTTTTTGCTATCTCTCGGATGGGTTTGTTTTGATTTTTCAGCCTAATGATGGCTTGCTTCACTGATAGTGACAGCTCTTTGGATCTCTTATAGAGAGTCGACATCAACTGATTCCAAATGCAAATGTCACACCTAGAATTAACTCCAGACCTTTTACCTGCTTAATTGATAATGAAATAACGAGGGAATAGCCCACACCTGTCCATGAAATAGCTTTTGAGTTGATAGTCCCATTACTTTTGGCCCCTTAAAAAGTGGGAGGCACATATTTAAACCGTTGTAATTGCTACACCGTTCACCTGATTTGGATGTAATTACCCTCAAATTAAATCTGAAAGTCTGCAGTTAAAGCACATCTTGTTTGTTTCATTTCAAAGCCATTGTGGTGGTGAATAGAGGCTAAAATCTGAAAATTCTGTCAATGTCCCAATATTTATGGACCTGACTGTATGTGCAGTGTAACATAGAATATTTATAATGCAGTATGTATGTACAGTGTAACAATTACTATCTATATAGTGTAGTATGTATATACATTGTAACATGTTTAGCATGTAATTTAACAGTTATTTATATAACGCACATATTTCAGAGTGCTTTATATGTCATATGTAGGTTTAGTGTAAAGTATATAATATGCATATATATTGAAGTATGCACTGTAGCATACATGTACAGTCTAATGTGTATAGTATGTATATTTACCATGTAGGTATAGTGTAACATGTAGTGTGTGTACATACATATAGCAGTGGTTCTCAACCCTCATGTTTTCCAACAGGTCTGTGGAAGCAAAATAGATTACCTTACCTGTGCATGATTAAAGAAATCAACAAAACATGACCTGTTGGCGGTACAGGAGGACTAGCGCTGAAAACCGCTTATATGTACAGTGTAACATGTATAGCATTAGGATATAGTGTAGTATGTACAATGTAACATAGTATAATGTGTATAGTGTAGTACATTTATAGCATGTATGTATAGCGCAGTATGTAGTGTAACATGTATAGTATGCATATATACTGGTGTGTGCAGTGTAACATGTATAGTATGCATATATACTGGTGTGTGCAGTGTAACATGTATAGTATGTGTATATAGTGTAATACATGTATAGCATGTGTATATAGCGCAGTATGTAGTGTAACATGTATAGCATGAGGATATAGTGTGGTATTTACAATGTAATTAATATATATATATATATATATATATATATATATATATATAGAATGTTTATATAGTGTAGTACATGTATATATAGTGTAGTATGTAGTCTAACATGTATAGCATGTGTATATAGTGCAGTACATTTTTTGCATATGAATATTTAATACAGTATGTACAGTGTAACATGTGTAGCATGTATATACAGTATAGCATGCATGTACAGTATAAAATGTATAGCATGTACTAGTAGTGTAGCATGTACAGTTTAACATGTACAGCATGTACTAATAGTGCAGTATGTACAGTGTAACATGTACAGCACAAATATATAGTATAGTATGTACAGTAACATGTACAGCACATATATATAGTATGTACAGTGTAACATGTACAGCATGTGTGTGTATATATATATATATATATATATATAGTGTATTATGTACAGTGTAACACGTACAGCATGTATATATAGTGTAGTATGTACAGTAATATATATAGTATGTATAGCATATATATATATATTATGTAGTGTAACATCTATATATAGTGCAGTATGTACAGTAACATTTACAGCATGTATATATAGTGCAGTATGTACAGTGTAACATGTGTATATATAGTGCAGTATGTATAGTAAGAATATATTAGTATGTATAGCATGTATATATAGTACAGTATGTAGTGTAACATTTACAGCATGAATATATAGTATAGTATGTACAGTGTAAATGTATAGCATGTATATATAGTGCAGTATGTACAGTGTAACATGTATATATAGTGCAGTATGTACAGTGTAACATGTATATATAGTGCAGTATGTACAGTGTAACATGTATATATAGTGCAGTATGTACAGTGTAACATGTATATATAGTGCAGTATGTACAGTGTAACATGTATATATAGTGCAGTATGTACAGTGTAAATGTATATATAGTGCAGTATGTAGTGTAACATTTACAGCATGAATGTATAGTATAGTATGTACAGTGTAAATGTATAGCATGTATATATAGTATAGTATGTACAGTGTAACATGCATATATAGTGCAGTATGTACAGTGTAACATGTATAGCATGTGTATATATATATATATATATATATATATATATATATATATAATGTAGTATGTACAGTGTAACATGTGTATATAGAGTATGTATATATAATGTAGTGTGTACAGTGTAGTATGTATAGCATGTGTACATAGGGTATGTGTGTGTATATATAGGGTAGTAGTATGTAGAGGAGGAGTCCCGGGCGGTATGTGGCATATAGCGGGCAGCAGGGAGAGGACACTGCGGGATGCCAGCGTTGCGTTCCTGCGGGGTCGGGGTATGGCCGCTGTGCGGGCTCTGGGCCGTGGTCTAGAGCAGACAAAGCGCGGCCTAGGGCCCGAGCCCAGCCGCAAGCCGCGCACTTTCCTGGCAGCGCCCCCCGAGGCTGCTGAGGGAGTGGGCTGGGGCGGCCGGATCGGCCTGGGAGTGATTCCCCCCCCTCTCTCCTCCCCCCTCAGTGATAATATTGCCCCCTCCCCCGGCTTACCCCGCTCCCCAGCGTTGTTTCTCTCCGGCTGCACCGGGCGCGGCCTCGACACTCGCCTGGGTCTCCTGTTCGCTGCTCTGACCGAGTTCATTTGCTGACAGTCGGGGAGGAGGGCCGGGCTCCTGGGCTCGCCCTGTGTCGGTGCCGAGCGGTGCGGGGGATACAGAGAGAGGGTGAGTGCGCCTGCCTGAGTCTCGGCTCCTCGCCGTGCAGTCCCCCCCGGCTCCCGGTGTCTGGAGCTCTCTCTCACAGGAGCCCCGATGAGATCCCCTCCCGTAAGCCCCGTCTGTCCGCGGCAGGAGGAGCCATTGACACCGCCAGAGACACAGTCACACAGCTGAGGGGGGAGGACACCACTCAGTCACTGACTAACCCCCCCCCTCAGTCCAGCGCGCCCAATCACAGCCCCCGACACAACGCGCCGCTTCCTCCCCAACCAACCATGGGCCCGGACACTACGCACAAGTTCCCACGGAGCCAATCAGCGCGGCACACTCTCTCTGGGTGCACCCACCCCCTTTCCTCAGCACGACCGGAGCCTGGCAGAAGGAAGATGGTGGCCGGGGTGGAGCTGCCCTGAGCCCTCAGTAACACATAGCGGGGATGGATGTGTCCAGAGGTCCATGGGCACCTTCCAAAGCCAGCGGCCCGGCGTCGCTATTGCGATTAGGGACAAGCAGTGGCTCGCATTGTCAGGGCTCCTTGCCAGTAATGGCGGACAGGGTGAAGGTCTTGCTGGTGACGCAGTGTTCCAGGACGTGACCCTCCTCAGCCCTGCTGTGTGATCGCATAGCAGTATCATGGGTGGGCAAGAAGCGGCCCCCCAGCTGTTGTAGAACTACATATCCCAGCATACCCTTCAACAGTTGTGTTATTTGACCATGCTAAAGCTGTTACAGGGCATTCTGGGATTTGTAGTTCAACAACAGCTGGAGAGCCACTCATTGCCCATCCCTACTAGTAGTACATGGATGACCAGTGTCAGTGTGGATGGAGAGCCCCAGCACTGAGCTCCCACCAGGGTTCATCTCTTCACTCTCCTCCCTAGCACTGACCAAACTTTAGGATTTCTCCTTATTTTAGTCTAGATGACTCTGCACTGTCATGGTGTTACGTGTGGGTGATCGTAAGCTTTGTAGACCTGTCATTTAGTTGCCAAAACATTTTCCGCTTGACGCTTTCAGTGCAAGGAAGGGATGTTTACCGATGCCAAATATATATTCATTTTGTGTCGGGTGGGTAATGATGACATCACTTATATTTGCAGAGTGGTGATGTCACTTGTGTCAGATGATCGATTTGGAAGGAGGCCTGTGGTGGAATGCATTGGCTGTCAGTTAAGATGCCATCATCTTGGATATAAAAATAAACTCCCACCCACAACATGGCCTGAAATTGAAACTTTCATATTCTAAGCTGTGGCTCTCAATTGAGCAGTTCTTATGTACCACAAACGGGTCATATTTTGTGGATTTCTTTAGTTATGCACAGATAAATGAATCTCTCTTGCTGGGTCAGTAATTATCCCACCTGCTTCCGCAGACAGAAATCCTCAAAACGACTGTTGGGAAAATTTGGGGGCTTAGGTTGAGAACCATTATTCTAAGCCATGCCCCCGCATGTATTATACATTTTACACATCCAGGAGCCATCTATACTGATGGCAGGAAACCATAGATGGAAAATTCATTAATGGGGCCGTATTTAATAGCAGCGATATTATCGCATGGATTTTTCATGTAAAAATGGGGGAAAATGTGCAAAATCCCTATTTTTGTGTAAAAATGTGGGGATTTCTTACAGTACCCTTTGGACAGCTCTCCTAATGATACTATAGCAATTTTTTTTCCATAAATTGCGTACTTTGGCGAGAAACGACCGCTGAAATTCCGGTCAAATTTTTTTTTTTGTGAAATCCCCACATTTTTACTCAAAAATAGGGATTTTGCTAATTTTTTGGCCTGCCCTAGGCTGGAGTAAAGTTTTCTCCAGTTTTTAGGTGAAAACGGCCGTTTTTCACCATCGTTGGCAAAATCGGCCAATTCAAAAAACGGCGAAAACGGCTGATTTAGCCTCTAATTGAATACGGTCCATGGTTTGAAACATTAATTGGTGTCACTGTTGGGGATAAGCGACAACGGGCCAATCAGAAAGAGTAAGCTACATGTTGGGAGGCAGAGCTAAGCAATGGGAGGGACCATCGCCACATCACCATTGTACCTCTACCGGTATCTGAAAAACATCAGACCTCCGCCCTCGTGGGCCATACCGACTTCGTCACAGCTGGGAGTATACCACAGAGTTGTCTGGGTGGGGTGGAGTGTTCCAACATGTCTCACATTTCGTATTTACTCTTCTGAGGGGGGGTCCAGACTATGGCCCTGATTCAGAGCCGGACGCTCTGACCAGAGCGCTCGCTCTGAATCAGGGCCCACCTCCATAAATATGGAGCGTCCTCCTGGACGCTCGTATAGCTGTGGGTCACCACACACAGCATATACGAGCGTGCAGGATGATGGTCGCGATGGTCTTGACCATCGCGACCATCGAAACTGCGAGCAGAAGCCTGCGGTTGAGTTTCTCAACCGCAAGGCCAGGAGTGATTTTGGCTCTATCAGAGCCAAAATCACTCCCACTGACATCACTAGTGATGTTGGTGAACACAGACGTTCACCAACATATCGCGGGTACACACTGGCCAACGGGCAGCAGATATATTGGCAGATCAATTGATCAGCCAATGTATCTGTCAGTGTGTACCCAGCATTAGACAAAGAGAAAATAAACCGTTGTAAAACAGATTAGCATACCAGCACACTCCTGCTGTGATGTCACAGGGGACGGGGGTTTGAGCAGAAAAGAAAAAGTGATGTAATGATGTTAGAAAATGTCAGTTTTTGAGGATCAGTCTGCTGCTGAGGAAGTCTCCACCTTCGAGCCTCATCCCAGATGGCAGATAACCTAAGTACATAAGTTCTGATCAATGAAATTCACTGGCACAGTATACCCTACAATTACATGCATTTTAATAATTGGATAAGGAGCCTATGCCACCCTGTATAGCTCTTGTTACCGGGCTAGCACTCCAAGTTGCAGATTCAGTTGTCCGCGATGGCCATGAAGTGTCTCCGAGAACATGAGGGCAAGGGCACTTTACGACCAGTAACATCACAAATTATCCCTTGCACCTCATATGGATAAGCAGGAGTACTGCTTATATGGTGATGTGCATGGCGGCACGTGGCTGAGAACTGAATCTCCCCCCCAATTGTCCCTACCAGTCAGCAACCCTATCACTATAACCTACCTGACCCTGCCAGTTTGGTTTTGCCTTTTAAATTATTGCCTCTTTAAAAATACGTTCTAACTTGCTGTACTGGTGCCCATCCCTGCATCTCGCAGGCTATTACATAAGGCCCAATAGCTACAACTTTGAGAGAGACCGTTACGTTGAGTTTATATATATATATGTGTGTGTGTGTGTTTTGTGTCTCCATACTTCGGGCCTGACACTGAGTTGAATGTACGCCAGTTTGCGGAGTGTGTATCTTGCGCACTTTTGCACTAAGCGTGATCTGGAACTGAACGTACGTAAGGGCAAAGTAGAGTCATTCGCATTTCAGTCGCATATACTCTGTCGACGAAAGACGTTATGGGTCATTCTCATGTAGGCAAAGTTAAGAGGGCATGTTGGCAAACCTGCGGGCTATGCAGAGTTGGACAGAAGCGTGAATACGCCAGCATTTTGTGCAGCATTTTGTGGTGACAAGCCCCAGCAATATATCTGTACGCCCAACTATATGAGCCCCTAGGTTGGTCTGTTCAAATTAGTTGTTCAAATGTTAAATAGTTCTTTATTAAGGGCCTAATTCTAAGGTGGACACGGCCGCGTCTTTTGCCACAGTTGCATCTGCATCTGATTTTCAATCAACAGACGCCGACTTGCTGCTTTTCTACCATGCAGACGCCAGGCAGAGCATTAACTGACATGGTCGTACACAATCAGCAACGCACAGTGGGCGGCTGCCAGGAGGTTAATCTTCCAGCATCCACCACTAGCCGAGAAAACTCTGCATCCTCCCCCAGTATTTGCCATGACCAGTCAGCATGGCAGAACCCCCCCCCCCCCGACCCTGCGGCTGCTCAGAGGAGTAGCTAATGGGGAAATCGGAGTCGTGATGCTCCGAACATCAATAGCCCAATTAATCGATGATCGATATAGTAAAAATTGATGTTAAGGGCTGTATTCAATTAGTTTTGCATCAGCGAGAAAGTTTTGCCTGCCTGACTCTTCACCTGCTATTCTGTGGAGAAAAAGTATCGCCTATTTCAGTGGCTTAACTTTTCGCATAGATGAAAACGGAATGGAATTGAATACTGAGATAAAAAAACAGGCAAAATTTTCGAAAAAAACCCGTGAAAATGGCTTTTCGCTCCAAATTGAATATGGCCCTAAGTGTTTAAAAAAATAAAAAAAAATATATATATATATATATATATATATATATAAAATCGTGTGGGATAGGTATAAAATAGATGTGCTTGACCTAATTAAATAAAAAAAAAAAAAAAAAAAAATTTGGAGTGTTTTCTTTTGGAAAAAAAAAATCGCCAGTTAAGTGGTTAAAGCGATGGGCCTTTTTGTTTTTTTCTGACCACTATATACACAAAATAAATATACATGACTTGTATGAGTTGCCCATAGTCTACAAATGTCAAACATCTTAGGTTTCTGGATAAGAAAGTTATGCAAAGAAAAATAATACGGCTTATTTACTAATACTGCATTTAGGTACAAGTTGTACTCTAAACCACAGCAACCAGTCTCTTGCTTTCAAAATTAAAGCTAATTGCTGATTGGTTGCTATGAGTCTGTGCAAATATGGCATCTTAATTTTACTCACCACCCAATAGGTGGACAAATAACCGCGGCCATCACAGCTGCTGCCATCGCCGCTACCTGGAGGAAGTTCTCACTCCTCCAGACCTCAGCGCACACAGGGACAGGAGATTCCGCAGGACTTGCACTGATTCCGGACGCCCACTAGAGAACCACCAGCGGGTGCAGAGCTAGGATACCCCAGCATAGGGGTGGAGCCAATTGGAATGAAGATCCGGAGGGAGTGCACACATCAGGATGGACGCTGCAGCCTACTGGGGGACACTGCCACGACCCTGGCGACCACCATCAGGGTGAGGGAGACGTATAGTTTGCACAACGCGTGGGAAGAGGCTCCCAGCAAGGCACAATCCATTCCCAGTGTGTGACTGCACTATCAGTAGACATTACACTGCAGACATGCCCTAGGGAGAGATCACCACTATTTGGAATACGGACAGTGGAACACCTTAAAGGAGCCAGGTTATCTCGCCAACAACCTCTCTGACAGTCTTCCCGCACTGGATGTCATTGATAATTTAATGTACATTGTATTGGGATTGTCTGGAGCACTGTGTCTCCATGTTTAGCAATCTAATAAAAACTCACTACTGAATCAATACACTCCATTATTACCTAGTAGATACCATCTATTTCATCTTTTGGTCATGGTGTATTAGACCATGTACTGTTGCTCATTTTCCACTCAAGCATACCAGAGCCACTCAACATACAGAACCTGTAGTGGGGTGAAAGATTGAAGTGCCGGAGGGGGCCTAGGGGCCCGGCCATGGGTTAATACTGCAAAACACCATCTGTTTTTTGTTTTTTTTCTCATTATGTATACTTAGAGCTTTCATTTGTTTCAGTACTTTTCTAGCATTTCCAAGATGAGTTAATTAACTGATCTATTTAAATTTGAGTATAGACATTTCACTGACAGTCCGAGTTCCAAGGTTTTTATATGGCTGCAAGGTGATACATTCAGTTCCTACAAATTAAACTGAAATAATCCACAAAAGATTTTGTAATTACTTCTCAAAAACACTTTTCTAAAACTGATACAGGTTCTACCTTTGTACAGACCCAGGGGGTATATTTATCGAGCAGCGGTTTATTGGGCAGATTTAAATTGCTGCAGCGGTTTTAAAACCTGACAAAAACTTCAAACTGCCGACTAGTTTAACCAATTGTATGTGCGGTTCCATAGGATTTAGAGCAGGCTGATGTGTGATCATCAGCCCCTCCATGTGCTACTTCCTGCTCAGAGGGGACTCATCGTTCTACTCTGAGCAGCATGTGACAAGCTCCGCTGCACCCTGCATAAGTGCCATGCAGGGAGGGGGCTCTATACCCACTGAGGTTGGGTATAATGTCAAGTAGGGATCTAAGACAACTGGGGTGATGTAGTGTGAGATAAATCTACAGGAGTGAATAGGGAGGCCAAGTCTGGGACGGTTTTTCAATCCCAGGATTGAGTTGGCGGCACTGGCAGGCAGCAGCAGGACTCCATCCTCCCGTCCCTCAGCCCTTATCTCTCCCCCCTCAGTCCTTAACTCTCTCCCTCCTCAGTCCTTATCTCTCCCTCTCCCCCAGTCCTTATATCTCTCTCGCCCCCATCCCCCCAAGTACCGGCCTCCGCTTGTGTGCTCCTCTCTCCGCTGCTGCCTGGGCTGGCTCCCTCTATGATGATACCCGCGGCCCACAGCAGATAGTCCTCTGCTTAGGCTTAAGCGTGGTGCGGACGGCGTCGGCTTGCACAACGTGACCTCTGACATCATGTCACACTGCTCACAGGCAGGGGCAGCGTCTGAGTTATCTGCTGCAGGGGCTCAGTGCTGCCCAGCATTAAAAAAAAAATTGTCTATCGACTCGCTATTTCGCCTTCTGCAATCATGGCCTGAATTTAAAGGGATCATGATAGGCGGGTCAGAAATTAAACTATCCGCTTTCACGGACGATGTGCTATTATATATTGCTAATCCCAGGGATACACTGGAGTTGATTTTGAACAGGCTGGCGGATTTTGGAGCCATTTCTGGTTACACGGTAAATTTGTCTAAATCCGTTGGTCTTTATTTAAACCCACCTATCTACACACCACATTGGAGTCATCATCTACCTGTTACATGGGCCAAATCCTCTGTTGAATATCTGGGAGTTCAAATTACAAAAAGGCCATCAGAGATATACAGTCTCAACATATCCAAAGCTATTATACAAATTTCCAATGAATTGGGGGGATGGGGTAATCTCTTGCTATGTTATATGGGTCGAGCAAGCTTGATTAAAATGGTGACATTTCCTAGGCTATTATATTTAATCCAATCACTCCCAATACTATTGTCTCAACGAGATGTACAATATTAGAATTCCTTATTTTGTAAATTTATCTGGGGTGCAAAGAGACCAAGGATTTGTTTTATCAAATTACAACAAGCCAAACATAACGGGGGGATTAACTTTCCAAATGTATTGCATTATAATCATGCAGTCATACTACGATACTTGAAGGATTGGCTACATGGACAAGATATGTATGCTAATTCTTCTCTTGAAAAACATTTTTTATCAGATTGCAGTTTAAATAGGATTTTTACACCAACATGATGCTGAAGTTTCGCTGCAACTCCAGGATAATCCATTACTTTGGTCCACACGTAAAGAATGGCACATTCTGAGGCATAAACTGAATGCAAACTAATACAATCTATCTTTTCTTCTTTTTTGGGGAACCCTGAATTCCAAGATGGTCTGGCGTCCTTCCCTTTTACGAGATTATATGAACAGGGTCTGACGACAATTAATGCCTTATTGGACAAGCAGGCCAAAAGACCTCTAACCCATTCCCAAACGATAGAGAAATTACCTTTGTTCCGCTTTTACCCACTTGCTTATATGCAAGCAAAGTATTATATTATTGCAACCACCAAGTGGTTTTCCGATGTTGATTGGGATAACCCATTAGATGAGCTACTTCTCTCCCCCCCAGTATCTAAACATGCTCTATCCACTTATTACTCTTTTTTGAGAACACAAATTGATCATGCCCAAATACGTACTGGCATGAGTAAATGGACAATTGATATTCCCTCTCTCTCCTTTGAAACTTTAAATACAATGTTAGTCACTTCTACAAAAATCCTTCCTGCCGCACAATACCAGGAGATGTTTTTGAATCTATTTCACAGAGCATACTTTTCTCCCCATAGGCAATTTAGGGCAGGAATGGTGGCATCGCCCTCATGTCCTCGTTGCCAATCTCCACTAGCTGACATATCACTATTTTTGGAAATGCCCACTTCTTAGAATATTTTGGTTAGAGGTGCGTAGATACACACTGGATAATTTGGTGAATTATCTGCCTTTAACCAATGAATGGGCGCTGTTTGGGATATTGCCGGATGGTCAGAGGGTCACAAAAGGCTGTAAAAAAATTATTACTGATAATTAGTTTAGCAGCACGAAAAGCTATTTTGCAAGCCTGGATAAGTATTTCCCCTCCTACTCTATTTCAGGAAAAACTTTTTCATGTGCTTAACATGGAATGGATAGAAACCACATTGGAGAAAGAAACTAGGGTCTCAAAAATTTTTGACACATGGGAAAGCTATATCTCAACCTTGCCTATTGATATTAGGAAACTTATCCATGCATCATTTAAAAATACACACTGGTATATGCTCCGTGAAATATCCAATGACCCCCCCCCCCCCCACCCCAATCACTTTGGAATCCTTAAGCCAGATTATAGTGGAGAATATTAATGTATTTTTACACACAATATGCATTTGTGACTATATCAATATCAGAATAAAGGGAAATATTCATGTCCATTTGTTATTTTATTTTTGGGGGGGATGCGCTGGGTTCTCGTCTCATAACTCTCGCCTCTCATTTTTTTTTACAAGATCGTAGTGAAGGTTTTATTGGGAGCATTGTTTCAAGGTGATAGATTGATTTGATAATTTATATTCAATTTATTGTTATGAATATATGTTATTATTGTGATGATTTTCTGTTTCCAGTTACCGATTTGATATTGTTTTTATTCTTTTATATTGTTTATCTGTATATTGTATACAATGTTTCAATAAAAAACAGTAATAAAAAAAATAAAACGCATGCGCTGACTCTCCAATGCCGTGAACAAAAACAATAGGGATGATGGGAATATGTACGTTTGTCAATTTCTACAGTGGGATCTGCAAGGATGATTGGAAAATGCTTCAAGGTTGGGTGAATAATGGACGTCTGATAGATATGCCAACAGTGTGGCATTAGACACCTCTAGCTGAATTTTATGCATAAATACTATTACGGAACCGTTGACAATTTCAGAAACCTTTTTTGAAAAAAATATTTTCCAGTTAGGTAATTAAAAAAATGCTGTGATTTTTTTTTAGAAAGTGCTTTTTTTCCTGATTGGCTGATATCACCCCACTGAGAATGCACCATTTCTACCACCTATGCACTATAAAAGATTGCCTACAAAATAAGATTAGTTGATTGGGGTTGATGACAGGGGTGAGAGTAGTGGATTTGTGAATTGTTGTTCATAAACCTATGTTAATGAATTGTGTCTTGTGGCGGCATTTTGTCTAATTTATTTTTAATGTGTTTACATTTTTATTTGGTCATTGTCTTTCAGTTAATTGTTCTGTGCGTGTCTGTTTTGTGTTTGTACTGTCTTTTTGTTCTGTTGTTTTGTGTTTTGTCTATCTTATATTTATGTGTTGAGTGGGTGGAGATAATTCTACAGCGGTAGACAAAGGCTATAGAGCTCATAGGACTATGCAGGAGGGGTGGGAGATGCTACAGGGGCATCAACACAACAGGGGGGATGCTACAGGGGGCTCTACGAGGGTGTGGGGATAATGGTACAGAAGTCTGCTAGACATGCGTGGAAATAGACACCACTCGGTGGATTTTTATTTTTCTGGCATAAATATTAGTAGCATATACAAGATGAGTTAGGGGCAGGCTAATGTCTCTTCTAGAAAAATAAAATCTTACTGCAATATGAGTTAACACATATATTCTCCATTAATCTGGTACTTATACACAAATGTCTCTCTTTGTAGTACCACCACACCCTCATCAATTAAAATGTACAGATTGAGTGACCAGGATGATATGGAAATTATTAATTTTGTGTAGGAGGCACCTTCTGAAGAAATTCAGCAATAGACTTACACCGGACCACTTGCTATCGCAAGGTGCCTCTGGTCCCACATCTGTTCTGCAATAGATGATTTCAGGAATACAGACCAAGGAGCCTATGTAATAGTAATCTTGGCAGTGCCACAATTATTGTCAGTCTGTATCGTTACTTTTTCATTTTAAGTAAAGTATCCTTGCTATGTACTAAAATGTAACTCAGGGACAGCGGTTGCGAGAACCACTATCGCTGCGAGTTATATCCCAAGCATATTGGAGGAGTCTTTCCCATTTTTCAAAAGACTCCTACTGAGAATCTGACACTGTGCATTTGCTTTTTGAAGTTTTGTACGTTGCAGCGCTAATTAGCCTTTGGCAGGAGATTTTTATGAAATATCCTGAATTAGGCTGTTAGTACAGAGCGAGGGTGTACATCAAATTATGCAGAAACTGCAGTCTACTTAATTATATTAAAAACAGACTTGATAAATAGGCCCCCAAATGCTTAGCATATGCCAACAAATATGCAATGTTGTGAAATGCGTGGCAGCATCACAACAACCCAAACCAGAATTGCCATCTCATCAGCATTGATACTCAGCTAGTAGAGTTGACAGGTTCAGTATGATTTCTCAACTTGGAACATGTCGACAATGCCATAAAGTTGACAGGTTGAAACATCGAGACCTAACGTTAACATTTGTACTTTCAACATCTTTGACAATGTGGACTTGTCATACCGTATAAAGATGGTGAGGATATGGGGGCGCTCCAATAAGATAAATGCCATAGTGTATGTCCACATTTTGCAGATTTCAAAATCTTGAATGTCGACATCTTAACCAGGTCAACTATGACAGTCTACAGTGAGAATGTAGACCTGCTGACTAGATTCCATGATGACCTGTGCAGTGAACAGTTTAATGGGTGAAATGAGAGAACTCAAAGCTAACCTGTCATGCCCTACAAGATCTCCTGCTCACTAGATTAACTGACCCATTGACTTCCACTGAGACCAATCTAACTACCACACTGGTGCAGTATTTGTTCCAGTGGAGCCGCAGAAGAGGAAGGGTCTTGGGGTTTTGATGATGAGGGCCCTGCAAAAAATAAAAAATGGAGCCGTGTTTATGCTTTATACCAGGATCACTTTGACACAGGTTAAGGCCAGAGGTCATTGGCAATCAACTGTACAATGCTCTAAATAAAGAAAAAAAACAAGAGTTGTACTATGAAGGGCTACAAAAACATCGCTTGTTAGAAAATATAGCTTGTCAGAAACGTGACAGCTAAATATCCTTGTGCTTTTATTTAGTATACAAATGTAGTTGGTTTATACACCATAATTGCAGCTAGTTCAATTTAGCCAGTAACCCGCTGGCATGGACAAGACACACAACTATACAAATGGACTGCTCATATTGGGAAATCCCAACATCTGATTAGTACAGCAGCCGCATAGTGGAATTATGATACTAGAATGTATTTTTAGAATTATATTGGTCTTGTGTTATTTGTGTCTATGTTGAGAGATTGTAGGTCCTGCGCAAGTGGTGTAAATGGTACTGCTTGTAACAGGTATGCTGCTACACTGGAGGATGCCTGACCTCATCCAGTGGATAAATACAGATAAAACGTGGGGACCAGATGCTGCGCACAACCTTATGTTACTAACGTAATTCTATCTCATGAATGGCTTCACTCATATGATGTAATTTACAGGTGTATGTAAATATAATCTAGAGTTGTTATACCCAAATAATGAATTGGTACTGTATGGAGGTTTGGATAAAGATTATATAGTTTTACTAATGAAAAAACTATATCACAATTAGGGGTGTGCACCGGCCACTTTTTGTGTTTTGGTTTTGGATCTGGATCTTTCTTCGTGTTTTGGATCTGGATTGGTTTTGCCAAAACCACCCTTCCGTGTTTTGGGTTCTGGGTTTTGTGTTTTGGATCTGTATTTTGTTTTAAAAAAGCATAAAAACAGCTAAAATCACAGAATTTGTTGGTTTCTCTGCTCCTATGCTATTATTAACCTCAATAACCTTAATTTCCACTCATTTCCAGTCTATTCTGAACACCTCACACCTCACAATAGTGTTTTTATGTCCAAAAGGTTGCACCGAGGTAGCTGGATGACTATGCTAAGCGACACGAGTGGGCGGCACAAACACGTGACCCATCTAGGAGTGACACTGCAGTGGCAGACAGGATGGCAGTTAGAAAAACTAGGCCCCAAACTGTACATAATGCAAAGAAAAAAAAGAAGTGCAAGATGGAATTGTCCTTGGGCCCTCCCACCCACCCTTATGTTGTATAAACAGGACATGCACACTTTAACAAATCAATCATTTCAGCGCCAGGGTCTGCCACACAACTGTGGCTGAAATGATTGGTTCGTTTGGGCCCCCACAAAACAAGCTGGCAATTAATGTGTCCCTGCACAAACTGGCTCTACGGAGGCAAGATGTCATCCTCATCCTCTTCATCCACCAATTCCTCACCCTCTTCAGTGTGTACATCCTCATCCTCACAAAGTATTAACTCGTCCCCACTTGAATCCACCACCACAGGTCCCTCTGTACCTTCTGGAGGCTGGTCTCCCTGGAAGAGCTGATAATTCATTTTGATGAACATCATCTTCTCCACATTCTGTGGAAGCAACCTCCTACGCCTTTCGCTGACAAGGTTCCCGGCTGCACTAAACACTCTTTCGGAGTACACACTGGAGGGGGGGCAACTCAGGTAAAATAGAGCCAGTTTGTACAGGGGCCTCCAAATTGCCTCTTTTTCCTGCCAGTACAGGTATGGACTGTCTGCCATGCCTACTTGGATGCTGTCACCGATGTAATCCTCCACCATTCTGTCAATGGTGACAGTATCATATGCAGTGACAGTAGACATGTCAGAAATTGTTGCCAGGTCCTTCAGTCCGGACCAGATGTCCAAACTTGGTCCTGCCTGCCCTGCATCACCGCCAGCGGGTTGCTTAGGATACCTAAGTTTTTTCCTGGCAGCCCCAGTTGCGGGAGAAAATGAAGAAGGAGCCGTTGACGTGTCACGTTCCGCTTCAGCTGACAGTGTGTTCACCAGCAGGTCTTTGCACCTCTGCAGGCTTGTGTCGGCCGGAAAGAGAGACACCACATAGGCTTTAAACCTAGGATTGAGCACGGTGGCCAAAACGTAGTGGTCTGATTTCAACAGATTGACCACCCTGGAATCCTGGCAAAGCGAATGAAGGGCTTCATCCACAAGTCCCACATGCCGAGCGGAATCGCTCCGTCTTAGCTCCTCCTTCACTTTCTCCAGCTGCTTCTGCAAAAGCCTGATGAGGGGAATGACCTGACTCAAGCTGGCAGTGTCTGAACTGACTTCACGTGTGGCAAGTTCGAAGGGCTGGAGAACCTTGCACAACACGGAAATCATTCTCCACTGCGCTTGAGTCAGGTGCATACCCCCTCCTTTGCCTATGTCATAGGTGGATGTATAGGCTTGTATGGCCTTTTGCTGCTCCTCCATCCTCTGAAGCATATAGAGGGTTGAGTTCCACCGCGTCACAACCTCTTGCTTCAGGTGATGGCGGGGCAGGTTCAAGAGTGTTTGCTGGCGCTCCAGTCTTCGGCACGCAGTCGCTGAATGGCGAA
The DNA here is from genome assembly GCA_031769625.1 of Taudactylus pleione. NCBI lineage: Eukaryota > Metazoa > Chordata > Amphibia > Anura > Myobatrachidae > Taudactylus > Taudactylus pleione. Next base: position 3,564,871 of record JAUIMM010000521.1, read on the forward strand.
AGTGGCCAGAAATTTTTCGGGCCACCCAAAGCGTCTCCTGCACGCCCCTGTCGCTTTTCAGAAAATTCTGCACCACCAAGTTTATTGTGTGAGCAAAACATGGGACGTGCTGGAATTTGCCCAGATGTAATGCCCGCACAATATTGGTGGCGTTGTCAGATATCACAAATCCCCAGGAGAGTCTAAGTGGGGTAAGCCACTGGGCGATGATTTCCCTCAGTTTCTCTAAGAGGTTGTCGGCGGTGTGCCTCTTACTGAAACCGGTGATACACAGCGTAGCCTGCCTTGTAACGAGCTGGCATTTCTGAGATGCTGCTACTGGTGACGCTGCTGCTGTTGCTGCGTAAGGTGATACATCTACCCAGTGGGCTGTCACAGTCATATAGTCCTTAGTCTGCCCTGTTCCACTTGTCCACATGTCCGTGGTTAAGTGGACATTGTGTACAACGGCATTTTTCAGGACACTGAGGACACTTTTTCTGACGTTTCTGTACAGTCTCGGTATCGCCTGCCTAGTGAAGTGGAATCTAGACGGGATTTGGAACCGGGGACACACTACCTCCATCAATTGTCTAAATCCCACTGCACTAATGGCGGATACCGGACGCACGTCTAACACCAACATAGCAGTCAAGGCCTCAGTTATACGTTTTGCTTCAGGATGACTGCTGTCGTACTTCATCCTCCTCGCTAAGGACTGTTGGAGGGTCAATTGTTTAGTAAAAGTAGTGGTGTTCCTACTTCCTCTCTGGGATGATGAACGACTCCCAGCAGCAGCAGCAGCGGCAGCAGTAGGCGTAGCAATGCAGGATCCTCCAGAGGAATCCCGGATAGGAGAGTCAGTCATGCCAGTGACATGGCCTGCAGGACTACTTCCGATCCTGACTAAGGAGGAAATTGACGAGGAGGGAGTTGACGGTGTGGTTTGCAGGCGCTTGGATACAACAGGACAACGGGATTTAGGTGTCCCTGGACTGCTTACGGTCTTAGCCAAAGTTTCTGAACTTGACAGTAACTTTTTATGAACGCGCTGCAGGTGCCGTATAAGGGAGGATGTTCCTAGGTGGTTGACGTCCCTACCCCTACTTATTTCACCTTTACATATGGTACATATGGCAAGACAGTTGTTGTCCGGATTTGGATAGAAATATTGCCAGACCAAAGAGGTGGAATGTTTGGTCTTCTGCCCAGGCATGACCGTGATGGGCTTTTTCATCCCACGGACAACAACTGTCTCCCCCGGAGCCTGATTTAAACAAACCACATCACCATCAGAATCCTCCTCGCCAACTTCCTCCTCAGCGCCAGCTACACCAGTATCCTCATCCTGTTGTACTTCAACAGTGACATCTTCAATTTGCATATCAGCAAGTGGACTGTGGGTGCTCCTTTCAGCACTTGCAGGGGGCGTGCAAATGGTGGAAAGAGCCACCTCTTCCCGTCCAGTGCTGGGAAGGTCAGGCATCGCAACCACCACCACACTTGGACTCTCCTTGGGGATTTGTGATATCTTCTTAGAAAGCACAGTTCTTCGCTGTGCTTTTGCCAGCTTAACTCTTTTGATTTTTTTAGTGGGAGGAGGGCTTCCATCGTCATGTGAAGCTGAACCACTAGTCATGAACATACTAGGGATCGACCTTAGCCGTTCCTTGCCACTCCGTGTCGTAAATGGCATATTGGCAAGTTTACGTTTCTCTTCAGCTGATTTAAATGTCTTTTTCAAGGTCATTTTCCTGAACTTTGCCATTTGGGATTGTATGTGCCCTCTACTATGACATTGGGCATCGGCCTTGGCAGACGACGTTGATGGCATGTTATCGTCTATGTCATGACTAGTGGCAGCAGCTTCAGCACTAGGAGGAAGTGGTTCTTGATCTTTCTCTATTTTATTTTTATCGGAGAAAGTTTGGTCCTCCATTTATGTTATATCGATTTGATATATACGTGCGGCTAAACACAGAAAATAATTTTTTTTTTGGTTTGGACTGGAGTGTACTTTCGGGGGTTACAGCACCCTTAACGGTCAAGCCAGCCGGCCCTTTACTTATGACACAGGCGCACGCTTGGCACTACTTTGTTGATGCACGTGCGGCTACTGCGCACACAATTCACAAACACAGAAAATAATTTTTTTTTGGTTTGGACTGGAGTGTACTTTCGGGGGTTACAGCACCCTTTAACGGTCAAGCCAGCCGGCCCTTTACTTATGACACAGGCGCACGCTTGGCACTACTTTGTTGATGCACGTGCGGCTACTGCGCACACAATTCACAAACACAGAAAATAATTTTTTTTTGGTTTGGACTGGAGTGTACTTTCGGGGGTTACAGCACCCTTTAACGGTCAAGCCAGCCGGCCCTTTACTTATGACACAGGCGCACGCTTGGCACTACTTTGTTGATGCACGTGCGGCTACTGCGCACACAATTCACAAACACAGAAAATAATTTTTTTTTGGTTTGGACTGGAGTGTACTTTCGGGGGTTACAGCACCCTTTAACGGTCAAGCCAGCCGGCCCTTTACTTATGACACAGGCGCACGCTTGGCACTACTTTGTTGATGCACGTGCGGCTACTGCGCACACAATTCACAAACACAGAAAATAATTTTTTTTTGGTTTGGACTGGAGTGTACTTTCGGGGGTTACAGCACCCTTAACGGTCAAGCCAGCCGGCCCTTTACTTATGACACAGGCGCACGCTTGGCACTACTTTGTTGATGCACGTGCGGCTACTGCGCACACAATTCACAAACACAGAAAATAATTTTTCTTTGGTTTGGACTGGAGTGTACTTTCGGGGGTTACAGCACCCTTTAACGGTCAAGCCAGCTGGCCCTTTACTTATGACACAGGCGCACGCTTGGCACTACTTTGTTGATGCACGTGCGGCTACTGCGCACACAATTCACAAACACAGAAAATAATTTTTTTTTGGTTTGGACTGTAGTGTACTTTCGGGGGTTACAGCACCCTTTAACGGTCAAGCCAGCCGGCCCTTTACTTATGACACAGGCGCACGCTTGGCACTACTTTGTTGATGCACGTGCGGCTACTGCGCACACAATTCACAAACACAGAAAATAATTTTTTTTTGGTTTGGACTGGAGTGTACTTTCGGGGGTTACAGCACCCTTTAACGGTCAAGCCAGCCGGCCCTTTACTTATGACACAGGCGCACGCTTGGCACTACTTTGTTGATGCACGTGCGGCTACTGCGCACACAATTCACAAACACAGAAAATAATTTTTTTTTTGGTTTGGACTGGAGTGTACTTTGGGGGTTACAGCACCCTTTAACGGTCAAGCCAGCCGGCCCTTTACTTATGACACAGGCGCACGCTTGGCACTACTTTGTTGATGCACGTGCGGCTACTGCGCACACAATTCACAAACACAGAAAATAATTTTTTTTTTGGTTTGGACTGGAGTGTACTTTCGGGGGTTACAGCACCCTTAACGGTCAAGCCAGCCGGCCCTTTACTTATGACACAGGTGCACGCTTGGCACTACTTTGTTGATGCACGTGCGGCTACTGCGCACACAATTCACAAACACAGAAAATAATTTTTTTTTGGTTTGGACTGGAGTGTACTTTCGGGGGTTACAGCACCCTTTAACGGTCAAGCCAGCCGGCCCTTTACTTATGACACAGGCGCACGCTTGGCACTACTTTGTTGATGCACGTGCGGCTACTGCGCACACAATTCACAAACACAGAAAATAATTTTTTTTTTGGTTTGGACTGGAGTGTACTTTGGGGGTTACAGCACCCTTTAACGGTCAAGCCAGCCGGCCCTTTACTTATGACACAGGCGCACGCTTGGCACTACTTTGTTGATGCACGTGCGGCTACTGCGCACACAATTCACAAACACAGAAAATAATTTTTTTTTTGGTTTGGACTGGAGTGTACTTTCGGGGGTTACAGCACCCTTAACGGTCAAGCCAGCCGGCCCTTTACTTATGACACAGGTGCACGCTTGGCACTACTTTGTTGATACACGTGCGGCTACTGCGCACACAATTCACAAACACAGAAAATATATTATTTTTTTAGCACTTGGGGGGAGCACCCCTGATGGACAGAGCACCCCCTGGACAACACTACAGCACTCCTTTAGGACTGGGACACTGCACAGGACTTTGGAGTGGACACAGCCCCTATGGAGAACTGACTGCACAACACAGTCCAGCCAGCCCCTATGGACTTTGAAGTAGTGGACACAGCCCCTATTAACAACAGCAGCACAGCACAACACAGCCAGCCCCTATGGACTTTGAAGTAGTGGACAACAGCAGCACTACACTACACTACACTACACTACACAGCCCTAACTCCCACCCTCCCTCTTCACTGTCCACAGCCGAGTGAGAAAATGGCGCCGACGCGGGTACCTTATATAGGATCCAAAACCCGCGAGACTCGGAAGGCGGGATGATGACGTTTTGCCTCGATTTCAGATCCGAGTCAGGCGGGAAAAGTCGAGCCTGACTCGGATCGGACTCGGATCGGGGGGGCTCGGGGGATTCGGATTTCAGAAATCCGAACCCGCTCACCCCTAATCACAATATGAACCACTACAAAGCAGTACAGTATATGTATGCCAATATGAATCACTACAAAGCAGTACAGTATATGTATGCCAATATGAATCACTACAAAGCAGTACAGTATATGTATGCCAATATGAATCACTACAAAGCAGTACAGTATATGTATGCCAATATGAATCACTACAAAGCAGTACAGTATATGTATGCCAATATGAATCACTACAAAGCAGTACAGTATATGTTTGCCTATATACTACTGGTTGCAGAAGTAAACATTGATTACACACCAGTCCTGCAGTGTATAGACAATAAACATTAAACAATTTAATAATACGTTGAATGCAAAGAAGGAAAACAATGGAAAAATGTGTGTATATATATATATATATATAAATATATATGTGTGTGTATATATATATATATATATATATATATAACAATGTGCCAATCCCGTTGCGGATAGGCACTGGTGCTGGTCTCAACCTCTGATGCCGCTAACTGAATAGTGAATTTAAATTAAATGTGAATTAATAGTTGGTGTTTATTCAAGGAGAAATAGCAGCATCCCGCTAATGCCAAGGGGTACCTTCGTGGTATGTTGTGAGTCCTGTGGACGTCTGTGTGTTGCCCGGGTTGAACCTCCTTGCGGTACTGGAATGGTTAGCTGTGACGATTGCCGGGGGTCACTCTGCATCGCGGGCGTCCCGTGTGCCGAGATCACGGACACTGTCCCTGTGGTCAGGGGGCAGGTCCGTGCGCGTGCACCAGGACACACCGGACAGGGGAGAGGAGTGCCTGACGGTCCTAGCTTGTGAAAGCCGGGGGCCGCGGACGACTCTACACCAGAGGATACTCACCCGGATGCCAAGCTTCCGGTCCCGGTGGTCTTCGTATCGGCGATGTTGGCACGCTTGTGCTGCTGCTTGTGGATGTTTCCGGTTCACGTCGTAATGTGCTGGAACAGTTGGCGGCAGGTGTGGTTTAGTGAAGACGCTGTGTGATTGAGATTTGCAGTGTTCCACCAACGCGTTTCGACCTAACCGGTCTTCTTCTGGGAGTATGGGTGTTCTTGTGGTGCTGCTTGAACCTTTAAATACAACTACATTGTCTATGATTGGTTCAGATTCTGACATCATAGTAGTGCTTAATCCTTAGTGATTGACAGGAAGGTGAGTTATCTAGGTAATTGCATTCTCCTGATAGCGTTAAATCTGATTATATGGCTAGTAGGAGTGTTAGTGGGATTCTACATATACAAATAAAATAAAATAACGTTCTTGTAAGGATATAAGTGTATATATACATATATAATCCGTATATATACACATATACACAACTAAACACACACTTACATGGAGAGAAGAATTTACATAAATTGCTAAATGAAAAATAAAAATAAATATAAATAATAAATGAATGAATTGAGACACAACTTTCTGTTTCACCCCAGGTGTGGTTGATGTTAAATTGACACATAGAGACGTATAGGGGTTTTTCTTTGTAATATTGGATACTCCCTGATCTTATACATCCATTCTAGTTCCACTCTGTTTCATAGCACTACAGACAGTTGAACCAAACTGGAGAGGGGGCAATTTCGATAACTACATCAACAGAGTGGAACTAGAATGGATGCATAAGTTACAGACTTTTCATCCCAAAGGTTTGAATCGCGATAATGAGGTAAAATCTATAATATGTAAGCAATAGACTACTATCCAAATTATCATACAGAGGTTGAGACCAGCACCAGTGCCTATCCGCAACGGGATTGGCACATTATATATATATATATATATATATATATATATATATATATATATATACATTTTTCCATTGTTTTCCTTCTTTGCATTCAACGTATTATTAATTGTTTATTGTTTAATGTTTATTGTCTATACACTGCAGGACTGGTGTGTAATCGATATTTACTTCTGCAACCAGTAGTATATAGGCAAACATATACTGTACTGCTTTGTAGTGGTTCATATTGTGATATACTTTTTTCATTAGTAAAACTATATAATTTTTATCCAAACCTCCATACAGTACCAATTCATTATTTGGGTATAACAACTCTAGATTATATTTACATACACCTGTAAATTACATCATATGAGTGAAGCCATTCATGAGATAGAATTAAGCTAGTAACATAAGGTTGTGTTATTTGTGATTTATTTTATTTTATTATTATTATTTGGATTGTTTTTTGTTCCAATCAAGTAATATTATATACACACGCCTGTATCACCATTAGTGCTGTCCATTATTTGTATAATTGTCCTGCCTCCCTCCTCTGTATTCCCCGCGTCATAAGTTTGTTATGGGAAATCTGCTTCCTCATTGCGGACCCGATTCAGAGGTGTACACAGAAGCACCCGTAGATGCGTCTATTGGTGGTCGGCCAACTGCGGCTTTATGCAAAGTCCTTCCCTGGTGTACATCCGTGCTGCCCAATGTGCAAGGACTGAGACGCCCACTTTCAGCGTCTGTACACGCAATAGTATCCATTGGTGCACTTGGACGCCACCATCAGTCACACCATCGAAACTTGCACAAGGAGCAGTTTCACCTTCCAAGTATGGCCTCCTACGCAAGCGCTCGAGTGTCCGTGTACTCAATACTTTCACCAACACACACATTAGACTGACTATCTTTGCGCATGCGCTAAGCCGCCTCCCTGTCCCAGAAATGCCCACTACATTGTCAATACACTTCGCCCTGCGTGCTTCTGAAATTGCAACTGCGACCCTGTACGGATACAATTGGGATGCACATGCGATGCGACTTAGAGGGTATCAAAAAATTGTTCCACCATGTTCAACATCGACAGAGCATACACCTAGATCAGGTCCTGCAATAGGACCAGGCCTAGCTTGTAGTAACAGCAATATTGTGTAGCATACACTTATCACAGTATCTGTCACATCACCAGGAGCACACCCAGGGCCGGCTCCAGAGCTAATAGCGCCCTGTGCCTGCCAAGTGCTCTGCGCTCATTATCCCGCAGTCGAAATTGGGGGTGTGGCCTAAATACAACAGGCAATGCCTCCTTACGTGACGTCATCTGAGGGGCATGCCCGCATGGCACGCCTCCAAATAACGTCAGGATGGGGGGAGCCTCACTAGCTGGGCTTGCCCCTGCCCTCTCACGGCACTGAATGCGCGCAGCATCCATTCAGACTCCGGGGTCCCAGCACCGCCGCACAGCGGCGGTGGTGGGCGTTCCCAACCCCTCGATTTGACCACCCGCGGGCCCCTTCGGCCCACGGGTGGAACAGCGGGATAGTACTGTCCCGCTGAAGTCGGGATGCTGGGGAAGGGTGCGCCCTCTATGGGTGGCGCCCCTGTTCGACCGCTCAGGTCGAACACCCCTAGAGCCGGCCCTGAGCACACCACTGGATTTGTCAAGGCACCAGAACCTGGTTTTCAATAGTCCAAAGGTACATTCGATCACCCCCTAATGGTTATGTGTATCTCATACCTATAATGAGTAGTAGACTTTGCATTCAACATAATCAAGAGTGAGACCCATATCCTGAGCCACCTCAAATGACACACAGGAAAAATATTCACAACAGTAAAACCTTTATTACGTTTAGCCGATGTGATGCATAGGCCAAGAAAAAAGGTCATGCAGGAAACAATGGCCCTCATTCAGAGCCGCACGTTAACAACAGTACGCTCGTTGCGTTCCGATGTTGACTAACCGCGCATGCGTCGGTGTTACACCGCGCATGTGCGTACGGCAGATTGCGAGCTTTTTTTCTCTCGTTCCTAAAATAGCGTACAGGAAGTGACATGTCAAATGTGATTGACAGAACAGGGCGTTTTTGGGTGTTGACGGGGGTGGAGATGAAAAAACGCAGGCGTGGCGAGGCGTTTTTGGGGCGTACATACATTAGCAGATGCGAACGTCAAATGTGTTCGGACCGTCTCATACGTCACTGAAACATCCGCTTTCCCTTCAAAATGCTCGCACAGCTTAGGGTCAGGATTACTCGACCACATTGGCGATGGCCTTCTCCTCCGTCCCGGGACTCCACGATGGTGCAGCGATTAATCGTGGCTGGTCAGTAAAGTAATTAGTGTTGGATTGAAATCCAGCTTGGTATGTGTTTGGAAAGCAGTTTATTGGGATAGCACAAAAGCGTACGCAGGTGGAAATCAGAGCTGCTAATGTCATGATTACATAATCAATTAGCGTACATTTTTGGGCTTTTATTTTGGCCACAATTTGGTGGTTATGGCCTATTGTAACAATAATGTCATCATCTTTTAATTAGCTCCCCTTTTTTTTTGTTTACTGTGGAATTTGCATCGCTATGTGTTTTTTTAAACGTTCCTTAAAGAGGCCTTTTTTTTTTAAAAAGAGGGTCAGTTTTTGCGTTTAAGGCCAGGATTAAATGTAACCCATTTGTACAATAATGTCACAATACAATGTCAGTGTTTTGTTTTTAATTTATTGTTTACACACAAACAAATTGGCATAATATTGTATTGCCTTTTTTTGTGGCCAAGATATTTGATAAAAAAAAAAAAAAAACATAACTACTAACATAAGCGTAAATACAAAATTTAAAAACATTTCACAAGAAAGGAGAGGGAAGTTTTGACCAGAAAGGAATATGAGCCAAGCACAGAAGGAAAGTGGGAAAAGTCGCCATTGCTGTCACCGTTTTCTCGCCCGTTTGGCTGGGTGAGGGTGGGCGCCAGACCGGGTCCGGGATGCCATCGGGCTGGCCTGTCCAGAGGCAGATGTTGTGGCCTCTGGACTAGGCACAGGGCTAGGCACATTTGGAGGATTGCCTGATGTTGTGCCAGAGGTAGAGGATCTGGATGTTCCGGCAGGAAGGGAGGTCGGCTCCACCATGTGCTGGCGAACGAGCTGCTCCAGGGCATCGGCGATGCGGATGTTGGCCCTGGTATTTTCCGCCAGGGCCTGAGCAATGGTCACGTTGGCCGCAGCATTTTGCTCCAGGGCCTCAGCCACCCGTATCAGACTGGCGTCCATCCTCTGCAGAATCTCCGTATGGCAATCCGATTTAAAATTGAGTTCTGAGAGGAGGCCCACTGCCTGCGAGGGGGCACGCCCTGGACTGGCTTCTGCAGGGTCCTCAGCCGGATGTACTGGTTCCTCCCCTGCAGAGTCAGCAGAAATTCTGCGGCCAAGGCTCCCCTCTGGAGCAGACTCATCCGCCTCTGTCTCTGTTAGGAAATTGGAGAAAAGACTCACATTAGAATCTACATATTGGCACAATAGCATTTCTGAGTTGGTGACATCACAAGACTTACCTTGGCCAACATGAGGAGCCGCAAAGTCTGGCATGTCCGTATCCATGTTGGACACGCCAAACACCTCCACAGCCTGCACACACCCCTGTGCCATCTCTTCTAAGTCTGTCAACTCCAATGACACAGGGGTGGGACCCCGACCTGTCCCCCTTGCATGCCTAGCCCTGTCGGCAAGTTTTTGTTTTAGACGATATTTGAAGTCTGCCCATCTGTGGAATGAATTTGGAACCATTATCCTTTTTTTTACAATGGGGTTTGTTTATAGGATGGGAAAGTGTTTACTTACCGCCGTTTGACATCCCGGGCTAGACGGACATAATCACCCACCCTATTGACAGCAACGGCGACCTCCTCCCACATTCTCCACTTCTGGCTTTGGCTCATATTCCTGGCTGCCTGGGGCAGGATGTCAACGCACTTCTGGATCAAAACCTCCATCTCCTTGCTTGTGAAATGTGGCTGCCTTTTTTTTTTTGCAGCTTTGGCGGGTTGACTGGGGCCAGCAGTCTCTTCCATGTCATCCTCCTCACCTATTTGGGTAAATATGCAGATTTAGCCACTTCACAACTTGCACAATATTATGTTTTAAAATACTCATTGACACAAAATGCATGAAGGCCTTACCGCCGCAATTTTGACCATTGTTTCCCTGGTTTGAAGCCATGTCTCTGCTTCCAGCATGAAATCATCCAGAAATTCTATGTGATTTCGTGACGTATTTATACATGCGTCGTTAGTTTGCGGCCGCATCATTGATTGTGCGTCCCTATGATTCATCCTTAATTTGTGCGGGAAAATAAACAATATTTATGGCTTGGTGTGTGTGGATTCGAGGTGGGGTTGTTGGAGTGTTGTCGGTTAAGTGGTTTGGATTTGGTTGGTTGGTTGCGTTTGGCGGATTTTGGAGAGTTGTTTTTTTGTTTGTTTTTGCTACATTTCTTTGGTTTTTCCGTTCGCATTTTTTTCATTTTTTCAACATCCTTTCCTGATTTGGTAAGTTTTGTGCATTCAAATTTGTGGCCAATTGGTGTATTCTTCTGTTTTGTGGTTAGTTAATTTGTTTAACACTCATTTCATCTTTTTTAGTTTTTTTTTGTTTTCGGACCCAAAGAAGTTTTTTGAGGACATCTTATATATTCGAGTTGGGTAAGTCCATTTTTTGTCTTGCATTTGCGAATGAATTACGGCATTTTTGACTGTTGGTGTAGCGCCTTGCATTTGCGAATGAATTACTGCATTTTTTACTGTTGGTGTAGTGACTTGCATTTGCGAATAATTTACCGCATTTTTGACTGTTGGTGTAGTGACTTGCATTTGCGAATAATTTACCGCATTTTTGACTGTTGGTGTAGTGACTTGCATTTGCGAATAATTTACCGCATTTTTGACTGTTGGTGTAGTGACTTGCATTTGCGAATAATTTACCGCATTTTTGATGGCTTATTCATCATATAATCCAGTTTTGCTTTTCCCTTTTCAATTTTTTGGGTCCATTTGAACCCTATTTGACGTACGGTGTGCAATGTAGTTTTCATCGATGGCCAAATGTGTTTTTCCGCTATTTTCTGTGTTGGCTTGCAACAATTTTAAAACAAAAAAAACACCCTCTAAATTTTTGAAGTCTCATTGTTGCCTTTTTTACAGTTTATACGTATCATGACAATACCCCGGCATGTAAGCAGCTATGGATGGTATCAGAAAGCTAAGTTGTTTTTTCTTACTTTTGGGGTGGGTCAAAAGCCTTACATTGTAAACTTTGAATTTCAGGTAGATCTGGGGCGAATTGTTCTGGCCCTGCTCCTGGAAGACGACCAACCTCAAACTCGTCCCAGGCGTAGGCATCGTAGGCATGCAAGGCCCCAGATATTTCGAACACGTGTCACCCTTTTTGGAATGCCCGATGATGAGGTTTTAAGACGCTACCGTCTACCTCCCAAAATCATCATAGACACTCTCTCATTAATAGAAAGTGATCTTGAGCGGCAAATTGACAGTCCAACAGCAATACCACCACTGACGCAATTTATGGCGGTGTTACATTTCTGTGCCTCAGGATCGTTTCAAACAATGGTGGGAATAGTGGCGGGCATCTCCCAATCCTCCTTTTCCCGGATCCTGAGGGCAGTGATGGAGGCACTTTTCAAGCACCTCCATCATTTTATTAAAATGCCTTTGGATATGGGTGCCCTTAGTGTGGCCAAGGCCAATTTTTACCAAATAGCTGGCTTCCCACACATCATAGGGGTTGTGGATGGTACTCACATACCACTTCAGCCTCCAGCACGGCTGGAGGCAATATTTAGAAACAGGAAACACTATCACTCCCTGAATGTAATGGTGGTATGTGATGCCTCCCTCCAGATCCTGTCCCTGAATGCTAAATTACCAGGAAGTGCACATGACTCCTTCGTCATCCGGCAATCAGGGATATGGCAGAAATTAACCAACCTACAAGCTGGTGATGCGTGGCTTCTGGGTAAGTGGAGACCTTTAGTACATAACAATGTTAAGCTTGATACACAGTGTTCCTGATGTGGTCTATTTTTGTTCACAGGAGACAGTGGATACCCTTGCATGTCCTGGCTGCTCACTCCTTATTTGGCTCCCACACCAGGGCCACAAAGTGCATATAACTCCGCACTTACAGCCACCAGGCAAGTGGTGGAGCGCTGTATCGGCCTTTTAAAAGGCCGATTCAGATGCCTCCACTGCTCTGGTGGCGAGCTCATGTATGTGCCGGATATGGTGTCTAAAATTGTGGTCCTGTGTGGGATATTTCACAACATTGCCATAAGGAGTGGTGTCCCAATGCAGCCAGAGGATGCCTTACCTGAGGATGGCCCCCCCGAGGTTGGTCGAAGGTCAGTATGTGGGGGGGCCATACGCGATGATGTGGTGGCCAGATTTTTTAGGTAAGTTTGTTCAAAACTCCAGTGTTTATACCTAATGTGTTTGTTTTTTTTGGCAAACATCTAATTTATTTTTAATTTTCTCACCATCTTCTGTTTGTTCACATAATCTTTGGCACTCCAACGCTCACTACTTCCTGCTACCCTTACCAAACCTGGATCTGGTCCTTTTGGGCATATATTCTGGAACCCATATCGCAACGCCATGTTTGTGGAATCATGTTGGCATGGTCCTTCGTCAACCAGTTCTTGATTTTGTGTTTTTATTTATTTTTTTCTTGGTATGTGTTGTATTTGAATTTATCACTGTGTATTTTTTTTGGGAGTGACCACTTTGTTTTCTCTGTTATGTGGTGAATAAATGTTTGAAGAGTGAAATGGTCTTCCTTTTTTGGGACGTTAACAGCAAGTGTAACCAGGTTAACACAAGTTACATTTGACTAAGGGGTAAACCAGTACTGACGCCAGTTGAGTAAAACTGAAATATGTTTTCAGCTTCCCAATCCACACCAAAAGGAAGCCTGGCCCAACCTTGGGATTTGTAAGATTGGCCTAAGCAGCTTGCGCACCAAGTAGGAACCTGGAAAATGTAGAAATCTGAAATTGACACTACACCCAAAAAGGGAAATTACATTGTTACTGTTATGTGTTTCTGGTGTCTGTTTGACATACAAAGACAAAACACAATCTAACTTTTAAAAAAGGGAAATCCTTGCAGGAACTTATGTCAGGCTAAACTATCTTGGTTTTGGTTTTTAAAAATGAGCCACAACGTATATTTGTCTTTAAAAATGTATTTGGCAAATACAAAAAAAAAAAAAAAAACTAATGCCGAAGGAGGCCAGACAGCCGGTCGAGGGCCACCAGAAGGCCGATTACATGGTGGCGCATCTGCCCCACAACATCCGCCACCTCTTGCCGACGCCTCTGTTCCTCTGTGGGTGAGAAAAGTGTGTGGGTTAATACAACAATAGGGACTCCACAGAAAAACATTAAAAAAAAAACAAATCACTCCTAAACCCAAAAACATAAATAAAAAGGGTGGGCTGGCAAAAATACAAGGCCTAGGTACAAATTCCCACAGGTATGATATGTGTATGCTTAAATCACCAGGAAGAGGTAAAGGCAAACCTTCACAATCAACAAAAGTCAAGCCACAAAAACACGAAGAAAGGCACGACACATGATTACATACAAACAGTTTGTGCTTTAAAAAAAAATAATAAAAAACATACCGGGAAACAAATCGGGAGCTCCGGCAAAACCTCCATGATCCTCCTCGGAGGATCCGTCATTCCCCAAAGAATGGGGCGGAGTTATGCTGGACTCCGGGGAGGGGGTAATTGGAAGAGGGGTGGGTGGAGGAGAGGGGGAAGTGGGACGGAGGGGAAGGAGGCCCGACATTTCCGGGAGAGGGTCTGGGAAGGATGGGGAGGAGTGGGGAATAGGCGAAAGATTTGGGGTGGAGTGTTGGCTGGGGGTTGGGGAGAGTGGGCGGGAACGCCGACGTTGACGGCGGAGTCTTGGCTGTCCCCCTAAAATATGTCAAAAAAATTGCGTTTAGTTTATGGACAAATCCGGGCAAACAAACAAAAAAAAAAAAAGAAAAAAGAAATAAAACCAAAAAAAATAGCAGTAGAATTAAAAATTCATAAAAAGAGGGAAAACATGCAGACGCAGATATGAGTACAAATAATAAATAGAACAGACAGGAAAACATGCAGACGCAGATATGAGTACAAATAATAAATAGAACAGACAGGAAAACATGCAGACGCAGATATGAGTACAAATAATAAATAGAACAGACAGGAAAACATGCAGACGCAGATATGAGTACAAATAATAAATAGAACAGACAGGAAAACATGCAGACGCAGATATGAGTACAAATAATAAATAGAACAGACAGGAAAACATGCACACGCAGATATGAGTACAAATAATAAATAGAACAGACAGGAAAACATGCAGACGCAGATATGAGTACAAATAATAAATAGAACAGACAGGAAAACATGCACACGCAGATATGAGTACAAATAATAAATAGAACAGACAGGAAAACATGCAGACGCAGATATGAGTACAAATAATAAATAGAACAGACAGGAAAACATGCACACGCAGATATGAGTACAAATAATAAATAGAACAGACAGGAAAACATGCACACGCAGATATGAGTACAAATAATAAATAGAACAGACAGGAAAACATGCACACGCAGTTTGCCCCACAAACACAAACATTAAAACCACAATACATAACACTTACTTGCCAGGATCTGCATGCGAAAGCATGCCAGCAAGCGGGGCGTTCGCCGTTGCAGGTCGGACCACCTGCGCTCCAGCTGCCCGATGTTGCGGCGTGATCCGAAGGACCGCAGGCGGGACCGTACCTCCGCATACGTGGAGCGCTTCTGCCGGTTGGTCATGGGTTCTGGCTGGCTGGTGATCCGGCGATCCATGACCTCCGTAAGCACCAGCAGCTCACGCCTGGTGAATGCGGAGGCTCTCATGATGGCAATGGTGTTTTTCTTAAAAATCATTTTTGATAAAGTGTGTAAAAATTTTCTGATTGGCTAATGTATTTTGGAAATTAACAGGAGCAATTTTATTGGTTAGTGTATGAGTCATGTGTTCGACAGGGCCAGAAATCTCTGGAGAGTTATGATAGGCTTGATGCAGTGACATGCGTAAGCAAATTTAAATAAAGAAATGAACCCAGGGAAATATGCGGGGATACACAGCAATAGTACAATTGTTTAATTGTGGTTCACATGTTTTTTAAACAATAAAAGCGAATGTTTCATCCGTACGTATTCTGCGGGTAAACACAAACACAGACAAGAGTAAAGTTTCTTGCATTGTGTTGAAAAAAAACAAACAATTAAGCTAATTGATACATTGATTGGCATGATACGATTGATGGAGGTAGGCAGAATAAAGGAGCAGGTAATCGACATCTGACAAGGCCACTTCCTGTTTATACTTGTGCGTGCGTTCCTTTCAAGCCATTTCGGGGATGTACGCTCGCTATTTCGTACGCTCGTTAGTTAGAGGAGGGGTCGTCAGAGTTTAGGGTGGAATTTTAGATGCGACCGAAAATACGAGCGAGCCATTGAATTTAAATATTTTTGTACGTACGCCTAACGTACGTGCGCCCGCTTGCGTGCGGCTCTGAATGAGGGCCAATGTTTGTTATACACACACCAAAGAGTTCATAGAATCTGTTTTTCAGGCTCAAACGTGATTTCTAAGGGGTAAGTTTACTAAAGTGAGAGTTTTTAGAAGTGGAGATGTTGCCCATAGCAACCAATCAGATTCTAGCTATAATTTTCTAGAAGGTACTAGTTAAATGTGATGTACAATCTGATTGGTTGCTATGGGCTCACTTCTAAAAACTCTCACTTTAGTAAATTTACCCGTAAATGGCTTGGAACTTTACAGGCTGGTTAAGTAGGTACCATACATAGCATGCTAAGGGACAGATATACTCTGCTCTGGAAAGTGATAAACTACCAACCAATCAGCTCCTAACTGTTGATTTTCAAACAGCCTATAACATGACAGGAGCTGAGTGGCTGGTAGTTTATCACTTTCTAATTTATCACTTTCCAGAGCTTAGTACATCTCCCCCCTAAATGTCCATCCAGCTGCCAGGCAAGACTGCAGCAGTCAAACGGAAGTGTTGGCTTGCCCATAGTGTACTGGTAATTTCAGAGCCTAGTTACTATTCCGACAGGAGACGTCCAACCAGAGTAAGACACTATTTTCTGTCTGGCCTAAGAGTTCCACAAACCCAAAGGACTCCAGTAATTGCACGGTCCGTAGAATTGTTTGGCAGATGACTTGACAGGAGCTGCCCGCTCTGAGCAGTGGATATAAAGCATATTACTTTCCGCAATGCTATTTCTTCTATTTGTAGCTATGCCATTCTGATTGCAACAATTACATTTGTACTCTGCAATATGTTTATGGATTATAAATAAATTATACGCATTTGTATTTCCATAAATAAACAATGCAAACAATGCTCAGGATCTCTGCATTACAAGTTGGAAGCAGACAGATTTAATGGCAATTACAGAATAATTCCCTTCTTCCGAATATAAAAGTCATTATTAACATTAATACATGATTAAATCTAGTGTAAAAAGGTAGATGTAAATGTTCATCCACGTATGCATTCCTGTATTTGCCTGAATATGGAAAAATCTGATGGTTTACGTACACCTCCGATGGTGTGAGCAGGGCTGTAACTAGGGTGGTGCGACATGCCATGGCACAGGGCACTGCAGGGCAGAGGGCGCTGTTCGGACCTCAAATTTTCTGTTTTTAATCATTTTTACTTGTATCTTTCTCTTCTTTTATCTCCGGCATCTCCTGGCCTCCCCTATCTCCTCCCTGGCTGACTCCCACTCCATCTGGCCACCTCCCCAAGC
The DNA here is from genome assembly GCA_031769625.1 of Taudactylus pleione. Lineage (NCBI taxonomy): Eukaryota > Metazoa > Chordata > Amphibia > Anura > Myobatrachidae > Taudactylus > Taudactylus pleione. The sequence continues at coordinate 3,582,081 of JAUIMM010000521.1, forward strand.
ACCTTCAGTCACATCCTCTTTTATTTACAGGCACATTTCAAAATACTGTCATACCCGGGACTCAAACCCATCACCTCTCACATGGCAGTGAGACACCTTACACATGGATCAATCTGTCCCATAATTTTTGATGGTAAAATCAGGAATTGTGGAAAGTTTTGGTTCACGTCTTCCTGTATGTCCAAATTTGAAAACCAGGTGGGGGGGGGGGGGGGGCACCAATGCTTGTTCTGGTCCAGGGCACTAAAAAGTATAGTTATGACTCTGGGTGTGAGATCTGCGCTTGCACAGTCACCGCACCTCACATGTGCAGATCTCGCTCTGTGAGATCGCCCGCTTGCCACCGGACGCCGCAGTCTGATTGACAGGCTGTGACCATTTGTGGCGACAAGCAGCATTCCAAGAAATGGGCTTGTTTTCTTGGCGTGCTGGAGCCAGTGGCTGCCTCCTTGGACACAGCTTCAGCAGTGTGAATTCCCCGGTCATTCTAAGTAACCTGAGGGTTTTTGTCAGATGACCGATGGTCAAGAAGATGATCCGATTAATAAGAGAAAGCTGTTCTTTGTAAATCTAAAACACTTCTATATTGGCACAATTAATTTATCCCACTCAGTCCAGCTCACATATATCCAGGTGAAAAGATAGTTTGGATATATATAATGCAGTGAAAGAGCAATGAGCAACCGACTGTTGTTGAAACAAGTATTGCTGGCTGTTTTGGCCAGTGCAGCAGAACCGCGATACTGTCATAGGAGATTTACAGTCTTCACAAATAGCAGACTGTGAACTCTAACTATATCACGCTACTTCACCTTCTTAGGGGGAGATTTAATAAAGCTTGGAGAGAGATAAATTTGAGATAAATAGCACCAACCAATCAGCTCCTAACTGTAATTTTTCAAATATAGAGCCGTATTCAATTTGAGCTGACCCGCGATACTTTTCTGCCTCCTGGACTTTTCGCCTACATCGCGTGTTTTGTAGGTGGAAAAGTATCGTGCGCGTCCCCGCGTATCCCTGTATTCAATTTGAAAGTACGCGAAAACGGGACCCGGCGTAACTTGAACAGGTGGAAAGTCCTGTCAGATTTGGGGAAATCAGCCTGACACCCCCCAAAAGATGCTCTGACATGGGGGTTCCCTATGGTTACCCCCGATTTGGCTTGCTGAAGGTATTTGGTGTTTTTAAACGGGCTCAATAGCTGCTAAATAGCGTTTTTCTATACGTGATGCAGAATAGTATTCAGGAGTATTTTTTGCAGAAAATAACTGATCCCAGCAAATTTGGGGGACTTGAAAATGGGGGTCAGCATATTTTAAAGTTGCTAAAGTTAAGTTGAAAAAATCGTGAACAATCCTCCTGCCGCAAGTCCCTGCAATGAAAAAAACACCTGGGACATACTTGGGGACCCCCCCAGAGTCAAGTTCGCTAGTTTTTATCTTTGTCCCCCAACATTTTTTTTTTCACCCCCAAATTCAAAGTGATTTTTATTTTGGGGTGTTCTTAAGTGTTTTTTCAAATTTTTTTGACACAGTTTACCTTTGGGGGACTGTCTGAAGGCTGCATCAGGGGTTCCCGCAACGTTGCACCCCAAAACCCCAATTCTGCACTTTTTTCCGCCTGCTATTCATAGGCGAAACTTTTCCGCCTATTACATTGCATTGACTTTCCGCCTAGGTGGAAAGTCTTTCAAATTGAATACGGCGATACTTTTCCGCCTGGCAAAATGACGTCATCGGCGAAACTTTTCCGCGGATTACGGCTTTTTGCCTCAAATTGAATACGGCCTTAGCCTGTAAAGTGACAGTTAGGAGCTGATTGGTTGGTGCTATTTATCTCCAATTTTATCTCTCTCTAAGCTTTATTAATAGGTAGGAATGCAACGGGTGGGCAATAAGCAGCTCTCCAGCTGTTGTTGAACTACACATCCCAGCATGCCTTGTAACAGTTTTAGCATGGCCAAATAGCAAAACTGTGGCAGGCAGGGGCGTAACTAGAACTTTTTGGGCCCCATAGCAACATTTTTAAGGGGCCCCCCTAACTAAGGTCTTACACAATAACCACAGTAGTTCCCCTAAAACTGTAATGGTGCCCCTTATGCAATGCCCACTGTAATGGTGCCCCTTACGCAGTGCCCCCAGTAGTGAGCCCCCTGTACTTGCCCCCAGTAGTGAGCCTCTTGTAATGCCCCCAATAGTAAGCCCCTTGTAATGCCCCCAGTAGTGAGCCCCTTGTTGCCCCCAGTAGTGAGCCCCCTGTAATGCCCCCAGTAGTGAGCCCCTTGTAGCTGCCCCCAGTAGTGAGCCCCCTGTAATGCCCCCAGTAGTGAGCCCCTTGTAGTTGCCCCCAGTAGTGAGCCCCTTGTAGCTGCCCCCAGTAGTGAGCCCCCTGTAATGCCCCCAGTAGTGATCCCCTGTAATGCCCCCAGTAGTGAGCCTCTGTAGCTGCCCCCAGTAGTGAGCCCCCAGTAGTGAGCCCCTGTAGCTACCCCAAGTAGTGAGCCCCTGTAGCTGCCCCCAGTAGTGAGCCCCCAGTAGCGAGATCGCAGTGGCTGCCCCCAGTAGTGAGCCCCCAGTAGCGAGATCCCAGTAGCTGCCCCCAGTAGTGAGCCCCCTGTAGCTGCCCCCTGTAATGCCCCCAGTAGTGAGCCCCTGTAGCTACCCCCAGTAGTGAGCCCCTGTACCTGCCCCCAGTAGTGAGCCCCTGTAGCTTCCCCCAGTAGTGAGCCCCCAGTAGTGAGTCCCTGTAACTACCCCAAGTAGTGAACCTCTGTAGCTGCCCCCAGTAGTGAGCCCCCAGTAGCGAGATCCCAGTAGCGAGATCCCAGTAGCTGCCCCCAGTAGTGAGCCCCCTGTAGCTGCCCCCTGTAATGCCCCCAGTAGTGAGCCCCCTGTAGCTGCCCCCAGTAGTGAGATCCCAGTAGCTGCCCCCCCTCCCCCCGCGCGCACACACACACACACACACAAAAAACCCACTTACCTTTATCCCCGCTCCTGTGAAGCGAAGCCGCCGTCCGCCCCGTCGCCCGCTCCTCGGCACTATGGGAGTGACGTCATTACATCACTCCCATAGTGCACTGCGGGACCCGGAAGACGGAGTTAGCTCTGTCCTCCGGCTGCCGCCGGTGGTTTGAATAGGAGCCGGGCGCCCGCTGGTAACACAATGTCAGCGGGCGCCCGGCATATGGAGGGTGCAGGGGGTGCGATCGCTGGGCCGGCGGGTCCCTTGAGCCGCTGGGCCCCATAGCAACCGCACCCCCTGCACCCTCCATTGTTACGCCACTGGTGGCAGTGCATGCTGAGATGTGTAGTTCTACAACAGCTGGGGGGGCCACTTATTGCCGATCCCTATAAGAACCTTCATGCTTTGCAGTCAGTCACCTTACCAATGGAGCCGCCTGCTACTATAGTGAAAGCCTGTGAATTCTAGCTATATCATCCAGCTACTACACATCTTATTCATCTAAAATGCAGTCATTCCTGGAGTTCGGAATGGAAAGGAATGTTCCCAGAGTGACGAGAGTGGCCACACCCCTTGTGGCATGTGACCATGCCCAACTTTTACAGACACAGTTGGGGGGGTCGCCATTTTTCATCTTGTCCTGGGCTCCGAATACCCTAGTTATGCCTCTGGTATTGAGATATTATTTACACAAAACGTAATAGCTGTGTGATATTTGTACATCTCTGAGTCATTTTGTCAGCCCAGATTATCCCCCCTCCCCCATTCTTTAAATTTTTTTTTTCTCCTATTTATATCTAAATAGCCGCAAGTGTAAAAGTCTGAGGCTGCCAGATCCAGCGCTGTAACAGGGCTGACTAGCACCCTGTGCTGTCCATGCCCCCCAGAGCGCAATACATCATGCAGAAGGGGAGGGTCCGTGTGGTGTACTCTGCGGTCTGGAGCGTCCAAAGTAGGACTGCAGCAGCCATTCTAGCTACAGGGTGCCATCCCAGGCGCCCTGCTAGCCAGATGCAGATACCACGGGCAACGATGATGCCGCCCACAGGGCTGTATGTGGCAGCATCACTTGCACACTCTTAGGTATGGCCCAGGCCAGATTTCCTAATTTATGCTGATGCCAGCATCCGTCCATCTGTGCGAGTACCCGTGTGGCTCCATGCGTATGGTCACATCACCGCCACCTGTCATCCGGCCTCAGCCGTCACCGTTAGTACCTGCACTTTCACCCACCCCATGCTGGTTGCAAAAGTTCCATCTGAAACAGGTGTCCAACCCACATCCGTACACCTCCAACAAGCATGACAATCGGGCTACACGCACAAGCATGGTAGCCTCCCAGAAACACCCATTTCACGGAAGTCTAAAGGGGCACATCCACTAGCAGACATAGAAACAACTGCACGATGACGACATTGTAATCGTGCAGTCGTTTCACAGTCTGGTGCTGTGCCTACACTGAGCGTTCAGTCGTTCAGTGTAGGCACATCAATCATCCCCGAACATGCTCAACCTGACGTTATCGGCAGATTGACCAGCATGTTCGACGATGATTGTTGTCGGAAACGACCAGCAGGAGCGCGCATCGCTGGTCGTTTTCGACATTAATGTGCCTGATTACTGAGCGATTGCACAATTACGATGTCGTAATCGTGCAATCACTCAGAAATGTTGCGTAGTGGATACACGACATAAGTCTGCTCGAGATCCGACATGTACTGAGCTCCTTGTCACTGCGGGCAATCCATGTGACGCACGCGCAAAGCCTCGTTTTCTACAGTCTGCAGAACACCGCAAGATACGTCCGCTTTTGCCCTGGCTCAAAATGAGACCCAATAATAGTATATTTACCCCTATACGATGAGGTACGCAAATTGCAGGATGTGTATACGTGTACACTCATCCAGATCAGAGCCACAAGAAAAGTATTTCAGCATTTTATTTGATTGCATATTTGCTATTCTATTCTGGTTGAATAAAACATTATGTAATCCAGTAGATGTAATAACGTGACCTGTTGGGGCTACTTGAGCACTGAGTTGAGAACCACTGGTCCTAATGAAACCAGAAAAGCCTCAAACATCGGTCAAATGTTGCTTGAATTCTCTTCCTTTCCCGTCCAGGTCTATACCTTCTATACCTTCTCTACCTTCTGTACCTTCTATACCTTCTATACCTTCTATACCTTCTGTACCTTCTATACCTTCTATGCCTTCTATACCTTCTGTAGCTACTATACCTTCTATACCCTCTATACCTTATATGCCTTCTATACCTTATATGCCTTCTATACCTTCTGTACCTTCTGTACCTACTATACCTTCTATACCTTCTGTACCTTCTATACCTACTATACCTTCTATACCTTCTGTACCTTCTATACCTTCTATGCCTTCTATACCATCTATACCTTATATGCCTTCTATACCTTCTATACCTTATATGCCTTCTATACGTTCTATACCATATATGCCTTCTATACCTTCTATACCTTCTATACCTTATATGGCTTATATGCCTTCTATACCTACTATACCTTCTATACCTTCTATGCCTTCTATACCTTCTATACCTTATATGCCTTCTATACCTTCTATACCTTCTATACCTTATATGCATTATATGCCTTCTATACCTTCTATACCTTCTGTACCTTCTATACCTTATATGCCTTCTGTACCTTCTATACCTTATATACCTTCTATACCTTCTATATCTTCTATACCTTCTATACCTTCTGTACCTTCTATACCTTATATGCCTTCTATACCTTCTATACCTTCTCTACCTTCTATACCTTATATGCCTTCTATACCTTCTGTACCTTCTCTACCTTCTATACCTTATATGCCTTCTATACCTTCTGTACCTTCTATACATTATATACCTTCTATGCCTTCTATACCTTCTGTACCTTCTATACCTTCTATACCTACTATACCTTCTATGCCTTCTATCCCTTATATACCTTCTATACCTTCTGTACCTTCTATACCTTATATACCTTATATACCTTCTGTACCTTCTATGCCTTCTATACCTTCTGTACCTTCTATACCTTCTGTACCTTCTATATCTACTATACCTTCTATACCTTATATGCCTTCTATACCTTATATGACTTCTATACCTTCTATACCTTATATGCCTTCTATACCTTCTATGCCTTCTATACCTACTGTACCTTCTATACCTTCTATACATTATATACCTACTGTACCTTCTATACCTTCTATACTTACTATACCTTCTATGCCTTCTATAGCTTCTTTACCTACTATACCTTCTATACCTTCTGTACCTTCTGTACCTTCTATACCTTCTCTGCCTTCTATACCTTCTTTACCTACTATACCTTCTATGCCTACTATACCTTCTATACCTACTATACCTTCTCTGCCTTCTATACCTTCTATACCTTCTCTGCCTTCTATACCTTCTCTGCTTTCTACACCTTTTACGCCTTCTATGCCTTCTTTACCTTCTCTACCTTCTATACCTTATATGCCTTCTATACCTTCTGTACCTTCTATACCTTCTCTGCCTTCTATACCTTCTCTGCCTTCTATACCTACTCTGCCTTCTATACCTTCTACGCCTTCTATGCCTTCTTTACCTTCTATACCTTCTATGCCTTCTGTACCTACTATACCTTCTCTACCTTCTCTACCTTCTCTACCTTCTATACCTTATATGCCTTCTATACCTTCTATACCTTCTGTTCCATCTGTACCTTCTATACCTTGTATGCCTTCTATACCTTCTATACCTTGTATGCCTTCTATACCTTCTATACCTACTGTACCTTCTATACCTTCTATACCTACTATACCTTCTATACCTTCTATGCCTTCTATGCCTTCTATACCTTCTATGCCTTCTATACCTTCTATACCTTCTATACCTTATATGCCTTCTATACCTTCTATGCCTTCTATACCTTCTGTACCTTCTATACCTACTATACCTTCTATACCTTATATGTCTTCTATACCTTCTGTACCTTCTGTACCTTCTATACTTTCTATACCTTCTGTACCTTCTATACCTTCTTTACCTTCTCTACCTTCTATACCTTATATGCCTTCTATACCTCCTGTACCTTCTATACCTTCTGTACCTTCTATACCTTCTATACCTTCTCTGCCTTCTATACCTTCTCTGCCTTCTATACCTTTTCTGCCTTCTATACCTATTCTGCCTTCTATACCTTCTACGCCTTCTATGCCTTCTTTACCTTCTCTACCTTCTCTACCTTCTATGCCTTCTGTACCTTCTGTACCTACTATACCTTCTCTACCTTCTATACCTTATATGCCTTCTATACCTTCTATACCTTCTGTTCCATCTGTACCTTCTATGCCTTATATGCCTTCTATACCTTGTATGCTTTCTATACCTACTGTACCTTCTATACCTTCTATACCTACTATACCTTCTATGCCTTCTATACCTTCTGTACCTTCTATACCTTATATACCTTATATACCTTCTGTACCTTCTATGCCTTCTATACCTTCTGTACCTTCTGTACCTTCTATATCTACTATACCTTATATACCTTATATGCCTTCTATACCTTATATACCTTATATGACTTCTATACCTTCTATACCTTATATGCCTTCTATACCTTCTGTGCCTTCTATACCTACTGTACCTTCTATACCTTCTATACCTTCTATACATTATATACCTTCTGTACCTTCTATACCTTCTATACCTACTATACCTTCTGTACCTTCTATACCTTCTCTGCCTTCTATACCTTCTTTACCTACTATACCTTCTCTGCCTTCCCTGCCTTCTATACCTTCTCTGCTTTCTACACCTTTTACGCCTTCTATGCCTTCTTTACCTTCTCTACCTTCTATACCTTATATGCCTTCTATACCTTCTGTACCTACTATACCTTCTCTACCTTCTCTACCTTCTATACCTTATATGCCTTCTATACCTTCTGTACCTTCTATACCTTCTGTACCTTCTATACCTTCTATACCTTCTCTGCCCTCTATACCTTCTCTGCCTTCTATACCTTTTCTGCCTTCTATACCTACTCTGCCTTCTATACCTTCTACGCCTTCTATGCCTTCTTTACCTTCTCTACCTTCTATACCTTCTATGCCTTCTGTACCTTCTGTACCTACTATACCTTCTCTACCTTCTATACCTTATATGCCTTCTATACCTTCTATACCTTCTGTTCCATCTGTACCTTCTATACCTTATATGCCTTCTATACCTTCTATACCTTGTATGCCTTCTATACCTTCTATACCTACTGTACCTTCTATACCTTCTATACCTACTATACCTTCTATACCTTCTATGCCTTCTATGCCTTCTATACCTTCTATGCCTTCTATGCCTTCTGTACCTTCTGTACCTTCTATACCTTCTATACCTTCTATGCCTTCTATACCTTCTGTACCTTCTATACCTTCTATACCTACTATACCTTCTATACCTTGTATGCCTTCTATACCTTCTGTACCTTCTCTACTTTCTATACCTTCTGTACCTTCTCTACCTTCTCTACCTTCTATACCTTCTCTGCCTTCTATACCTTCTCTGCTTTCTACACCTTTTACGCCTTCTATGCCTTCTTTACCTTCTCTACCTTCTCTACCTTCTATACCTTATATGCCTTCTGTACCTTCTATACCTTCTATACCTTCTCTGCCTTCTATACCTTCTCTGCCTTCTATACCTTTTCTGCCTTCTATACCTACTCTGCCTTCTATACCTTCTACGCCTTCTATGCCTTCTTTACCTTCTCTACCTTCTATGCCTTCTGTACCTTCTGTACCTTCTGTACCTACTATACCTTCTCTACCTTCTCTACCTTCTATACCTTATATGCCTTCTATACCTTCTATACCTTCTATTCCATCTGTACCTTCTATACCTTATATGCCTTCTATACCTTCTATACCTTGTATGCCTTCTATACCTTCTATACCTACTGTACCTTCTATACCTTCTATACCTACTATACCTTCTATGCCTTCTATGCCTTCTGTACCTTCTATGCCTTCTATACCTTCTGTACCTTCTATACCTTCTATACCTTCTATACCTACTATACCTTCTATACCTTGTATGCCTTCTATACCTTCTATACCTTCTGTACCTTCTCTACCTTCTATACCTTCTGTACCTTCTCTACCTTCTATACTTTCTATACCTTCTGTACCTTCTATACCTTCTATACCTTCTCTGCCTTCTATACCTTCTCTGCCTTCTATACCTTTTCTGCCTTCTATACCTACTCTGCCTTCTATACCTTCTACGCCTTCTATGCCTTCTTTACCTTCTCTACCTACCATACCTTCTATGCCTTATATGCCTTCTATACCTTCTATACCTTCTTGCCACATGGCACAACGTCTCAGCTTATTTTTTCATTGCAACCAAACATCCAGGATCCACTTCATTTAATACATCCATCAAAATCCAGGGGTCCTGCCTTATTTGTCCATCCCAGCATACATCCAGGGATTCTACCTTATTTGCCAACCTCACAAAATTGCATCGGGTCTTTGATTCCTTAAATCTCAAACAGGCTATACTTGTCCTGTTAATAAGTAAACAGAAGGTCAGTGAGGTTCAATGAATAACTTACCTATAACACATTCAGCTCTAATATTACTTCATGAGCTTAATAACAAACTATGGTCAACATACATCTGCCCTTGTCATTATATACATTCTGCATGTGACTCTATATACATTCCGTATGTGTCTCTATATACATTCTGTATGTGTCTCTATATACATTCTGCATATGTCTCTAAATACATTCTGCACGTGTCTCTATATACATTCCGTATGTGTCTCTATATACATTTCGCATGCGTCTCTATATACATTCCGTATGTGTCTCTATATACATTCTGTATGTGTCTCTCTATATACATCCTGCATGTGTCTCTATATACATTCCGTATATGTCTCTATATACATTCCGCATTCGTGTCAATATACATTCCGCATGTGTCTCTATATACATTCCGCATGAGTCTCTATATACATTCCGCATGAGTATCTATATACTTTCTGTATGCATCTCTATATACATTCCGCATGCGTCTCAATACATTCCGCATGCGTCTCTATATACACTCCAAAACAGTCTCTACATACATTCCGTATATGTCTCTATATACATTCCGCATGTGTCTCTATATACATTCTGCATTCGTCTCGATATACATTCCGCATGTGTCTCTATATACATTCCGCATGAGTCTCTATATACATTCTGCATGAGTCTCTATATACATTCTGTATGCGTCTCTATATACATTCCGCATGCATCTCTATATACATTCGCATGTGTCTCACTCTCTATATACATTCCGCATCAGTCTCTATATATACATTCCGCATGTGTCTCTATATACCTTCCGCATGTGTCTCTATATACATTCTACATGTGTCTCTATATACATTCCACAAGAGTCTCTATATATACATTCCGCATGCGTCTCTATATACATTCCGCATGTGTCTCTATATACATTCTACATGTGTCTCTATATACATTCCGCATGCATTTCTATATACATTCCGCATGCGTCTCGATATACATTCCGCAAGAGTCTCGACATACATTCCGCATGCGTCTCTATGCACATTCTGCATGCGTCTCTATATACATTCCGCATGTGTCATTATATACATTCTGCATGTGTCTCTATATACATTCTACATGTGTCTCTATATACATTCTGCATGTGTCTCTATATACATTCCGTATGTGTCTCTATATACATTCCGCATTTGTCTCTATATACATTCTGCATGCGTCATTATATACATTCGGCATGCGTCTCTATATTCATTCGTTATGCGTCTCTATATACATTCCGCATGCGTCTCTATATACATTCTGCATGTGTCTCTATATACATTCTGCATGTGTCTCTATATACATTCTGCATGTGTCATTATATACATTCTGCATGTGTCTCTATATACATTCTGCATGTGTCATTATATACATTCCGCATGCGTCTCTATATACATTCTGCATGCGTCATTATATACATTCTGCATGCGTCTCTATATACATTCCGCATGTGTCATTATATACATTCTGCATGTGTCTCTATATACATTCTGCATGTGTGTCTATATACATTCTGCATGTGTCATTATATACATTCTGCATGCGTCTCTATGTACATTCTGCATGTGTCATTATGTACATTCTGCATGTGTCATTATATACATTCTGCATGTGTCATTATATACATTCTGCATGAGTCTCTATATACATTCTGCATGCGTCTCTATATACATTCCGCATGTGTCTCTATATACATTCCGTATGTGTCTCTATATACATTCTGCATGTGTCATTATATACATTCTGCATGTGTCTCTATATACTTTCTGCATGTGTCATTATATACATTCCGCATGTGTCTCTATATACATTCTGCATGCGTCTCTATATACATTCCGCATGTGTCATTATATACATTCTGCATGTGTCTCTATGCACATTCTGCATGCGTCTCTATATACATTCCGTATGTGTCTCTATATACATTCTGCATATGTCTCTATATACATTTATTTATTTATTTATTTATTTATTAACAGTTTCTTATATAGCGCAGCATATTCCGTTGCGCTTTACAATTGGAAACATTGATAGAACAAAACAGGGTAATAACAGACAGACATAGAGGTAAGAGGGCCCTACTTGCAAGCTTACAATCTATAGGGAAACAGGCATTGATACACAAGGATAGGTGCTATATATATTGCAATTTGGTCTGGCCAGAATGCAGAGTTTCTTGGTGGGCTGCATGATCCAGTCACATAGGAATGTCGGCAAAATGTCAGGAGTATGTGAAAGAAAGACAATATGTGAGGTTATGTGTGGACTGTGAGAGGGGATGTGATAAGACATGGAAGCTATGAAGGTTATGTGGTCGGTTCTGGAATCTGATAAGCTTGTCTGAAGAGGTGAGTTTTCAGGGAACGCTTGAAGGATTGAAGAGTAGAGGTAAGTCTTATTGTGTGTGGTAAGGCATTCCATAGAGTGGGTGCAGCCCGAAGAAAGTCCTGTAACCGTAAATGGGAGCAAGTAATGCGTGGGGATGAGAGACGCAGTTCTTGTGCTGAGCGGAGAGGTCGGGTTGGGAGATATTTTGAGATGAGTGAAGAGATGTATGTTGGTGTAATTCGGTTAATGGCCTTATGTGTAAGTAACAGTATTTTGTATTGAATACGGTAGAAAACTGGCAACCAATGGAGGGACTGACAGAGCGGGGCAGCAGACGATGAACGTTTGGCAAGGAAGATAAGCCTCGCAGCTGCATTCATAATGGATTGTAATGGCGATAGCCTGTTTTTGGGAAGACCAGTAAGGAGACTATTGCAATAGTCAATGCGGGAAATAATGAGTGCATGGATTAGAGTTTTTGCAGTGTCTTGTGTGAGATATGGTCGAATTTTGTATATGTTTTTTAGATGTATGTAACATGATTTTGAGACAGATTGAATGTGGGGAACAAAGGACAATTCAGAATCAAGGATGACACCAAGGCAGCGAGCTTGTGGGGTGGGGTGGATTGTTGAGTTATCAACAGTGATAAAGAGATCAGATTGGTAACTGTTATTGGCCGGTGGAAATATAATTAATTCTGTTTTAGAAATATTAAGTTTCAGGTAGCGAGATGACATCCAAGATGAAATGGCAGAAATACATTCAGTGACACGGACCAATACAGATGGTGATAAATCTGGAGAGGATAGGTAGATTTGAGTATCATCCGCATACAGATGGTACTGAAATCCAAAAGAGCGGATTAGTTTGCCAAGAGAGGTGGTATAGATTGAGAATAGCAAAGGACCTAAGACAGAGCCTTGCGGTACTCCAACTGATAGAGGTAGCGAAGAGGAGGCAGAATCAGGAAAACAAACAGAAAAAGAGCGATCAGATAGGTAGGAAGAGAACCAAGAAAGGGCTGTGTCCTTAAGACCTAGGGATTGTAATGTTTGTACGAGAAGAGAGTGGTCAACAGTGTCAAAAGCAGCAGAGAGATCTAGAGGAATTAGAAGTGAGTAATGGCCTTTAGCCTTGGCAGTGACCAAATCATTTACTACCTTAGTCAGTGCTGTCTCTGTGGAGTGCTGGGAACGGAAGCCAGACTGAAGTGGGTCCAATAAGTTGTGGGTGTTAAGAAAGTGTGTGAGGCGGGTGTAGACAAGTCTCTCCAGTAGCTTGGAGGGGCATGGGAGCTGGGAGATAGGACGGTAATTAGAGAGAGTGTTAGGGTCAGAATTTTGTTTTTTCAGAATGGGAGTAATCACTGCATGCTTGAACAGTGATGGAAAGATGCCAGTAGAAAGAGAGAGATTACAGATTTTAGTTAGGGTTGGGATGAGCACAGGAGACAGAGCTTTACTAATTTGTGAGGGTATAGGATCTAGAGGAGAGGTAATAGAGTAGGAGGATGAGAAGAGTGTAGATACTTCATCTTTATTTGTGGGGTCAAATGAAGAGAATGTGCCAGAGGGTTCAGGTAGGGAATTGAGTAGGTCACTAGCTGAGGAAGAGAATAACATTTCATTTCGGATATTATCAATCTTGTCCTTGAAATAGGAAGCAAGATCTTGTGCACAGATAGTAGCAGGTGGCTTGGGTGAGGGAGGGGTAAGAAGCAGTTTAAATGTATTAAAAAGTCGCTTGGGGTTAGAGGCTTGAGCAGAGATTAGAGATTGGAAATATATTTGCTTGGCAGTGTCCAGAGCAGTACGATAAGAGTTGTAGATAGACTTATATGTGAGGAAGTCACTTGGAGTGCGAGACTTTCGCCACTGACGTTCTACTTTACGTGAGAGTTTTTGTAGATGCCTTGTTAAGTTAGAATGCCACGGTTGACGCCTGAGTCTATGCGGAGTGTGATGGGTAACTGGAGCTACTTCATCGAGGGCTTTTACTAAAATCTGGTTTAGCTGTGATGCAGCAGTCTCAGGAGAAGTGAGTGCAGAAATTGGTGAGAGTTGTTGTTGTAGAGAGGTAGATAGTTGTTGAAAGTTAATCACATTAATATTTCTGCGGGTTTTAGGAGGTTTGGTTGATTTCACTGACATTGAGGTTGATGTAATGGAGGAAAGTGTGCAGGTGATAAGATTGTGATCTGAGAGAGGGAAAGGAGCATTAGTGAAATCAGAAACTGAGCATAGTCTGGTAAATACAAGATCAAGGCAGTGGCCCTCCTTATGAGTTGAGGAGTCAGTCCATTGGGAGAGGCCAAGAGAGGAGGTTAGAGAGAATAGTTTGGTGGCATGAGGAGATTGTGGACTGTCAATGGGGATATTGAAATCACCCATAATGATGGTGGAGATGTCTGAGGATAGGAAGTGAGGGAGCCAGGCTGAAAAATGTTCCAGAAATTGGTGCGGTGGCCCAGGCGGGCGATAGATAACAGCAACTCGCAGAGAGAAAGGGGTGAAAGTCCTGATAGAATGTACTTCAAATGATGTAAATGTGAGTGAAGGTACCTGTGGGAGAACTGTGAATGTGAAAGATTGGGAGAGTAATATTCCTACCCCACCTCCTTTACAATTGCCAGGCCTGGAGGTGTGTGAGAAGTGTAGGTTACCATGTGAAAGTGCAGCAGGGGAGACAGTGTCTGATTGTGTTAGCCATGTTTCTGTTATTGCCAGAAGGTTGAGGTTGGTTGAAATAAAGAGGTCATGGATGGATGTTAGTTTGTTGCAGACAGAGCGTGCATTCCATAATGCACATTTTAGTGACTTGGATGGTGAAGGGAGGCATGCAATATTTATGAGGTTAGCTGGATTTATAGTTCGTTGTGGGTGTGGCATGTGGGTTGGGCCTGGATTTGGAGATATGTCACCAGCTAATAGAAGCAACAGGAGCGAGATATAAATATATTTGTGGGATTTGACAGAATGTTTGTTATGGCGAGAGGTTGTGGATGTTATTGTCAATGTGTTTAGATAAGTTAAAAGCTCATATGTGTTTGTAAGAGAAGAGGAAAGTACTGAGGCAGCAATATGTACAAAAGGAAGAGCTGCAGGGAGAGTAAAGGATGTAGTAGTCTTAGAGATGATTCCATGGAGTGAGATCATTAATAGAAGTTTTTGATATATTTTTGCAATACATTCAATAATGCACAACACACAAACTACTGGCAAGGAATGATATTGTAATTACCTTGTTGTAGATGTTGTTCATTGTTTGTTCAACTGTTTTTTTTAACTGTTATATAATTACACTTTGTGTTATAACACACTTAGTGCTTATAATACACGGCTGCCATCGACATCCACGGCTGCCTCTATACTGATTCTAAACTTAAAGACAGTCTGATTGAGACATGCTACAGCATTCTGCATGTGTCATTATATACATTCTGCATGCGTCTCTATATACATTCCGCATGTGTCTCTATATACATTCCGCATGTGTCTCTATATACATTCCGCATGTGTCTCTATATACCTTCCGTATGTTTTTCTATATACATTCTGCATGTGTCTCTATATACATTCTGCATGTGTCATTATATACATTCTGCATGTGTCTCTATATACATTCCGCATGTGTCTCTATATACATTCCGTATGTGTCTCTATATACATTCTGCATTTGTCTCTATATACATTCTGCATGCGTCTCTATGTACATTCTGCATTTGTCTCTATATACATTCTGCATGCGTCTCTATATACATTCTGCATGCGTCTCTATATACATTCTGCATTTGTCTCTATATACATTATGCATGCGTCTCTATATACATTCCGCATGCGTCTCTATATACATTCCGCATGCGTCTCTATATACAGTCTGCATGCGTCTCTATATACATTCCGCATGCGTCTCTATATACATTCCGCATGCGTCTCTATATACATTCTGCATGCATCTCCTGCTTAGCCATAAAATGGTAATATTAATTATAATATAATTGACTTTAAAAAAAAAAAAGTTTTTTTTTTTCTTTAAAGCAGACTTAACTGGTAGGAGAAGACCAACAAAGGGGTGTCAGGATAAGAGGAGAGAAAATTTAGGGGGGGGGTTCCAATTTCCCAGTATCCACCACCCAGTACCCAGTACACTCCACCTTAGACTCTATTACTATTTTGGCACTCAAAATGTATCAAACCTTCTAAATTGTAGAAATTCGCCAAAACAACCAATAAGCTTCTATCTAACATTAATTACAATCAATAAGCTGATTGGTTGTTGTGGGCAGCTTTTCCACTTGTCCACTCATTTTGTTGTAGCCCAGTCACTTCTGAGTGCTCTGAGGGAGTTGGCACATGGTCAGTGATCAGATAGGCAGCTGTTTCTGTAATAGGCAGCTCTCTGCTGCAGGACCCCAACACATCAGTTCGAGAAAATTCACAGCAACAAATGGGGGGGGGGTCTATGTAACAGGATGGCAATACAGCATGAGAGGGGGTAATCAGCATGAGATTGTTTAAAGTGTTATGTTTTCTTTGAGCCACATATAAAGAACCCCACTCTAGGAATCCTGCATTTGCCCCTGTACACAGTGATTGGGATGCACCTAGCGGCTCTTCTATGAAAAAAAAAACCTTGCATTTAAGGCTGAGTGGTTCCTTGGGCAACACCTACAAATACATCAATGTAGCGGGCACCATTGGATCATGGAAGAGGAGACAGGCAAGTTCCATTCCTGTATTGTCAGCATGGTATGCAATCACTATAGGGTCTATGCAGAGGTGTAGTATGTAGCCAGGGTGCCCGGAGCACGTGCGTGCTATGGCGCCCCCCCTCAAGTGTTCCAGGGAGGAGGCAGGTCCATATTGGATTAAAGTAATGAGAAGTAAAAATATAGATTAGGGGCAGCATCAAAGTGGGGCATGGAGGGCTAAATATATTCCACCTTCTTCCCCATGTCTCTCCATCCTCCTTCCCCAGCTTTCCAGCCTCATTCCGTATCACTCCTGTAGTAGTACCCTTATGCATTGCCCCCTGTAGTTGTGCCCATATGCAATGCCCCCTCTACAGGTGCCCATATGCAGTACCCCCAGTAGTTGTGTCCCTTAAAGTAGTGCTCCTGTAGTTCTTCCCCTTAAAGTAGTGCTCCTGTAGTTCTTCCCCTTAAAGTAGTGCCCCTGTAGTTCTTCCCCTTAAAGTAGTGCTCCTGTAGTTCTTCCCTTAAAGTAATGCCCCTGTAGTTCTTCCCCTTAAAGTAGTGCTCCTGTAGTTCTTCCCCTTAAAGTAGTGCCCCTGTAGTTCTTCCCCTTAAAGTAGTGCTCCTGTAGTTCTTCCCCTTAAAGTAATGCTCCTGTAGTTCTTCCCCTTAAAGTAGTGCCCCTGTAGTTCTTCCCCTTAAAGTTGTGCTCCTGTAGTTCTTCCCCTTAAAGTAATGCCTCTGTAGTTATTCCCCTTAAAGTTGTGCTCCTGTAGTTCTTCCCCTTAAAGTAGTGCCCCTGTAGTTCTTCCCCTTAAAGTAGTGCTCCTGTAGTTCTTCCCCTTAAAGTAATGCCCCTGTAGTTCTTCCCCTTAAAGTAGTGCTCCTGTAGTTCTTCCCCTTAAAGTAGTGCCCCTGTAGTTCTTCCCCTTAAAGTAATGCCCCTGTAGTTCTTCCCCTTAAAGTAGTGCTCCTGTAGTTCTTCCCCTTAAAGTAGTGCCCCTGTAGTTCTTCCCCTTAAAGTAGTGCTCCTGTAGTTCTTCCCCTTAAAGTAATGCCCCTGTAGTTCTACCCCTTAAAGTAGTACTCCTGTAGTTCTTCCCCTTAAAGTAATGCCCCTGTAGTTCTACCCCTTAAAGTAATGCCCCTGTAGTTCTGCTCCTTAAAGTAGTGCTCCTGTAGTTCTGCTCCTTAAAGTAATGCTCCTGTAGTTCTTCCCCTTAAAGTAATGCCCCTGTAGTTCTACCCCTTAAAGTAGTGCTCCTGTAGTTCTTCCCCTTAAAGTAATGCCCCTGTAGTTCTACCCCTTAAAGTAGTGCTCCTGTAGTTCTTCCCCTTAAAGTAATGCCCCTGTAGTTCTACCCCTTAAAGTAGTGCTCCTGTAGTTCTTCCCCTTAAAGTAGTGCCCCTGTAGTTCTACCCCTTAAAGTAGTGCTCCTGTAGTTCTTCCCCTTAAAGTAGTGCTCCTGTAGTTATTCCCCTTAAAGTAATGCCCCTGTAGTTCTACCCCTTAAAGTAGTGCTCCTGTAGTTCTACCCCTTAAAGTAGTCCTCCTGTAGTTCTTCCCCTTAAAGTAATGCCCCTGTAGTTCTACCCCTTAAAGTAGTGCTCCTGTAGTTCTTCCCCTTAAAGTAGTGCCCCTGTAGTTCTTCCCCTTAAAGTAGTGCTCCTGTAGTTCTTCCCCTTAAAGTAGTGCCCCTGTAGTTCTTCCCCTTAAAGTAGTGCTCCTGTAGTTCTTCCCCTTAAAGTAGTGCTCCTGTAGTTCTTCCCCTTAAAGTAATGCCCCTGTAGTTCTACCCCTTAAAGTAGTGCACCTGTAGTTCTTCCCCTTAAAGTAGTGCTCCTGTAGTTCTTCCCCTTAAAGTAATGCCCCTGTAGTTCTACCCCTTAAAGTAGCGCTCCTGTAGTTCTACCCCTTAAAGTAGTGCTCCTGTAGTTCTTCCCCTTAAAGTAGTGCCCCTGTAGTTCTACCACTTAAAGTAGTGCTCCTGTAGTTCTTCCCCTTAAAGTAGTGCTCCTGTAGTTCTTCCCCTTAAAGTAGTGCCCCTGTAGTTCTTCCCCTTAAAGTAGTGCTCCTGTAGTTCTTCCCCTTAAAGTAGTGCCCCTGTAGTTCTTCCCCTTAAAGTAGTGCTCCTGTAGTTCTTCCCCTTAAAGTAGTGCTCCTGTAGTTCTTCCCCTTAAAGTAATGCCCCTGTAGTTCTACCCCTTAAAGTAGTGCTCCTGTAGTTCTTCCCCTTAAAGTAGTGCTCCTGTAGTTCTTCCCCTTAAAGTAATGCCCCTGTAGTTCTACCCCTTAAAGTAGCGCTCCTGTAGTTCTACCCCTTAAAGTAATGCCCCTGTAGTTCTTCCCCTTAAAGTAGTGCCCCTGTAGTTCTACCACTTAAAGTAGTGCTCCTGTAGTTCTTCCCCTTAAAGTAGTGCTCCTGTAGTTCTTCCCCTTAAAGTAGTGCCCCTGTAGTTCTACCCCTTAAAGTAGTGCACCTGTTGTTCTACACCTTAAAGTAGTGCTCCTGTAGTTCTTCCCCTTAAAGTAATGCCCCTGTAGTTCTACCCCTTAAAGTAGTGCTCCTGTAGTTCTTCCCCTTAAAGTAGTGCTCCTGTAGTTCTTCCCCTTAAAGTAGTGCCCCTGTAGTTCTTCCCCTTAAAGTAGTGCTCCTGTAGTTCTTCCCCTTAAAGTAGTGCTCCTGTAGTTCTTCCCCTTAAAGTAGTGCTCCTGTAGTTCTTCCCCTTAAAGTAATGCCCCTGTAGTTCTTCCCCTTAAAGTAGTGCTCCTGTAGTTCTTCCCCCTAAAGTAATGCCCCTGTAGTTCTACCCCTTAAAGTAATGCCCCTGTAGTTCTGCTCCTTAAAGTAGTGCCACCCCCCCCCTCAGTACTTACCTGAACCATCGCAGCCATCGTCCGGGATGTCTTTCCTGCTGCCGCACTGACTGGATCTAACTAGATCCAGCAGGCGCGGCTGCGCAGGCTTTTCATGTCATGACGTCACCCACGCACTGCATTACTGGGAACGCTGGCCTCTGAAGCGATCGGTGGCTTCCTTAGCCTCCGATCACTTCAGAGATCAGTGTTCACAGTTGCAGCGGGGAAGCAATTTCCCCCGGCGCCCCCAAGCCTCTGCGGGGGCTGTTGTTATGCCGCTGCCCTGTTTTCTGCCCCTCTGACCCCCGGGTGCCCCCTACGCACAAGGCACAAGACGCAAGTGCCTCTGATGCTGGCACCCGGCAGGCTGTCAGCTTAGACAGCTGCCGGTTAGACTCTGCAGCAAGCCAGCAGGCACAGCGAGCGGCGCCTCCGGACACCTTCGGCGCCTGGAGCTTGCGCTCCACTGGAGCCGCCCTCCCTACGCCCCTGGGTCTATGTACTAAGCCTTGGAGAGATAAAGTGGATGGAGATAAAGTACCAACCACTCACTGTCACTTTTCAAACAGCCTGTAAACTGACAGGTACTGATTGGTTGGTACTTTATCTCTTAGAAAGCTGACATACACAATGTTGACAGCAGATTGACATTGAAGATGTCGGCATGATAAAAATGTTAACATCATTGATGTTGACAACTGCAAAATGTTTACAGAGAAATAAAGTTATTTTCCCACACCAGTCACCAGGGTTGTCTTAACAGCAGTGTGGACCCTGGGCAAAGCAATGCACTGGGGCCCCTACCCATCCATTCACAGGAAAAATATTTAAATGGTGCATATGCCCATCAGACCTCCCACACATGTAGAGAGACTCTGGGGTCTATTTACTAAGCAGTGTTAGGAGACAGAGTGAGAAGTGATAAGGTGCCAGCCAATCAGCTCCCAACTGTCATCTCACAGGCTGTTTGAAAAATGACAGTTGGGAGCTGATTGCCTGGCACCTTATCACTTTTCATTCTGTCTCCTAACACTGCTTAGTAACTAGACCCCTCTGTCTGAAACCGGCGGATGAAGTGAATCTGGGAGGTGATTACTCGTCAGCACGGGGGGAAGGGGGGGGAGGTTAGATCAGAATACAGTGCATTGGCAGCTGGCTTATTAAAATATCACAAATTTACCAACTGGCGGGCTGCAGGGGGGCGGGTTGGTGGGCCCCTACAAGCTTCGGGCCCTTGGGCAACTGCCCAACAAGCCCAATGGAAGAGATGGCCCTGCCAGTCACTCTCTTATCTATAGATTTATATAAGAGGTGTACAGGGGATCATTGCCATTATATTATATAGGTTATTATTATTAATTGTACACTTCAACGGATCCTGATAACATACAGGAGTGCTACCAATGCCCCTTAAAATAGTTACTTCATTAAACAAAGGAGAAAGAAGAAAAAGGGGTTTGTAACTTAGTGTACTTATCCCGTTAACAAACAAGTATATATTTATCCATGTAATGATGAATTGAAATAAAATGTTTTACATAAAATTTGACTAATGACTACACCTGTGTACTTGCTGTGTGACCTAGAAGACGTGACCTGTGTGAGATCCTGAGGACCGAGTTTTCTTGGTGATCGCAGTCCCGATCACATCATCTGGCTTGCGCACTGCGATGCATACACTGCGCAGTGTGAATTAATCGGCTGATTGCATGTGTATAAGTAACTGCATTCCTTGCTGAATTAGGCCCTTTATCTCCTATTTCCGATGTTCACAGGATCGCATGGTTTTAGTGACTTGAACCATCTTTCATTACAGCTGAAATGCCTTGTGACTCCTGAATCCATGTACCAACAATCTTTGCAGTGACTGTCTACTACATTTTATGCTTCCATGATGAATTGACTCTTGATTCACTTGCTCTGCACTCTGAAGTCTTATGTGCCATTTAGTGGCACTTGAACTTTGGCTTTTGCATTTTACGCCCTTTTACAGCAGAATAGAATTTTTACAATTGGTATTTACAAGTATGTGCTCTTGAAACTGTGATAGCTTGGCCAAAACAATCTCTGTTGATAGCTTAATAGAATAAGACTTCAAAGCCACAACTAGGATCTCATACTCTGGCATAAGGTTTTGCAGCATTGCCCATGCAACCTTCTCGTCTACTTGGATGCCTACTTGTGTTAATTACTGAAAGGTAGACCGCATTTTATCTGTATATTCATTCATATTCCTGCATGCTGTGCTTCGTGCCACATAAAGTATGTCTTAGATTAATTCTTCTCATACAGTGGTCTATGTACTAAGCCTTGGAAAGAGATAAAGTGGATGGAGATAAAGTAACAACATATCAACTTCTAACTGTCATTTTTCAAACAGCCTGTAAAGTGACAGTTAGGAGCTGATTGGTTGGTGCTTTATCTCCATTTACTTTATCTCTCTTCAAGGCTTAGCACATAAACCCCTAATTCTTTGTCTTCATAAGATGTCTGTAAAGCCTACCACATATCATCTGCAGATGTTTTCCCATGGATAATGGAATACACATGTTGTTCCACAGCTTAGCCTATTGTCCCCATGGCTTCGTCTGTTTTAGGATTATCACCCGGATCACTGGTAACCTTCCACAGCTTTTCTTGCTTTAAATGCATTTCCATGGCAAACCTCCATGTGATGTAGTTTTCTGGGCCTGTTAGTTTAATGTAGCTCATTCTAGACCATGCACTATACATTTTCCCTTGTATGAAGGAAATTTATTTATTAACTCATATCTTTCCATGTAGTTGCACCCTTTTTTCTTGGTTTTGTTAAGCTTCACATACTGATGCCTGGGCCCATAATCTACTGGCAGATCCTGTGATGGAAATAGGTGTCAGCGGTGTGCGATGAAGGTTAGGCCACATGGCAGATAACTTTGTCAGAGATTGTGTTATTGACTGGTAGAAACCAGATGCAGCACAACAAAGGGTTAATGCAATATGCAGCAGGTACAGGATATCCAGTTGCAGCCAGGAGTGTATAGGGTTAATGCTGGCCATTGTACAGCGCCTTACATACTGTAAGCACATATGCAGTGGTGGCAGTGGAATGTATGTATTATACAGTGGTGGTGACATAGTGGTATATGGGGTCTCCATAGTGCTGTACACAGTCTCTGTTAGTGTAGACACTCAGGAGCACATTTTTTACTATGGACGGAGAAAGGAGAAGAATGCGCGGTAGCAGACCTGTCAGGTCGCAGGTTACACCTTCGGCAGCCCTGGGTCCTAGTACCCAGACTGAAGAGAAGAGACTGCATGCAGAGTGCTCTCTCCAACACTCCCCCCTCTGTCTGCTGCTCCATCCCATTTTGTCCCACCCCAGCTCTATCCTGCCTTGTCCCCTCTCTGTTTACTGCCCCGCCCACCACTCTTCACCACTCTGCCCCCCCCCCCTCCTCATCCAACTCCTCCCCCCTGCTCCCTCCCACAGCTGCATACAGGGCCGTAGCTAGGGTACAGGGCACCACAGGTCAGGGGGTGCTGTTTGGGTCTGTCAAATTTCTGTTTATTATCATTCTTGCTTGTAGCTTCGTCTTATTTCATCCCCAGCATCTCCTGGCCTCCCCTATCTCTTCCCTGGCCCTTCCCCATGAAGCCATGGCCCTTTTTTGGGTGCATACTAACCTGTTCTCATCAGGTATTCCATCCTCCCTGGATAGGCTGAGACAGGACAGACTTTAGAAGATTACAGATTTTCTGCTGCATGTTGTAAAGTTCAACAATGACCACAGTTTTTTGTTAAATAGGATTAATAGTGTTAATATGTTATAATAAGGTGTAGCGCTGCTGATGTTTCCAGTTCTATATGTTTAGTGATGTGGTATCTAGCGAGACTAGATTCTAGTACACTACACCAGATAGAGCTTAGTACCACTAATTTTGTTGTACGTGCTGCTCACACCTCGTTAGACTTTGTATTGACTGTTCTTAAGTGTCCCTATTTGAACTGTTGGGCAGTACAGGAGAGATGTCACATGACACAACACAACATGGCCGCTGTCCAGGTTTACACTGAATCCAGCTATTTATAAAAAGGGAACAGTTTTGCCGCAGGAACCAATTCTCTCACCTTCCTCACTTCAAAAACAGCTTAAACAAAAGCTGAGCTTAAGGGTCCCCTCTCAACAAAAATTTCTACTCAATATAATGCACTGGATAAAATGTCTCTATGCAAATCTCTGTCAATTCTAAATCCAACAGCTTTTTTTTATTGTTGTAACAAATATCTTTTTCAGCTTTTATTAAAAATGCGGATTGTGGGCCTGATTCACTACAGATCGCAATATAGTGTACGCATGCAGTTCAACTGTGATAGTATGCTAATCCATAGCGATTGCAATGCCGACGCCCACTTCACCTAGACGACCATCTGTAATGGTTAGAAAGACTGGGAAAGAACATCAATATAATCGAGTATCATCGGACCCATAAGCACAGTTAAGGCAGGTCAGACCTCACTCAGGAATAGCTCACTTCAGTGCACGCTATGAGGCCTCAGGCTGCGTATGGTATTGCAGTGACTAATTTATGCACGCTCCTGCAAAGCCGCCCCAACGCACTGACACGCCTGCGTTCGCCCAATCACCTCCCGTCACCACCCACAAACGGTACTTCCTGTCAATCACTCTGCAATGGGTCTGCACAGCTGCTGCGATTGCTGCCCCGCTTGCAGTGGCCGGTTCAGAACGCAACAATCAGCCTATTGCATGCGTATAAGCAACGGCAATTCTTGCTGAATCAGGCCCTTTGATAGATATGCCCCTTAATCTCCTTTATTTGTATTTTACAGCTTTAAAAAAAAAAAAACTATTTCCTTACAAAATCCAGTGACGGACAGATACTAAGAATTGAACGTTATTTAAACAATTAGAGGAATTGTATAGGAATTGTCTCTTTTGACAAATGGGGATAATTCCACATACAAAACTTTGTAAATCCTGAGGCCTTCTCTGGAAATTGGGTATAGATGATAGTTATCTACAAGCCCAGGAGTGACGAGGGACGGGATCAGAGAGTTGCGGTCATTGCCACAACATGGTGTGGATAAGCCCGTTTAGATAGGAACAGAAATTCACAGTATGACAGGCCACGCCCCCCCAGGACCAGATTAAGGGCCACATGGGCTGAAAGTGTTGAAGGGTCTATACTGAGAAGGGGAGGAGCTGTGACCAGTGCTGTGTGGGTGTGGCCAGTGCCTAGTGTGTGTGTACACCCCATACACTATCAGTCCCACTGTCTCCCTTAATACATAAAAATAGAAAAAAATATAATTTTGAGAGAAAACTAGAAAACTATTTTAATAAAAATGATTAAGGGGTCTATTTACTAAGCAGTGTTAGGAGACAGAGTGAAAAGTGATAAGGTGCCAGCCAATCCGCTCCCAACTGTCATTTTTCAAACACAGCCTGTGAGATGGCAGTTGGGAGCTGATTGGCTGGCACCTTATCACTGACTTATCACTTTTCACTCTGTCTCCTAACACTGCTTAGGAAATAGGCCCCTAATACCGTTTTCTAGTTTCCTAACAAAATTATAATTTTTTTCTATTTGTAATAATGTCTGCCCCTGTACAGCATGTCTTTCTGAGGAAACCAGGTGTGAGAGTGTGTCCTGCGTCACAGTCCCTGCAAACCTTTAGGATCGGTTGAGAATGACCATGTCTAGGTGCAGCAGGACCAGATGATCTGTAAGCAGAATGATTTCAGAGAGCCGTCATGTGGGCGAGTCCATAGTAACCTGCACACAGGAGCCAGGCAGCAGCTAGAGTCATGCTAGTTATCAGCGTTTGTGGGAATTGCAAAACAGAAGCGTTACTACTAGATTCCAGGCACGCAGCCAGCGATTGTAGTTGTTCTGTGCAAGTATGGGCTTATAGCTCAGGTTTATAACCAGTGCACCTACTTATTATTAGACATGATGAAGCTTTGTGTCTGCTCCTGCTAATCAAGCACTGACGCTTTTATACTGAAAATATTTTTTGCTTTTATTTAATTAAGAAGTGAGCAGGTTTCATATACAGGATATAGAAGATAATTATGTCTAACAAAGCTCAAATTAATCTTCCATTGGATTATGCTATATTGTACTGGACTTAGAGACCTTTAAAGGATGCGCTATAGGTATTCGGATTAATATCACTTTGGCCAATACTTGTACCATTGCCACGTGGTAAAGGGCCTGATTTAAAGATGCAATGCACCCAGTACCGATGTGTACACAACTGAGCGATTATCGGTAATCTGCACATGCGTCAACTTTCGTTTTCGTTGTCTCTCTCAGCGAGGATTTATTCTCATAGTGAGTGACAAGAGGAATCATTTGTGGGTGGCATTGGGGGTTGGCGACTTAAATGCAGGCGTGTCGCAACCAGTTTAGGGGCGTGCCTCAGCCTGCATCTGAGATCCCAATCGCGGTAAAAATGTCTCCGGTGTCTCAGTTCCGGCGGCCATTCTGCGCGACCACAGGATCACTCAGAAGTCCGATGATCTGCGACCGGTGTACGCAGTCGCTTGGATTTGCACAGTCGCCGGTGGGCGTCCCAATACCGGCAGAGGCGATATTTGCATATCTCCTCACAGCCGCTGCGTACTAATTTGCAGCATCGCCGGCATTAGCGTCCATCTCTGAATCAGCCCCAAAGTCATGGCTTAACCAACTGGGGGCCCGATTCTGAGTAAGACGCTAGTGGAAATGTGGATGGGCCACGCATATCTCAGCATACGTTAGGCTGAAGTAAGATATCAGCCACAGTGCATGCGCTGGATCAGGCACACCTGCAGAGATCACTAGTGCCTTCACATTGATCCGTCTGTCAACAGGACCATACTTTGCATACCACACTCGCTGCATATGATAAATGGTGCTCCAGCCAATCAGCTCCCAACTGTCATTTTTCAAACAGATGACAGTTAGGAGCTGATTGGCTGGAGCACCATTTATCATATGCAGCGAGTTTTCTCACTCATTGTGAGTGATAAAACTCGTTGATAAATGTTATGAAATGGGCGGCTCTGGGCATTACCTGTGGGTCGACCATGCAAAAGCACAGAACTGTTCAACCATATGAGTGCAGGTGTGAAATAAAGGTGGAGAAGGCTCTGTTTCAGAGAGTTTACAATCTTCATCTGCCTTTTGGATGAGAAATACAGTGACACATTCGTGGGAATATATTCCAACTAATAATATCATTTAAATGCTTAAAGAGTCTGAATACTGGGGGGAAAAAGCCATTTGTGTTAAAGATGATCAAAAACTGTGACTGATAAGACTGAGGGCCTGATTCAGACCTGCTCGCGAGCGCATAGCACGCGCAAGCGGGTCGATGGCCGGGCAGTGTGCACAGGCGGCGTGTGCACTGCGCGTGCACAAGCCCCGGAGTGAGTGAGAACTTCACTTACTCGGGGCTCGCAGCAAAACGGGGCGGTTGTCGATGTTGATCGACAGCTCGTCCCGTTTTGTAGGTGGGTCGGGGGGTTGGCTGGCCAAACGGAGGCGTTGCCGAAGGAACGCCTTCCGTTTGG
Source organism: Taudactylus pleione (assembly GCA_031769625.1). Classification (NCBI taxonomy): domain Eukaryota; kingdom Metazoa; phylum Chordata; class Amphibia; order Anura; family Myobatrachidae; genus Taudactylus; species Taudactylus pleione. Next base: position 3,609,125 of record JAUIMM010000521.1, read on the forward strand.
GGGCGGCCCTACTGACATCACACGTGATATCAGTAGTGAACTTCCTGCTCTATTAGAGCAGGAAGTTCACTGGGGCTTGTGGTGGACGAGACCCTACCACAAGGTTCTCGTCGCAAGCCCGATGGTCGCGACCATCGCCAGGCCGCCCGCTAAAGCTGTCGGTGGCACCTACAGCTTAGTGAGCGGCCTGGAGGCCGGTGCAAAAAAACACGTCCCGCCCTGATTCAGAACGAGCGCTCGCAAATAGCGAGCGCCTCTGAATCAGGGCCTGAGACACATGGGAACAGGGCAGGGCAAATCATTTCTGGGGGTCCCTACCAATTAAATTGTCAATAAAATATGCTGGTAATGTCATTAAAAAGTATATTGTGTAAATACTCCCAGCACCACAGATGTGATAAACACACTGTAGTGCCCTAAGTTCACATTATGCCACACAGAAACTCCAGTTCACATTATGCCACAGTGCCCCCGCACTGGTGATGTAGCTATGTGTGGGAGCCCCCCATGTGTCCTGTCTGCCTTGTTGTTAACTTTGGCTTCTTCCCGGAAAAAGCCTTTGTAGGAGAAGCAGGTGGGCTGTGATGGGGGCGGGGCCTGATAGGGTGCATCTTTAAGCCCCGCCCCTTCACGGCAAATTTTTGTGATTGACTTAAATTTAAATAGGGGGCAGGGCTAAATGACGCGATTCACTGAGAATCGCATCATTAAGCCTCGCCCCCTACATGGGGACCCGCGATCGCCGCAGAAATTCTCCCCTTCCTAGTGAAGTGGGCAGAATGTGGGAGAAGTGCCTACCCTTCCGGGAGTGCGGGGGGTTACCCGAAAAATCGTGAGCCTCCTGCGAAAACCGATATGGTAGGCATGTATGATATACAGCTACTTACTTGGTCTAATATCTCTGTAGGAGCAGTCACCTAACACATTTTTGCATAAGGCCTTGTTTTTACAATTACTTTTGGATTACATCGGAACAAGCCAGAAATTAAAGAACAGGTAAGTGCAGGCTTGACTACCCTCCTGATTTGACCGGGAGCCTTACGAATATCGGGTGCTGCTCCCGGCCCTACGGAAAGGCAGGCATGCCTCCCGTCCGGCCTCCTCCGCAGTAATGATAGAAACCCCCGCAGTGCTGAATTGCGTCATCGTGGCCCTGACCCTTGCTTCACAATGCCGTTAATTTCACGCCCCCGCTCCCAATACTTTATCACCACCCGGCCACGCCCCCCCACTTTATGCAGAAATTCAGCTCCCTCCCGTAAGGAGCGTGGTGAATGTCGGCAAGTATGAGTAAGTACTAAGTTAGGGTTTTTAAAAACAATTTATTTTATTATTTCTTATGGCTGCACTAGTTTATTAGTCATACTACATTTTTATCAGTGCCAAAATTATTTGTTAGAATTAGACTGGTAGCCAATATGTCTTCCACATTGGGCTGGTTTTGCCAAGCTGGGGTGTAAGGGGATGGCACTCATTTGTTTGCTCCCCCACCATACTCCCCACTAAAGGTCGGATCTGGTGCTGAATAGCACAGGCCTGTAAGAGAAGGGTAGAAGGAACCAGAGATTTATATAGGGGTCCGAGCGCCACTGGCAAAGTAATGGACTGGTGCCCCCCCCCCCATATTTTCAAAACAATGACACTCTGCAATTATAATGTTAAGAACAAAAAACTTTAAATACAGATTAATTTAATTAAAAAAAATATGATAGATATAATGAGCCCTTTCTGTCTCTCCAGCCAGAACTCCCTTCTGTCTCCAACAAGCAGTACTCCCTTCTCTAACACCGGTCTGTCTACTCTGCCAACACTTCCTTCTGTCTCATCAACCAGCCATTCTGTCTCCAGACAGCACCCCCTTACTGTTTATTCAACCAGCACCCCCATCTGTTTTACCAGCCAGCCACCTTCTCTCTCACCAGCCAGCCCCCCTTCTCTCTCACCAGCCAGCCACCTTCTCGCTCACCAGCCAGCCCCCCTTCTCTCTCACCAGCCAGCCCCCCTTCTCTCTCACTAGCCAGCCCCCTTCTCTCTCACCAGCCAGCCGCCCCTTCTCTCTCACCAGCCAGCCCCCTTCTCTTTCACCAGTCAGTCGCCCCTTCTCTCTCACCAGCCAGCACTCTTCTCTCTCATCAGCCAGCCCCCGTCTCTCTCACTAGCCACCCCCCCTTATGTTTCACCAGCCAGCCCCCCTTCTCTCTCACCAGCCAGCCACATTCTCTCTTACCAGCCAGCCCCCCTTATGTTTCACCAGCCAGCCCCCCTTCTCTCTCACCAGCCAGCCCCCCTTCTCTCTCACCAGCCAGCCACCTTCTCTCTCACCAGCTAGCCCCCCTTCTCTCTCACCAGCCAGTCCCCCTTCTCTCTCACTAGCCAGCCCCCCTTCTCTCTCACTAGCCAGCCCCCCTTCTCTCTCACCAACCAGCTGCCCCTTCTCTCTCATCAGCCAGCCCCTTCTCTCTCACCAGCCAGCCCCCTTCTCTTTCACCAGTCAGCCACCTTCTCTCTCACCAGCCAGCCCCCCTTCTCTCTCACTAGCCACCCCCTCTTTATGTTTCACCAGCCAGCCACCCTTCTCTCTCATCAGCCAGTCCCCTTCTCTCTCATCAGCCAGCTACCCTTCTCTCTCACTAGCCAGCCCCCTTCTCTTTCACCAGTCAGTCGCCCCTTTTCTCTCACCAGCCAGCACTCTTCTCTCTCATCAGCCAGCCCCCATCTCTCTCACTAGCCAGCCCCCCTTCTCTCTCACCAGCCAGAACTCTTCTCTCTCATCAGCCAGCCACCTTCTCTCTCACCAGTCAGCCCCCCTTCTCTCTCACCAGCCAGCCCCCCTTCTCTCTCACTAGCCCGCCACCTTCTCTCTCACCAGCCAGCTGCCCCTTCTCTCTCATCAGCCAGCCCCCTTCTCTCTCACTAGCCAGCCCCCTTTTCTTTCACCAGTCAGTCGCCCCTTCTCTCTCACCAGCCAGCACTCTTCTCTCTCATCAGCCAGCCCCCGTCTCTCTCACTAGCCACCCCCCCTTATGTTTCACCAGCCAGCCACCCCTTCTCTCTCATCAGCCACCCTTCTCTCTCATCAGCCGGCCCCCTTCTCTCTCATCAGCCAGCCTCCCTTCTCTCTCACCAGCCAGCCCCTGTCTCTCTCACCAGCCAGCTCCTGTCTCTCTCACTAGCCAGCCTCCTTCTCTCTCACCAGCCAGCTCCCTTTCTCTCTCACAGCCAGACTCCCTTCTCTTTCACCAGCCAGCCCCTGTCTCTCTCAATAGCCTCCCCCTTATGCTTTACCAGCTAGCCACCCATCTCTCTCTCCAGCCAGCTACCCTTCTCTCTCACCAGCCAGCCGCCCCTCTTCTCTTACCAGCCAGCCCCCTTCTCTCTCATCAGCCAGCCCCCTTCTTTCTCATCAGCCAGCCCCCTTCTCTCTCACCAGCCAGCTACCCTTCTCTCTCACCAGCCAGCCTCCCTTCTCTCTCACTAGCCACCCCCCTTCTCTCTCACCAGCCAGCCACCCCTTCTCTCTCATCAGCCAGCCCCCTTCTCTTTCACCAGTCAGTCACCCCTTCTCTCTTACCAGCCAGCCTCCTTCTCTCTCACCAGCCAGCCTCCCTTCTCTCTCACCAGCCAGCCCCTGTCTCTCTCACCAGCCAGCTCCCTTTCTCTCTCACTAGCCAGCCTCCTTCTCTCTCACCAGCCAGCTCCCTTTCTCTCTCACAGCCAGCCTCCTTCTCTCTCACCAGCCAGCCTCCTTCTCTCTCACCAGCCAGCTCCCTTTCTCTCTCACAGCCAGCCTCCTTCTCTCTCACCAGCCAGCCTCCTTCTCTCTCACCAGCCAGCTCCCTTTCTCTCTCACAGGCAGCCTCCCTTCTCTCTCACCAGCCAGCCCCTGTCTCTCTCAATAGCCACCCCCTTATGTTTTACCAGCTAGCCACCCATCTCTCTCTCCAGCCAGCCCCCCTTCTCTCTCACCAACCAGCTACCCTTCTCTCTCACCAGCCAGCCGCCCCTCTTCTCTTACCAGTCAGCCCCCTTCTCTCTCACCAGCCAGCCCCATTCTCTCTCACCAGCCAGCCTCTCACTCTAATGACCTGATTTTATGCCAACAATCTGTAGAACTGAGAACATAGACCAGCAGGAGATGAAGATGTACCCAGCAGTGAAAAGTGTGGAGAAGTGGAGCAGATGAGAAATTGCCCTTAGCAACCAATCAGCTTCTACCTATCATTTTATAGATTGTACTTGATAAATGCTACCTCAAAGCTGATTGGTTTCTAATGGAAACTTCTCCACTTTTCCACTCTTTTTCACTGCTTGATACATCAACCCGGAAGATTGAAGTCTTTGCCTGTTATGTCTAGAGATGTTCAGCTTGCTTTTCCTGAAAAGCAAACACACCTGAACTTTGGGGTCCAGAGTCAAATAAAGGAACTCATTCAGAGTCAGTCGTTGTGGCCGCACGGTTGGAAGGTAAAAGGGGCCGGATATGCAAATGATGCACTCGCAAGTTGCGTCGTTAAGATGGGATCGTTAGCTGGACGACCAAGGGGAGGATGCGGCCGTAAGACTAAAAAAACACCCCCTTCTCGTTCGCATTACACGTCATCTCCGGGCATATAAGGATTAATCAAGACCATCGGAAACCATCGGAGCTGGTCGTAGAGCTCAAGGTTGACCATACCCTCTCTTAAGCACTACGATCATGTCAGTGTAAAAACCTCCCATGTCACGTGTGCTATGACACTACTTTGTTAATTATGCACTCCCATAAAACGCCGTTTGCATAGTCAGGCACGCCTGCATTTGGATCTCCACTCCCCCGTTCACAAGCACCTTCCCCTGTTACCACCCACAAACGCCTCATCCTGTCACTCAAACTAACGACCTGGCCAAGTTCAAGGAGAGAGATATTTCCGATCGTAACAGCTAGTTTGCGCACGCGCATTGTGAATTTTACGCATGCGCAGTTTAGCGAACATCGGTGGCGTACGTCCGTGCGGCCGCAACGACCGACTCTGAATGAGATCCAGAGTCCCGGCTCGGATCACTTTTGGGGTTTCAAGTAGAACCGAGCCCCGACTCGGGTCTGCTGTAAGTTCGGAACTCAGATTTAATGGCCAAATGATTTTAGCTGTTTTTATCAATTTTAAAAAAATCCAAAACCAAAGCTGAATCTGAACCAAAACACTTGAGGGTGGTTTTGCCAAAACAAAAAACACAGGGATCCGTGCACATCTTTAGCTATGTCACCTATGATAATACTGGTGCAAGGTGAAAACTCCCAATAGGACGAAACATTCCTTACTAATGGGCAAATAAATCATTTACATTATAACACTGATGAAGTGGAATTGTAATTAACTAGTTGAAAAAGGGAATATTAAGCTGGGTACACACTAGACGATATATTGGACGATTTGTCGCTTTGACCTGCATCGGAACGACAAATCCCTCAGTGTGTACACACTATTGCGGCGCGCTCCAGTGCGTCGTTCATCACTGCAGGCAGATCTAAAGATTTCCCAGACGACACCATGCTTCTGGATGCAGCGGGAGAACAATGTATTGGGCGGTCGTACAGAAGATTGTGCAGTGTCTACGGACCGCCCGATATATCGAGCTGCTACATCTGCTCTCGCTGGTTACACAAATCGTCTAATGTGTACCCGGCATTAGTCCTTATAGGGAAAGGGATACAGGACCTGAATCAGCAATGATCGCAATTGCAAAGCTGCAAACAGGCAGCTTTGCAATTGCGATCCTTGCAATAATGCAAATGCAGCAGGAGGTGTATGACAGCCCCTGCTGCATTTGCGATCCCAGCAATGCGAAGGAGGTCGCAGGCTGGGATCGGTGGTCGATGGTCACGATGGTGGACGTGCTGGGGCAGCCGGCCAGCTGAGTAAGCCTCAGCTTACTCAGGCTGGCTGGCTTGCGAGCCCGGCAGACTGCATACGTCCACGTAGTCCCTGGGCTGGCCACTCCTGGAAAACGGGGCGGAAACGCCCCCTTTCTGGGAACGCCGGCCGCCCTGCACCATCTGTTAAAGGCCTCTGCCTGATGGATCAGGCCCACAGACTGCAACATATGAAATTGTAATTATGCTACATTATGTAACGTTGTGACTCAAAGATGTCTTATGCTGGTTAGTGTCAGTTGAACCAGGATAAATCCAACTTTTATGTTCCACAAGATGGATTTCAGCTGTGCCTGATCACCAGGGGTGTATCTACCCCTTGGCCAGGATGGCATTCGCCAGGGGCGCTGGCCAAGGGGGGGGGTGCTGCCCAGCGGTGCCAGTTAGAGAGACATGCTCCTGCAGCGGCTGAACTTTCCCTGACACTGGCTGAGCTTCACAGCTGCACAGGGAGGAGATTCTGGTCCCGCCCCCTCCACAGGTAACACACACGCTGCCATTGGTTGGCTGCATGGCTCAAACTACAGGGAGCAATGTGTGATTGGCTTCCTGACCCAGGCCGTTCTGTGTAGGGACGGTGGCCTGTTCAGCTGAGAGGCCGAGGACCGACTGACAGGCCTTGCAGAATCTGCAGCTCCAGCTGCCTGCAGCGAGTAGGTGCAAGTTCCTCCTGCCCCATTTATTGCCCTGCCCTGCACAGCAATAGCTGGACCCAGGCCCTACTGTTATTAGTGTGATGCCATCATATAGAAGTGCAGAGGTGTGAGTGGACTGCAGTGTACAGGATAAGTGGGCACCTTTCACCTGGCTGGGGAGGTAGGAGGAGGGGGCATCCGGACTTGGGCATCCCATTCTCTGTTGTTCTATTGGCTGGCAGGCAGAAGAGGATCCCGGCACTGGCGGTGGGGAGGGGAGAGGGATGATATATTGTCTGGGCTATTGTTATTATAGGAGATCGGTATCATTGTGTGCTGGCACATAATGTTGAGTGACCCTGCTCAACTAGGCTGGCTGCTCTCAGGGTGGGGCCAGCCATGTATGCTGCATGCTGGACATGTACCTGTATCCCTATGGGTGACATTAAGCACTGGGCTGCTTATGCATATAATATAATATTGTTCTTCAGTGATTAAGGACCTGATTCAGAGATGTACGCTAACCCGATGGTCAGCGCACATCTACGATGGTGGCAGTACTGTGCATGTGCAGGATGTGTACTGTGCATGTGCAGCCCTCGATCTGCGAGCCTGTTTGACAGTCTGCAGCATTTGGGAGGCGGAGCAGGGGCATTCCTGGGCATCGCTCACGTTTTCCCGGGAGGGACAAAGCTTGGGTCTGCATTCATGGACAGACTACCTGGCCTCACAAGCCGTCAGGACCCAGTCAGCTACCGCAGCCTGGCTAAAGGGTCAACAATCGTGACCGATGGTCGCGATTGCTCCGATGGTGATCCCAGGCTGCGACCTCGGTCTCAGCACTGGGATCACACATATGCAGCAAGGAGGTGTCTGTGCAATTCTGTCCATCTCTGGATTAGACCCTTAGTCACTGAGGCTGCAGCATTTTCACAGCTGAGAATGAGGGAGGGTCTGCGAGCTCCTCGCTCTCTCTTCTGCTAAAGAGCAGGTCAGGTCAATTAAAGTGTGTTTTCTATTTTTCCTGTCTTTGCTGAAGTGTTTGTTTCTGTTCTTTATTACCTGTGGAAGCCAATAGGTACATAAGTCATTGTATACTGCTCACCTCTGGGAAGCAATCAGGTACACGGGGAGGGGGGGGGGCTGCTGAAGTTCCACAGGGTAGCCTGGACTGACATGAGGGGGTGCCGGTTCCTTACTTTGCCAGGGGTGCTCAGACCCCTAGATACACCCCTGCTGATCACAAACCACCAAAACACAGTCATTATAGCATTTGTGTTACCTTGGAAACCAGCTGTCCACTTACACAAGCTGTAGTTTCCCCATGATGCAAGACAAAGAAGCACCAACCTCTCAACCAATGGTTTTGCTTTTCATAATGGAGACAACAGCCGTAACACTAGTTGTAGGTAAGCAGCTATTAAAGGTATATAATTTAAATTAGCCATAAACAGGCTTCCATATAAAGTAATGTCAAAATGTGGCTTTAATGCCTTTTAAACAAATCGAGACTCACAGCAAAGAAAATTGGCAATGGTGGAAAAGCAAAGACCTCTTGTAATATTTGCAGCCCGTCAAGTGTTACGTAATTAGTAGCAGTCACGTTGTCATATATAAAAGTGTGAATGTTATACTGAAGTGCCTGTGCACACTGCACACTACTTGAAAAAAGCTAAATAGGTCTGATACTGTAAATATGGAGGGGCGTGGTATATTTTGTCGACATTCGTGTTGACATGAGGTTGTCGACATGGTCGTAATGTTGACATACAGCCTGTCGACATTCTTGCCATTCATTTTAGTGAATCATCTTTGAAAGCGAAGGGGCTTCAAATTTTTACAAGATGTCTTTCATACTCCACAGACAACATAGAGCTATGATATCAGTTTTTCTAGGACCTCTCCTATCCGGATTCCATTACTTGGAAGCCTAATTGTGGGACTCTTATCATAGGATACTCCCTCCTCATCTTTTCCAAGTTCATCCACTCCCTTAGTCTGTAAGCTCTCATGGGCAGGGCCCTCCACAATTGTATTCTCTCCCTGCATTATCCCTATCTCCAGTTTGCTCCCACTCTCAGTCATCGTCTATGATCCTTTCTGACCCCCCTTTCCAGGGCACCCAGTTATTGACTGCTACTGTTTTTAACTGTCACTCACTTAGGGGAAGATGTATCAAACCTAGGAGAAAGATAAAGTGTAGAGAGATTTAGGGGTCTATATACTAAGCCTTGGATGGCGATAAAGTGAACAAAGATAAAGTTCCAACCAGTCAGCTCCAAACTGTTATTTTTCAAACACAGCTTGTGATGGGATGTAGTCATGGTCTCAATACCGACATCCGAATCCCGACAAGGGACGTAAGATAGGCATCGAAATACAGACGCCTATCTTAATCCTGATGCCAGAACGCAGAAGGACGTCAGTCCGAAAGAGGTAAGTCCGGGGTGCCCTTAGCGTTAGCAGCGCTGGGGGGAAGGGTTAGGTTTAGGGAGAGTAGCAGGGTTAGGTTTTGAGGGGGAGGTTAGGGTTAGGCACCCCTAGGGGGAGGGCTAGGCATCCCCCTGGAAGGGTTAGGTTTAGGGTGCGGTAAGCGGGGGTTAGGTTTAGGCACCCGTGGGGGGAGGTTAGGGCTAGGTTTAGGGAGAGTAGCAGGGTTAGGTTTTGGGGGGGAGGTTAGGGTTAGGCACCCCTAGGGGGAGAGTTAGGCATCCCCCTGGAAGGGTTAGGTTTAGGGTGCGGTAAGCAGGGGGTTAGGATTAGGCACCCCTGGGGGGAGGTTAGGGTTAGGCAACACTAAGGGAGGGTTACTGCTTTAAATCCAGACTACTTCTTGATTTTGATACAATGTATCTCTGTAGTAAACACACTGAATCGAGACTTACATAATCATTCTGTCTGGAATACACATCAAGGTATCATTTCTTCAAATGGGTAGGAAACAACAAGATATAAAAACAGCAACACTTACATAAGCATTCTGTCCCGCATTCATATCAAGGTTTCTTTGATCTTGTTTGTTGTTATCTCAGTCAGGGCCAGATTCAAATGTAGGGAAAAGGTAAATTATTTACACAATAACCCATAAAAAAAACAAAAGGCTGTATAGAGAATGAATACATAAAAAAGTAAAAGTCCTGGAACTACCTGAGGTGTTAAAATTTGTGCAGAGACCACAGTCCAAACAACACTTGCACCATGAAGCTGCAGTCCTCAAAGGCAGCAAGGAAAGGTCTGTGTAAGTTGAAACTAATACACACGCGATCTTCTTGTCATTACGCAAAAGTGCAATCCTTCCGGGTCTTCCGTCTCAGATCCTGGAACATAGGATAGCTTCAACGCGTTTCATGTGGCCTTCCCCTCTTTGTCAAGAAGTGTAATTTCCTGTGCGAAACCAGTTTAAGTACCTGGTTCTGTCTGATCACATGGTGCAAGACAACCAATCCTAATGATCTTAAAACACCTGATAATCTAGCTGGTCAGCCTATATCTTGCAATCATTCACTGAAAAATGGTCAGAAAAAGCAGAAAACTTTTAAAGTACATATCAACTCTAAACAGAGTGAACTCAATCTAAAATATGATAGTAGCACACTCACTATAAGAGCACTAAGGTGGTAGTATTTACATTATTCAAAACTGCAATCATAAACAGCAGGAAAATCTAGCTGGATGCATTGAGGTACATTTAAACTGTACACAGAGTAAAACTTATCTAAAATGTAATAAAAGCATATTCACATTAAAAATTTTAAAGTGGTTATGTTTACATTATACAGTCATAAAAAACAGGCATATCTGACTAGATGCACTAAAATGCAGGTGATAACATGATAAAAAATATACTTCTGTTCAGCTAGTCATTATCCGAAAATAACTCATGAGAAACTCATATATATGGGCATAAAAAAGGGAATGAAAAGGAGACAAAAAAGGAGACCAAGGGGTAAATTTACTAAAGTGAGAGTTTTTAGAAGTGAGTTTTAAAAGTGATGTTGCCCATAACAACCAATCAGACTCTAGCTATTATCTTCTAGAAGGTGATAGTTAAATGTTAAGTAGAATCTGTGAGTTAGTGTACATGTAAACTCCACACATACAAACCATATATTTCAAATAAACCACTTTGTTTCAAATTCCATATTTAACCCCTTAGGTGTTAAGGTTTGTATCTCATAAATCATCTTCATCTCTAATTTTGCTAGCTGAATCTCCATATTTTTCATCCGCCAATTCCCTTTACAAATCTTATTAGTACATTTTTTTTATATCGCAATTATGTTCTTTAAAGTGTAAAGAAACACTATGTGGAGCATATCCTTTTTTTATATTACGGGCATGCTCGGATAGCCGTTCTTTCATCATTCTATTAGTTCTGCCAATATATTGCTTTCCGCATACACACTCTAGCAGATAGAGCACATTCCTAGTTCCACAAGTTATAAAATCCTCGATTGGGTACATGTTACTGGTACTATTAGACCTGTACTCTATAATGATTGGGTACATGTTACCGGTACTATTAGACCTGTACTCTATAATGATTGGATACATGTTACCGGTACTATTAGACCTGTACTCTATAATGATTGGGTACATGTTACCGATACTATTAGACCTGTACTCTATAATGATTGGGTACATGTTACCGGTACTATTAGACCTGTATTCTAGAATGATTGGGTACATATTACCGGTACTATTAGACCTGTACTCTATAATGATTGGATACATGTTACCGGTACTATTAGACCTGTACTCTATAATGATTGCGTACATGTTACCGGTACTATTAGACCTGTACTCTATAATGATTGGGTACATGTTACCGGTACTTTTAGACCTGTATTCTATAATGATTGGGTATATGTTACCGGTACTATTAGGCCTGTATTCTCTAATGATTGGGTACATGTTACCGGTAATATTAGATCTGTACTCTATAATGATTGGGTACGTTACCGGTACTATTAGACCTGTATTCTATAATGATTGGGTATATGTTACCGGTACTATTAGACCTGTATTCTATAATGATAGGGTACATATTACCGGTACTATTAGACCTGTACTCTATAATGATTGGGTACGTTACCGGTACTATTAGACCTGTATTCTATAATGATTGGGTATATGTTACCGGTACTATTAGACCTGTATTCTATAATGATAGGGTACATATTACCGGTACTATTAGACCTGTACTCTATAATGATTGGGTACGTTACCGGTACTATTAGACCTGTATTCTATAATGATTGGGTATATGTTACTGGTACTATTAGACCTGTACTCTATAATGATTGGGTACATGTTACCGGTACTATTAGACCTGTACTCTATAATGATTGAGTACATGTTACCGGTACTATTAGACCTGTACTCTGTAATGATTGGGTACATGTTACCGATACTATTAGACCTGTACTCTATAATGATTGGGTACATGTTACCGGTACTATTAGACCTGTACTCTATAATGATTGAGTACATGTTACCGGTACTATTAGACCTGTACTCTGTAATGATTGGGTACATGTTACCGATACTATTAGACCTGTACTCTATAATGATTGGGTACATGTTACCGGTACTATTAGACCTGTACTCTATAATGATTGAGTACATGTTACCGGTACTATTAGACCTGTACTCTATAATTGTCTTTTGTGTGGTGCAATTCTTGCACATAATACATGCCCCACATCTATAAAAACCTTTAGATAAAACTCTTGTGGTCATTCTTTCTAGTGGTAAAGCACTCTTCACCAACAGATTCTTAAGGCTATCTGTTCTTCTGTATAAGAATTTAGGTTTTTCCTTTATAAATTCTCTAAGGGACGAATCCCTCTTTAGTATCTTCCAATGATTTCTGATAATTTGTTCAAATTGTTTATGCTGTGAGGTGTACTTAGTTATAAAGCACACCCCCAAATTATATCTACCCTTATTTTGTGCATCCTTTAAGATTGTTAATCTTGGGATATCCCTTATTCCATCTTTAATCTGTTTTACCCTGTTCTCATTATACCCCTTATCACAGGGACGTCCCTCCTCTCCACCCGGCGGCTGGCAGCGCACTGAGCTGTGCGCGGCCAGCGCCGGAGTTATAGACTCTGGGCACTAGAGTGTGCCCAGAGTCTATAGTGAATGCACAGGTCAACGGGAAAATGGCCGCGGCGGCCATTTTCCCTGTACTGCACATGCGCAAACGATGGGAAAATGGCCACCGTGGCCATTTTCCAGTCGTTTTACAGCGCCGGACCACCACGCTGACATGGGACTCCGAAGAGGTAAGTAGTATTATGGGTGCAGGGTGTGCGGTGCCCGTGTTCCCCGCACACCCTGCACCCATTATAGATACGCCCCTGCCTTATCAATAAACTGCTGTACCATTCTTATTGCCTGATCATCAAAAGCCTCCAAAGTACTACAATTCCTTCTCAACCGTAAAAACTGACTTTTAGGAATACTTTTTATCCAGTTAATATAGTGGTTACTTACTTGATTAATATATGAATTGCAGTCAGTGGGCTTCGAATAATTTTTAGTCTGGAGTGAGGTACCCTCCACATAAATTGTTAGATCTAAGAAATTAACTTCTGAATCACTGATTTGAAAAGGAGATATAAGTTTTGGAAACTCTTATAAAACCCTTTGAAGATTTAGATTATAGAGAATATGAAGCTAGGATCAGTATAGAGTTGAAAAGAATGAGAGAGAACTTCTGAGTAAAAACAAAAGAAATATAATAGGGATAAATTAGATTATGAGGAAAGAATTGAATATCAACTAAATGAGAATGCCTTTTTAGATTAAGTAATTACTCCTATCACTAATAAGAACCCAGAGAGAATTCCCTTTGGGGGTAAAAGGACAATTTGGATTGATATGAGAAAAAAGAATGATAGAAAGGAAATAAATTCCAAACCTATGAGGGTAAGATCTAATAGAAATGAGAGGAGGCAGAATAATCAAAGCCCTGTGAGAAAAAGGTACCAAAATCGGGGGGGTGAATGCCCCATACACTCTGATAGAAGGATGAGAAGAATTCCAGAACATCGATATGAAAGAAAATATGATGGTGGATAGAGAAAAGAGGGGATGCAGTCAGGATGCCGACGGTCGAAATGCCGACCGCCTGCTTCCCGACTGTTTAATCCTGGCAGGGGGCTAATGACAGGCGTCGAAATCCTGATGCCTGTCATTTAACCTACGCCGGGAGCCCGACGCCCGGCATACTGATCAAAGGTAAGCCGGGCGGTGGGCGCAGACAGCCACGGAGGGGAGGGTTAGGTCAGGGGCGCCCAAGGGAACTTAGGGTTAGGCACCCCCTGGGTGGGTTAGGGGTAGGCTATGGTAAGGGGGGGTTAGACTAGGGAAAGGGGGTTAGGGTTAGGCAACCCCGGGGGGAGGTTAGGGTTAGGCACCCCCCCCCGGGACACTTAGGTTTAGGCTGCAGGAACGGGGGGGTTAGGTTTAGGCACTTAGAGGGGGGTCAGAATCTAGGATTAGGCACTCCTAAGGGAGGGTTGGGGGGGGAGAAGATTAGAGTTAGATAGTCTACTTACCGATCAGGATTTGGATGCCTGCCGGTCTTCTGCTGTCGGAATTGAACAGATCCCGAAAAGAGAGATTATCTTTTAGGAAGAAATAGGAGGGAATCCACTGTGGATAACTGGAGACGAGATCCTAGAGGGAATATTATAACAGAGAATTTTTTTATGGAAGAAACAGGGCCAAAGGAGAGAGAGGTAACAAATAAGGAATATAAAAATAACTTTGTAAATAAAAATAAAATTAAGAAGAGAGGTTGTAGAGGAGGGAAGTATCATTATGTCTCTAAGAGAAAGAGAATTTTATGTAAACATAAAAATAATATTTCTGGTGTTAGTACAGAGAAGGATAAGAGTATGACGATACAGAATATTGAGGACCAGAAAGGATCGACTAAAATTTATAACCTCAGTACATATATCTTAGGTAAAGAGTAACAGGAAGTTTTGGTAAAAAGCCTTAAGTTTGCCCCCTCAGATAGGATCAGCCTTTGTTTTTTTATGGAATATTGAGTGAATAAATTACTTTTTCCCTACATTTGGATCTGGCCCTGACTGAGATAACAACAAAGAAACTTTGATATGAATGCGGGGAAGAATGCTTATGTAACGCTGGGTACACACTGACAGATATATTGTCCGATCAATTGATCGGCCAATATATCTGCTGCCCGTCAGCCAGTGTGTACCTGCAATATGTCGGTGAACGTCGTCGTTCACCGACATATCTCATTGGCTGTGCTGCACAGCCCATGGACTGATATAGCTGCAGACATCTGTCCATTGGCAAGTGTGTACGGGCGGTCTGCAGACCGCCTGTACACACAGCAGCAGCCACGCCCTTGACATGCCCCCTGGCCGCCGGGACCCACAGCCAGACACAGATGATGGCCGTTCAGTGTGTATGACCAACACCTTCAGTGTTGCTGTTTTTATATCTTGTTTTTTCCTACCCATTTGAAGAAAAGATACCCTGATGTGTATTCGAGACAGAATGATTATGTAATGCTGGCCATACACGGTGTGATGCACCGTGTAGTGCGACTGACGATCCGTCAGCAGACGGATCGTGCTGTCACTGCCGGCATTCGTGCGGTCGCCACAGACCGCACGATATGCCGGCTCCCCCCTCCACCATTTGAATGGGATCGTACATAGCATCCCAGGTCAGATGGTTTTGCAGGAAGACCTGGGGATGCGATGTACGACCCCGCGGGAGCGCGCAGCACGATATCAGGCACGACATCGTGCCCGTCGGATCGGCACGTAAATCGTGCCGTGTATGGCCACCTTTAGTCTCGATTCAGTGTGTTTACTACAGAGATAGTACATTGTTTCAAAATCAAGGAGTCTGGATGTAAAGCATTAATCTACTGCAGCTTGCTTTATTCAGCGCTGGTTTTTATTTACTTAATTGTTTTTTTCAACGTATGTATCAGTGGGGCAATTTAGGATGTGCCAAGCTTACTTTGAAATTAACCAGTTGCTGCATAGAGGGTGCAGGTTTAACCATCTATTTTAGTGTGAAGGAGGCTTAGTGTTACGGGGGGGGGTGTCGAGGGGTAGGGATAGGGTACTTACCTGCCCTGTCGGAATCTTTTCCCTTTGTGCTGCTGGCGTCTGGATATGAACCCGCTGGGACTTCATACTCCTTCCGCTTGTGACATGGCAGTTAGGAGCAGATTGGTTGAGACATTATCTCTATTCACTTTATCTTCATCCAAGGCTTAGTAAATAGACCTCAAAGTACCAGCCAATCAGCTTCTAACTGTCATCTTACAGGCTGTGTTTGAAAAATGACAGTTAGGAGCTGATTGGTTGGTGCTTTATCTATGTCCACTTTATCTCTCTCCAATTTTTGATACATCTCCCCCTTCTAAATATATCACTGTTTGATCTTTCCTCTTGTACTGCCTGTTTGTGCCTTTTTATATTCTTTGGGGTATATTTACCAAAATGAGAGTTTTTAGAAGTGGAGATGTTGCCCGTAGCAACCAATCAAATTATACTTAACATTTAACTAGCACCTTCTAGAAGATAATAGCTGGAATCTGTTTGGTTGCTGTGGGCAACATCTCCACTTCTAAAAACTCTCACTTTAGTAAATTTACCCCTTTGGGGCATATTCAATTAGTTGCGAAAAGCTGTTTCAGTCGACAAAGTTTCGCCGGTGACGTCATTTTGCCAGGCGAAAACTTATCCCCGTATTCAATTGCAAAGACTTTTTGCCGGTACGGAAAGTCAATGCATTGGAAACGGCGAAAAAGATTCACCTATGAAAGCGGGTGGAAAAAAGAGTTTTTGCAGAATTGGGGTTTAGGGGTGCAAACTTGCAGGGAACCCTCCTGCACCGTTGGGACAGTCCCCCCAAGCTAAACTGTGTCAAATTTTTTAAAAATAAATACTTAAAAAGACCCCAAAAAAGCACTTTCATTTTGGGGGTGAAAAAAAAACAAAGTTGGGGGACAAACATAAAAACTAGCGAAATAGACTCCAGGGGGGTCCCCAAGTATGCGCCAGGTGTTTTCAAGTTTCAAGTTTGCCGGTGCTTGCGGCAGGTGGATTTTTAAAGTTTCACTTTAGCAACTTTAAAATATGCTAGCACCCATTTTCATGTATCCCAAATTTGCTGGGACTAATTATTTTGCTGAAAAAATATTGCCTAATGCCATTCTACACCACATCTTCAAAGACGCTAATAGCAAGCTTTTGGAGAAAAAAAAACAGAATAGCTTTATTAGGGGTACTAGAACACCCCTATAGTAATCCCCTATGTTAGTGCAGCTTTTTGGGGGGGTACAGTGTGTTTTCCTAATTTTTGACAGTATTTTTTGCTAAATCCGAATTCGCCGGGAGCCGTTTTTGCTGATTACTAATTACATACGGGGATAAGCGGGGACACGCACGATACTTTTCCGCATGGAAAACCAGCGATGACGACGAAAACCTCGCCAGGCGAAAAGTTTTCGACTTTTCACACCTAATTGAATATGCCCCTTTCAGGGGTATTCAATATGGGTGCGATAATATCGGAGGTATGACGTCATTATCGCAGGTTTTACTTTTACACCGTATTCAATTTCAAAGATTTATCGCAGTTTTGAAAAGTCTTTGATAAAAAACGGGGAAAACTTTTCACCATTGAATAGGTGTCGGAAAAAAGTTCAGAATTGGGGTTTAGGGGTGCAGGCTTAAAAAAAATAGCCTGCACCCCTGGGGCTGGCATTTAAAAGAGAACTGTGGCAAAAAAAGTAAAAAAAAAATAGGGACACCCCAAAAAATTTATTTAAAAATTGGGGTGAAAAAAAAAATGGGAAAAAATTGTTTAACAATAGGGAAATAGGTTCAGGGCTATTCTGCAAGTATGCGGCAGGTGTTTTCTAGAATAGGTGCACAAATGCAGAATTTTTAAAAACTTAATTTAGGGACATAAAATATGCTAATACCCAGTTTCATGTACCCCAAATTTGATGGGACCACTTTAAAAAAAAAAAAAATAACCTAAGTGCTCTTCTGCATCACTTCTTCAATGTCGGGAAAAAAACACCTGCTGCGGCTATTTAAATCCCCGACTTTCAATTAAAGGCTAAAACGGGGGTACCCATAGTAATCCCCCATGTTTTTACTACTTTAGGGGGGTCATACAATTTTTTTAAGGAAAAATTTGTAACTTTACGCAAATCCAACTTCGGAGTTTCCCGTTTTCGTAAATTTTATATTGAATACGGGGATAAGCGGGAGCGCGCACTAGACTTTAACGCAGGAAAAAACTCCGATATGAAATGTTAACTTCGACAGTGAAGTTAACGTTTCATATTGAATACCCCTCTTTGTGTTTTATTATCAGTTTTCACTGCACAACACTGCGGACACTAGGTGGCGCCATATAAATAAAAGATAATAGGCTGAGGACGAGTTACTCCTTTTCCTGTTTATTAATGTGTCCTTGGGAACCAGAGCAGCACAGAAAAAGGCTTAATGTGGCTTCGTGTGATGTGTTAATGCATATAACATTATAATACAATGTGATATATGAAAATATAATGTATTCATGTTTATCATTTAGTAATGTGATTCTGAAAGAGCAGATGTTAACGTTTCCGCTCAGAAGCGATTTCTTTATTTTTTTAAGGACAATAGTTATTGAGCAAAACCAAAATCACCTAGGCAACCCAGGCACAGCAACATACAGTTCTCGTTCAATGGCAGTAAAAACCAGATCAAGACGACACAAACTCTGCTTTGCAGGAGGAACAAGGGGTGCGGGAGGGCAATCCGACTCCGAAGATCTGCTGGGGACCATTTTTAAGAAAACAATAACTTTCATCATTATTCAGAAAAGGATCTAAAATGATATATAAAATTCTAATAAACACGTCAAGATAATATGTATATAATAATGATGCTAATAACCATTGACAGAATTTGCTGCGCTATATAAGAAACTGTTAATAAATAATAAATAAATTGAGGTCTGATATCATAACTTCATTGTTCCTAAAGAAAACTTAATGTAAGATATAATGGAATTGGTATGAATCACCGTCGGACCTAAGCCCAGCGGATGAAATTCCGACGCCGGAAGGCCGGCAGCTGAAGATCCCGACTGAGGTAAGTAACACCCCTAACCCTCCCCTCTCTCCCCCTAACCCGCCCTTAGGGGTGCCTAACCCTAACTTCCCCCCTAGTGCCTAACCCTAGCCTCCCCCTAGTGCCTATCCCTAACCTCCACCCAGGAGTGCCTAAACCTCCTCCCCGCAACCTAAAAATAATCCTCTCAGGGGGTGGGCCTAACCGTAAATCCCCCTCTCTAATCCTATTCCCCACCCCACACTGCTAAGCGCTACCGACGCCTAGCTTACCTACGATTGGTAAGTCGGGCTTCGGGATTTCGGCGTAGAGCTGAGGATAGGCTTCGGTATTTAGATGCCTATCATTAGTCCCATACCGGGATTTCACAGTCGGGAAGCCGGTGTTTCAGCATTTTGATGGCCAGCTTCCTAACTACATCCCAATATAATGCTCCCCCTACTATGCTTGCAACCACGCGCCTTTATATGGTGACGGGACTCCTCAGTCACTTTTAATATGCTTATCATTTCCAATAGCAGCTCTATTTTTTCCCATAGGCAAAATAAAATGGTGGACTGTTACCGCTTCCTTACACTGTAAGATGTGTGCAACATATTTCTGAAAAACTAATCTTACAATTAAGTGTAAACTGCACTTCAAAAGTAACAATGGAAAACAATGAACCCCAATGAGGGAATCGGTATATACTAACCTAACCTACCCCCCTAACCCTAACCCTCCTTAGGGGTGCCTAACCCTAACCTCCTCCCCAAGTGCCTAACCCTAATCCCCCCTCTAAGTGCCTAAACCTAACCCCCCCTGTTACTGCCTAACCCCCCCTTCCCCGCTGCCTAACCCTAAGTCCCCCCTGGGGGTGCCTAACCCTAACCCTCCCTCCCCCTAGCCTAACCCTAACCCTCCCGGGGGGTGCCTACCCCTAAGTCCCCCCGGGTGCCCTAAACCTAACCCTCCCCCCCGTGGCTGTCCCTTCGATCGGGATGCCAAGCGCCTGTCTCCCGGCGTCGGGAAAATGACAGGCGTCTAGATATAGACACCTGTCATTTAACCCACGCCGGGATAAAGCAGTCGGGAAGCCGGCTGTCAGGATCACGTCAGCCGGTTTCCCGATTGCATCCGGCAATGAGGGATATATAGGGCACTTATATACATTGGAAGCCTACAATGCATACTATGAAATACAGGTGTGTCAGTCGGCCTCCAGGAAGTGTAGGGGGGATGGGCAGGATCTGTGTCGGCTGACGGAGATTTCCTGTCTTCTTTCTCTCTTCTGCGGTGGTCGGCTTGCTTGACCTCATGGGCCACTTAGCCGGCCGAGTTCCCGCAGATTATCCGATGCTGCGTTCTACAACGCAGCTTGGATAAGGAATGCATGCAGTGCCGCCTGCTGCATTACCATTACTGTGACCGCTTCCTTACAATGTAAGATGCCTACATCATATTTCTGAATGACTAATCTTACAATTAAGTGTAAACTGTACTTCAAAAGCAACAATGGAAAATAATGAACCCCAATCACTGCGTCTATGCGTACTGAGAATTTATGCTAATGCCGCAGCTGAGTTCATTAGTACAGAGACGCCCACCGGCTGTAATCCCCTTGGGTGTCTCCCACACAGAAAATCAATAGGTAAAACCCTCCCTCTCTAATGGCCAACAATAAATAATCTTAATCTTTCCCATCTTTAGCCACCACTTTCTTTAGCATATTCTTTAATGTTTTGTTAAACCTCTCCCCCAAACCATCCATCTGAGGGTGATAGAGGTCCGCACCTGAGTAACCTTAAACAAGCGGCACAGCTTTTTCATGTTATTTTTTACATAAATGGGGAACCCTGATCAGTTATGCTTTCCTTAGGTATTTCCACTAAAGACAAGTTCTAGTTCCCTAGCAATTGTCTTTGTTGATGTATTGCATAATTGTATCACTTCTGGATATCTGGTAGTGTAATTCATTACCAACAATATATGCCTTTGGAACTATTAATTGTTCCACAATGTCTTCTCCTTTTTTAGACACTTAGGGCCTGATTCAGAGTTGGGAATAGAGTGAGATATCTCTCTCTCAACTGATCATCTTGGTGAAACTATGCTGCACTGCAGGGGGGGGGGGGGGGGGGGGGGGCAGATTTAAAATGTGCAGAGAGATTTAGATTTGGGAGGAGTGTTTCCAAACTGACATATAGCTTGTAGAGTAATAATAAAGCTGTGCAGTATTTGTGGACTACATGCAAAAGCAGCCAGTATTTACCCCAGATGTAAAAAATTGTATGTATTTACACCCCTTGCATTGCAATACGGTTTGTTCAGGTTCACAGTTGAGAGAGATATCTCACTCTATTCCCAAGTCTGAATCAGACCCTTGGTACAACAAATCTTGACTTACTGCCATGTGAGGGTCTGAGAACCTTCTATCTGCTCCATCAACCACTGTTACATTCTTTCTAGCCCTTACCAGAGTAGGGTCGTTTAACTGCTCTGAGGCAATGATCTATTTTCTTACTTCAAAATCAGGAATACAATCAACTGTATTTTCTACTTCAGCAGGAGGTACATCATTCTGCGCCCCACTGCTACTGATGTCACTCTCTGACTCCCCAAGCATGCTTGCAAAAGGGAGCACTTCAGACTTGGGGTACACTTCCGCTGCTACTGTGTCAGTAACATATTCAAACGGGTCTGTGTTATTCACTTCTGTAACAAGCTGGGTTTCATACAACTTCCAAAAGTGAGACAAATCTCTCCCCAATAACGCGTCAAACACCAAACAAGGAACAAATCCCATAGTGACTACAGTGGGTCCACACTGTGTTTCTATGTTCACTTCAGCAGTATCATAATACCGAGTATCCCAATGGATGCAGGTAACATCAACAGTTTTCCCCTGATGTTTTGAGTGGTTCACCAACTCGGCTTATACAAGGGTAACCAGGCTACCAGACTCTAACAGAGTTTCTTCCTGTTTGCCTTCTACAGTGATTATACATAAATGTTTAATGGGGTCAGCCTGTCGGTCTGCTGTGTGGGCTAGCTGAGCAAAGCAAGATACTCTGCAATTGCCATAAGCAGTATCACATTGCATAGGTTCACAGGTAAGTGGACAATTAACAGCAGCATGTCCCAAGCCACCACAGCTAAAACACCTGATCATATTTTTATTAAGTCACATATGCGGCGGGAATCTTCCTGGCACAGCTGGTCCATCTCCAGGTTCTAAGCCTACAGTCTGAGGATGTTTATATTCTCTCCACTGCCCAGCCCCCTTTTCCCCTTGAACAGTTTTACCAGTTGTCACTGGCGATCGCTGATGCGGAACTAGGGGCCGTTGGGATACACTCAATAGTTCCTCGGCCACCACATACCTCTCCACCATTTCCACCAGTTAGTCTGCTGTTTTAGGGTCCTCGTGGCTCATCAACTTGTCCAGAACTGCAGACAAGGACCATAGATCTCAGGGCCTGATTCAGAGCCGGACGCTATTTGCACTCGCTCGTTCACAAAAAGGGGCCGGATATTTTAATAGAGCGCTTGCTCTTTGCGGTCTGTTGACGCCTCTATGTCTGAGCGAGCGAACTAAATATGCGCTCGCTATTTTGTAAAGACGCCCCCTGGCCGTTCGCATCATACGTAATCTCCGCTATTTATTAGATTAATTGAGTACATCGAAAGGCGTCTGAACTGCTCGCAGTGCTTGTGGTTGGATTTTCCTACCGCAATCATGCGAACAGTTCAGGCTCAGAGACAACCAAGTGACGTGGCCGATGACGCTGCTTTGTTAATTATGCACACCCTTAAAACGCCCGTTTTGACCGTTTGGCACGTCTGCGTTCGGATCTCCACTCCCCGTTTTCAAGCACCTTCCCCTGTTACCACCCACAAACGCCTCATCCTGTCACTCAAATTAGCAGGCATTCGCTATTTTGTGAACACACGATTTCCGACCGCACTGACTGGTTGGCGCATGCACATTACGACCCATACGCATGCGCAGATGTGCGAACATCGCTCGGAGCGAACGAGCGGCCGCTTATGTGCGGCTCTGAATCAGGCCCTCAGTCCATAATGACCCTTTCTATGATCTGTGGCCCTGTTAAAGTCTCTGGATGTAGTCATTTCTCGGTGGTCATGCATTTGAGAGAGGGGAGGTTTATCCATTTGGTATCCCCAGCGATGAACTCATCATACTCAAACAGACATTATGACACCCAAATAGAATTTGTTTTTAGCTTATCATTGTCACCATCAAGGCTCAAGTAACAGCATGCTTTTTGACTTTTAGGCTAAAGCTGGCCACACATCTAAAGTTTATCTGTCCAACCAGCCAACTAATTGATTGGTTGGAATGAAAATATGGTAACATATGGGAGTAACTGATGATCAGCAATTTGCTCCTAAATGGTAGAAAACAGATGAAAATGGACGTCAGACAAGTTTGTTAAATGTTTGATCTAAACAATTTGTTCAAACAACAGTTTTTGTCCATTTTCTGGCATTTGGGAGCAAATTCCAGATTGTAATTTGCTTTCATACCTTACCAGATTTTCATTCCAACCAATCAACTAGTTGGCTGGTTGGACAGAAAATCTTTAGATGTGTGGCCAGCTTTACGTTCTTTTGAAGGTAGATAAATAGGCTTCAACTTTATCACTTTTTGTCATCTTTTGCAGAAAATGACTGGCCCGTATGGAGCTGGGACTGGTTGGGACATCCGTGGAAGCATTCCCAAACAGTGCTGCCAGATGCTGTACCACCTCTATTAATGTCTTGTGGTTTCGGTGCGGTTGCCCCCGGACCACCTCAATATCTAATTGCAGTTGCCTCTAGGACTCCTCAATGACCAATTGCTGCACCCTACTAGCTTTCTGCTGAGCCATGGTGGTTTCCTGCTGCACAGATGTAGCCTGTAGCAAAGCATTAACTCATTCTTGCCTACTTTTGAAAAAGCATTTCAGGGAGATTATGAAAGCAGCACCTATGAGCGCGGAGGTAAAGTGGGCGTGTACTGCTGCATCTGAGAGGCGTGTCATAAAGTTGACTTACATCCAAGTGTAAACGAGCTCCAAAGCAGTTAGTAAGATCTTGTTGATGAAAACACACTGATACTTTTCAGAAAATGCATGTAGCCATAGGGATCATTGTGCCTTATAACCAATGCAGCAAAATGATACTAATGATCCCATTTGAATGTATATATCTCTGGGTTTTTCTTTTAAATATACAGTATCAGATTAATAATGGGGGTAAGATGCAATCAGGGAGATTGCTAGACTCTTCAGGGAGACAGGGAGATTGCTGCTATTTCAGGGATTCTGCCTGACGGGATCGGTATGATTTACCACTGGATGCATTTAGACCATCGCCATTCCGACTGCATACTTCCCTGACAATGAGGGAGAGTTGCCAAGTATGCCTTAACTATGCCCTCCAGGTTAGCTCTAAATGTAGGGGTGAAGCAGTATCTGGCTTCCCTAAGGATCTGACAATGACACCACCATGGATTCCACAGTATAATAGTCTTTTCCAATAGTAAAAAATAATTTCTGTCCCTTTAAATTTTTTACATGGATTTTAATGGCTGCAATGTAACTGCAAATGCTCACATTTTCCACCATGTGTGGCAAGATCAGGGTAAGAATGCCGTCTCCTGGGGTAGACGGGTGCACTTTCACACCACACAGCAGTTCAGGGCCACAGCATAAGGATAAATAAAACATTAAAAAAAAGCTTAGGGTGTCCAGCTCCAACTACACTAATTATTCCCTTACTCAGAGTGGAGGGACCTAACATCCCTCTCACAAAACAACAGTATTAGCATTAGTATTACTTACAGCCAGTAATCATAGTGTCTCTCAGCTGGCCTGCTGCCTGTTCCCCAGGTAGTGAGAGACTGAGACTAGCAACTGACACCTCTCACAGGTGCTCTGGCAATCAATGTTGCCAATTAGCTTCTGTCCAACAGACAGAAGCCATGAACATAGGGCACATATAGCTCCCATTTACATTTTTTCATGTGCTTCTATCACAATATATACATTATACATCTAGTACATTCTGTACCAGACACAATTAAGGAAATCAAATGTTTATGGTTACAACTTCTTTAAATATTTTGTGTCTCAATATTCAGTGCAGACTGCTTCTATAACATGCAAAAACCATCACAAATTGTACTCCCATCCTTTATATTTCAATAATAATATAAAATCATTAACATACTATACCACACATCACAATTTCTTGTGATATACAGTATTTTTTCCTGTTGCTGCTAAATTCTCATATCTAGAGACAAAGTTCTCCTTTTTTTCTCTTTTTGATTGGGGTTCAACTCCTATTTGCATGCAAACTCTACAGAGAAGATCACTGTGTAAAAGAAAAGTATCAGATAGATATCAGGTTATTAGTGTCATATGATTAAAAAGCCTTTCAGTGAAATATTGCTTTTCTTCAGTCACCATTATGAAGCATTCGCTACGAGTCACAGGTTACCTGCTATAATGAAGATAATACAGAGACATGTGTCAAGCTAAACTGTAAAAATCAGCAATTAATAGTAAAACAGTTACTGCCCCCTACTGGAATTATGCAGGACTGCTGTAAAAAAATGCTGCAAAAATTCAAACATGGTGCTAAATGTATAATTCTGCATGTGATTTAAAAG
This sequence comes from Taudactylus pleione, assembly GCA_031769625.1. Lineage (NCBI taxonomy): Eukaryota > Metazoa > Chordata > Amphibia > Anura > Myobatrachidae > Taudactylus > Taudactylus pleione. The sequence continues at coordinate 3,634,478 of JAUIMM010000521.1, forward strand.
ACCTGGTGGTTCAAGTAAATAAAATCTGAATAAAAGCTTGTTACCTTATGGTTAATATACTATGATGTTTAAACAGTAATATTCTGCTAATTACAAGTATTATGCCAAAACAAATTCCAATAATATTCTGTATTCAAGTAATGTAATAAAATGTGTATCTACATTTCAAAGAATATAACCACTCAGGTAATGTATTCTGATGCTGAGATCACTAATTAAATCTTTGCAATGAAATTCATATGATATAGGATAGCATGTTCCTTAAACAGAAAATGCAGTTCGGTTTTGAAGCAAAACCCAACAAAGAATATTTGAATTAATAATTTTGTAATTTTACAGATTGAATTTTCTATCTTTTTACAGATGTCCTAGATAAATTGTCAAGGAATATAATATAACAATATAACAAGTTAAGAGAAGGTTTGAGCTCATTTCCTATCTACTGGACCAGTAATAGCTTACTTTAAAGATGACTCCAATTTCAACATTCTGGGGAAATATATATATATATATATATATATATATATATATATTAGCCAAAAAGGGGTCCGGCTCTCGACTAACATCCAGCCGGGTGCCTGCACAATAGGGAAAATTCAGAGACAAAAAATACAGCGCAGCGCTCCAGGCTTAAATAAAGTCACAGTGTCACAGCGGCATTGCAATCAACGTTTCAGTGCCTTTAATAATTACAGCACTTTCATCAGGACTCCAGATGAAAGTGCTGTGGTGATTATTGAAGGCACTGAAAAGTTGACCACAATGCCGATGTGATAGTGTGGGTTTATTTAAGCCTGAAGTGCTGCGCTGTATTCTTTATCTCTCTCTCTCTCTCTCTCTCTCTCTCTCTCTCTCTCTATTTATATATACTGTAACACGGGGTGTAGAAAAAAGGACTTATGTCAGGCAGGTATTCATTAAAAAGAAGTGTCTTTAATGGTGGCAGACACTGCACTTTAACATACACAGGCTTAGGACCGGATACACAGGCACATAAAGTAAATAAACATGTGAAAGTAAATGTTAAATGTTCCAGTGCTCCCAGTGTTTAATGGTTAGTCTGCTGCAATAGCCTGCAGACAGAGTCTGCCATGCTCTTTCAGCATAGCCCAAATCATCAGTCCCTGGCACTACAGAACTTTGGCCTACTAACTGGCCGCTTGCTGGTGCCAGTGCCCAGATCACTGGGTGTATGAGAGTTTTAAACTCTTCCTGTTCTCCAATAATGATTCTACACCCCCACTGCTACTGCACAATGCACAGGCTTCAATCTTGCCTCCCTTGGAGGAACTGATCCCACAGGAATGTGGGCAATTCAAGTGAGAGACAACCCCTCTCACCACAATAATATATATATATATATATATATATATATATATATATACTTTCAACACTAACAAATATGTCACTGGTATTCAACATTACCTACCCCTCCAGTGAAGTCCAGTGATGACTCCCTCCTCCGTGGTGTCTTCTCCTCTGTTGCTGGCTTGCTAAGTAGGAGCATAGCTGAGAAGGGAGCCTCCCATAGGTGTTCCCACTCCAGTGACAGCTGCTTGGGGCAGTAATTGCAGTAATAAGCTGTGCAACCTGTGGAATATCACTCTAGCACATGTGCTCTGTCAATTTAAGTTAAATGATCAAAATATATAATGCAATATCCTGTATTGACTAATAAAATTGACTCAATGGAGATAAAAGTCAGATCCTAGGTGCTATACATAAATAAAGCAATGCCAAAGGAGCTACACCTTAATGTCAGATCATCACCGAAGCAATCTATTCCCCCAATGGGACCTCAATGCCCAGCGTGATACTGCCACAGGGCCTGATTCAGAGCCGCTCGTAAGCGGCCGCTCGTTCGCTCCGAGCGATGTTCGCACATCTGCGCATGCGTATGGGTCGTAATGCGCATGCGCCAACCAGTCAGTGCGGTCGGAAAACGTGTGTTCGCAAAATTGCGAGTGCCTGCTAATTTGAGTGACAGGAGGAGGCGTTTGTGGGTGGTAACAGGGGAAAGTGCTTGAAAACGGGGAGTGGAGATCCGAACGCAGGCGTGCCAAACGGTCAAAACGGGCGTTTTAAGGGTGTGCATAATTAACAAAGCAGCGTCACCGGCCAGTGGCGTAAAGTCATCCCTGACGCCCGGAGGCAAGTTATAATTTGGTGCCCCCCCCATCACAGCCACTGACACTGTAATGTAGCATATCACATGTAGATACACCCGCAGTTGCACACAGAATGTAGGCATGCCACCGATCATTGTAATCAGCAGAAGCTGCTAGTGTGTACTATTCACATCGCTGTGCGAATGAGACGCATACCGAGTCACTCTGCGCTCATGCATTATAGCTGTATATGGACACATCTGTATACATTAGTCACATATAAGATAGTGACCTGTATGGGGCAATTAGCATGAGGCTCAGAGACCTCCTGATGGAGGGGAAAGCCACCTGATGTGGGGTGTGGAGCCCTCCTGATACCCCTAATGGAGGGGAAAACCACCTGATGTGGGGTGTGGAGCCCTCCTGATACCCCTAATGGAGGGGAAAACCACCTGATGTGGGGTGTGGAGCCCTCCTGATACCCTTAATGGAGGGGAAAACCACCTGATGTGGCGGCTTTGAGGACTGAGTTTAAGTCAAGATACTGTAAGACTGCCACTGTGGGGACTGCTGCATGGGTCCACGGCTAGGGCTGTCCCCAGGGAGGAGTGGGACAGGGAGTAGTTGGTGAGGGGATGCGCCGAGACTGCAGCATGGGTCCAAGCAGATAGGGCTGCTGCCAGGGAGGAGTAAGAGAGTTGTGGGTGAGGAGGGCACCGGACGTGCCACACTGACATAAGAAGCTGCTGAGGAGCAGTGACACCAATGAGTAGGGACAGGCTATAGATAGACGTAGGCGGCAGCTGATGGTCTGACACGGAGCTCTCCACTAGTGTATGGTGGCTTCTCAGGTGCCATGCATTGGACGGCCGTGACGGTACACTCTGAGTACATAGTTATAGCCCTAAGTGGGGTGAATATATTGTGGGCATTGGGGGAGGTGCCCCTTCAGAGCTAGAGCCCGGCGGCAGGCGCCTCCATTGTCTCCCATAGTTCTGCCCCTGTCACCGGCCACGTCACTTGGTTGTTTCTTAGCCTGAACTGTTCGCATGATTGCGGTAGGAAAATCCTACCACAAGTACTGTGAGCAGTTCAGACGCCTTTCGATGTACTCGATGAATCAAATAAATAGCGGAGATGACGTCCACAGGCCACTCTGGGTGTTGGGCCTTTCAGGCTGGTAACAGGATCATTACGGCTTGCACCTGGAAATGGCTGATATTAGCTGGGTTTTGTTGTGGCTGAGGGTCTCACACCTGGGAGAGCAGGCCCGCAGGCTAGCTTGCTCTGAGACACTGATTTGATGCAAACCAGTAAGTACTGTGGACGTGAACTTATTTAGTGCTCTAATACTGAGGGAACCTACCGTCTAGTTAGAGCCCAGACGGGCTAGGATTTTGTTTATGTTTTATTTTATTTATGTGTCCTGTATAATAAAGACTGGCACCGACCAGCTTGTACGAGAACCCCAGAATTGTGTCCTGTTTCTCTGGCTGCTGTGTGTGTAAAGAGGGAGTCCATCGACCTAGGAGAGGGACCCCTATCCCGACTGTGTCACACTATATATTAAAAAATTCCTGAAAGCTCTGTCATAAAAATCAAACATATGCGCATATGGAGCTTATACAATCAAAAATTGGAAGATATATAGGTGTATATGTTACAGTGCAGAAAAAAATCACGTATAACAAAAACTGCTTGTAGTATTCCAATTTGAGGTCTGTTCAGTGTGGAAATAGAGTAATTTTGTATCCACTGCTCCCAATAAATCACTGAAGTAATGTCAGTTATAAAGTTGCTAAAAACAATCCTTCTCTAGCTGTTCACAGGACATAATTTCCATATGGTAACTTGCACACCAAGATCCGTGTTACTTTGACACCAGAATAAAAAAAACACCATTCATGATTTTTGTTTTACAAAGTGCAGTATAAAAATACCATGGTTTTAAGCTTTTAAAAACAATCTATTACGGTGCTCCTCATTTTAGGCCCATATTCAATTAGCCGCTAAAAGTCTGAGACTTTTCACCTGTTGTACTTTCTCCCTCATTCGCCTGTTTGGGACGCAAATTTGCGGCATGCCCATCCCTGCGTTTCGCCCTACTCAATTAAAGAACAGGCGAAAACGCAAATAGGCGAAAGCATAACAGGCGAAAGTACTGAATACATTGGGGGAATCAGTCTGTACCCTAAAATAAGGTGTTCTGGCACTAGAAATCATTACAGATGTGTACTATTAGCCCTAGAAAACGTACTTTTGTCCTTAAGTTGCGTTAAATGCTTTCTAGACGCATATTTGTAAAAGTGGTGAAGAATTATAGAAAACAGTATTTCTTTTGTTAAAATAAGTAGTCCAGTCAAAATTAAGGTGCTTGAAAATGGGTGCTAGCATATTTTTGTGTCTCTAAAGTGCACTTTAAAAAAAAAAAAAGAAAAATACACCGGCTGCATGCACCTGCAATCCTAAAACACCTGGTCCATCCATACAGCCCCCAAGAAACCTATTTTGCTAGTTTTTATCCTTGTCCCCCCACTTTTTTCATTTTCTGATGTTCCTGCAGCTGGCAGTAAATAGACTAATATATTAGATATACAGACCTGAATGGTGTAACAAACCTGGGAACGATAACAAGTATTCGCTATTGCCGGCTCCCGCTGTTGGGAACCCTGTGTGCCGTCGGTAGTGAGCCGCCTCCTTGTCTTAGAGCCAGTCAGGACACCGGGCAGTTTTAGACGGTGACCGCCTTTAAACACTGAGGTTCCTTGCTTCAGAGTTGTTAACTTCCGGTTCTTGAGATGCTAAATAGGTAGTGCGGCTGGGAGACCTGGTGATGAACGGCTGCCAAAAGCCTCGTGGCTATGGCACAACCCGTCTTTTTATAACCATTGACTTGAAAAGGCCTCGTCTCAGATTCGTATAGAACTGCTCCTGTGTATTATAGGTTTCTATCAGGTATCTATCTATCTGCCTTGAGCCTGTGTTCCTATAGTCTACAAGGGTCATTACTCCTAGAGATGAGCGGTTCAGTTTTGCAGAAAACCAAATACACCTGAACTTGGGGTTTCCACTTAAAACTGAGGACCTCATTCAGAGCCACTGGCAAAATATGAGCGCTCGCTCTGAATGAGAGCAGCCACTTCTTCTTTAAAAGCCGGCCTCCTGGCCGCTCGCTAAGCTGTGGGCGGCCAGGTTGCCAGGTAGCGAGCGGCCAGGTTGATGGTCGCGATGGTCAAGACCATCGTGACCATCGGGGCTTGTGACAAGACCCTTGCGGTAGGGTCTCCTCTGCCGCAAGCCCCAGTGAGCTTTTGGCGCTAACAGAGCCGGAAGCTCACCACTGACATCACTCGTGATGTCAGTGGGGCCGGCCCCAAATAGCAGGCGCTCCTTCGGGAACGCCTCAGTTTGGCAAGCCACCCCCCGCCCCGCCTACAAAACGGTGCGAGCTGTCGATCACCATCGACAGCTGCCCCTTTTGTACTGAGCCCCTCAGAGAGAGAATTTCTCTCTCGCTCCGGGGCTTGCGCACGCGCAGTGCGGCCGCTGCACGTGCGCAGGGCCTCAACATCGACCCGCTTGCGTGCGCTCAGCGCTTGCGAGCGGGTCTGAATGAGACCCTGAGTCCGTGCTCGGCTCTTCCTGCAAGTTCAGATATGAAAATGAGGCAAAACTTAATTTTCCTGGAAATTTCATATCTTGTGCGTTTTTGAGTCTCTCTCATGACCAGGCGCCATTTCTTACAGGAGAGTGTAGGGAGAGGGTGTGGGCTGTAGTTGTGCTTCAAAAGATGCCATCAGGACGCCATTCGATTATAGAGAGGTGTAGTAGGTAGATGGAGGTAGGTGGGAAGGGTGACTGCAGGCACCTTTGTCACTGTGTATGTGCGTTTGTTGGCTAGCTAGCAGCAACTGCAATCCAGCGCACTGCAAACAGGTTACTGTATGTTTGGTTTTCACAAGGATATCTAATCTATCTACACTGCAGTATAGAACTGAATTTGTCACTTGTGTAAGAGGGTAGAGATTATCTGTCCAAAAAATAGTATATTGTGCTGCATCTGAGTAAGCAGCACCACAAAGAAGACCTCTTTTCCTGGTATAAAAAAAAATTACAAAAATTGTATTGTAAGAGTTTGTGTTTCGGAGGGGCAACGTAGACTATTGTACATACTCTGGGTGTTGTTGTGTCCTCGTTAGCTGCACCAAAAAAAAAATAATTAGGGTGGAAAAAAAATCTACAGTCTTTTATAATTCAATTTAAATAGTAATTCAAGAGTGTGTGCACCTTGGAGAGGCAGCGTATATTACTGTAGTTACTCTGGGCATTGTGGTGTCTGCGTTAGCTGCACCCCCAAAAAACTAATTAAAGAGGAAAAAATACATTGTTTTACTCCTTTCCTGGTGTAAAAAATATAATCAAGCATGGATCAGTCGATAGAAGAAGAGCAACCCAGTACTAGTGCTGGCAGTCATAGTACTTCAATAGCTACTTTTAAAGGATGTTGAGGGAAAGAAGGTGTAAGAAAGGGTACTCCAAATCTAAAAAGTAGTTCACAATCTTAAAGACAACATCGCCTCTAACTATGAAGGGAAAAGTTACTGCCAAAACATGTTATTACTACCAGTTATTTATATAGCGCACACATATTCTGCAGCGCTTTACAGAGAATATTTGGACATTCACATCAGTCCCTGCCCCAGTGGAGCTTACAATCTATATTCCCTATTGCATGCGCGCGCACACACACACTAGGGTTAATTTGTGTTGGGAGCCAATTAACCTGCCAGTATATTTTTGGAGTGTGGGAGGGAACCGGAGCACCCGGAGGAAACCCACGCAAACACAGGGAGAATATACAAACTCCACACATTTAGGGCCATGGTGGGAAACGAACCCACGACCTCAGTGCTGTGAGGCAGTAATGCTAACCATTACACCGTCTGTGCTGCCCACATGCCATACAGCACACGCAGTGGCAAGGAAAGGCTCAGACCATGGCCTTAATTTACGAGTGGTGGTCCTGCTATTGCTCTTTCATTTACCAGAATGTCTATTGGAAATGCCAAACACAGTCAGACATCTTCTGTAACCTCGCATGCACCGCCTTCTCGCGTCTAAATAATAATTACAGACTTTGCTACCCCCTGGGGCAGCCATGTCGGCAGAGAGGGGGTGTGGCATCTGGAAAAGTGGGCGACACAATTGCGTCATCAGGACCTTGCCCTTGCTTTACAGTGCGAAGAAAACAGGCATTGCATAGTGGGGGCGGGGCTACAATTACGTAAATCACCACAAATGTTCTGACGGGTGGTGAAGGAGAGTGCGGGAGTCTTGCCTACTTTTCCAGGGTGCCTCCCGGAGATTAAGCAAGTATGGTCTAGATGTGTCACCTCTAAATCAGGACAATCAGTGCACAAAAAAAGAACACTAAAGGGGGAGATGTACCAAGCCTTGGAGAGAGATAAAGTGGAGAGAGATAAAGTACCAACCAATCAGCTCCTAACTGTCATGTTACAAGCTGTGTTTAAAAAATTACTGTTCGGGCCTGCTTGGTTAGTACTTTATTTCCATCCACTTTATCTCTTTTCAAGGCTTAGTACATCTACCCCTGAGGCTGAAGAACAAACTCGCCAGAAAATCATATTTCCCCCCCATAATGTTTTATTATTCCAAAAAGTGGTAGTTTCTGGTTTTTCTTATAAATCACATTTCCTCCTATAAACACTAGATGGCAGACTTGTACTTATGGGTCTGTTGTCACAGGTCTAATTTCACTACTACAGCATGTTAAATCTTATTTTGATACATTTAGTGATATATGGGGGTCTATTCATCCTCACTTAATTTCTACAATTTCTTAATTTCTACATTTGGAAAAATTACGTTTTGGGGCCATTCACCATAATGATAACTCCAGCTTACCTTTCTTTCCCGATCTGTTCCGCTGTCCCCATACACTAGTATGGGGACCTAAATTCATGAAGCTCCGAAAATACAATATTTTTGGAGCTTGACTGCAGGAGCATTTATCATCTTCAGATGGGGCTTTGTGGGCCTGTGTGAACTCTAGTTCATACAGGCATACTAGCTAGATTTCACTGCTCCGAAAAGAGCGAAACATCCGGGGAGACAGCTGATTTTCAGAACGGCTGTTTCCACGCTGGAGAAATGATGAATTGCTCCGGCACTCGCTGCGAAAAGGAATTGTAATTATTGGGGTCCGTCCGAACCCTGCTAATTACATAATGAAAAGACCCCATAGTACTTTATTTCTCCTAAAGCTGGCTAAGAACTGGAATTATGTGCACCTGAAAAATGGGGGTCCAAACTCCTTATTTTATACATGTGCTTAAAATTCACAAATGGCACGTTATGCCGATACTCACGCAAACGGACGTTTTTTTCCTCTGCGCATGCATCTGAGTAATACAGCCTATGCATCCCAATTTTGTTTCGTACAGAGTCGCATATCAAATTTGGACGCACGGTAGCATAAATGTAACGGGCGTTCCCGGGCGCTGCTATATTTTATGGAGTTTGCTGTAAAGCAGTTTTTAATGTATTTTTTTTGTTTGTTTTTATAGGATTAGTTATTAATCAGGTAAAAGCCCATCTTAAACAATTTGACTTTTTTTTAGAACAATCTTGTTCCAAATTTCAAAATGTTTTCAGCGTGAAAAAATGTATTAATCCGTTAATCAGTACTGTAGATTGTTGTGGTTATAGGGGCAGACCCTGCAATTATATGAGTGGAGAATAGAGCATATCAAGCCTTTTGGGGCCTATTCATCATCACTTAATTTCTACTAGGTGACAATGAACATTTTCACCTGCAATTGTAGAAATTAGGTTATCGGGCCATTCATCAAGAAGGTAAAGCACAGATATCACGAAAGAGATGGGATAAAATCCCACCACTGGGTGCGCGTAACAATATAATCAAAACACAGGTGTATCTGTTGCAATTAAAACACACTTTAATATTCAAAAAATTGCCTAAAGCATAAAATATAAAAGCATTAATACACTTAAATTAATGCAATTTATCATGCAAATATTACTAGATGTGCAAGTCACATCCTGAGATCTGTGAGTAGTGTGCAGCGTGTCAGGCTGCCCAGCTAATCTTTCTCACCAAGGATACCGGGGTTGCATTCAGGATTTTTGACCCGTAGCTGTGCATGTGGAATACGTACTCACACAACACACAGAGAGTCTCAGTACTGTGGCCTTCAGTCAGAGGCGGCCGTACGGTCTACGACCGCACGGCCGCCTTGATGTTTGTCAAGTGCGCATGCGCACGAGGGAGCCGGCTCCTTCGTGTGCATGCATGAGACCCGCTACGACCGACAGCGCCGGTCGTAGCGGGTCTCTTTCCAAAGGGGGCGAGCTGTCGATGTTGATTGACAGCTCGCCCCGTTTGGAAGGCGGGCCGGTGGGGTGGCAGCCCAAACGGAGGCGTTCACAGCCTAACGACCGAAACAGAGGCGGGCGGTCAGGATGCAAGCGGCCGCCCAGTTTCTGAGCGACCGCTTGCATCCTCCGACCGCCTCTGAATGAGGCCCCGTATCTTTATGTTTTCGATGTTCTAAGTGGATGAGCTGGACCACGAGGGCTTTTTTCATTGGAAGCTTACTTTCCTGGGTATTAACCCTATATCTTCTACTGGAACACAAAAATGTTGTACTTTTATATTTACACAGAAAAATGGCACCTTAAAAAGGATTTTTTTCCTATATGTACCTGTCAATGGAGTGATTGGAATAAATCTAAATCCTCTTATGGGAATCGGATTGACAACTCAGTGACTTGCACATCTAGTAATATTTGCATGATAAGTTGCATTCATTTAATTGTATTAATGCTTTAAGATTTTATGCTTTAGTTTAGAGGCAATTTTTTGAATATTAAAGTATGTGTTAATTGTAACAGATACACCTGTGTTTTGATTATATTGTTACGCGCACCCAGTGGTTGGTTTTTATCACATCTCTTTCGTGATATTGTCCTTATGAGTAAACTTAGAGCTACTTGTTGGGGAGCTGCGTTTATTACATTATTGTAAAAGAAGGCTTGATTTTATGTTTATATATTGAAGCGCCTAGTATCAGAGGTATTTTCCTAACTCTTTTTTATTTTGGTAAAGCACAGATATCTTCTGCTTACCTTTCTCATGTGGAATGGCCCGCTGTCCCCATACACTAGTATCACAGATATCTCCTGCTTACCTTCCTCTGGCGGAATGGCCCGTTGTCCCCATACACTAGTATCACAGATATCTCCTGCTTACCTTCCTCTGGTGGAATGGCCCGCTGTCCCCATACACTAGCATCACAGATATCTCCTGCTTACCTTTCTCAGGTTGAATGGCCCGCTGTCCCCATACACTAGTATCACAGATATCTCCTGCTTACCTTTCTCAGGTGGAATGGCTCGCTGTCCCCATACACTAGTATCACAGATATCTCCTGCTTACCTTTCTCAGGTGGAATGGCCCGCTGTCCCCATACACTAGTATCACAGATATCTCCTGCTTACCTTTCTCAGGTGGAATGGCCTGCTGTCCCCATACACTAGTATCACAGATATCTCCTGCTTACCTTCCTCATGTGGAATGGCCCACTGTCCCCATACACTAGTATCACAGATATATCCCGCTTACCTTCCTCTGATGGAATGGCCCACTGTCCCCATACACTAGTATCACAGCTATCTCCTGCTTACCTTTCTCAGGTGGAATGGCCCGCTGTCCCCCATACACTAGTATCACAGATATCTCCTGCTTATCTTTCTCAGATGGAATGGCCTGCTGTCCCCATACACTAGTATCACAGATATCTCCTGCTTACCTTCCTCATGTGGAATGGCCCACTGTCCCCATACACTAGTATCACAGATATCTCCTGCTTACCTTCCTCTTATGGAATGGCCCGCTGTCCCCATACACTAGTATCACAGATATCTCCTGCTTACCTTCCTCTGGCAGCATGGCCCGCTGTCCCCATACACTAGTATCACAGATATCTCCTGCTTACCTTCCTCTGGCGGAATGGCCCGCTGTCCCCATACACTAGTATCACAGATATCTCCTGCTTACCTTTCTCAGGTGGAATGGCCCGCTGTCCCCGTACACTAGTATCACAGATATCTCCTGCTTACGTTCCTCTGGCGGAATGGCCCTTTCTCCCCATACACTAGTATCAGAGATATCTCCTGCTTACCTTTCTCAGGTGGAATGGCCCGCTGTCCCCATACACTAGTTTCACAAATATCTCCTGCTTACCTTTCTCAGGTGGAATGGCCCACTGTTCCCATACACTAATATCACAGATACCTCCTGCTTACCTTCCTCTGGCGGAATGGCCCGCTGTCCCCATACACTAGTATCACAGATATCTCCTGCTTACCTTTCTCAGGTGGAATGGCTCGCTGTCCCCATACACTAGTATCACAGATATCTCCTGCTTACCTTCCTCTGGCAGCATGGCCCGCTGTCCCCATACACTAGTATCACAGATATCTCCTGCTTACCTTCCTCTGGCGGAATGGCCCGCTGTCCCCATACACTAGTATCACAGATATCTCCTGCTTACCTTTCTCAGGTGGAATGGCCCGCTGTCCCCGTACACTAGTATCACAGATATCTCCTGCTTACGTTCCTCTGGCGGAATGGCCCGTTGTCCCCATACACTAGTATCAGAGATATCTCCTGCTTACCTTTCTCAGGTGGAATGGCCCGCTGTCCCCATACACTAGTTTCACAAATATCTCCTGCTTACCTTTCTCAGGTGGAATGGCCCACTGTTCCCATACACTAATATCACAGATACCTCCTGCTTACCTTCCTCTGGCGGAATGGCCCGCTGTCCCCATACACTAGTATCACAGATATCTCCTGCTTACCTTTCTCAGGTGGAATGGCTCGCTGTCCCCATACACTAGTATCACAGATATTTCCTGCTTACTTTCTCAGGTGGAATGGCCCGCTGTCCCCATACACCAGTATCACAGATATCTTACCTTCCTCTGACGGAATGGCCCGCTGTCCCCATACACTAGTATCACAGATATCTCCTGCTTACCTTTCTCAGGTGGAATGGCCCGCTGTCCCCATACACTAGTATCACAGATATCTCCTGTTTACCTTCCTCTGGCAGAATGACCTGCTGTCCCCATACACTAGTATCACAGATATCTCCTGCTTACCCTCCTCTGACGGAATGGCCCGCTGTCCCCATACACTATTATCACAGATATCTCCTGCTTACCTTCCTCTGGCGGAATGGCCCGCTGTCCCCATACACTAGTATCCCAGATATCTCCTGCTTACCTTTATCTTGGTGAATGGCCCGCTGTCCCCATACACTAGTATCACAGATATCTCCTGCTTACCTTTATCTGGCGGAATGGCCCGCTGTCCCCATACACTAGTATCACAGATATCTCCTGCTTACCTTTCTCAGGTGGAATGGCCCACTGTCCCCGTACACTAGTATGGGGACAGAATTCATCAAGCTGCGAAAATACAATATTTTCGGAGCTTGACTGCGGGAGCATTCGCCATCTTCTTTCGGATCTCTCCGCCCCTTCCACTGGACGTCGGGGCTCTTTTGTGCATGCGTGACCAGTAGGTCACGCAGTTAAGCCGTGAAGTGCTCCGGTGCTCCCGGGGAGTTAGTATGTTAATTATCGGTGACTGTTCGGACTCTGATAATTAACATAAGAGAAAGTGGAGAAGTTGCCAAAAGCAACCAATCAGCTTCTAACCGTCATTTTATCAGCACAGTGTATGAAATGACAGTTATTGATGTATTTATTACCAGTTATTTACATAGCACACATATTCCGCAGCACTATATTGAAGCAGATTGTCTGCTTCGGGCCAATTACCCAAGTCTTGATACACCTCCTCCCAAGCAGGTATCAAGCAAGTATCTTCCTATTGGCCTGGATGGCCCTCGTCATTGCCACCCGACATCATTGGCAAACAATCACTGGTTTCCTGTTTGCTCTACGCAGACAGCTGTTATTAGTAAACAGTCCCTGGTTGCCTTCTGTCACCTCTGCTCTTATCAATGTGTACCAGGCTTCTTATATGTCCCTTTATATCAGAAACATTTAAAATTAGAGAGACTAATTTTTTTTTTATTTTTTTTTTCTAATATATCTCTTCTCCCACAATACCCACTACATACCAATCACCACTTACCATATGTCAACCTTGCAGGAAAAGAGTGCAACACCACATCAACCACAATGCTCTATTCACAAGGTAATTTGCATATATGCAAATTATCTTGCCCAATATGCACCTTGTTTGTTATTGATGCCCTCTTTTGCTGTGTTGTTGACATATAGAAATTAATAAACAGTGCTTGCATGTAGTAAGTGTTGTAACTGGAAAAATATAAATATATATATTAAAAAAAGTATACCTGCATATATATATTGTCTCCCTATTTCTACAGGCGTGTAAGTTGAGCTACCCCCAGTGTAAGTACTAATAAATTTATCTTTTTCTCATTATGGGGAATTGACCATGATCTTTGTAGGTTGTGGATACTCGGGTGTTAAGATTAAAGCTGCATACACACACAATGATTTTTTTGAACGATTATTGTTAAATGATATAGTTTAATGATAATCATTTAAAAAAATTGTTCACTTTCTAAGTTGAATGATTATCGTTCATGCGCGTTCACGTGTGTAGTTCAGTCAGACTTGTCAACTCAACGATTTTCATTAAGGGAATATGCTAAAATCGTTTGTAGTTCAAAAAAATCTTTCATTAAGGTGCATACACACACAACGATTTTTTTGAACGATTATCGTTGAAAAATCGTTCACTTTCTGAGTCAAACGATGAACGATTATTGTTCATTGCGCGTTCACGTTTGTAGTCTATAGTTTGTAGTTCAGTCAGACTTGTCAACTCAACGATTTTCCTTAAGTTAATATGCAAAAATCGTTTGTAGTTCATAAAAATCGTTCATTACATTTAAATGAACATAGTAAATGAACAACTTTAGTAAACGATTTTAGTTCATTTTTTCAAGGTAGAAAATCGTTTACTAAAATCGTTCATTAACTCAATCGTTGTGTGTGTATGCAGCTTAATGGAGCGTACACACGGTCAGATTTGTCAGACTTGTCAGATTTGTCAGATGAACGACTGAACGATTAAACGATTTGAACGATTTGGACGATTTGACCAAAGTTTTGAACGATTTGAACGATTTGAACGATTGAACGATTTTTAACTGCATTAAAATGAATGGAATCGTCCAAGTCTGACTGCAAACCCATCAGATGTCAGATATCGTTATCTGACAAACGGGAACGCGCATCGTTGATCGTCCATCGTTCCGGCATGTCAGATATGAACGATTTTCCTTCAGATATGAACGACTGAACGATTTTTAAATCGTTATCGTCCATATCTGAAGAAAAAATCTGATCGTGTGTATGCACCATTAACACTTTAAAAAATCTGACAGATAATCTGACAGAAAATCGTTCATAAAATCGTTGGTAACAAAATCGTTGTGTGTGTATGCAGCTTAAGACATGATCCTTATGGACTGTTTTTATTATTGTGTGTGAGTTAGCAATGGACCCATGTGGGCTGTTTTACCAGTGAATTATATGGCATTGGAATTGAGTTAAAAAAGCATAATGCAGTGTAGACAGTGCAATTTGAATATATGTAAATTATTTTACCCATAATGCATGTTTGTTTTTGATGCTATGTTTTCAAGCATTTCCTGTGCTTTTTGGCATTAGTAAATAGTGGGTTGCAATAGAGTAAGTTCTGTAAAAGATATATTTATTAAAAAGAGAAAAAAAAATATTCTCCCTATTTCTACAGGTGTCTCAATTAAACTACCCCCAGTGTGTTATTATATTTTTTCAAGTAGAAGCAGTCATTGGAGGGGGGGAAACTCGGACCCCAAGATAGACCCCTGCTCCCAAGTCCTGAGGTAGGCTAGACAGCAAGCAGCTCTGATATGAGACCAGCACATGATAACCAGGAGATCACTATCCTCCTGGATCTCTGATGGCTCACTCTGTAAATGAGCGGGGAGAGAGGTCGGGAGTGACAGCCCCAAGAGAGAGATAATGTGACCATCCTGCTCATCTCACCATCTGTGTGAGCCGTTGCTTTATAGAGGCTTGTGCAGGAGATGTAGGAACTTTGTGCTTTCACTTCATCTACAGAGATGGCCTGGCGCACATTCATTTCAACAGCTGTGATTGGACTGCGCTATTGCTTGTGTGTCAGGTTTTATACACACCCGCATTTCAATTAGATATTTGGTTGGGTTTGCCCATCCTGATGTGTTCCTCCTACATACAGATTTACTACACACATGTGTTTGGAGGCAGATCTGTCACACCTAGTATAGGCTAGGTGAGTGTGCGCCCTTATGAGTAGCAAGCCAAGCTCAAGCATAGATGCAGTCGCATGGTAGGATGCGCACAACTCTGGTGTGTATAGGCATTTTTCTGTGCATGCTTCTTTGGAGCAAAGATTGCGCAATTTACTTGCAACTCTGCATCATGCTGCCATATGCACAGTTCCTGGAGGACAGTAAATGTCTCTCCTGTCTCAATATGCACAGAAATGTAATATACGTACATGTACATGAATCTCTGATCAAATGACTGGCATGGAAAAAGATAATGATTAGGACAGGGAGGATAGGGCCAAACACAGGGACGGCCTTACCTATACTCTAATTACGCTGGCATGTACAGTGCCAGCCAGCAGAGGGCGCCGTGAAGAAGTAACGTTAACTTGATTAATGGCTCACATCTCCGATGGTTTGAGAAGATCTGTGTGCATGTGCAGATCTCGTTCTACGACATCGCGTACAGTGCCCTGGACACTGCAACCTGATTGACACACTGCGGCCATTTGGAGTGGGTCGGCAACAGGGACCGTTTCACAAAATGAGGGGGGTGTCAGCCCCATTTTATAGGCATGCTGAGGCCAGGGTCTGCGTCTTCTGACTTACTGGCCTCTGCAGCGTGAGAGTAACTCCGATGTCCGATGGTCATGCAGTTGATCAGACGCCGCATCCTCGGTTGCAGCAGCGGATCACAGAAGAGAGCAGTGGGCGTCTATTTACACAAGATGCCTCCTGCGACTTTCGCCTATTATAGCAATGCGCACAAAGACGCCACGTCTGTGATAACTGCGTCCATCTCTGAATGAGGCCCTCGGATCCCAGCGAGCCCACACATGAAACAGACAGAGGAGGAAGGATCCCTCTCCTGCCCCCGACTTCAGTCTGGAGATCCTGGCTGAGGCTCCACTCAGCAACAAAGAGTTAGTGACGTGCCGTTGTGGCTTATTACATTTAAAAGGGTCAGTTTGTTCCTGGCCAAACGTTATAGCCTGCAAGTTGCTGCAAACGCCTTGTGGCTAAATCACCGAAGTCTCGGCACTCGCACGCTAATACAAGTTTCGGTATTTACCTAGATAGTCTCCTCTCTTACACAGCAACCAGGGCTAGATTAAGGGGGGAGTGACAGGGGCTATTGTCTCTGGGCCACCACACACGTAGCGACCCCCATACAGGGTCGGTGTGACCCTCCTGAGAACAGGTGTCCAGTGGAACCTGTTCCCGGATTGAGGCTCACTGCTGCGATCCAGTGTTACTGTATGCAGTAGCACAGTCAGTATTAGAAACTGCGGACACACTTCGACTCTCCTCCGGGATCTGTGACTTTTTTGGAGCACACAGTTGGTTCCGGTGTCTTACTCATTTTAACAATTGACATTTTTTTTGTACCTCTCCTACAAGCAGAAGGGCTTAAATCATCACAACTAGAACCACCAGTCATAAATAAAGGCCAAGGCCTTATCCTTTCCTTGCCACTTTGTGTAGTGAGTGGCATATTGCCAATTTTTTGTTTCTCTAAAGCACACAGCCACACACAAAAAAAAAAATATTTTTAAAACTGGGGCAGAGCACCCCTGAACGAAGCAGCAACCCCTTGATAAACGACACAGGCCGCATCCCTGCGCAGCTACGTTGCGGATAAGTGTGGCTAACGTGCGCACACACACAAAACCCCCCCACACTTTTATTGATTTGTTGTTGTTTTTTTACACTGGGGGGGAGTACACCCCTGAATGAGGCACCAGCCCCTTGATAAACAACACAGGCAGCACCCCTGCGCAGCTATGTTGCTGGTGATAAGTGTGGCTAACACGCACACACACACACACACACAAAAAAAACACTTTTATTTACTTAGTCATTTTTTTTGCCACTTGGGGGGAAAGCACCCCTCAACGAGGCAGCAGCCCCTTGATAAATGACACAGGCAGCACCCCTGCACAGCTACATTGCTGGTGATAAGTGTCACTAATGCGCACAGACACGCACACACAGAATTTTTTTTTATATTTTTTCACATTGGGGGTGAAGATGAAGAGCACCCCTGATGGACAGAGCAGTAAGCACCCCCTAGACAACACAGCAGCACAGCCAGCCAGCCCCTATGGACAACAACGAAGCCAGCCCCTATGGACAACAGTCAGCCCCTGTGGACATTAAGCAGCCAGCCCCTGACACAAGTGACAACAGTAGCCAGCCACTATCAGCACAGCGATCACAGCCCCCTCCTTCCTCTTCACTCTCCACGGCGGGAATGAAAATGGAGGCGACCACGGAGAACTTTCATACAATCCAAAACCCGTGAGAATCTGACAGCGGGATGATGACATTTTGCCTCGTTTTGAGATCCGAGTCAGGCGGGAAAACCCGAGCCGACTCGGATCTCGGCTCGTATCACTAACTTCAAGGTGGGTTCGGATCTCTGATATCCAAACCCGCTCATCTCTAATAAAAACACCACCAGGAAGTGGCGTTATCCAGGGTCTCCCCCAGTTACTGGACTCATGCTCTGCTCTAACAGGCAGAGCAGAGCCAGGAGCCGGGCTACAGTGATCAGCTGTGTGGTCTAAACAGACCACAAGCTGATCACTGCTAAAAAAAACAAAACCCTTAAACTTACCTGAGTCCAGAGCCGGTGATCGGGGCTCCGGTGATGTCCTCCTGGGCTCCAGTCAGCTGGTCTCCCATCCTGCACTGTGACCCGGTCAGCTGCTGCATTAAACAGCTGACCGGGTCACGGTGCAGGATGGGAGACCAGCTGACCGGAGCCCAGGAGGACATCACCGGAGCACCGATGACCTGACCAGAGGTAAGTAGAAGTAAGGGGAGGTCATGGGGCGGGGGGTGTTTGGTCGGTCGCGCGTGTGGGGGGGGTATAGCGGCGGCAGGTTGGCATATGTATTTTTTCCGAAAAATACAGTGATAATGCTGCGGAGCGACAGAGCTTTATCGCAAGCTCTGTCCCTGCAAGGGATTTTTAATAAATCCCTGTGATATTGCCTGAATTCGCAATGCGAATTCTGTCGGTAATATCACACTACAACTGCATTTTAAATGCGGATTGTAGTAAATAGAGCCCTCAATGTGGACATCAAAAACAGTGGCAAAATGTTGACAAATAGACTTCAACCTCTTCTGGCTTTGTTGATTGGTGACTGTCTGGATAGAGAGGGTAGAGGCAGCACTACAAAATTTAATCCATCAAGTGATGATCAGGAGAGAAAGAGTGATGGATTTATTGCAGTTTGACCGGATCGATTGGACATCCTTGGAAAGTGCTCTTTCTTAATCTGGTAATGACAGGGAATTCCCATGTCGAATTATGGCTCTTTATCAAGCATATGCATCCAGAATACGAACTAATGGTTTTTGGTGAAACACACTCTAGATAGCTAATAAACTAAATGGGGCTGCTCTCTCTCACTTGCCTCTCATTTTCGCCCTTTATATGGAGGCTCTTGCACAAGTCTATATGGCACTTCCGTGACCGCATAAAATAAACAAAACATAAAAATAAATCCATGGCTGTCCAGCTCAAATGTGAATATCGTCTGCGGCAGGACCCGGCGGGGTTGCCGACATTGGTAAGTGTATACACACTTACCAATGTCGGCCACGACGAACGATGGCAAGGGGGGCGGGCCATGCTGCAATCGGCAGCATGGTATCATTAACGATGTATATCCCGAGATTGAGCTGCATGTTCAGCCGACTGGGGGATATCGTTAACGACCCGTGGGAGTGTGCATCGTTGGTTGTTCAGTGCATACACACTGGACGATATGAATGACAACGATATCGTTAAAATTGTTCATAAAAATCGTCTAGTGTGTATGCCCCTTAAGTGACATAAACTTCCCTCTCTCCACATGGAAGGACCTAAAGTCCACTCACAAACAAAACAACATTTAGCTCAGAAGATACATCAAACTAAGACATACTTACCTACTTTTGCACTCTCTCCTCCGGGAGAAGCTCAGAGGAGAGATGCAGGTAAAGGTATCTATTTTTACTCTATTTTTACCTATTTCTACTTTTATTATTTTTATCCCTATTTAGTATAATTTATTGTTAGTTTATTTGCAGTGTTTCCACTTTTATCTCTCTGATATTTGTGTTAAATGATAAAACCAATTATCTTCTAGCTTACATCTATCCGTAAATATATTAAATATAAATTAGGGGTGTGCACCGGCCACTTTTCGTGTTTTGTGTTTTGGTTTTGGATCTGGATCTTTCTTCGTGTTTTGGATCTGGATTGGTTTTGCCAAAACCACCCTTCCGTGTTTTGGGTTCTGGGTTTTGTGTTTTGGATCTGTATTTTTTTGAAAAAAAGCATAAAAACAGCTAAAATCACAGAATTTGTAGGTTTTTCTGCTCCTATGCTATTATTAACCTCAATAACCTTAATTTCCACTCATTTCCAGTCTATTCTGAATACCTCACACCTCACAATAGTGTTTTTATGTCCAAAAGGTTGCACCGAGGTAGCTGGATGACTATGCTAAGCGACACGAGTGGGCGGCACAAACACGTGACCCATCTAGGCGTGAAACTGCAGTGGCAGACAGGATGGCAGTTTGAAAAACTAGGCCCCAAACTGTACATAATGCAAAGAAAAAAAAGAGGTGCAAGATGGAATTGTCCTTGGGCCCTCCCACCCACCCTTATGTTGTATAAACAGGACATGCACACTTTAACAAACCAATCATTTCAGCGCCAGGGTCTGCCACACAACTGTGGCTGAAATGATTGGTTCGTTTGGGCCCCCACAAAACAAGCTGGCAATTAATCTGTCCCTGCACAAACTGGCTCTACGGAGGCAAGAAGTCGTCCTCATCCTCCTCATCCACAGATTCCTCACCCTCTTCAGTGTTATGTACATCCTCATCCTCACAGAGTATTAATTCGTCCCTGCTGGAACCACAGGTCCCTCTGTACGTTCTGGAGGCTGGTCTCCCTGGAAGAGTTGATCATTCATTTTATGAACATCATCTTCTCCACATTTTGTGGAAGCAACCTCCTACGCCTTTCGCTAACAAGGTTCCCGGCTGCACTAAACACTCTTTCGGAGTACACACTGGAGGGGGGGCAACTCAGGTAAAATAGAGCCAGTTTGTACAGGGACCTCCAAATTGCTTCTTTTTCATGCCAGTACAGGTACGGACTGTCTGACATGCCTACTTGGATGCTGTCACCGATGTAATCCTTTAACAGACAGACGCACGCTTGTCGCTGCTGCTTTGAGGATTCAAGTGCGGCTACAGCCCACACAATTCACAAAGACAGAAAAAAAAAAAGAATATTTTTATTGTTTGTGGAGCACACTTTGAGGGTTACACCACCCTCTAACAGACAGACGCACGCTTGTCGCTGCTGCTTTGAGGATGCAAGTGCGGCTACAGCCCACACAATTCACAAAGACAGAAAAAAGAAGAATATTTTTATTCTTTGTGTAGCACACTTTGAGGGTGTCACCACCCTTTAACAGACAGACGCACGCTTGTCGCTGCTGCTTTAAGGATGCAGGTGCGGCTACAGCCCACACAATTCACATAGACAGATAAAAGAAGAATATTTTTATTGTTTGTGTAGCACACTTTGAGGGTGTCACCACCCTTTAACAGACAGACACACGCTTGTCGCTGCTGCTTTAAGGATGCAGGTGCGGCTACAGCCCACACATTTCACAAAGACCGAAAAAAAAAGAACAATATTTTAATTGTTTCTGTAGCACACTTTGAGGGTGTCACCACCCTTTAACAGACAGACGCACGCTTGTCGCAGCTGCTTTAAGGATGCAGGTGCGGCTACAGCCCACACAATTCACAAAGACAGAAAAAAGAACAATATTTTAATTGTTTGTGTAGCACACTTTGAGGGTGTCACCACCCTTTAACAGACAGACGCACGCTTGTCGCTGCTGCTTTAAGGATGCAGGTGCGGCTACAGCCCACACAATTCACAAAGACAGAAAAAAGAAGAATATTTTTATTGTTTGTGTAGCACACTTTGAGGGTGTCACCACCCTTTAACAGACAGACGCACGCTTGTCGCTGCTGCTTTGAGGATGCAAGTGCGGCTACATCGCACACAAGTCACAAACACATTAAAAAAATAGTTTTTTATTTTTTGGAGCACTTCGTGAGTTACACCACCCTTTAACAGACAGACGCACGCTTGTCGCTGCTGCTTTAAGGATGCAGGTGCGGCTACAGCCCACACAATTCACAAAGACAGAAAAAAGAAGAAGAATATTTTTATTGTTTGTGTAGCACACTTTGAGGGTGTCACCACCCTTTAACAGACAGATGCACGCTTGTCGCTGCTGCTTTGAGGATGCAAGTGTGGCTACATCGCACACAAGTCACAAACACATTAAAAAAAATTTTTTGATTTTTTGGAGCACTTTGAGAGTTACAACACCCTTTAACAGACAGACGCACGCTTGTTGCTGCTGCTTTGAGGATGCAAGTGCGGCTACAGCCCACACAATTCACAAAGACAGAAAAAAAAAGAACAATATTTTAATTGTTTGTGTAGCACACTTTGAGGGTGTCACCACCCTTTAACAGACAGACGCACGCTTGTCGCTGCTGCTTTGAGGATGCAGGTGGAATCTAGACGGGATTTGGAACTGAGGACACACTACCTCCATCAATTGTCTAAATCCCACTGCACTAATGTCGGATACCGGACGCACGTCTAACACCAACATAGCAGTCAAGGCCTCAGTTATACGTTTTGCTTCAGGATGACTGCTGTCGTACTTCATCCTCATCGCTAGGGACTGTTGGAGGGTCAATTGTTTAGTAAAAGTAGTGATGTTCCTACTTCCTCTCTGGGATGATGAACAACTCCCAGCAGCAGCAACAGCACTAGTAGGAAGTGTTTTCTTGATCTTTCCCTATTTTATTTTTATCAGAGAAAGTTTGGTCCTCCATTTATGTTATATTGATATATATACGTGCGGCTAAAGCGCACACAAACACAGAAAATATTTTTTTATTTTTGCTGGAGAGTAGTGCACTTTGTGGGTTACACCACCCTTTAAGAAATGAGCCAGCCGGCTCTTTACTTATGGGACACAGGCGCACGCTTGGCGCTGCTCCTTTGTTGATGCACGTGCAGCCACAGTGCACACAAGTCACAAACACAGAAAATATATATTTTTTTGGTTTGGAGTGTACTTTGGGGGTTACAGAACCCTTAACGGTCAAGCCAGCCGGCCCTTTACTTATGACACAGGCGCACGCTTGGCACTACTTTGTTGATGCACGTGCGGCTACTGCGCACACAATTCACAAACACAGAAAATAATTTTTTTTTTGGTTTGGACTGGAGTGTACTTTCGGGGGTTACAGCACCCTTAACGGTCAAGCCAGCCGGCCCTTTACTTATGACACAGGCACACGCTTGGCACTACTTTGTTGATGCACGTGCGGCTACTGCGCACACAATTCACAAACACAGAAAATATTTTTTTTTTTGGTTTGGACTGGAGTGTACTTTCGGGGGTTACAGCACCCTTAACGGTCAAGCCAGCCGGCCCTTTACTTATGACACAGGCGCACGCTTGGCACTACTTTGTTGATGCACGTGCGGCTACTGCGCACACAATTCACAAACACAGAAAATAATTTTTTTTTGGTTTGGACTGGAGTGTACTTTGGGGGTTACAGCACCCTTTAACGGTCAAGCCAGCCGGCCCTTTACTTATGACACAGGCGCACGCTTGGCACTACTTTGTTGATGCACGTGCGGCTACTGCGCACACAATTCACAAACACAGAAAATATATTATTTTTTTAGCACTTGGGGGGAGCACCCCTGATGGACAGAGCACCCCCTGGACAACACTACAGCACCTCTTTAGGACTGGGACACTGCACAGGACTTTGGAGTGGACACAGCCCCTATGGAGAACTGACTGCACAACACAGTCCAGCCAGCCCCTATGGACTTTGAAGTAGTGGACACAGCCCCTATTAACAACAGCAGCACAGCACAACACAGCCAGCCCCTATGGACTTTGAAGTAGTGGACAACAGCAGCACTACACTACACTACACTACACAGCCCTAACTCCCACCCTCCCTCTTCACTGTCCACAGCCGAGTGAGAAAATGGCGCCGACGTGGGTACCTTATATAGGATCCAAAACCCGCGAGACTTGGAAGGCGGGAAGATGACGTTTTGCCTCGATTTCAGAATCCGAGTCAGGCGGGAAAAGTCGAGCCTGACTCGGATCGGACTCGGATCGGGGGGGCTCGGGGGGGTTCGGATTTCAGAAATCCGAACCCGCTCACCCCTAATATAAATATATATATATATATATATATATAAATCCAATTCTGTGTTACATAGCCTCATGTTCATCAGTCTATAGTGATAATAAATTGATAATATATTGATAATATTATGAACCTAAATTATGTTAATATGTATTTATATATATATCCTTTTTATTTTTATTTTTAATTTAATATTGTTTGTTTTATCAAATGTCTTGTCTTATATATAGTGTAATGGTTTTTATATACCAATTGTATGACTTCCAGAGGGCAGACAACAAGCCCATCAAATCAAATCCTTAAAATATGGCTCAAACACCGCAAAAGAGTGATTGTGTTTGTCAAAAATGTAATTACCCAACAGCTGAAAGCACTTGGGACCTCATTCAGAGTCGGTCGTAGCGGCCGCACGGATCCGATGTTTTTCTTTCTGTGCCTGCGCACGGCTAGCTGTGCGCATGTGTGTACTAGCTCTACCGATGCAAAATACTGTCGGTCGTAGGGCTTCCGAAATGGAAGTGGATTGCTAAAGTTGATTGACAGGAAAGTCCGTTTGTGGGTGTATACGGGGGTGGTGATCTGCAAACGGAGGCGTTCTTCAGTGTTTCCAGGCGTTTTAGGGGAGTGCATAAATTATATGCTTCGTACGACCATGAATTGCGGATGCATGACAACGTCACTCTACGAACAGGATGATCATCCAGGCTAAGGTAGGCAAGAAGCGTCCGTAAGCCACAACAGTACAATCGTTAATCCGATGTTACTTGTGATGTTTCTAATTGGAACCACACAAACCAAGCAGCTAAGATTGGTGCATTGTAACTATTAACACTGCTAATTACCTTGTAACTGATTTCACTTGCGTGTGCATTAGGAAATTCTTTACACATATGTTTAGTTGTGCTTTTTAAACTTATTTTGTTTGGACATTTTTAAAAACATCTAGCATTGTGTTTTGCATAGCAGCCTTTTCAGATACCATACTTTTTAAACCATGTATACATTTATATAGTTAAATATAGTAATTTTGTATTAAAACATTTTTATTTTTTGGAAATTAGCCTTTCATCACAATTTTACTTACAATTGTTAGGGCAACATTTGCTTATAAATAAAAAAAAAAAAACACAATTCAAAAAATAAATTATTTAAAAAAAAAAAAGAGCTTGAGACATTGGTGACAAGAAATATGGGGACTGGACAAGAGGTGAGGAAGGAGATATCCAGGGCTACTTTTGTCATTTGGGCCGGCTCGGAGGAAGAGGTAAGCTACAGACAGCCGACTGGCGTGTAACACGCCGACTGGCCTGGCCAGAGGTAGATGGGATTCCTCAGGCCTAGGGCTCTCCATACTTGCGGGGGTGGCTGTTGAGCTGCCAGAGGTGGTGGTCCTGGGAGGAAGGGAGTCTCGCTCCATCATGGCAGGTGGGTTGGCCTGCTCCTGGGTATTGGCCAAACGATCTATGGCCCCAGCAATGGTCTCCAGGGCCACCGCCACCCTCACCAGAGTGGTCTCCATCCTCAGAAGAACACATCTGTTCTCCTGAGTTTGGGAGACCAACCTGGTGAGGAGAGGCACTGCTCGGTCTGATGGTTGCCCTGGAGTAGACTCCACAGGGTCCCCAGATGGAGTACTTGGATCCTCCCCTGCAGAGTCTCCATCTGTGCTGGACCCAGACCTGACCTCAGGAACAGGCACTACCTCCTCTGAGTCTGGAATTAAAAAAAAAAAACATTATTATTTTTTACAAAAAAAAACGCATACACGTTTGAGCTTTATACTTTTTTGCTTCCAAAAAATATTTACATTCTTGCACATGTGGAGCGTTGAAGTCGGCATGTCAGTGTCCATAGTGGACATGCCGACTATCTCCTCTTCCGTCACACATCCCTGAGCCAACGTCTCCAACCTCGTCAAGGTCAGCTCCTCAGGGATGGGACCACCACCTGTCCCCGCAGCATGGTCCACCCTACTCCGTAGCTTCCTCTTCAACTGGTACTTGAAATCGGTCCATCTGACAATGTGATTTTGCATTTTTTAAGGGTTAGTCTTTTAAAATAAGATCTTGCTTTTGACTTCAGTACACTCACAAATCATTTTCTTACCATTTTTTCACGACTTTCATGGTTCTGTGGGTTATCCCCACAGCATTAACAGCCCTGGATATCTCCTCCCAAATCCTGTCTTTGGCTCCAGCCCCCATATTTCTTGGGGCATGTACAAGGTTATCCATTGTCATGGTCACCAATGTCTCAAGCTCTAGCCTCGAAAACGGAGGATTTCTGGGCCTTGGCCTACTGGGCCCCGCCTCCTCCTCCTCTAGTGGTGGTATTGGATTCCCAGCACCTACAATATTTTTAAAATTAGATAAAATAAAAAATGTTTTTTTTTGGAAATATGAACTGTTCTTGTGTTTTTATCAAAATGTGTTTCATACTTACCTGCCTCAGTTGGCCTCCTCACTTGACATTTTCCAAACATGTGAAAGAGCATGAAGAATAGTGCTTGTGAAGACTTTTTTATAGATGTGAGCGCATCCCTGGATTGGTTACCCGTGCATCCCTATTTGTCTAAGTACAATGCACACCTTGCCTGCATCCTGTAATCACTGCGTTGGTTGAGCTAGAAGTGAGCGCATCCCTGGATTGGTTACCCATGCATCCCTATTTGCCTAAGTACAATGCACACCTTGCCTGCATGATTCAATCATTGAGTTTTTTTTTCTTATTTAAGGCAAAGCCAAATGTTCCCTTACTTGTGGGTTGTAGTTGGAGTGATTTGTGGTGCAGGAAGGGATTGCTAGTGTTTACATTGTTTGGAGTTGTTTGAGTGGTGCTTGTGTGTGTTGTTTGAGTGGTGCTTGTGTGTGTTGTTTGAGTGATGCTTGTGTGTGTTGTTTGAGTGGTGCTTGTGTGTGTTGTTTGAGTGGTACTTGTGTGTGTTGTTTGAGTGGTGCTTGTGTGTGTTGTTGGAGTGGTGCTTGTGTGTGTTGTTTCAGTGGTGCTTGTGTGTGTTGTTTGAGTGGTGTTTGTGTGTGTTTCTTTTTTTTGTTTTTTTTTTAATTTTGGGTTGGGTGTTATTACTTTTTATTTTTTTTGGGGTGGTGGGTTTTTTTTGGGTGGTATTTTTATTGTTTGGAGTTGTTTGAGTGGTGCTTGTGTGTGTTGTTTGAGTGATGCTGGTGTGTGTTGTTTGAGTGGTGCTTGTGTGTGTTGTTTGAGTGGTACTTATGTGTGTTGTTTGAGTGGTGCTTGTGTGTGTTGTTGGAGTGGTGCTTGTGTGTGTTGTTTGAGTGGTGCTTGTGTGTGTTGTTTGAGTGGTGTTTGTGTGTGTTTCTTTTTTTTTTTTTTTTTTTTAATTTTGGGTTGGGTGTTATTACTTTTTATTTTTTTTGGGGTGGTGGTTTTTTTTTATTTTGGGTGGTGTTTTTTTGTTGGGTGTTATTTTTATTTTTTTGGGGGGTGGTGTCTTTTTTTTTTTTTTGGGTGGTGGTTTTTTTGTTGGGTGTTATTTTTTTTATTTTTTTTGGGGTGGTGTTTTTTTTTTTTTTGGGTGGTGTTTTTTTTTTTGGGGTGGTGGTTATAATTTTAATTTTGTTTTGTCCATACATTTCCCAAACCCGGTTACTTTGTGTGTTTGGGTGGCCATGTTTTTTGGAGGATCAAAATTACGTTATTTGAAGACTCCAGTAAGTGTGCCAGCCTACTGTAAGGTTATTTTTTTGTTTTGGTATATAAAACAAAAAAAAGAACATTATTCAAACAATTTTTGTCATGTTCTTTTTTTTTTTTTTAAGGTGTTTAACAGTCCAGTTTGTACTTGATTCAGGTAAGTGTCTATTTTTACAAACCTAAAAGTTTGTTTTATTTAATAATGAAGTGTTTTTTGCAGTTTTTTTTACATTTAAAAATGCATTTATAGTTTTTATTGATAAAACAATAATTAAGTTTTCACATTTTAATATTGGCCAATTTCAAAGTTAAGGATTGTTTTAACAATAATAGTTGTAATAGTGTCGTTTTTAAACTATAATATTATTTTCTTTTTCTTCCCTAAAAAAAAAACCCGTACACAAAATACACCTGTAGGGGTTCCCAAAGATGGCACTGCCTGACCCTGTAAGAATATGCACCATTATTACTAAGTTAAGTATTTTTTGTAAAATATTGAAAATTCATTCTCAAAAACACTTTTTTTATTTTTTTAACTTTACAGAGCGATGTGGGCCAGCTAATAGTGGCCATGTTGCCCCCCACCAACCTTCCTCAGCCTCCTCCTGGGCGTAGGCATAGGAGGCGTGCAAGGGCCAAGATATATAGAACACGTGTCACCCTTTTTGGAATGCCTGATGATGTGGTTGTAACCACTTATCGACTGCCTCCAAATATTATCCTAGACACTCTTTCAATAATAAAGAATGATCTAGAAAGTCAGATTCACATTCCTACCGCAATCACACCAGTTACACAGTTGTTGGCGGTGTTACATTTCTGCACCTCAGGGTCCTTCCAAACCACTGTGGGGCTGGTGGGTGGCCTCTCCCAGCCCTCATTTTCCCGGATCCTGAGGCGTGTGCTAGATGCATTCTTCAATCATATAGCAAATTTTATTAGTATGCCTTTGGATACGGAAGTCCTTGATGTGGTAAAGCAGAAGTTTTTTGAGATTGCAGGCTTTCCACACGTCATAGGGTTGGTGGATGGCACTCACATAGCACTTCAGCCCCCTGCATGCAGGGAACAAATATATAGGAACCGTAAACATTTCCATTCACTAAATGTAATGGTGCTATGTGATGCCTCCATCCAGATCCTCTCCCTGAATGCCAAATTTCCAGTCTGCAGCCATGATGCGTACGTGATCTAGCATTCAGGGATTTGGCCATAATTAAGCATTCTGCAAGCTGGTGACGTGTGGCTTCTTGGTAAGTATAAATCTAGGATGTAGCTATAGTAACAGTGTAAACTTGTTTTCATGGTCAATTTATGTATCTTTTGGTGTCCCATTTCCATCAGGTGACAGTGGATATCCTTGCACACCCTGGCTGCTGACTCCTTATTTGACTCCCACACCAGGGCCACAAACTCAATATAATGTCACATTTACTGCCACCAGGCAAGTGGTGGAGCGCTGTATCAGCCTTTTAAAGGGCCGGTTCCGGTGTCTCCATCACTCTGGTGGTGCACTCATGTACTTGCCGGATATGGTTTCTCGCATTGTGGTCCTGTGTGGGATTTTACACAACATTGCAATAATGAGTCGAGTGCCCATGCAGCCAGAGGATGCCTTGCCAGAGGATGGCCCCCCAGAGGAAGGTGTTGTGATGCTGTCGGGGGGGGGGCCAACGCGATTCGGTTGTTTCAAGATTTTTTAGGTAATCATTTTTACATTTATTTTGAATTTTACGCTTAGAGCAAATGTATTTTAAGGTGTACCTAATTTTTGATTTATTTTTCCTTCCACAAAAATCACAACACTTTCCAAAACTGCAAAACTAATGGAACCCATTGGCAATACCCTGTACTGTTTTTGGACAACTAACAAAATTTGCCCACATGTTTAGTTAATTTGTCTTTTATTTTATTAATTTGTCTGTTAAAAAAGAAATATTATGTTTGTTTTTGCCTTTTGTTTATGTCTGACTAAGCAAGATATTTTAATTTTGAAAACCCTGAGGACATTTTTTATGTGTGATTCTGTGATGAAATGCTTTTTACGATTAAAAGCATGTTGGCAACATGTTTGTTATTTAGTAAATGTTTTTCCAAAAAAAAAGGTTTGGTGCAAATGTTTTTGGAAAGCCATTTTGAGGTGGATAATGTAGGGCAACCCCAAACCAAAAAAAAAATAAACATTACTGCAAATGTTCTTAAGGTTTACATAAACATTTTTTAATTAGTTACACTATGGAAAGGCACCCAGCTTTGTTCACAAACTATTTGAAATGCAGAATTACATAATTAAATTTTTTTTTAAAAAGAGGACAAATGTTTTTCAAACAAAAACTTTACTGGAATAAGCACAATTTAAAAATGTACAAAGAGGAAAAAAAAAAACTAAAATCACTCAAGTCTCCCCACAATCCGCTGTAGGCAGCAGCAGGCTGGCTGTCCACAGCAGGCTGTCCACTTGTTCGAGTGAGCTCCTCACGAATTTCCACCAAGATGTTGGTTAGATCTGTGGACAGAAAAATTTATTTGTAGGTTAAAACATCTAAAAAATGTCCAACATTTGAACATTAAACATTATTCAATGTCCCAAAAAGTTGGAAAACACAATGATGTTAGGGTGTGTTCGAAAGTTTCCTCCACACAACATTATTAATATGTAGAAACTTTTATGGTGTAAAAACAATTCCAAACCCTAACTATGTGGCATAACCAAAAAACCCTAGGATGTTTAAAAAACAACTGGGAGGTGTATTCTTAAGTCATGATGGCCATATCCTTAAAACACACTGCATGTATTCACTTCTAGAATGTTCTTGATAATCCAAAAATACCATGTGTTTGTTTGCTATGGCAAACATCACTTTTCCTAATGAAGTTACATCTTAGTACATTTTAAACACAGTGTACACAACATTAGGTTAGTCTGGTTCCTATCACCTTCCCAAGTTCTGTGACATGTTTTATTTAAATCAAAAATACTAATCCAAATGTGATAAATTTTTACACCAAATAAAAAGCATTTTGGAAACCCCAAAAGGCATACATTTTTGGGCTCCCCCCCAAAAAAAAGGTCCCAGGCACAAAACATAAGCACAAAATATTAAATAACAGCATTACTGCGCAATGATTATGACACCCATACTGTAAAAAAGAAAACAAACACACAGCCCAAAAATTTAAAAAAAACATGGATAACAACAACACTCCAAAAAAAATAAAAATAAAAAATAAGATTAAAAAACACATACCATCAGAGCGTTGCAACAAAGCACCCGATGGAGATAGTGCGGGAGATGGTGCTGGAGATGGGGAGTAAGTTGGAGTTGGGGGAATGGTGGGAGGGGAAATGGAGTGATAAAAATCAAAGGGAGGGAATATTTGTGTTGTGGACTCGGGCACGGGAGTGGAGATTTGGGATGAGTGGGCAGGGGAGGGAGGAATACTAGGGGAGTTTTGGAAGAGGGAGGGAGGGTTACTGGGGGAGTATGGTGGTGGGGAGGGAGGGCTGGGTTGAGCGGAAGGGGAAGGTGAGGGGGAGGGCTGCAGGTTGGGACCTGCATTGCGCCCAAATCTGCGGGCCCTTCTCTGTCTCCGCTGTGTTTCTAAAATGTAAAGATATAAAAAAAAACTAAGTTTAGTTTTCACTTTCGGCTACACAATACAAGTACACTTTACACATTCAGGACAATAGGGACAACATACAGGAGGGCTTGTTTACATTTAATAAAAGAATTGTAAAAGGAACATACATTTTTAACAGTCCACTAATTATAACATTTATACAAACGCATACTTACGTCTGCGTAATCGCGCCCGCAAATTTCGCAAAAGGACTGATGACCGGCGGCGCAAATCCGACCACGCCTCTCTAGTTGCGCTATATTGCGCCTATATCCCGCACTGCAAAGGGCTCGTCTCACCTCCGCATAGGCCGCCCGCTTTATGCGGTTGGAAATTGGAGGCTGGGCGTTCGTAATCCACCTGTCCATAATATTAACGAGAATCATCAATTCCCGATGGGTAAAGGCCGCGGCTCTCATGATGGCAATGGCCGATTTTTAAGAAAACATGAAATATACATGGGGTAAAATAAAGATGATTGGCTAAAATATTTACTCAGTTTCCTAAAAAAAAACACTATTGGCCAATCCTTTAATCATGTGACCCGAAAAATAAGGTCAGATTTGATTGGATAAAACACGCAGTGTGCAATTGCAAACATAAGAGTGCAAATGATCCTAACGCAAAATGCACATGCATTTTTAAAGTTAACACAATTAGCAACGGTACATTCACAGATAATAAACATTACTTTGTTTTGGAAATTTTGAAAAAAAACGAGAACGGAGAAAACACCCACAAAAAAAACAATAAAGTTTATTGACACATGAAAAAAAAATGAATAAAAAGAACAGCAAGAGTTAAACACTTTTAATTAGATAATTGACAACAAGCTAATAACAAGCTGATCGATAGTCCATGTAAACATGACATGTGACCATCAATACAACACATACGGCCGCAAACATAATTAGCATACCGCGACTGACAGCGCCTGACTACTCATTCGTTCGATCAGATCAGTCGGTTGCTAGAGGAGGTGCAGTGCTAACGAATGGGCGTCACTTTGTTTACGATCGACCAGCCGTACGATCGGATTTTGCGGTCGTAGCCCGTACGTCCGTGCGTCCGCTACGACCGACTCTGAATGAGGTCCTTGAAACCATACCTTAATGAATTGGTGGCCCTATATACCCTCCACCCTCACACACACTTATACTTTGCCTTCAGAGGAAACTGGGAGTGTGCTGTTACCCGGCAAAACGCGTCAAGGATCCACACCTGCTTGCTACCATAAGACTGCACCATATGGGGCTCACGCTGGCCACAGATGCCAGCTCCATCAGACATCTGCGAGCCACTCCGTCTCCATGGCACTTTACCTAGAACTGAGGACCTCATTCAGAGGCGGTCGTAGCGACCTCACGGTCGTACGCATCCAATGTTTTTCTTTCTGCGCCTGCGCACGGCTAGCTGTGCACATGTGCGTACGAGCTCTACCGATGCAAAATACTGTCGGTCGTAGGGCTTCCGAAACGGAAGTGGATTGCTAAAGTTGATTGAGAGGAAAGTCCGTTTGTGGGTGTATATTGGGGTGGTGGTCTGCAAACGGAGGTGTTCTTCAGCGTTTCCAGGCATTTTATGGGAGTCCATAAATTATCTGCTTCGTACGACCATGAATTTCGGAAACATGACAACGTCACTCTACAAACAGGATGATCGTCCAGGGTAAGGTAGGCAAGGAGCGTCCGTAAGCCACAACAGTATAATCGTTAATCCGATATTACTTGTGATGTTTCTAATTGGAACCACACAAACCAAGCAGCTAAGAATCGTGCATTGTAACTATTAACACTGCTAATTACCTTGTAAATGATTTCACTTGTGTGTGCATTAGGGAATTCTTTACACAACTCTTTATTTGTGGTTTTTTAACATTTCTTTCTGTCCTATTTTATAACATATAGCATTGTGTT